>CM050910.1:1750000-2475000 GCA_027726005.1 Juncus effusus | reverse complement strand
TATTAAAAGATGTTTAATTCTTTTCTGCAAAATATTTAGAAAATATATGCTTATTATGCTTAAATAAAATATTAAAATATATCATATGTATTGGCATATGAATTATATTCATATGAATTATTTAAGTATCGCTATTTGATAAAAGACGACTTGATTTATGTATTGGCATCATAAATTGTGGACAGTTGAAAGATTTGTTAACCTGAGCTAGTGACATGAGAAAAAATATAGTAGTGTATACAAACATTATAAAATACAGGTGATTTGAACGTTTTGGGCTGTCAAATGGCCCAATGGGTCAAAATAATTCTAACGGGCCGGTATATATTTTGGATTATAACAAGGTGTTGTATTACTGAATCAATCATACAAATTTCAGCCTGCATAGGATATAAAAAAAGTAAAATGTGCCAATATACTCTTGGTTTCGTGATTATCTTGCTCGATATGCAAGCTATTCATAGCTCAAATCACAATATTGAAACTAACTTATTGAAGCATTTTCTATTTGTTTGTTATAAACTGTTTTTGTTAAGTTTAGCAGAGTTAAAATGGCTTGAAAGTCAAACGAAACATTCAATGTTCTTCCTATTTGAACAAGATAAATCACCTTAATCCAATTGTTTTCCAAAAAACAAAAATAATCTCTTCCATTTTTCATGCAGGTACTTTGTCGCAGCGAATGCGATCGTCATATTTCTCTCCATTAGCTCGCTCACCCTATCCATTCTTTTCAAATCCAAATACTTAGTCCTGAAATCAGTAATTCCAGTTGTGGATTTAATCGCCCTCTCATTACTTCTGACTGCAAATGGAGCAGCCAGTGCATTAATCGCACAATTTGATGATGTTGATGATATTTTCAGTAATTTCACAGCTACTACGGCCTGCAAAACATACAATCATTTTTGTTCCAAACTTAAGGCCTCCATTGTCTTTTCCTTTTTTGCGGTTTTCGTTTATCTCTTGCTTGTTGGTCTCTCTTTGGTATACAAGAAAAACAAATAAATATCTAAGTGTGTATTTGTATATTTGAATAATTGTGAGTTTGAATGCATTTGTTGATAATGGTTTTTTTTTCTGTTTGGATTCTTTGAATCTTTGGAACTTTTGGAGTGAAATGGTTTGAACTTTTAATCTTTCATTTGTGGTCAGTTGTTTTTTTTTGAAACTGTGTGGCCAGTTGTTGGATGTAATTAATCATTGATTTTTAAGAAGTGTAGAAATGTAACATTAAGAGGTTGGCAATTATTGTTTCTTTTTGAAACTGGGCAATTATGTTTCTTTTGAAATTAGATATGGTTTCCCAAATATTTTTTACTACATCTGAATCTGAATCAAATCGACAAATGATGCTTGAATCTTGAGATTCTCTCCAATTTCTGCAAGAAATTCAAAAAGATAACCGATCTGATGACAAATCAACTGATCCGAAGATTAGTGATGGACAAATTAAAACTTTGTTGTCAACCAGTACATAATAGTTTTTTATTTAAAATTTTCATACTAAACTATGATGAAATTAATTAGCTGGCACTGCTGCTGTTCATTAGTTTCTTGGTTGATTTGATTATTTGAACGTCAGTAGTCTCTGACACGTCTCTTCAATTTATCTTTTTTCCCTCATTACTTTGAGCCTTTGACTCTTTTCCTATTGCTTACTCTTGTTGTACTTTATATATCTTTCAAATTTAGTATATATTCTATGTATATTATGCCATCTGTAGACTATAGCCAGTTAATAATCAATTGATAATTTTTTAAAAACAAATGATATAATTACAGCGCATTTCTGGAATCATGCGATGCACAAATTAGTAAACATTATAATTTGTACAATATATATATATATATATATATATATATAATATATATATATATAATATATATATATATATATATATATATATATTTTTTTTTTTGCCTCAACTGATCAATTATCCCTCTGTCTATAAATAGTCCCTCTCACCCTTTCTTCATTGTCAAAATCCTCTACAAAACCCTAGACATCTAACATAAAGACTTGAACCCTAAAAACAATGGTGCCGACTGGAGATCAACAATCGCCTAATTACGGCAACACGGTCCAGAACGGCCAAGGAGGTCAAATCCCGATGACCCAGTATGGCTACCCCGGTCAAATCCCGATCAGCCAGAATGGCCATGCAGGTCAGACCGGCCATGCCGGCCAAATCCCAATACCTAATCCTGTTACTGCCAGCAAGACTGTATCAGGACCACCTGTCATGTTGCAACGAATCAGCTGGATTATTCGTTCATATGTCATCTTGTTTACTTTGATTGCGACTGTTCTGATGGCCGTCGCATCTCAGGGTCACTTTAAATCGATCAAGGACTCTTCCCTCGTGTAAGTATAAAAATATCATTGATAATGTATGTTACACGGCATGACCGAAAAATATGATCGAAAATATGATCATGGCCCGACATGGTATATAGTGTAAATATTACAATATAAGTAATTAATGAAATAATATTTTAACTATAAACATTGTCGTGTTGAGATTATGTTTTTTTGGTCGTGTTGTGTGGCGATTTTGTTACACATAATTAAGAACGAAAAGGTATATATATATATATATATATATATATATATATGAATTTTTAGGGTCTTTGTATTATTATTTTGTCGTGCAGATATTTTGTGTTTGCAAATGCAATAGCAGCTATATGCTCGATAGTTTCTCTGATCCTGAATATTACTGGAATGGTCAGTACAATGAATTTGGAAATACCAATTTTTATCAAGGACGTAATTGTGACGGCACTTTTGCTTACGAGCAATGGCGCGGCCAGCACGATAAGCAAACAACTGAGTGATGTCTGCTTTGTCCTTAAAATATTCTGCGCTGAAATTAAAACCTCCATTGTTTTATCGATGTTCGCAGCGATCGGCTATCTCGTGCTTATATGCCTCACCTTTATACACAACAAGAAGAAATGAGTTTTATTTTAGTGTAAGCCCTTAGCTCTTGTATGCTTGATATTTTGATGTTGTGAGTTTACCTTTGATCTACTTTAATCATAGTTGTGTTTGTTTTTGATTGATTTTTTCTTTCTTTTCCGTTCTATTAAAATTGTGATTGGTTTTGACTGAGATGTAATTTTCTGATTATTTAGTTTGTTTTTTATTTGTTTAATTTATACATTCTTTCCAATATCAGTGTAGTCTATGTCTTCTCTGTCGACCAAAGACCATCTGGCCATATTTACTGCAAAAAAAATTGATATGCATAAAGAGTATGGAAATTTATGATAATCATGAGACGCATAAGCTTATAAACATTTTATATATTGTTGTCGCAATGCTGTCTGACAATTGAAAGAAAATAAAATTGTACACAATATACAATTTTCATGCAAAGCCGGTTTTCATTTATCCAAAAAATGGCAAATAATTTACAACAATTTTCTAAAACTATACAAACATAAGAAATAGTCATACAACTATCAGAACAATCACACGATATCATGCTAATTATTCTTGAGCAACATAAGCAAAATATGATACATAAGTGCAACATAAAAGAATGATGCGACATAAGAAAATGTAACAGCGGTTTGAACTCTCTCGCAAAATGATCCGCGGCCCAAACAAATATGCAAATGTTCATCTAATTCAATGCTTTTTGCGCTTGCGGCTCCATTGCCAGTGAAAAGTAAGAAAATGACGAAAATATCTTTGATTGAGATTGGTAATTCAACTGTCAATGCTTCACGGTGGATCGCCAGAAAGACTGATAATATTGAAAATGCAAATACGATTGAATTTGTAGCAATGAAAGTACCTATATGAATTAAATAAAGAAGGAAGTTAGATGAAATTAGAATTTGCAAAAATGCAACTTATCTGCTTACTTGAAAATCCACGTTGGCCAGTCCCATGACGACTACCGAAATAAGTGTGAAAATTGCTATGAGAGCTCAGAAAGCAAACCATCTAGTCGATATTGCGCTTCTAGGTGTCCTTTCTGATGATTGTGGCTCCACAGGAGCGAAATGAATAGACCCCAAACTTGAGAAAGTGAATTCTTGCACTCGTTCTACAATCCACACCAAGTTTGCAGTGCATTTACTCGTTCTACAATCCACACCAAGTTTGCAGTGAATAAATGCACTCGTTCTACAATCCGCATCCGCATAGTTGTATTTTGTCAGGGCGCAATAAAACTTTTCTCACCGTTTGTTGTTTCTTTTTGTTCTTATATCTTGCTCTTTATTGTATATTAATTCAAGATATAATCTAAAATTTGGCTTAATTAATACAAGTATGTGTAGAAAATTAAGTTTACCACATTTTATTAATCCTTGGATATTACCGATCTAGTCCCTACACTAATCACATCTTGATTTCACATTGGAAATGGATTTCGACGGATCAAACGAGTGAGAAGCCTGAGGAGCAGGTTGAAACAAATAGAGATAGAAGTGTCCCCGACCGGCACAGCATTTTCTCTTTAGGACTTTTGTCGATAGGGGAATCATAACTTCGATACCAAAACCGTAACTCGAGTATTGAACTTCTGATACGATTTCCCCAATCAGTATTTGACAGAATGAAAATCACACAGGAAGCTACTTGAGATTGGAAGGACTCGACCTGAGATCCCAAGTCTCCAAGTGGGCCCTATTGGCCACCCATGACCTTGGCTTTTTGGAGAATCCCCTTCCTGTGTCTATGGACTTGTAGCTCGGCAGTCCACCGGGTGGGTTTTTTTCTTTTTCCTTTTTCGAGTGGGCCCACGGAGCACGTAGTAATGCCGACCACTGCTCTTTTAACCCACCAATTTTCTCATCCGAAAAGCGACTGTAAGGAAATTTCTGAAATCAAGGTTATTCTATAAAGAATAGATATCAAAGTCGCAAAGGGAAAGTGACGTTTGGCTCCCGTTTGCCCGTCCGATTGAGGATGATAAGCCGTCTTCTTCAGAAGAGGAAGAAGTGCAGCCGATGAACATAGGCAAAAGTCGCGTTGTTTAATTCTACATGTATATGTCTCTTCCGAGACATCTGTTAAAATTGTACATGTATATCCCGAGAGAGATTTTAAAAAATTTGTGCAGATTATATCGGTAAAATAGATGCTACTTTATAATTTTCTTTAATGAACTTTGCATTTTCCTGGAAAATAATATAGGTCTTTGCTCATTTAATAAAAGATAAATCAATGTCTTCCTCAGAAAAATAATAAGTAAATAAAACATTCAATATCTAATACAATTTTCAGAAGTCTGAAGAAACCTGAATTTTTTTTTAGGCATACTTTGAAGAAACCTCAAAATTGCTTTAGTTTTTAATATTGGATAATGGATATTATCATGCATACTGGTTCAGAGTACGTCGATTTCATGCTGGCGTGGATAAAATTAGAAAAATACATTGAAAAAATTGATGATAAAGATGAAGAAAATTATTAATAACTAGGTAAAGTACGAGTCGCTGTAGTAATATAATTTCATTTTGTCGTGGTCATTAAGTTCAATGTTGGTACCAGCCGGTACAACTTCTTTTGTACTTGGTAGAGCTAATTCCTTTTTTTCCCAATCAAGCCCGTAGGCAGGTATGCAGCTAATTCAAACAATCATTTCAACCATTGTTTAAGTAAAAAGGAAAACATATAAACCTATGTTCTTTTTTTCTAAAACATATAAACACATATTATATAATTATAATAACATATTAAAATATATGCTTTTAGTTTAATTAAGTATCAACCTAATATTACTCAAAAAAATTATTTAAAATATGATGATGAAAAAGTATGAAACTCATCTTCATTATATCAAGAAATAAAATTAAGTTATTATATTTTTCAGAATAAATTATCCGAAGCTGACTCAACATGTAACTTAATTTTTTTTTTTTTTTTTTTTTTGAAGGAATGGATGCAAGTTGCGTTCCATTCATTTTTAAATATATTTATAATAAGTAGAATATATAGTACATCCGTTCATACATCTCAAAGTTGTCCCCCATAAAGCACTATCTTAAACGTGTATAGTCCAAGTCCTAGCCTCTTCGATCGCTCGCCTTGCAATCGTTAATGGCGGACAACGTTTGTTATTGAAGATCCTATCATTCCTTTCCTTCCAAACATTCCAATTAATAGCCGCCCATAGTGGTTCCCATGTTTTTCTCGTGTCTTTAGATAACCGGCTTCGTGTTTTTTGCCAGTTTTGTAGGAAGTCTTCATTAAGCGTGATCGCACTATGGTGTTGGTTATTACGCTGAGCTAGCCGCCATACGGTTTTAGTGAAAGAACATTGCCCGAACAGATGATTCCTCGTTTCCTGAGGGGTACCACACAGTGAACAAGAGGAGTTATGAGGCCAACCTTTTTTGCGTAGGTTGTCGGCCGTGTTCAATCTATTATGACATGTGAGCCATATGAAAAACTTCACTTTCAGTGGAGCTTTTAGTCTCCAAACCGCTCGTTGCCAACAACATTTAATCCCTGGATTAATGAGGAAATTATATGCCGACTTAGCACTATAATTACTATTTGAAGACCATTTCCAAGTGGTTTGATCAGTAACTTCATCAGTGGATGTGCTAGTTTTGTAGTGGTCTAATAGGCCTAGCAAATCTTGCATGAAAAAAGATGACCCTGTCAGGTTAAGTTCTCCAAGTTGAGAAGTGCTAGAGATTCCATATAATTCGTTGATCATCTTAGCCCATAGGCTGTCTTTATCTCGATCTATTTTCCACAACCACTTAAGGAGAAGTGCGTCGTTTTGTGTTTCCAGCTCAGAGATTCCCAATCCGCCATAAGCTTTGGGAAGAGATACTTTTTTCCAACTCACGAGACAATTCTCGGGGTTACATTGGTCGGTTCCTTTCCATAAGAAGGCTCTCATTAGCCTCTCAAGTTGTTGGAAAACCCCTTTGGGAATTTTTAAGGCTTGCATTAAGAATATGGGAATAGCGCTTATTGTTGCCTTTATCAAGGTTAATCTCCCTCCCATTGACAAGAAACGGTCCTTCCAGCACTTATTCTACTTTTTACCTTTTTAATAAGTGGTAGGAATGTCACTTTCTTTGGCTTTTTGATGGATAATGGCATTCCTAAGTATGTAATAGGAAGTGTCATTTTATTGCATCTTAGTATTTGAGAGACAATTGGATGTAAGTGAGGAGGAATAGCGATGGGGAAGAAAGCACTCTTATCCCAATTTATCGATAGTCCCGTTAGTTCCAAAAAAATATCAAGCGCATAAGAGGTAAGTTTTAGGTTTTCCGCACTTGCCTCTATGAATAGAATCGTATCGTCGGCATATTGGATCACTTGAGATCCTATATGGGAGATCTTTGTTAGCATAGGCCTTAACTTAAGGAAGATAACTTGTAGTATGTTAACCGCTAGATTAAAGAGGAGCGGAGAGAGAGGATCGCCTTGTCGCACTCCCTTTTGATGGCGAAAGAACCCGGAGTTCATGCCATTTGTCCTAATTGACGAGCAAGAAGAGTAGAGAAGGTTCTTAATCCATAACACCCATCTCTCGGGAAAGCCCATGTTTCTTTGTAATGCATGAAGAAAGTTCCATGAGATGGAATCAAAAGCTTTAGCGAAGTCGATTTTGAGCATGACCGATGGGATTTTATTTTGGTGGAAAAAATGAAGAAATTCCTGAGACACTAAAAACGTATCTGTTATTGATCTCTTTTTAATAAAGGCCGCTTGATTGGCATGAATCAATGAGTTCATTAGGGGTTGCAATCTTGTTGCAAGGATTTTAGAAATAATTTTAATGGGTGTAGCTATCACGCTTATTGGCCTATAATCGTTGACTTTCGTCGGCTTATCTATCTTCGGAATAAGCGTGATCATGGCTTGATTGATTTTGCTTAAGTCAATCGAGTTATCATAGAACTCAACGAGCCACTTCATAAGGTCGGTCTTCATGAGATCCCAAAATTCTTGAAAATATTCAATAGGAAACCCATCTGGTCCACATGTTTTTCCTTTTTGAATGGCCATGATGTTTCTCTTGACTTCATCCTCGGAGAATGGCACGGCCAAATGAGATAAGTCTACACCCAAGTTATCAATTAGGGAGTCCATGCACGCCAAGTCTGTTTGGCTACTTGGAGTCCCCATTGTTTCTTTGTAGAAGTTCAAAAATATCTCATTAATTTGGATCGGGTCGGAGGTGGAGGTACCATTATGTGTTAGGGTCGAAATAGTATTCCTTATTTTCCTAGCAGACGCAACCGCGTGAAAATATCCTGTATTGTTGTCCCCTAGCTTTAGCCAAGTCACGGCAGCTCGTTGTTGCCACTTGGACTCTAGTCCATTTGCAAGTATGTAAATGTGCTCCTTGAGCTCAACCCTTAGCTTCCTTTCTTCTTTATTTAGAGTTCTTTTCTCTTCTATGCTATCTAAGATTTGTACCAAGCATTTGGATCGGGTAAGTATGGTATCATCATTTTTGAATTTCTCCTTAGCCCACAAGTTAAGAGCTCTACGTGCGGCCTTCATTTTCATGTGAAGGTTCTTTGCCGCATTTGGGTCGCTTATGACCATTTGCCATGTGTCGTTCAAAATTGCTTTTGCCTCATCATAGCGAAGCCAAAATCTTTCTAGTTTCCAAGTTCTAGTAGAGTTAGCTTGTATTCTTAAGGTAAATTTTAGCGGCGCATGGTCTGAGGTAGTGATGGGAAGGTCTACTAGGGCCGGCATGACATTTAGAGAAAGAAAATGGTGGGAATAGAACACTCTATCGAGCTTAGTGAAGGTGGGATTCGGCCGGCCGTTGGACCAAGTGAACTCTCTACCAATGAGAGGAATTTCTAGAATGCCTATAGCATTGATTGTCTGGTTAAATTCTAAAATGGAATTTAGCGAGTGGCCGTCACCTGTTGACTCACTAGGCATTCTAATTAGGTTAAAATCCCCGACCAATATCCAAGGCAAATCAAGTGTCGCATTAATGGAGTGAAGGTCATTAAGAAACCCCGGTTTCAAATTTTTATCAATGGGCCCATAGATATTAGAGAGAATGAATTTGAAACCCGTCGGGGTGGAGAGAATAACACTTAATGAGAAATCATGTTGTATGGTCGAGACAAGAGAGAAATCATTGGACCATGCCGTTAGCATTCCTCCTTTGGTGCCCGTTGCAGCTTTGAAATCAAAATTGTTAAACTTGTTTGGACAAACCCTTTTCATGTCAAAAAACGTGGGAGATGCCCATTTTGTTTCTTGAATACATATCAAGTTACAATTTGAGCCCCGAATGGACTCTTTTACTACATTGCACTTCTTCGGATTTCCGAGCCCCCGCACATTCCAAGATACAAGAGAAATATAGTTAAAAAGTCTTACATTTATTAAAACATAACAAAAAGAATTATACTAGTATTAAATTAGCTAACTTCAAGTAGCTTAATAGAGGTCGTTTTCATCACGATAATCGACCTCGTCGACATCATCCTCGAAGTCAAATTTACCCCTAAATTCTTCATTATCAACTGTTGAGAGAAAACCGCATATATTAGTTGAATTATCACTAGAGTCAACTTTATTGTTATTAATTTTTAGTGAGCATGACCCAATAAGCCTTTTCCTGGGCTTTGCTTTCTTATAATTTGCTGGCCCGTTGGCCTGTTGTTTGGAAGTCTGGCCCACAGCCAAGTTTCTATTCTCATTCACTTTAATGATCTCATTTTGGGCCTGATTTAAGATAGGTAGGGATAAAACAGGGCCCATACCACAGGATTTTCGAAAAGAATTACATATTTCAGCGTTTAATGTGGTGGGGTTTTTGGATTCTAATTCAAGACCTTCAAGTATTTTAGCTTCTTTAATTGCTTGTTTCAAATTTTTTCCACCAGGTAAGTTTGGTTTAGACTTAATTTTCTTTTTAAATTGGGCTGGTTGGGACCCATCCGCAAATGTTACTTTTTTAGTCTTTCTATTAGATCTTCTAAGCCCTAGATTAGCAAATTTCAAAATGGGAGGGACCTCTAAGAATTTAGTTTGACTTGTTCTTTTATTCAAAGAGAAAGAAAGTTGGGATGAGTTGCTTTTACCTGAAGCCACGTACTCAGTTTCCAGCTGTCTTTTGTCTGTGTATGGCTCTGTCCCCGCTGGCCCCTTTCCTTTCTCAGCTCGCGTGTACCTCCTGACAGAAGGACCTTCCTCATCCCGTTCTGTCTCTCTCCTATTTTGAGCTAACACCTCTTTTTCCCCTCCTCTGCTCCTCTTCGGGTTTGTGTCGTGACTCGCTTCCTCGCTCTGTTGTACTGGAGAGCCTCGCTGCAGAATCCTCAGAACAGGGCCTTCTTTTGAGGTATCATGCTGACTCCCTGTACCAGAGAGCTTCGAAGACTCGGGATTAGCGAAAAATTGAACGAGCGGCCCTGATGTATCGTCGCCTGCTCGGATGTTTCGATTTCTGAGCTCGATTCCCGCCATGGAAACCGGCGGTGAGTTCAATTTTTGAGCTCGGTTTTCTGTGCGAGTGTTATTGTGTGCTGGATTCATAGCGGCAAAGATTAAAGGGGCTAGCATGTCTTTTGTGTGGGAAGGGTTAGATAGGTTCCAGAGCTTAAGAAGGGAGGTTTTAAGGGTTGATTCATCGAGAGGGGTTACGCTGGTTGAAACCGACAGTTGGGGAGTTGGAACGAATTCATCCGTCGGAGTTGGGTCGGTCGGTACTGGGTAGATGGTACGTTCATTGGTCACTGTGAGGGCCTCAATCCTCACGATGTGAATCAAACCGGCTAAGAAAGCTTTGAGTTTCTTCGAATTGAAGGAAAGATCAGGTGTCGCAACTACCACTCGGAGTTTCTCCATCGAATTAAGTTGGGACAAAGGTCCGTGATCGGTGATAACTCCAATTTGATTGAAAATGGAGTCGAGATCTTCTTCCCGCCAATTGAGGATTGGTAGATCATAGACATCAAACCAGATTTTGTGGTTTAGAACGAGAATTTCCCCATCAATTGCTCGGGACCAAGCATAGATAACAAATTCAGCTCGACGGAGCGGCTGAGCAAGGTTGTCAATGAAATCATCTCTATCCATACCCACAGGAAGAGTAAGTAAGTAAGTACCTGTTTTTACTCCAGTAGACGAGCTCGAAATCCTTAGCCCAGGTAGTGAGGTTATGAACTAGAATCTTAACTGTGTTAAGCTCGTGTGAGTCGACAAATCGTGCATCCAGCACAATCGCTCGTTGCAGGTCTTCCATGGCAGATTCATGCTGTGAGCCATGCCGGAGAAATATCTTTAGAGGCTCCTGACTTGGCGGAGGTAGGACTTCTGTCGCCTTAACGCCACGTGGCACTAGAGGACTGCAGCCTGCTGGTGGGTTAGGACAGACCCTGAAGACATGTCCGGCCTGTTGGCAGTTGACGCATGTTTTAGGAAGCCGACATTCCTCCGTTGGGTGTCCAAACATGAGGCATCGGCGACATCGGCCCTGTCCCCAGGCAGGGTCATTCGGGTTCGGGGGAAAGGTGACGGGAGTCGAGTTGGGAGAGTGAGGTGGTTGGTTGAGTGTAGGAGAGAATGGACGTTTCCTCGCCGGTTGCCTGCTGGAAGGAGGGACCATAGATGGGTGAGGGGCGGTTCTTCTGGGCTGCCATGGGTGGGGGTTGTTGCGTCCAGGTTGGGGCATATTGGCTGTGATGTTGTTGGTTGTGGTTTGTGGAGGTTGGCGACGGTTTTGGTTGAAACCTCGTCGAACAGCTTGGGTGTGGGGTAGTGGGTGTGTTCCACGGCCAGTCGGTCGGCCATGGCGGCCTTGAGGATTGTTAGTGTTTGAGAGGTTTCTTGGGTACATATTTCTGTTGTGATGGTTACTGTAGCTACTAGGTTTGTTGGAGAAGAAGGATTTTGAGTGGGCTGGCCTTTTGTAGGGGGTGAAAGGTGAACAGTGGGGGTTTTTTTGTCTAACCATCTGGTGCCATCCATTCCCCACGTCAATCGCCTTCACTCTTCCCATTCTTCTTTTCACTTCAGAACAAGTATGTGATTTCATTAACTTAATTTTTTTTTACTAATTAAACAAAAGTTATGAGAAGGACAATTGATTAGATCATGCTAAATTTACATGTGAATCATACTAGGAACTAATTGGTTAACAAATTTAAATAATATTAATTAGACTTTTCATTTGTGAAAGAAAAAAGAAAATAAGATTTGAGAAATTTATGTGAAACAGTATATTATAAATAACATTACAGTTTTTTTTTTTTTTTTTTTTTTTAATTTAAATATAACATCACAGTTCATTCAAAGTGCCACACATATATACACGCACAATATAAACCAAAATAAATTACGAAAAAAAAATAAAGTACACACAAACCAAACCATACCAAATCATGTACAAATCATATTTATCAAAAAAAAAAAAAAAAACCAACCATACCAAATCATACAAATCATATCTTACAATATGAAATCTCAATGCATATATAAACTCCGTAAATATATATACATAAAACATAATTTTTAAATTCTAAGTTAATTTTTCTTGGTGTAAAACTGAAATAAGGTGAAACTTGTAAGTGCAATATAAACAACTGACGCAAGAAATGACAACACAATTGAGGCGTTAATTCTCGCGCAAAATTTATCATAGGTGGAACATGTCTTAGAAATGTCGAGGTTTTTACTTTTGTAATTGCCGAACTGCTACATGTTAAAAGGCAGGCCAAAGCGAATATATCGGAAATGGAAATCCATAATTTCAAATCCGATATTGATTGAGCTATTTGAGGAATTGAAAGGAGGAGAGAGATTAGTGAGTAGAGCATGCGGCAATAAAGTACCTGAATAAAATTTCATAAAAAAATAGTGGCATTAAATGTTTAAATCATATATTACATTTTGGCAATAAGGTTTAATTAAAAAGATTTTTGGGCGAAAATTTGTTATATTCTATTTTGACTTGTAATATTCCAAGTTTATATATCAAATTTTTTAAGAATTCAGAAAACGGTACCAGAATTAATCCCGAAAATGAAAACACAGAAAATCAGAGTGAAAATAGGTAAGATATTGTTTGTCGCTTTAATTCTGAGGTTGATTGTAGATCGGATTTCTGAATTCTTAGAATTATAGCCCATAATTAAATCATTAACTTTGATTGAATAAATTACACCATATAACATAACATATGCTTGTAAAAAGATTGTATATATATTATCCTCACTTCAACTCATTGAACTTGGTATAATTGAGGGTGGAAGCCCCAATATCCCCGAAAAAAAAGTCGCTAAAATCGCTCGTTTGTTTTGCTGATCCCATCGTACACGCCGCAACAAGCGTTAGCACCAGAGGAACTCCTCGCACGAGAAATGACAACGATTGTAAATTTGGCAACACTATTGCTGGACTGCGGTTTGTCTCGTAAGTTTGGGTTCTTGTCGTTTGTGCTTCGGTATGGAAGGTAGGAAGCGACATTTTTTTGCTTATTTGTTTGTTTGTTTATGTTGTTTTAATAGATGTTGGATAATTTAGGATGTATTATGCTTTATTTTATGTCGGTGCTAGGCTATATAGAAATGATTTTGATCTCCAATATGAGTGGACAATTTCACATGATATCATCTATATATTGCTTTTTATATTATATATTTATATATATTATTTTTGATATTTTATATATTATTTTTATATTCTATATATACTGTTTTGTGTCATTTACAGACTATTTTTATGTCTATTTATTGCTACAAATGCTTTAAGATGTTTGTTTCTTTTGTGTTGCTAATTAGTAAGGCAGGAGTTTGGTAAAAATTTATATCATTGACCTTGTCTTCAATATAATATTTCCATCAAATTGTCGAATGAAAGAAAACTAGATTTAGTATTGCTTTATATTTTATCTCATTGAAAGTGATGACTTCAAACAGAATTAAACTAATGAAATTGATGATCTCTGACAAATGGGGGCGGCGCCCTCACCTGGCCAGTGTTCATATATCAGGACATGTATTGAATTTTAGAAAAAAAATGTTATTAAGGAAACAAGAAATTGATAAAAATTGATCCTTTTTTTACAAGGTATCATGATTCATGCCTTGTTTACTTCCAACCTGAAGAAAGAGAAATGCAAAGTATCTCCTAAATGAATTATGCCACCAATAAATTGGGATCCATTTTCCAATAAAACTTGTCACGACAGCTTTGACTGATTAATGCTTATATAAATATGATATGAAAAATCTTGTGAAAAAAATGTTAGTTCTACGAATTGCTAAACTCGACATTAAGCCCTAATAATATTGTATAAAAAAGAACTGGAATTTGTTAACAGCCCTTGGATAATATAGAATTATCTCCTAATAAGTTACATCTACTTTTTCAATATTTTTTTGATTTTATAGAAAAAGCTCATAAGTCCCATCTATATTTAAAAAAACTTAACTTTAACAAGTATTAAATCCATAATTTTTGGGTTTGTGGGTTGGTGCCTCACCGTTATATTAGAGGTGGTTTGGCCTACTTTTTCAGTATGTTTTAAAACCTCCATTGATCATATGGAAAAATTAAGAGATTATGCTTAAGAACTCCTTTTAGCTACAAGGAAATTGTATGAGATGAGAGAGAGACTTCACATGTTTAGTAAATGAAAAATAAAACTGACCGGTTTGTATAGGACTGAAATATGGGCTATACTATTCTACAATATATCTATAATTATTGACCTAAATTCTAGGAGGCGGTAACGAAAAATATATCAAAAATCTAGGGAACCGGTATATACATATATTTTAATTTTTATACAAAATACAGTAGTATAACCATATGTATGTTACAATGTCAAAATTTAGAGAGACCGCTGCCCCTAGTCCCTATTAACTTTATGATTCTTCATACTTAAACCTTCAATTCTGGAAAATAATATTACTTAAACAAGATAATAAAAGAAATGAATTTCAAGTCACATCGCTACGTAAGTTCCTTTGAAATTCGAAAAAAGAAACAGTATATTACAAAACTAAACTAGTACATAGAGAAAATAAAATGAGTATATCCAAATCCAAATCCTTCCTGTGAGAGCAGGCCCAAAATTCGAACTTTACCATACTCCTTTTTATTTGATTTTTTTTTAATACCATCTTTTTCAAAAATAAATCAGCAAATACCATTTCTTTCAAAATAATGTGGTATCTACTATTTCCGCCACTATTAGTAGCGAAACATGTAAATTTTATAATTTTTCAAAAATGGGGTTAATTAGTGAAAAAAACGTGTTCCGCCACTGCCACTGGCGGAACAGGAAAAAAAATAATTTTTTCTCGAAAAAAAATAATTTTTTCTCAGGAAAAAAAAATATTTTTTTGGCGGAACAATGTTTTCAGCATTTTTTTACACTAATTAACCCTATTTAACCAGCCAAATGAAAAAATTTTGAAAAAATGAAAATCCACATGTTCCGCCACTACTAGTGACGGAAATGGTAGTTAATTCATTATTTTCAAAGCAGTGGTAAGTATTAGTTTAGTTTTGAAAAATATGGTATATAAAAAAAAAATCTTTTTATTTCTAACACTACTCGGCCCAAGAGAGAAAAGAAACGAGAGAAAAACTGCGGTGCATATAATAAATCATAGACCACGTCCATTCAAAAATTATTCTGAGATCTTGTCGACTTGGCACTCTCACTCTTTTATTATGACAGCACCACACATATTACCAAACTACCCCTAAAAACATTCAAATTCCTTTCAGGAAACAAGGGCATAATAGTAATTTCCCTTCCCCTCGGCAGCTTTTATACAGACATTCTAATCGCAGCCGTCCATTTTTGATCGAACGGATGAATGCTCTTCTAGAGTCCAGCGCACGCTGACGTGGGAAACGGGAAATATTTGGTTGGTCACCAATAAATAGACCGCAACAAGAAAATACTTCAGTGGGACCCGCAAATCTTTCGTAATTAGTAATTCGTCCACAGAACCGAGTCCAGGCAAATTTAACCATCTTTCACTTCTCGATTCGGTCGAGACTATAAATTTGCTACACACCCGGAATACAAAGAACCGCATACAATGTACAGTAAGTTGCGCCGAGTTTTATTAAGAGAAATGCATTGAATTCGTAGACCGGGTTTATGTAAAACAGAATACTTGGGTAATAACGAAGAGATGGCCGAGTTTTTTTATTTGTATAAAACGCGAGCTAGATTGGCCTTTGTTGTGACTTCTCTGTTAAAACTTAGAACCTCTTTTCTCAGTTCATTCACGCTCTTCTTCGGGCTCGCCGTCACCTCGACTCTCTCTAGAAATGGCGTCCATCGCTGGATCTCGGATCTCCGTCTCCGCTCCTCTCTCTACACGCGCCAAGGTAAAGATCTGGTGATTGTTTTGTCTTTGTTATTGTTGGTTTAGTATTGATTAGATGCGTCGGAGATTTGTGGGGTTTTGGGATGATGGATTTTTTGTGTGTTGGAGGTGGTTTATGAGGAGGGGGTTTGGCTGGATCTGGCGGTTTTGAGGTTGGTCCTTTGGTGAATCTGGCCTGTTTGGTGGCTTGAGGTGTTTGGATCACTGTTTTGGCTGCCTTGATCCGTTGATTAAGTCAACTTTTGAGCTGTTTTTGTGCTTTGATTTAGGAGTTTTGGGTATGCATCTGGAGTTCGAATTGATATAATTTTGCATAATTAGATTTAATTTTTCTCAGATTCACTGTCTGATTGATCTATTTAGCTTCATTAAAGTTGCCAAAACTACTGATTCTGTCCTAATTCGAAATTATACTGCTTTACACACTTGTTCATAGGAATGATCTGACTGATTGTTCATGATTTTCAGGCTATCAGCGGAAACTCAGTTTCTTTCTTCGGCCAAAAGAGGAGCTTCCCTTCCAATCTACGCCTCCGTTTCTCTTGCCCCGTACGCATCTCTATCTCAACTCTTCAAATTCCATAGTCTCAAACATAAAAATGCAGAAAAAGAAAACATCTTTCTAAAATTTCCAATCTTTTTAATTATTCAGGCGAAGCAAGAGACAGTCGACAAAGTGTGTGAAATCGTGAGGAAACAGCTGGCGGTTCCAGTGGAAACAAGCGTCACTGGAGACTCCAAGTTCGCCGATCTCGGCGCCGATTCCCTCGACACCGTACTTACTAATCCTCTCAAATCTAAAATTTCCAATTTCCAATTTCAAAATTCAAATTTCTTCTTTTTTTTTTGAAGGAAAAAACATGATTCACATATTCTACAAGCTAATCAAATTTTAAACTTCAAAATTCAAAATTTAACTTTCTTTTCTTGTGACGGAAAAAAGCCTTAATTCATTTATAAAACAATATACAAATCAAAATTCAAAATTCAAAATTCAAAATTCAAAATTTAAAATTCAAGTTTCAAATTTGTTGTATAATAGGTTGAGATAGTGATGGGATTGGAGGAGGCGTTTAAGATCACTGTGGACGAGTCAAGCGCGCAGGACATCGCGACCGTGCATGACGCGGCTGAAATGATCGACAAGCTTTGCGAGCAGAACTGAGGCCTATTAATCAATTAATTAGTTTTAAGGGGCTCTTTGATTAAAAAACCCTTTTTTATAAAATGAGAAAAATATGGACTTGCATGCGTATTGTGGGGTTAATTTAAGTTTTATCTTTGTGTTTGGGGTTGATTTAGGATTTGAAGGGGTGTTTTAGGGGTTTTTATTGTGTCTGGTGAACTGTTGTTGTTTGGTAATAAAAAAAATTATGTGGAGGCATATCTTAAATCTTGTTGTGATTGACGGATTTTGTTTGATATTTTTTTATGTTTCTTTTTATATTTGTGCTTTGATACTGCTTGATGCATGAAATGAGAACTAATGGAGGAGAAAGTGTGATTAAGAAAGTAGTTGCGAAGAATCGAAGTAGGAAAGTTCCATGATAAATAATTCTTGTTTCTGAACTTGGGATCAGAAAGTTCCATGATAAATAATTCTTGTTTCTGAACTTGGGATCAATACAGTTCTATCAATAGAAATGAGTGGTTTCCAATTAATTGCAATCTTTTTTGGTTGAATATTTTTATTTTATTTTTTGCCTTTTCTTGTTTTTTCTTTTTTTTTTGCTCGTTCCATTTCAAAAGTTCTCTCAAATCCCTAAAATCTTGACTTAATAGTCGACAAAATTGTAGCGCAATTCGGCAGTAGCGTTTTGATCAATTCAGCTGTAGAGTTTTGATCAACTCTTGTTTCTACGGTCAGGGCCGGCCTCAGGTTTTGCGGGCCCTAAGGCCGATTTTTAAAATGGACCCAAAAAGAATAAAATCTAAAAAAAAAAATCACATCTCAAAATTTTTTTGAAATATAATATTCTAAAAATTGCATTCATTCGAAATTAACTTATCAAACGCCCTCTTTGTGAATGCTTATCTGGTTGTTTCTTATTCCTTTTTTTAATACCCGGATGGAAGTATGACGCATCTAAATAAAAATAATAAAAAAATAAAAATTAGAACTTTAAAACCACAATTTCAACTTAAATGAATATGCTAATAAATAACTCTAACTACTAGAACTAATAATAAAAATAATACCAAATATTTATAATTCTAATAATCAAATCGAAAAAATACCAATTTAGAAAAGATAATTATAATTTAGAAAAGATTATTACTATTGAGAAAAGATAATTTCTTCAAAAAAATTCAATAATTTCAGAAATCGAAAATTCCTAAAACTCTAATCATAATTTTGCAACATATCAACCTAGTGATCCTAATAGAAAAAAAAAACTAACCATAATTTTCCAACAAAATCAAGCTAATTAGTAACAATTCTAAGGACCTAATCTAGCATCAATAAACCTAATAATAAAATAACTAATAATTAAGCTCGAACAATCAATTTCTCAGTTTAAAGAAAATAGAAAACTTGGTATTAGAATTTTGGAAAGAAGGGAATTTGATTTGAAATACCAGTTTCTAGAGTAGGGTAGGAGAGGAGAGGCGGTCAGACAGGGACCTGAGACCGGCGTCGACCACCACCGGCACCGACGATGGAAATCTGGTGCGTGGAGTTTGGTGGAGAGAGGGAGGTGATTCGGCGATGGGAATGAAGAGAAAGAGAGAAGGAGAAGGGGTCACGGGTCGGGTTTAATTTGGATTCATATCGGGTCGATTTCTAATATCATTGGATTTTTTGGATCCAAACCCGGAATATTTGGGCTGTGGCATGTATTGGGCGGGATACTATTATCAGTATTTATATGCAATATATAGGAATAGAAATATATACAGGGCCCTTTAGATTTTCAGGCCCCAGTTCCAGGCCTCTTGGACCTATAGCTGGGCCGGGCCTGTCTACGGTGCTCTCTCTGGATTATATACCATTTTTTTTCAAAAATAAACTAATACTTACCACTGTTTTGAAAATAACGGGGTAACTACCATTTCCGACACTAGTAGTGGCGGAACATGTGGATTTTATAATTTTTCAAAAACGGGATTAATTAGTGAACAAAACGTGTTCCGCCACTGCCACTGGCGGAACAGGGGAAAAATTTACCTGTTCCGTCACTTTCACTAGCGGAACAGAAAAAAAATTAATTTTTTCTCAAAAAAAAAAAAAAAAAAAAAAATTTTCTGCTCCGCCACTACCAGTGGCGGAACACTGTTCATTTGCACTAATTAATCATGTTTAGTCAGTCAAATGAGAAATTTTTGAAAAAACTGAAAATTCACATGTTCCCCCATTAGTAGTGGCGGAACAGATGTGTTCCGCCACTGGTAGTGGCGAAAATGGTAGATACCACATTATTTTGAAAGGGATGGTATTTACTGATTTATTTTTGATGAAAATAGTATAAAAACAAAAAAATCCTCTCTCTGGGACAAGGAGGGAGGCGAAGAGATAAATGCTGTCTTGCTCTAATGTTTAAAGTTGGTTAATAGGGGTAGTATTTTTTTCATGGGCATTTTGAGTTACATTAAGTAGGAAACTATATATCATAGAAAGAACTAAATAAGAGTATTTTCAGGACAAACTGAGAGACTACTGAAAATTCTCATTATTGTTGGAGTAAGATGCAGATACATAAGCTGAGTCTCTTTGCGTTAATTAATACAAAAACCAGATAAAGTTTCATTAGATCCAATCTGGTATTGGGTCACCACATGGAATTATGGAGCTCGAGCGGCTCTTCTTCTCTTTCAGTTATAAAACCTCTCTCAGGGTCATGTCATTCTTTTTATTATCTATTCAAAAAGTTATATAAATATTCATTAGATTAACACCAATGCAGATCATGCATCACGTTCTTTTTTTTCTCTATATCATTTTTTTATTAGTCATGCTTTCTTTGATTTATCTCAAAATTATATAAAAATTCACTCGATCCAAGAACTCTGGTCAAACATGGAGCTAGAATTGCCCTTCTTAAATTCTCTTCTCAGTTCTGTCTCTCCATTGCCTGATCTTTCTTATACTTCAAGAAATATAGTGCCTAACTGCCTATTTTTCCCTCTAAATGGCGTTTATAGCTGGATCTAAGATCTCCATCCCAGCCCCTGTCTCTACACTTGTCAAGGTAAATATTTGTATATTTGTTATACATCATGATATCGATTTATTACGCTTCAACACAGAACACGACTATCTCATATGCTCTTAAATTAAATTAAGGATATATGAAACGCATGTGCCTTTCTTAAGTTGTACAAAAATGTAATTTCGTCTTTGATTTATGTAACACCAGCAATCTACGTCAAAGTTTTATATGAATTGATAAGTTTAAATTTTGGCAACTGATTTTAGTATAATAGCGCATCTTCTCTATATAGGAAACTGTTTTTCTTCTTTAAACTGAACTAGCTAGCATATTTCGATTTTGCTGCATGTAAAGTATTCGATGAAATTCTCAAAGAAAAAAAGAAATTTTGTCGATGAACTTTTTAGGCATTCTCTAACTTGAAAAAATTTTGGTCCGAAAATTGTAAGAAGACCTTTGAATTGTCTTACTATGGAAGTACAATAATCAAATTGCTTTTTATATAATAAATATTAAAAATATAGTAGTATAACTATATGTATGTTACAATGTCAAAATTTAGAGAGGCCGCTGCCCCTAATCTCTATTAACTTTATGATTCTTCAAACTTAAACCTTCAATTCTGGAAAATAATATTACTTAAACAAGATAATAAAAGAAATGAATTTCAAGTCACATAGCTACGTAAGTTCCTTTGAAATTCGAAAAAAAAAACACTATATTACAAAACTAAACTAGTACATAGAGAAAATAAAATGAGTATATCCAAATCCAAATCCTTCCTGTGAGAGCAGGCCCAAAATTCAAACTTTACCATACTCCTTTTTATTTGATTTTTTTTTTTAATACCATTTTTTTCAAAAATAAATCAGCAAATACCATTCCTTTCAAAATAATGTGGTATTTACTATTTCCGCCACTACTAGTGGCAAAACATGTAAATTTTATAATTTTTCAAAAATGGGGTTAATTAGTGAAAAAACGTGTTCCGCCACTGCCACTGGCGGAACAGGAAAAAAATTAATTTTTTCTCAAGAAAAAAAAATATTTTTTTTTATGTTCCGCCATTGCCTGTGGCGGAACAGTGTTTTCAGCATTTTTTTTTACACTAATTAACCCTGTTTAACCAGCCAAATGAGAAATTTTTGAAAAAAATAAAAATTCATATGTTCCGCCCGCCACTAATAGTGGCGAAAATGATAGTTACCTCACTATTTCCAAAGCAGAAGCAAATATTAGTTTAGTTTTGAAAAATATGGTATATAAAAAAAAAATCTTTTTATTTCTGACACTACTCGGCCCAAGAGAGAAAAGAAACGCGTGAAAAACTACGGTTCATATAATAAATCATAGACCACGTTCATTCAAAAATTATTCTGAGATCTTGTCCACTTGGCACTCTCACTCTTTTATTATGACAGCACCACGCATATTACCAAAATACCCCTAAAAACATTCAAATTCCTTCCGGAAACAAGGGCATCATAGTAATTTCCTTTCCCCTCGGCAGCTTTTACACAGACATTCTAATCTCAGCCGTCCATTTTTGATCGAACGGATGAATGTTCTTCTAGAGTCCAGCGCACGCTGACGTGGGAAACGGGAAATATTTGGTTGGTCACCAATAAATAGACCGCACCAAGAAAATACTTCAGTGGGACCCGCCAATCTTTCGTAATTAGTAATTCGTCTACAGAACCGAGTCCAGGCAAATTTAACCATCTTTCACTTCTCGATTCGGTCGAGACTATAAATTTGCTACACACTCGGAATACAAAGAACCGCATACAATGTACAGTAAGTTGCGCCGAGTTTTATTAAGAGAAATGCATTGAATTCGTAGACCGGGTTTATGTAAAACAGAATACTTGGGTAATAACGAAGAGATGGCCGAGTTTTTTTATTTGTATAAAACGCGAGCTAGATTGGCCTTTGTTGTGACTTCTCTGTTAAAACTTAGAACCTCTTTTCTCAGTTCATTCACGCTCTTCTTCGGGCTCGCCGTCACCTCGACTCTCTCTAGAAATGGCGTCCATCGCTGGATCTCGGATCTCCGTCTCCGCTCCTCTCTCTACACGCGCCAAGGTAAAGATCTGGTGATTGTTTTGTCTTTGTTATTGTTGGTTTAGTATTGATTAGATGCGTCGGAGATTTGTGGGGTTTTGGGATGATGGATTTTTTGTGTGTTGGAGGTGGTTTATGAGGAGGGGGTTTCGCTGGATCTGGCGGTTTTGAGGTTGGTCCTTTGGTGAATCTGGCCTGTTTGGTGGCTTGAGGTGTTTGGATCACTGTTTTGGCTGCCTTGATTTTGATTTACATATCATTGTCTTACTATGGAAGTACAATAATCAAATTGCTTTTTATATAATAAATATTAGAAAAGAATATAAATTGGTTTTTTTTTCTTTGATTTTGATTTACATATCATTCTTGTCATGTAATACTTAGGGCAAGATTTGCGTTTTCAATTTGGGCAACAAGAAGGTCAAGACCGGTCCTATTCATGGTTTTCAGACCATTAATGGAGCTTCAAACTTGAAGCAAACTGCTTTCTTCGGCCGAAAAAGGAGCTTCTCTAAAATTGTAGGCTGCTCTAGTGTATGCATCTCATCTCTAACTTATGATTTAAAATTTGAAGGTCCGAATTTTAGAAAAATAAACATTGTTCACTATTTATCTCTACTCTTATTTGTTAATACACATATTCATACACAACCATATTAAGTTTTATTGTTATTTATATGATACTTCCCTCAAAAGGATTGGGCAATGAGAAGTACTGTAGAAGAAAGGGTGAAAAAAGTAGTGGCCGACCAGTTGGAAGTAAAAGAAGAAGAAGTCGTAAACACGGCCTCGTTTATTGATCTTGGAGCGGATTCACTTGACGCGGTATTAAACCCTTTGAAACTTCCCCATTAAAAAATTCAAATTTAAAACAATATTCACTCTTAAAAATTATGTTACCATTTGATTGCTTGATTGGGGGTTCTGAATTTTGATTTCCTCAGCAATAATTGTATATATTCATCATATAGGTTGAGCTTCTGATGGCTCTGGAGGAGGAATTTGATATTGAGGTGCCTGATGAGAGTGCAGCAAAGATCACAACTGTGCAAGCAGCAATTGATTTCATCAATAGTCATGCTCAATAAATTACTTTTTAAGGGTTTGCTGATTATAAACTCTTTTCAATAATAGTTGGAATTACACACATTTTGTGCGTTTAATTAATTTTACCTTGTTTGGAGTCCTCATAACTCGAGGAATGCTTGTGATTTTATTCCTCCTGGTGGGAATAGAAGTTGTGAAGCAATTGGCCAAATTGCTTTCATAAATATGTTTCCAGAACAATATATTGGTAAAAAAAAAATTATTTAAATATTCTGGTAAATGTTATTAAATCTTGATATGTATGATATGATTATTGTTTGTTATTGTGTGTTTGTTCCGTATTTGTGGTTTGATTGATACTCATGTTTTCTTATTGAATGGAGGAGACTTTTTGTTCCATTTTCATTATTTCATGCCAATTGAAACCTATATATATGGACTATGATGATTTATCGTGTAATTCACTTGACTAGATCATGGATTCATTGACTGATTTGATGTTGTAGCCCAGAGAACTACATAAAAGATATGTTAGTAAAAATGCTAATGCACCTATTTATTTGGCAATTGGCATGATTTCTTCAATTTATCCAAAAATTATATAAAAGTAAAAATTCAGTCGATCCAATTGAACTCGGGGTCAAACGTACGTGGAGGTAAACTGGCCTTTTCTTTATATTGAGTAGTTAGACTGGGCTTTCTTTCTGTTAGTAGTTACACAGGACTTCTTTCTTAAATACTGGGTATTGCCTCTGATCTTTTATCATACTAAAAAGATCGTACCTCTTTCTCCCTCTAATCTCTCTCTCTCAAAATGGCGTTTGTGGCTGGATCTAGGATCACCATCCCAACCTCTATCTCTACATTTGTCAAGGTAAAGATTTCTTACACATCATGATATTGTGTTATCTTGACTTTTTCCTTAAATAACGTTGGTTCCAATTTTATTTGTCAAAATAAAGTTGGACAGACTTCTTTTTTTGCAAAAATAGAATTTTCGCCAATTTTTCTGATTAGTTTAAACTTGATTACTTATTTTAGTGCAATAGTACATCTTCTCTATACAGGAAATTATAACAGATGTTTTTGCATCTTTGAACTTAACTAGTAGAAACTCCTGTGTTATATATTATGGAAGTACAATTATCAAATTATTTTTTATATAATAAATACTAAGAAATAATATAACGTTGTTTTTTTTTTCTTTCCTTTTGATTTACATTTTTTCTTGTGATGTTATGATAAGGGCAAAATTTTCATTTCGAACTCGGGCAACCAGAAAGTCAAGGCAGATCATGTTCATGGTTTTCTGGCTATTAATGGAGATTCAAACTTGAAGCCAAATGCTTCCTTCGGTCAGAGAAGGAGCTTCACTCGAAATTTACTCCTAAAAGCCTCTTCTGGTGTATGCATCTCTAATTTATGATTTAAATTTGAAGTTCAAAATTTCATGGTCTTTAGCAAAAAATAAACATATCATATAAGCACATATGAAGTTATTATTATTGTTTCTATGATTCTTCCTTCAAAAGGAGGGGGCAATAGAAAATACCTTAGAAGACAGTGTTAGAAAAATGGTGGCCAAGCAGATGGGTGTGAAACTCGAAGAACTCGCAAACAACGCCACATTTATTGAAGATCTTGGAGCTGATTCACTTGACTTGGTATTAACTATTAATCTCTTTCAAACTCCGCATTTCAAATTTTTTCAACTTTGAAACAATATTCACTCTTACAAATTATGTTACCATTTGATTGCTATATTGGCTGGGGCTTTTAATTTCCTTAGCAATTACTATTTGTTTATTATAAAGATTGAGCTTATGAACTCTTTGGAGGACGAATTTGATTTCGTGGTGGATGATGAGACTACACAGAGCATCACAACTACGCAAAAAGCAATTGACCTGGTCAATAAGATCCTCAACGAGAAGTGAGTTTAATTGAAATTCATTTTGGGGTGCTGCTTAAAAATCCCTTTTCAAGAGTAATTGAACTTGCATGTAATTTTTGCGTTTAGTTAATTCAACTTTTGTTTGGAGTCCTCAGAACTTGAGAGGAATATTTGTAATGCAGAGAACAAAGCAATTAATTGGCCAAATTGCTTTGACTAACATGTGTTCAGAATAATATATTCTGGTATGTTAAATCTTGTTATGATATGATTTTTGTTTGTTATTATTGTGTATCTGTTTTGCATATGTATTGTGTGTGATATGGTTTTTTTTTTCTTCAACAATTTGTTCCACTTTCATTATTTTATGTCATTTGAACTTGAGTATATATATTCATGATATATGATTTATAAACCAGTTTACTCAACCAAATAAACTGAATTTTTGCTCGACTTGATATTGAAGCCAAGAGAAATGCATGAACACTATTTTAGTCAATAAAAGTACTTAAATAAAAATTCATGATAGTATGGTCTTCATCTCGTTATGTCATTTACATATTCATTAACTTTCACACATAGCTTGACAGTGTATATTGGGGTTAAAACAATTTTCACTACTAATAACACTGTTCAAAAGTTTGGAGGATCTAAATACATAGAAGTACATATATTTCAAAAAAAAAATTATTACATCATTATTAATATATATTACTTTATCAAAAATCTTGAAGAGATGATGACCATTTTCAGTTCCTATGCCCATGCATAGCATAGGTGATGATTTGTCACTTTTTAAAAAAAAAAAATAATATACATCATAATAAATATTTGAAATGAATATATTCATTCAACACGAGTTTTGCAAAAAACATAACTAGAAAAAATATTGACAGTGTGTAGAAAACAATTAAAGAATTATTTATGTTATGAAAAGTTTACAATGCAAACCCTAATAATAATAAGCAAAACAATCTAAATGACGGTGATGATCCACTACGAGTACCTCCACCGAGACCAAAGACCCTAAGGGAGCATGCCGTTCAAAAACACCAAGATGGTATTACCGGCTATCAAGTGTTGGCCGTGACAACAAATAATTTCGAGCTTAAACCCGCTCTCATCAGCATGATTCAGCGGAATCACCTGGCAGGAGGAGCCCACCGAAGACCCAAAACTGTATTTTTATATTCCAAGACTACTACACTACAATACAATACAATACAATATAATACATATGAACGATGTCTCAGATGATGCGATATGTCTGTGACTATTCACGTTCTCCTTACGGGACGGGCCGGGCGTGGTTGAAACTGCTGCTAGACAATTCCATCATCTTATGGGAAGTTTTATCTCAAGATTCCTTAACCAAGTACTTCCACGAACTCTTAACTCAAATGACCCGAAACCGGAACGATTAGAAACTAGAACGACCCGAGATCCGAATAATCCAAAATCCGAACGACTCGATACCCGAATGACCCTTCCGATATGACTAAAAAATAACCTGATTTTTGACCATATTGCATGAAATATGTCGAAATTTGAGGATTTTGTAACTTTTCTATCATAACTGCACTGAAAATACTGACGTTGTTGATCTAAAATGTCAATTTGAATGATTTGCAACTTGTACTGAACGATATGTGACCACAAACCGACTTGGGATCTGAACTTGATTGACCCGTGACCCGAACCCGAATGACCCGAAATCCTAAATGATCCGGACTCAAATGAACCGAATCCTAGATTACTCGAAACTCGAACGATCCAAAATCCGAATGTTCCAAAATCCCAATGACCCATAATTGAAGCAACACAAAACCTGAAATTCGAGTGAATTGCAACTTGAATGATCCGTGACCTTAATGACCCACAACCCGGATTGACACAATCCAAAATTCGAATTGACCTGATCCGAAACCCGAATGAACCCGAACGACCCGTGATTGAACTCACAAAGTATACACACATAAATACAAATGATCCCAACTTGATCCAGCGGTTTTAAAGGAATTGGAATAAGTATCTAGGTACATAAATACCATATGATCACAAAGTATACCCACACAAATACTCAATGGCATGTGTTTGTAACATTTGCAAAGATCCATGGGTATTTCGGTAATTTCAGTTCAAATTATTGCCCTTCCCTCCTACCCCTCCGACAAACAATGGCGCGCACAAATTGCATGTGGGATTTGTAATTTTCTCAAACATGCAGGGGCATAAATGTAAACTCACTCAAACTTTTATTTCCATTCCTGCCCCTCAACATTTACTTCTTTGCCCTCACAAACTAGACAGTGTTACATACTCAGAAAAAAGAATTGCAAACTTTTGCAATTCTTTCATGGGTATTTTAGTAACTTCACTTCCACCAAAAGGGTGTTTCTGTAAATTCAATTTTTTCCGCTTCGCGACTTGTATATTTTTCCCTCCTGTTAAGTCCTGAATTTTCATTTTCCCCCAAATTTATTCTCCGTTTAGAGGCTAGGGTTGTCAGAAATTTCCAATTCGTGTTGGTCAAAGCAAATCGACTTTGGTAAGTGATAATTTTTCGTTTCTAAGGTTTTTGTTAGTTTTTCCTGAAGATTTTTCAGTTTAGTCCCTAATCTAGGGTTTTTTTTGTCTCGTGTTTTTTTTCCGTTTATTTCGTCAAATTAAGCGAAAATAAAGACGAAATGTGTAAAACCCCCCGTTCTTTCCTTTATTATAAATCATTTTGTTCTTAATGTGATAATATTGTTTGTAGAGAAGTAATAGCTCTCCCTGCACTGGAACATACAAAATCTATCTTAGAACTCATTTTGGTTGTTAAAATTTATTATTTCTTAGCTAATCTCATTTCTATTTTACATCTAAAGTTCATGATTCTGATTCTAATTCTAATCATCACACCATTTGTTTAATAATACACAATGTTTTACATGAAATGTTTCCAAATGATTCAATTTCTCACAATAACTCTCTCTACTTTCACACAGATCACTCCAAAAATGAAGAAAAAACACACCATCAACCCTTAATCCCCTTAAAACTTCCAAAAACACCCTCAAACTTTTCCTCTCTCAAACCCTAAAACAAAATGGAGTGCAACAAAGAAGCAGCGATACAAGCGCGAGAACTCGCAGAGAGTAAACTCCTTCTGAAAGACTACAAAGCGGCTCAGAAATTTTGCGTAAAAGCCCAATCCCTATTTCCAAATTTGGAAAACCTAACTCAGCTTTTAACCGTCTGTTCAGTCCATTGCTCAGCCGAAGACAAAATAAACAATGAGACGGACTGGTACGGCGTCCTTCAGGTCCGTACCAGTAACGAAATTTCCCTTTATTTTAATTTAAAAAAGGATTAATGCATCATTAGTCCATGTACATAATTGGATTGAGTCCTTGTACTATTAATTTGAACTTTTTTAGTCCCTGTAGTTTATGAAAACATGCATCATTAGTCCTTTCACAGACTAATCTTGCTCAATTCTTTAAATTACATGGACCAAAAAGTTCAAATCAACAGTAAAGGGACTAAATTGCCATCCAATTAAAGCACAAGGACTAACATTAAATTTAACATTACAAAATATTTCAGGTCGGTACAACCGCTGATGAGCTGGCGATAAAAAAGCAATATCGTAAACTGGCCCTTCTTCTCCATCCAGACAAGAACAAATTTCCCGGCGCTGAGTCAGCGTTCAAACTAATCGGCGAAGCAAACACGATCTTAACAGACAGAGGCAAAAGGTCTCTTCACGATCTAAAACGCTCTGGCCGTAACAATAACAATGCTCAAATTAGAAGACCCTCACAAGCCGCTCGTCAGACGGGTCAAACGAGTCAAGCAAGTCAACAGACTTTTTGGACGATTTGTACCACATGTGGTATGAGATACCAGCATTTTAGGAACGTATACAGAAGGGCTTTGAGGTGTCAGAATTGCATGCAGACTTTTGTGGCTTATGATATAAACGAGCAGCCTGTGCAGACTCAAAACCCTAATAACCGTAACCCTAACCGTAACCCTAATCCGAGCCCTATGTACAGCTTTAACCGGCCTAACGGGTCGGCGACGGCTGGTAATTCCAACCCGTTTCAGCGGCCCAGCCCTATTTTCACACAGTTCCAGCCCGGCGCCGGTACCAGTACCGGTACGGCTGAAAGTATGAAGTTTGAGAAAGTGAATCTTGAAAGGGGAGCGAATGCGAAACCGTCGCCAGCTGGCGCGAGTTTTGCGAATAAGCCCCCGGTTAATCCGCCGAAAAGTAATCCGCCAAAAAGGACCCAACCGCAAAAGAAGAAAAGAAAGAGGGTCGTTGAGGAAGATGAGGAGGAGGAGGAATCCGAGGCGGATTCTAGCGAGAGTGAAGAAGATATTGTGTTGGAAAAAGAAGTGAAGATGAACGGAACAAATGACCCGCCACGCCGATCGTCGCGCAGGAAGAATGATGTGAAGTATAATGAGAAGGATAATATCGATGAAGATTTGGAGGATGTTTTGGAAGATGATGATGTCAGCGATGATGACGATGATGACGACGATGCTGAGGTTGAAGTTGTTGATGATGATGTCACCGTGACGTATGCTAGAAAGAGACTCAGAAAGGAATCTGACAAGGAAAAAGATAAAAGATCCGTACCAAACGAAAAAGAAAAGGACGTAAAAATGAACGATAAAGAACAAGAAAAAGAAAAAGAAAAAGAAACGGAAATGAAAACAAAGGAAAAAGAAAAAGGCAAAGCAAAGCAAACAGAAGAATCAGAATCCGAATCCGAATCAGAACCAGAACCAAAAGAGTTTGTATACTCAGAGCCTGAATTCTTCAACTTCGACGGTCTCCGTGCCCGCACCCGGTTCGCGGCGGACCAGGTTTGGGCGGCCTACGACTCCCTTGACGGCATGCCCCGCTTCTACGCCTTAATAAAAACGGTCCGCCACGCACCAGCCTTCCATCTAAAATTCACCTGGCTGGAATCCGACCCCTCCTCCAGATCCGCTGCGGCCTGGACTCGCGCGGATCTCCCCGTTGCCTGCGGGAGTTTTGTAACGGGAAGTGTTGAGACGACTGATGAGCTGCTGATGTTCTCTCATATGGTGGATTATTCAAAGGGGGGAAGGGGAAAGAGGGGTTTTGACATTTACCCAAAGAAGGGGGAGATTTGGGCGGTGTTTAAGGACTGGGATGAAAATTGGAGCGCGGATCCCGAGGCGCACGGGCACGAGAGTTTTGAGTATGAGATTGTGGAGGTTTTGTCGGATTTGGGGGAGTCGACCGGGTTTGTGGTGACCCGGTTGGTGAGGCTGAGTGGGTTTGTGAGTGTGTTTGTGAGGGAGAGTGAGAAGGCTCCGTTTGTCGTGCCGGCGACGGAGATTTTGAGATTCTCTCACCGAGTGCCGGCTTACAGGATGAGCGGGGAGGAGAGAGAAAAGGTGCCGGTTGGCGCGTTTGAGCTCGATCAGGCCTCGCTTCCGTGTGATTTGGATAGGGCGTTTGGATCGGTTGAGCTTGACCTAAAAGGGAAAGGAAAAGAGAAGGTGAGCGATGGAGAGAAGAGAGAGAAATTGAATGGAAGTTTGAGGAACGGAAAATCGAAAGAGAAAGTAGATGAGAATTTGGACGGAAATTTGGAAAAGAAGATGAATGAAACTTTAGATGGAAAATCGAATGGGAATTCGAAAGAGAAATTGAATGGGAGTTTAAATAACAGAAAATCGAAGGAGAAACTAGGTGAAAAATTAGACAGAAAATCAAAAGCGAAACCGAGTGAGAATGACAAACCGAACGAAAAAACCGACGAAAACTCAATTTCAGACTCCGTCAGAACAAACGAGAATTCCAACACCGAGTCGCCAGAGTACACGTACTCAGAAGCCGAATTCTACAATTTTGCAATGGACCGCGCAATCCACAAATTCCAGGCCGGGCAAGTCTGGGCATTGTACAGCGACGTCGACCAGTTCCCCAAGTTCTACGGCTGGGTCAAGCGGGTCGACCCGCTACACGAGAAGATCCACATCCGCTGGCTGGAGCCGATCGCCGACGGTTTGACCGGGGAAGCAAAACGGTGGGTTGACCAAGAACTGCCTATTGGATGCGGGTCCTTTGAGATAACGGGTTCTACCGTTTCATTCTACAACTCTGCTTTTTCACATTTGGTGAATGTTAGAAACTGTACAGCTGGCGGGAAAAGAAGGTACGAGATTCTGCCGAGAAAAGACGAAATTTGGGCGATTTATAGGAACTGGACGGTCGGGTGGAAACTGGAGGATATAAAGGACAGCTGTCAGTACGAGGTTGTACAGGTGGCGGAAGTAAACGAGAAGGGGATTAAGGTGGAGATTTTGAAGAAGGTGGATGGGCACAGCGCGGTTTTCGCTAGGGACAGGGCTAGGAAGGGGATGTTGGTACCGAAAGGGGAGTATGTGAGGTTTTCGCATAGGATTCCTTCGTACCGGCTCGGGGAAGAGGAGAATGGGAAGTTAAGAGGGTGCTTTGAGTTAGATTCGGCTTCGGTTCCGGAAGATTTGTTGTGAGAATAGGGTTTTGGGGGTTTTTTGCTGTGCGGATAAGTTTCTGATCTGGTTGTATGGTAGAATGGAAGGTGTTTTTTTTTTTTTGGAGGGTTAGGGAGATTAGGTGATGTTTATTGGTATCTATAGTTGGCAAGGAGTAATTAATTAGTGGTTTTTTGTGTTTTGTGGTATGTTTTATTTTGTGTTTTGCAGCAGTGTTTGATTAGCTCAGGCATATATTGTACTGATGTTTTTGTGTAGTATTATTATAACTGACGGTTAGTTATATTAAGTTGAAAGTTTTTCTTCTTGATTGGTTGATTTATTTCTGACGATTTGTTGTTGGAAGGGATTATATAATGGTTTGTGTACTTCACGTTTATTATGTGATCATTTACGTAAGTCGGAAGGGGAAAAAAATGAATAGATGTATCATGAATCATGATGCTGAAATTGCAGTCATGACATGAAAGTGAAACTAAGGCTGACAAAAAAGTATAGCTGTATCTCAACTAAAAAACGGTCAACGTTAATGAAGAAAAAATCACAGCAGCCTAACAAAAAGAAGAAAAAATTACATAACGAAAATATGGGGCATTCCGAGAATTGAACTCGGGACCTCTCGCACCCTAAGCGAGAATCATACCACTAGACCAAATGCCCTTTGTTGATTCATATTTAATCGTACATTTAGTTGCAAAACAAAAACAGGAGAGCTAATCGTTTTGACAATTAATTTGCAGTTCGATCCAACAAAAAGGAAATAATAACGAATCAAGTGGAATACGAAGGGGGCGATGAAATTTTTGGGGTGGTACGTAAAAATCGCCGCTGGATCTGCACTTGTCGGAGCCTCCATGGAGCTTTTCATGATCCACACTGGCTTCTGTTCGTCTCTCTCTCTCAAATTTTGCATTTGAAATTGTCAATAACAAGTCAACAAATTCTGTTTATTCAAAAAAAAGTCAATAAATTATGTGCAGTGATGTTAATCTCCCATAATTGTGTTCAGTTTTGTTATGATTCATAGATTCATATTTGAAAGGGAAATTCTTCAAAGACCCCCTAACTTTTCTGCTATTTATCAAAAACCCCCTAACTTTTCAATATTCTTCAAAAACCCCCTATAAAGTGAATTCAATTTTTTTTTGGCCCCTATGGTGTTAACCTCAACTTTTCCATCCAATTTTGATTTGTAAAAGACTAAAATACTCCTCATATATTTATTTTCATATTTTATTATATTCAATAAAATAATAAATAAATATATTATTTTTTAATATAATATTTTACGATGTTAATTTTACGATATTTTATGATATTATTTTATGATATGTTAGTTTTTATTTTATGGTGTTATATTACAATTTTTTTTATTATCCTATATTTAAATTATAATTTTATATTTCGTAAAATATTATTTTCGTCACTACTATTTATTGTGATTTTGTCTATATTGTAGTCATTAATTTAAATTTAGTGTAAAATATAAATTTATTTTTTATTTATTTAATGCAATAAAATATGACATGAAAATAAATATATGAGGGGTATTTTAGTCTTTTACAAATCAAAATTGGATGGAAAAGTTGAATTTAACACCATAGGGGGCTAAAAAAAATTGAATTCACTTTATAGGGGGTATTTGAAGAACAATGAAAAGTTAGGGGGTTTTTGATAAATAGCAGAAAAGTTAGGGGGTTTTTGAAGAATTTCCCTATTTGAAAATGAAAAGAAAAAACATAGCAATAAGTTGGACACTTTATGCCCACAAACTGTTTGATATAATGCTCCATATGTTCTTACTAACTTCACTCGTTATTTTTTTTGGGGGTAGGCAATTTGCCTACTATTTTTTCATTGAATAAAAAGTAGTATTTACAGTGCTAAGAGGAATGTAATGGAAAAATAAGAAAACAAAGAAACTAAGAGGTCAGCCAATTAATCTGGAACCCTACTCGAGTTCTAGCAAGCCTCCTACGCTAACCTAATCCTAAACAAATTCGACCCAACTTTTTGCCTCTTGCACTCCTACCTCGAAGACTTGAACGTTTGTTCTTCTTTCCTCTCAGAAGATTCGGACATTTATTTCTTTCCATATCACCCAGCAACTGGTCATCCACATTGATCCTGCCGTGACTTTTGCTTGTTTCCCGGTTTGCTTTGAGAGATTTCTTCATATTGTTTGGACATTAGTTGGCTGTACGGATGCTTGACTTTGGAGGTGGTCAGAGGTTTTTTTCCATATCTGTTTTGCGAACTCAGATTGCGCAAATAGATGTGAGTGTGATTCTTTTTGGTTGGCATTGCATAGTACACAGATATCGGTGTCGATTTGTCCTCGACATTTGAGACGATTTTTGGTCAGTAATTTTTCCTTAAGGAGCAGCCATCCAAACGTTTTTACTCGTGTTGGACATTTTGCTTTCCAGAGAAGTTTTGTCCACTCTGGTTTGATTCCTCTCTCGTTGTAGAAGTCATATGCCGATTTGACTGAAAAAAAGACCCGGCTTGTTCAGTTTGTCCCATGGACGCCATATGTGTGTGTCCATTGTACCTTCATGCAATTGAGTTTGACTAATCATTATATCAAATATTGTTGGTACCAAGAAGCCCATTTAACCATTTTGGTACTGGACCTAACTGGTACGTATAAACTGATCGTTTCAATTGAATTTTCAGCCCTAATTTGTACGTAATTAAAGTAATAAACTTATGATTAAGTGTATCTTATTTTGAGTTTATTTACTAAACTTATGATTAGTGTGTCTTATTAAATTAATAAACTGATCATCTGCCCTAAACCATAAACCCTAAATTGAAGTTATATTTTTTCTATTTATTTTTGTAGATGATAAAGTAAGAGAACTGGAGTCAGAGAAGAGAGCGTGGGAAAACTTTGCTGAGGCTCAAGCCATGAAAGATGCATTAAATTCTTGGAAAAAAAATGATGAAAATGCCAAAAATTAGCCCTAGAATTTTTATTATCATTTTACTATACTCATTTTTAATCAAACAATTTTTTGGACTCTACTTTTTTTAAGATTTATTCATTGAATAAAGCTATACAACTTATATTTGGTTATGATGTTTGTACTTATAAATTGAAGATGATAAGGTGTTATTTTCCTTATTTCCTTATTTTATATTCTTACTGTTACATTTTTTTTTTACAAAAAATAATTTGTGTTTACTTTAATGCGGTTATATGATAACGGGTGGCGCTATTTCTAGAGCGGGTTTTTCTTCGTCTAGAGCGGTATTCAATTTTTTTCTTGAAATGTCAAAAATGCCCTTGCTTTAATTAATCTAGATATCTATTAACAGTTATTGATTTATTTGAATATTTTCATTTCCTAATTAATTCCAACAAAAATGGAAATAACATTATTGCAAATAAATACAATATTCATATTCAATCTCTAATCTTTTATTTCCGTTTTGCGTCATGCACTATAGAGGCATAACAACTTTTCTTTATTTTTTGACAATGGGATATTACGGATTAGTGAAAGAACACTTTAGTTCCCAACTAATAATGATGATGATGCAATAGAAAATCTAATAACCAAGTTTAAGAAAAATGATCAAAATTGGTCTTATAATTAAAAAGAAAGCGCTAGAATTATTTTATGAACTTGTAGATCATTCAACTGTACTTTTTAAACCAATATTGAATCTCATAGTAAACTAAGGTCAAAGAAAAAAAATGACAAAAACTTGTACAAATCGTGATCTTTCAACATTTGAACTTGTGAATGAATCAAAAAGAAAATTGTTAGGTGGTTCTCAAGACAATATCATTTGTACAAATGAAAACAACATTGCTAATCCATGTAATGGTATGGAAGAAGAAGCAAATTGTGTAATTCAAACAACTAATTATGGTGGTCGCGCTGGAAAATGGAGGGAAACATAAACAAAATATTAGCATGGAATCTTGGATTTATTTTTGCAATAATGTTGTTGTCCATTTTGTTGGAATTAATTAATAAAAAAATTAATGCACAAAGAAATCAATAATTTTGTAATAATTATCTTGCTTAATTAAAGCAAGGATATTTTCGGCATTTTAATGAAAAATTCAAATCTCGCTCTAGACGAAGAAAAAGCCGCTCTAGAAATAGCACCGCCCTATGATAACAGTATATCCCAAAATAGAATAACTGAATAATGAGGTAATCTTTCCATAGAATACCTGAATAACTAATGATTTGAGATCTATAGCTTAGTCAGCTATCTATTCGTGATTCTTAAATTAGAAATGTACTTGATTCCTGAAATAAAATTTCTAAAAGCCGCTGTACACAGTAAAATAGTATAACCTAAAATCAAAATAAAAAATCTACATTAATACAATTATTGTGTATAAAGATCCAAATGGCCAGTAAACAAAATAAGAAAAAAAAGTGCATACAAATTCAGATCAGTATATATGACAAATCCGTATAAACAACACAGATACAAGTTCAATAAATAGAAAATATTCTCAAAACATCTAAATTATAAAATAGCCACACATTTGACTACACAACATGCATCGATAAATCCTATTTTTAGATCAATTAACTGTTCAGTTATTTAGTGGACTCACTTTCGCAAATCACGCCTGTTAATTCATCTATTTTTAGATCATTTTACCTCAAAAAAAGGAAAAAGAAAGAAAAAATAACCGCCTAAAAAATATGCTGTTATTGACATGTGTACCTGTCAGCTCATTCTGGCATAGTTGCATTGCTACAACAAAATACATTTCACTATGCTTAAATAAAATATTATACGAATGAATCCAATAATATATGTAAGTACTATAGTAGGTTAAAACTCCAAATGACCAGCACAGTAATATGTGAAATTAAGATACTAAAAATATCCCTCAAGCTACACCTCAAAATAAAGATACTAAAATATCACAATATATGCACAAATTAAGATAAATAAAATGTACAAATCCAAATAAACAATGTAACATGTGAAAAATCTAAAAAAATGACCGGCAATGTATATCACACCAAATCATACAATATCAAGAACATCCCAACAAAAATACCAAAATATCATAATACAAAACATTCAAACAGTTAATATGTACAAAAAACCATGTAAATACTACACACAAATTCGAACAATTCCCCCCCACACAAACATAAACAAACAACACAACACAAAACTCTTCCAAACAATTCATTCACCAAGCCATTAACCCACACAATTACCCACAAAATAAACACACCATCAAATCAAACAAGCAGCAACGGCCTCTTAACCCTCCACCGTCCGATCTTAAATCAACGTCCATCCTTCCTCCCACGAAGCGCGCTTCATTTCAGCTATTTTCGCACCTCTCTCGTATATTTCCACTGGAAATCTCCATTTCAGTCTCTACCTTATATAAACAAACCTGGAATTCTCAGTTACTTCCTACGAACTTTAGAACATTCGGCTATTCAAACCTCGCGTTCTTTCTTCTTCTTCTCCCTCTTCAAATTTTCAAGCTCTCAACAATGGCGATTAAGAATGGTTTTGCATGTCTTCGGGTCCAGAGAGGACCCAGAATGAAACGAAGGCGAGTTGATCTCAAAAAGCTTCGTAAGTTCTTCTTTCCTTTTCCGGTCGAATGGGTAGCTGACGTGACCGCTGCTCCGCCACCCATTGCCGCCCAACCCGCCGGAGCTGCACTGGCGTCTGCTCTGATGCCTCCTCCTCCGCCTTGTCTTAGGGTATTTATTATGGATAAGGGGAAGGAAAAGATTGAGGACTTGCCGTGGAAGCACAGGATGAAAAGGCAACTGGTGAAAAAGGATCCCAATTTCACGTACTATGATGATGAGGTGGTTAAGTCGGTTAGAAAGGGTCCGATGTTGGGAATTTGTGATTTTGAGGTTGAGAAATCAGATCGTGAATTGAGGAAGAGAAAGAGGGATTTCCCTGAATTCAAGATGCAACGTACGGCTGAGGAAATTGATGAAGATTTCATTAAAATGACGGGCAGACCAGCCCCAAGCAGGCCTAAGAAACGAACTAGGAGAGCCCAGCAAAGAGCTGATGTAAGTCGATTTCAATCTCTAATTAAAATGAATTTGAAATTAAGGAAATGGGTTTTGTTTTTAATTATTGATTTTTTTTCTTTGTTTTGCTTTTCCATTTTCTCAATTTTTTTCTGATTTTGAATTTTGTTTCTTCTAATCTCAGGAGTTTTTTCCAGCCATGGCGCTACACAAAATAACAATGAACCGATATTCAGTCGATGAGAAGGTAGTTAAAGCCTAATATTTAATTTGAATTAAATATTTAAGAATAATTCTCTGTTTTTTCAAGCTTCAATTTTGAAATAATTTCTGATCATTTTTGTTTTATTTTTCATTTCGTCAAACAATACAGAAGTTCTAATTAAATGATGTTTAAAAATGGAAGAATCATAGCATCATACAAAGAACTGGCAGGGATTCATGTTACATGAAGCACTAGGTAATGTTTCATACACAATCCCTCAGATTTTAAATTTTCAATAGTTTTTTTATTTTCAGGAAATTTAATGATTTTCAAACATTTTGCAGGATTGATGCTGGTACTAACCGGTACAACACTTAGTGCACGACGGCTGGGGCCGAGATGTCAGGACCGGAGGGTAGACCGAAAGGAGCGATATGAGAGAGAGAGAGAGAGAGAGAGAGAGAGAGAGAGAGAGTTGTTTCAAGATTTTAATATTTTTTTATTAAATTATGATTTTAATATTAAAGTTGTACTTTCTTTCTAAGCTAATAACTTGCAATATTCCTTCAAAAAATAAATTGTAATATTATGGTCAATTAAGTGTGTTTTTCTTGAAGTTATATTATCTGTACAAGTTTGGTATCTGTTGGTTTTAATGATATTCTCTGAGATTTATTGATATTCTCCATTCTAATGCATATCGGACAAACTTTATTGTTAATTAAAATGTGCTTATAAATTTACTCAAAAAAATATGCGCTTATAAATAAAAAAAGACAATATGTGCTTATTAAAATTTATAAATCTAATTATTTACAAGTCAGTTGTAAATAATTAGGGTGTCTGTCAACAGGGAAGGAAAAAATGTATTAGTTGTACAGTAGTTATGATAATTCAGACAAATTATAATTAAATTTTTTTAAGGAGAAAATTATAATTAATTAAACGGAATATGAATGGCTATGGTCTAGAGATCTAACTGTTGATTATAATACCGACTGATCTTTCAATAATTTTTATGCAATTCTTGTTCAATTTTTTTTTTTTTTTTTTGAATCGTTGTTCAATTGTTATTAGATGAGGCCTTCATAAGGGCATGTTTAATTTGATGTATTATGAGGGAAAGTAAAGATAAATACAGTATTCATATAGAATCCCTTGTTTGATTTACTACAATCCGGTATTTTGAGGATTAAAATCCTGCAAAGTGTAATACTCAATAAAAACGGTATTAGAAGTTTACAACTCATCTCTCTCTCTCTCCCTAACGCTAATTCTTCACCAAATCACTAGCCCCAAATATTTCTCCCAGTCCCACCCGCCATTTTTTTCATCTCCTCTTTTCAGAGCCAAATTTTTCTCCGCTCCTCTCTTCAGCGCCATTTCTCTCCGGCCGAGCTCCTTTTCCTGATCGAGACTCCTCCAGCGGGTCATATTCTCACAAGCCTCTCTCTTGCAAGGTAAACCCCTTCAAATGTAGGATTTCTTACTCGTGATTTAATTAGCTTGCTCGTAGTGTAGGCTGAGATTTTGATGAATTGTTGTGTTTGATTTGATTTTCCAACCCAAATTTCAAACTTGTGTTGAAGTAATTGGCTCATACAAACTATATTTGTGCTAATTATAGAAGAGGCTTAATTGAACTGGGCGACTTGTTTTATTTCAACTAACTTGATTTGAGAAGTCTAATTGAACTAATTGAAATAAGAAAAAATGTTGTCTAAGCCTTTACACTTTTTGCCCTGAACTGGCACTCTGTGTATTTCAACATGTTTGATTTGAGAAGAGTCCATACTGTTAGGCATGATATATATATATAGATGGCTTATTGTTTTTATTTTGTAAAGCCATATTTTTTTTTGAAAATGTTTGTCAAGCCTCTGATTGTTCTTACTGATTATATATTAATGAAACTATGATTTTTTTTTAATGTTTGCCATAAGAAAAAGAAATAATATTTTGTGCATACTGCCGGAAGTAAGAAGTGAACAAGCAGAGCAACGAAGTGCATATCTCAGAAGGAATATCTACGATTCTGATCTTGCATGTCTCGAATTGTTTCGTATGAGGAGAGAATTATTCTTCAGTTTATGTACTAAACTTAGAAATATGAAACTATTGCGTGATAGGTATGCGGTTTATGAGGAGAGAATTATTGTTTCACAATTAGAGATGATATAATGAGGCAAATGTGGGACAATCGTGGAATTCGTTAAGTTATATTTTATTTTATTTTAAAATATTTTGAGTAATCCGCTTTTGTATCATTTATATTTCGTACCAATGTTTCATTGAACAAGACTTTATTTGTGATAGTAATTGAAATCTTTTGTTATATGAATACAATTTTGTGATATATTTAATATTTTAGTAGTGAGATTTTTTAGCATTCAACTTCTGTTAGGAAATTTTTTGGAACAAATTGTAATAACTCACCAACTCAATTTGTCTCTCACACTAGCCATATTGTAATAACTCACCAATTCACCGAAGTTAGGATCATAATTTTTTTCTTAATTTTTTAGCATGATTTAAAATACACCAAATCAAACAAATCATGTGTATTCTTAAAATGATGTATTACATGATGATTCATTTTGAATATACAGGATTCTTAAAATACCCCAAATCAAACACAACAATTCATCTTGGTGCATAGGTTAACGGTTTCTTGCTTAAGCAATACAAAACATCTTTACAATATAAATAAAATAATTTATACAAAGAATCTAGATGTTACATCATAACCGATATTGCTTTTCTGGTTGCAGCTGCATACTACTTAAATTCTTGCTAATAAAACTGTGTCAGTACATTAGTAATGGATATGTGCAATTTTCTATAGCATTTATATTGTAATGCTATTTATAATTAAAGAAATCTTTTAATAATTTGGGAAGAATCGCTGGAGGGCTATTTTCCAGAGAAGTAAAAAAAAATGCATGCAACGCATATGGCACATCGATAACACACTTGGCTGCTCAGCACGAATCTTTTTTTATTTTGTTTCTGCATTTTCTTTAAGTTATTTGGGATTCATGAAATTTTGATGACATTTGGGATTTTGAAATGGCAATGCATATCTCATTTTTCACCTAATTGTATCTACACACTGATCTTTATGTATTTAAGCGCAAGTTATATTGACGATTCCATATTTATTAATTCATTCTACATGACATCTACAGTTAATAAAATTGAGGATCAATCTAAGTTTACTTAAGATGATGGAGGAAACCGATATATAAAGTTCTCACAAGTTCAAAAATAACAAGTTGTCAATTTTTGTCATTGGATGATCAATTTTTTAATCTCGTCGACTTCGTTTCTAGGGATGGGGTTATCAAAAAATAAAATGGGTTGATATAAATTCTATTAGAAGGTAGAAAAAACAAGAAGCCTAACTGTAACTCAAAATATTTGTGAAACTTCACTTGAAGACTATTTCTAAGTCAACTTGTCTTTTTTCAATTCAATATGCAGAAGTTATAAATTTCCCAATTTTGTATGCCGAATCAAGAATCAGGGAAGAGAAAGAGGGATTTCCCTAATTTCTCGATTCAGCTCAGGCCTAAGAAACACGATTGAGAAAAGCCAGCAAAAAGTTGATGTAAGTCAAATTCAATCTCTATTAAAACGAATTTGAAATTAAAGTAATGGGCTTTTTTAAGTATCGATTTCTCTTTGTTTTTCCTAATTTTACCATTTTCTCAAATTTTTTTCTGATATTGAATTTTTTTTCTTATAATCTCAGGAGTTTTTTCTGGCTATGGCATTACATAAAATCACAATTAATTTTAAGAATTTCAGAAGAATTATCTTTTTTCAGTATGTAAGCAATTTCTAACCAAGTTTGCGTTTTTTGTTCAACATGCAGAAATTCTAAAGGGTTTGAACAATGAAGAAGGATCCTAGTATCGCCATATCAGGACTGGCTAGGATTCATGAAGCATTGGTATATTTTTATTCCTCCGAATTTAATTTCCAATATTTTCTCCTTTTTTTAAATATTTAGGAAATTTAATATTTTACATTTAGTTTTGCAGGTTTGAGGCTGGTACAGTAAAGACCAGCACGAATCGGTGCATGACGCAGAGCAGGAACAGGAATGAAACTGATAAGGAAAAAACTCTAAATTTAGAGAGATGGAGAGAAAGAGAATTAAATGTTCTTTTTTTATAAATAATTAAATTGTTGATTCCTTTATTTTATCATCTATAATTTTGTTTATTTGTTGGAATTGATATTCTGGTGAAGCTTAATACTTCCTTAGCCAACAAATAAAACTAATATAGTGGTATGTTGGAAACTCATGCTTTCATAGAAGAATCTTTACAGGCTAAAAATAGCAATACATATGAATGATTACGAGTTCTTTTGGATTAAAATGTAATGTGAATAGATAATTTAAGTAGACAGTATATACAAATCTAGACATATAATATAGACACTCAGAATAGCTGAAACTGCAACACTGCTGTTCATCATAAACATGGCATTTGAGTAAACATGATGTTGGTATATAGATAGTACGTACAACAAAATATCTTATACATGAGTTTAAATAAATAATATACAAGTTCAGACAATACTAAATGTACTTCCAAGAAGCAGTATAGTTAGACAGTACACACAAAGTGAATAATAGTAGGCATAAATCCAGCTAAACAATATATTAATCTAAACACAAAATGTTGCATTGCATTGCACTGCATGGTCGATCGGTTATATCCAGTTCCAGCTATATACTTAAAGATGTATTGTCCGATCAGAAATGAACGGCGATCCTTGATCCAACGGTTATATCCACTCTTCTACGAAGCGCGCTTCGTTCGGCTATTTTTGGATCATGCCATCTTTTCGCCCTTGTTTAGTCTCTTATGATATCTCAATTTTGTCTCTAGGCATACTATAAACATTGGCCTGGACGCCTCTGTTATTTCGCACGACTTTAGAACATTTTCTTTCTTTCTTTCTTTCATCTCCTTCTTCTTCCTTTGATTTTTTTTCTCGAGCTTTTAAGTCTTAGGTTAACAATGGAGGGTGACAAAGCAACTCCAAATGTCAGGATTAATTCATGGGGAGTTAGAGTTAGATTGAAACGAAGGCCTTTGAATCCCGAAAATCTTCACAGATTCGTCTTCCCTGCTCCATCTGGCATCAGGCGAGACAAGGGCGCTGTTCAGATCGTTCAGCCTTCTCCTCCCTTCATCGCCGCCCTTCATTACCTCCCATCAAGGCCTCCTCATACGATTTCTCAAAGGGCGTTGGCCTTTGAGATGGGGAATGAAAAGGTTCCTGATGGGTTGCCATGGAAGTTGAGAAGGGATAGGAAGTCCGTCAAAAAGGACCCCAATTTCACCTATGGTGATTTTGATTTGCCCAAATGGGGCAAAAGGGATTCGATTTTGAGCAATTGTGGCTCTAAATCGAGCAATAAGGATTTGAAATTGGGTAATGATGAGGTCTTGAAATTGGGTTCAGAATCGAATCAGGATTTGGGGAAGAGAAAGAGGGAATTCTCTATTCAGCTTACGCCTGAAGAGATTGAGGAGGATTTTCTAAAGATGGCAGGAAGGAAACCCGCACCAAGACCTAAGAAACGTTCCAAGAAACTCCAGCAACAAATCGATGTAAGTTGATTTTGATATCATAATTTATATTGACGAATTTGAATTGAAATAAATGGATTAATTTACTCTGTTTTCTCCTTGTTTCTAATTCGAATTTGGATTTTAATGCAGGTGATGTTTCCTGGTTCAGGGTTATCATCAAACATTACACCAGATTTATATGAAGTTGATGAGCAGGTATATAAAGGACTAGAGCTTTATTAATAACATGAGAATTTTCTCATTATTTATGAAATTCAATCATACAATCTCTGATTAATTTCCCTCTGTTTCTTTTTGTTTTTCTTCAATATGTAGTTCTAAATTTCACGAAGAGAGATTCAGCTTTGAATCTATGTCAAGATCAAGGCATGGATAATCATGAAGATCGGTACGAGACGGTACAGTACCGTTGCACGAGAGAAGAGGCCGGTACAGAGACGGTTCTCTATAGAAAAGAACTGCAATGTTTCAACACGGCAGCAATTCTCGTCGGATTCTACATTTTTTTATTAATGCAACGATTGTAAATATTATTTTTTGCTACTCATGAAATGTAAATAAAATTTATATAGTTAAGAAACTACAGTAAAACCAAGATAAAGAAGTGGAGTACGTTGTACTGTAATTATTATTGATTTTTCTTTAGTGATGTGTATTTGTTCATTGGATTGAAAGAAATGAAATAATATTTAGTGTGTTGTGTGTTTTCTCTGCTCTATTGAATAAATTAAGAAGATTATAAAAGAAAAATACTCATTATAAGAAACTGCAGCAAAAATGTATGATTAAAATTAACAAATTGAGTACATTAAAATTTCACTAGCACAAAACAAATTTCTTAAAATTGTAAACCAACAGACTCCTCTTCTTACCCTGCACATTTTGCGATTTCACCCTCATAATTTGTCGTAATCACACTACTCTCAATTACTCTCCAAAATCTCAACCGACTCAAATCAACACAAATCTTATCCTCTTCTTTCCACTGTAGTCTCCTCAAAAAGCACACCGCAATCTCTTTTAATGAATCGCCATTGGAAATTGATTCAATTTCGCTCGAATAACAATTTTTTTTTAGGACAATAATTGTTACATAAGTGTGTCAGTAGGAATTTGAATTCACAATCTCTACTTCTACAAGCTTTTTTTTTTTTTTAAAGAAACCTCCACAAACATTGGACTTGACTAACTGTACTAGAGACAATTTGCTATGACAACTTCTTTCTAATTCAATTTTGTTTTTGTGCACGATTTGTAGCCTTCGTCAAAGAAGTTATTTTCTTTATCATTTTGGTCCCTTACGATTTGCATATTTGTGTTTTGAATAGGTTCATGACTTGTGCCATCTACATTGTTATTGGGCCCGACATCTGGCAAAAGAATTGAGAGTTAAGCAATTGAAAACCAAAATCAAATCTGAAAACAAAATCGATATACACAGCTAAAATGATGTACAGAGAACATAACTTAAGTATTTTTGTCTGTTCTGTATCACTATATTATTGTCAGAAAATAGAGTTCGTTAAAATTGGCAGTAGAGCTACCACTCACTTCTAAATTGATCCATGGTTCCAAAAGCACAATCTTGCAAACAAATACCCTCTTATATATCGGAAGGTACTGTGGAAAGACGCAACATTGCATGAAATGATTGACAAAGTAAATTATAATTAAGAAGGCGAATAATTAAAATAAACAAATTGATCAGTACATTAAAATCAAAAAGCACAAAATAACAAGCTACTCTCAACCCTATGTTGAAAAATAAACTAAACTAAACAAACATTCCACAAAACAAAACAAAACAAAACCAAAACCTAAAAAGTCTAAACCACTACAGGTTTACAAACCTCTCCTTCTTCAACCACCCCTTTTGCGATTTCAACCTCGTGATTCGTCGTAATCACGCTGCTCTCAGTACTCTCCGAAAAACTTAATCGGCTCAAATCGAGACAAATCTTATCCTCTTCTTTCCACTCCAATCTCTTCAAAAAGCACTCCTCGATTTCCCTCAACGAATCCGCATCATCGTTTGAAATCGACTCAATTTCGCTCGAGTAACAACTCCTTTCTAATTCATTCTCGTTTTTCCTGTATGATTCGTAGCCTTCGTCTGAGAAATTGTTGTCAATTTCTCGATCGGACGAGGCGCGAGAGGAAAATGGAGAGTAAGTGGAATTTTCTTCGTCTTCCCGGTCTCTTAAGGTTTTGAGAATTAGGGTTTTGAGAAGGTTCATGACTTGCACCGCATGCATTAATGCCGTCAGTGGATCCGACATCTGGCAAAAACCAAAGATTGAGCAATCAAATATTAATAATCTTACAAACCATAATAAAAGTCCTCTCCAAATTTTCTCAAAAAAAAATCTTATAAACCATAATGTAAGAACAAAAAATATTTATAAATTACATAGCTAGAATAACATATTACCAACATAATGACATATTAGTATATTACTGACACAATTTCAGACCTTTGAACTCGACCAGTAGTACTTCAATACCACTATCTACAAAACAGACCTCATGACACCAACACTTTTCATTATTAATCTCAAACGTGAATATTCATATCATAATATCAGTACCCAACCAAAACCAAAACAAATCCTTTTAACTACCTGGGACATGTTGGGAGCGAAGACCATGGCAATATTCCTGGCATTCATCTTATTGAACTCCTCCTCTTCAACAACATCAGCCATCAGCTCGACGGCCCAGTTCAGCAGGGCCGCCTGCGTGGGAGGCAGCAACGTCACGACCTCGACGCACTCCTCCTCCGTGTTGCATTGGAGCACTTGCTCGGGCGAGATCCCGTCTAACACCCCCCGGGGGAGCTCTCTGAACCACGCCTGGGTGGTATGAAAAAAAATTGTGGATTATTAATTAGTAGGGTTTGCATTTAACTTTTGTTCCTTGAAAGTAATTATTATGCATCTAGTTTTTTTTAGATTAAATTTTGCATTTAACTTTTGTTCGTTGAAATTAATTATATTAGGTTTATTTTTTTAGCGTTTGTATGTACGCGCCAAGAATGGTATTAATTGCAAAAATATTTACTAAGCTTGAAGTGAAAATTGAGGTAAAATATATGAAAAGTTATGACTGTATTTTATTAAGAAAGATTGAGGAGTAAAGCCTAAATAGGTGAAATTTCAAATTAGTAATTTGATTTAGTTATAACAAATTATTAATAAATAATAGATTAATTACCTTAATTAAACTAGCTAAGCAGTGGAAGTCAATATCTTGTGGTACGATCCCTTTGTTCAATTGTTCTCTCACAATCTCCTCCTGTCCATTCTCAGGTGTAATTCGAAATATTCCTTCTGCCTATTAAATCCATAATTAAAAAAAGTCAAGTTAAATATATATCACTTGATATTCTTTTTATCTAATTTAAGAATTATTTATAAGGTTTAAAAGCACCTTAAGACCGCCTTGTGAGTATAATCTCTCCTGCATGAGTAAGAGTATTTTTGGGATGGAATTGCCCCTCGAGTCGTAACCACATTGCATTGATTCTGGTGAGACGCCAAATACACTAACACTGCACAAATCAAATTTGTATATATTAATTCCTGTACAATTTTGAGTAGTATAATTGTATATATTGCAAGTTTTTATAATTATTGGCCTAGTATACAATAATGATGATAAATAACAGGTTGATTGTTGTAATTTAAGACAGTAAATCAAAAGAATCGCCAATTGAAATATAAAACATTTAAATCTTGCCAATTAGTGTAGAAATTACAATTTATTACAAAAACAAAATGTAAATAAGTCTAGTAAATAACATTTCAACTTCTTCCCAAATTCCTTGGCAATTTAATGCAAAATATTCGAGAAACCACCAAAATTTTCCAATTCAAAACTTTCATACCTTGCACTTGGAACCTGACAAGAGACCTCCAGCTCGAACTCAACAGGCAGGCCAAGAAACCCATTGAACCTATCGAACGTCACATGCGCCACATGGCGCACATCCGTCGGCCAGCCGATCTCCACATCTCCGTCCTCGCCGTCCATCTTGCACGCCACGACCGATTTCCTTACCGCCGCCACGAGAATCGCCAGAAATGAAAGCTGGTTCTGTCTTTCCTCTTCACCCTTTTCCCTCTTCAATTCAGAAATTTGATGTTTGTATGAATTTGGTTCGCTTGGTGCCATTAGAACGCCTGCCATTTTTGTGTCTCTGTCTTTCTCTCTGTATATCTGGGAAGAAGAGAAGGAAGACGAAGAAGAAAGGAATGAATGAATAAAGAGAGATTTATCAACGGATCTAAATTTGAACTAAAGATGCTTGTCTGAATTAAAGATGCTTTTCTGAACAAGGTCTTTGAACAAATATACACCAAAATGAACGGATCTAATTTAAACTTAATATTTTATTACACACGGTGTATGGAGAAAATGTACACTTGGTCTATGTTTAATTACTATTAAAACAGATTTGTTTCTTCTATTCGAACTGTATAAACACGTGCACCTTTTTCACATTTAATTTATGAACCAGAATAAGCTAAGAGCCATGAAACGGCGAATTCTTATGGTTGGTGTGTGGGTTAAATTATAGACCGGACTTTTGTAATCAAATGGTCTGGTTCAGTTGTCGGGATTGAGAATTCAAACTGGTTTCAAAATGTAACGTCTCCTTTATGGCAGGAAATGATGGATTGCCCCTGGATTTGGTTGAAATATCGAAAATACCATCGAATTGAATTTTTGAATGTTTGATTGTGAGAAACAGTTTCTTGTCTGAAGTGGAATAAACTGATTTTTTTTTTTAATATTTTAGAGTATATAAATTTGAATGGAAGTGTAAGCGTGATAATTAATAATCTTATTGGCAAGAATATCATAAAATTTAATATTGTAAATATCCATAGTTTTAAAAACAGATCAAAACTAGTTATCAAAATAAAAGTTTAAGCCGAGAAAAGTCCAAACTCGACGCAAACAAAATAATTTAAAAATCTTAAATATTAAAGTTCAAATCCATGGGCTTATTTGTTTGGGCCTGGGTTGTTTAGCTACTTTATTTATACGTCTGGCCTTTTCTAAATGTATACTAAAACTCACCCTCACGTCGCTTCGATCCAGACATCATTGAACATTTCAACATTTCTCTTATGTTTGCTTGAAAATAGATCACTTGTCGGATATTGCATAATGATAGGAAATGAGAATAATAGAAGCTGACAACATATTTTAGATGCATGGAATATGAATTATGATTTACAAGAGCCACGATGTTTAGGAGAACTTCTTTATACTATTACTTCGGTACCATATCGGTTACAATTCAATACAACAAACAAGAACCTTCTTCTAGAATTTTCAATTTAACCCTAAATTCACTCATCATTTTACGGTGGATCACACATATATGAAAAGGGCTCGCTAGTCCCATTTTAACAAAAGTTCATAACTTTGTCCAAGCCCCATTTGAGCATCAGAAGAAATTCCCAACAATATAGCACTGGCTCAATCCTTCCCAATGATTCAAAATAAATTATGAATTGATATACTCATCGATTCATGAACATGATGCAAAAAATTTGGTGGCACCAAATTTTACGGTTTCGGAAAAAGATAAATGTGGGTGTTTTTGTTTTGGTGAGTTTCAATATCTGTTCGTTGAAATGTCGATAGAATAAAGCGCCCTACTGTTAGTAGTATTGAAAGTTTGATCATGCATATTGTGTCGTGAAGTCCGTGTTGGAAAAACAACCATTTAGATTTGAGTGGAAGACTTGGAAGTTGACCCACTAGAGAAAATGGCATTCCGTTCTAAGGTTTGAATTTCCTCTTTCACTGTTACAGCATGAGCATGAACTATGTAAAAATAACTATAAATAACCGGCAACCATACATCTCCTTAATCTCACTCTAAACCAGAAATGGCACTTCATGAGAAAAACAAAAAACTTGTTTTTGCAATCTTCTTTCCTCCTCCTGAATGCAAATAGAGTCGATAGTTCAAGGCCTCTCGTGAGAATTTCGGATCCGTCTAATGGGCCAGAGAGGTCGCCAGGTCGGTCTGATCGTTTTGTACGAGAATTAGGGTTTGAGATGCTGCCGAGAGGCGGCGGGCTAGGATCCGGCCCATCAAGGTGCGCCCATGACGACCTTGATTGTCCACACCGTCCCCTCAATTAGTTTCTACTTTCTAAGTATACTTTCGTTATTTTATTTTTCTGTTTTGTTAAAGAAGGATACGTTCGCAACTTGTGCCGTAACCTCGGAATCAAGCCACCCTAATAACTCATCATTTCAACAATTAATTTTGTTATGTTAGAATTTATTATTATTGTATTTTATTATGTTCTAACGTGTCCGTTGCACTTGCACGGCATGAGTTTTATTTTCTAGCATTTCTTAAATTTTGAATTCTATTGTCATTGATGGTTTATAACTGAATTGGACTTTGATTAATAAAAATACTTGAGAGACAATCAAGAATTCAAGCTCTCCATTATTATTAAAAAAAAAAGAATCAACCTAGTATTGTGATATGTTGATTGGAACTAAATGACTAAATTATTGTATTGGACTGATCAACTAGGTACAATTTTTGTTGGTTTCTTAGAAACTTGACGTAGTTGGGTCCAAATTTAGACATAATTAATAATTAATTAGGTTGTATAATTCAACATCTATGCTACAAGACTAATTATTTGTTTTTTTTAGGTCACTTGTGGTACTTAAGGGGGGCAACTATTTGTTTGACCGGCAAATTTGTGTAATCTTGACCGTCATTCACCTAATCTAATCATTAGGTGAGGGGCCTCCAATCCTACCCAAGTCATTCAAAAAAAGGCTAAGTTTTCTTGCATTATACTCCTATAAGGACAATTCAAGTCAACAAGAATAAAAAATCAAAATTTTTGCCTATATAAACATGTTCAAATGCATCTAACTTCTCATCAAGAAAAGAAAGAAAAAACTGAAGGAAAATAACTTAGAGAGACCCAATTAAATTTCCCTAAATGGGTCCTAATTACAAAAGAAACCTCTTCTCTGTACTTTGTATGATTTCTTATCTCTTGCTTATTGGCTCTCAATCTGGCGTCTTTGCACGGACTTTAAAGCAGGATTTTGTGCCGGAATCATGGCTGGAAATGCTGCCGAAACACGGAGGGCAAGGATCCAGCCGTTCCAACTGTGAAGAACGAAGCATAAGATGTCCAATTCCTTAGAAAAATCGACTATAAGGTTAATAATACTTCCTCGGGCCATCTTTCGAAAAAAATAAGGTTAATAATACTTAGTACTTCATTGTAATATTGTTTGAAATGGGGGGGGGAATGATATATGTATAATAAATAAAATTCAATTTATGTAATCTATATATGTGGATCGGCTATAGCATTATTGCCTTATTATCTTCCTTTTTTACTTTCGTTAATTTTTTTGTACCACTAGAACCTTCAAAAGTGATCTGTATTCAGTATGAATGACCTTGATTTTATTGAATACAAAAAATCTACTCTTGTATGCTCTCTCTTTCTGCCTACAGAGGAAAAAGAAAACAAGTCACCTGATCTGTTCTTCATCCAATAATCTCTAATAAATATTCAAATAGATGATTTAGTTGAAAATTTTGATGCATCTGTTTTTAGGGAAAATCACGACTAATCTTAATTTCTTATTTATTTTAATCGATTTGTGTTTACTTTTGGCAATATACGTCAACTTTTTGGTAGCCTGGGCTATTTGAAAAATAACTACATTATTATATGAAAAAGAGTAGTTCAAATATTTGATAATGGATCTTTTGGGCCCAATTTCAGGTCCAATAAAACATATATCAATATTAATATCAGGGCCCGTGCATCCAACATGTTACTATTGAAGTAGGATTATTATACCGTCAAGAATTTCAGACTATTGCATGGGAATAGTGGCATATACACATATTGCATCGTTCTTTTTTTCTGAGCTTTATTTATCACTAAACATTTAATTTTATCAATCCATGAACTTCCAGGAAGTTTCCAATCACCTTCTGCTGGAGAAATTTTTTCATCACCAAATAATTGTACATCTACAACTGGGTCTACTAGTTGATAAAAAAAATACTCATCACCAATATCACCAAATCTATGCACAAATGTGTCTACTAGTTGATCGAGAAAAAAACAGTACTATTTCAAAACTCTTAGTTCAAAGTTCAAACCACATGCTACTAACTCATGAACCAGACTTTATTTCTGTATGAAACTATGCACTGAACCGTCTGAACCTGTTATCAAAGCAATCTTGCTCCTATATAAATCTCAGCCCCCCCGAAGTTAATCAACCATAGAGCCTAAAAACCTTCAAGACAACCTAAGCTGATCAGCAATCAGCATACAGTAATACAATTGACTCACAAATGACCCTTCGTAAAAGAAATATCCTATTTGCAATCATCTCCGTTTTATGCATTATTTTAGCCTTGGGCTCATCACCTGTCTCGTGTGCCCGGTCCATGGCTCCAAAAGTTACCAATGGGCACAAAAACTCCATCTGGGCCGTCCAAATGTTCTTCCCGTGGAATTACCTGCCCCATTCCTTGAACTATTTCACAGAACTAGTGCTTCTGCGCGAAATATATTCATAACATTCAACATTTAACATTTTAAAAAAAATATTTACATCTAATTAAAAAATATATAGTGTTATTCATGTCAATATGCTGATTTCGCATAACCCCTTCATGTTTTGAACGAATATTTTAGAATATTTTTCATATAACTTTTTACAACAATATTTATATCCAACTATAAAAAATGTGGCGTTACGTCAATATACTAAATTCACAATCCTTCTTGTTTTATACGGAATATGTAGATTATTTTTCTTATAATATTTTACCACGATAATTATTTCCAACTAATAAATAGAACATAGTGTTATTACATGTCAATATACTGATTTAGCAATCCTTTCATATTTGAGCGAAAAATTTTAGAATATTTTGCATATAACATTTCACAATAATATTCCAACTATCAAAACATGTAATGTTTTTGTATGTCGATATACTAAAATATACAAATTTCATGTCAATATTTTCATCAAAAATATTATGTTAAATGAACATGTTGGTCAACTAATTCATCAATGTTTCTATGAATCAATAAAGATGAAAAATAAATAATTAGATCATCTTAAATGTTGGGACAAAAATAAAATAAAAATTTTATCATTTGAAGAGTGCAACCTCAAGATAAAAATATTATCTCCCCCACCCAAATTATATTTAAAAAATATTCCAAATATATATTTTTTTCATTATTTTTGTATATATTTATAAAAAAAAAAATTTCAATATAAATTGGAATATTGAGAGTAATAATCATTATTTGAATGTTAATCTATTAATTTTACAAAAAAAAAAGATGCGGAGCTCTATTATACTAGGAATGTGATACATGTAAATAATTCAATGGATAAAAATTATTTGGGTCTTAATCCAATGGATTAACAAAATAAAGGTGTTGTAAAAATATATTATCCTAGGAATGTGGGACATGTAAAGCTAGATTGTAATCTAATGGACAAAAATAATTTGAATGTTAATCCAATGGCTCTAGAAAAAAAAAATTTGAATGTTAATCCAATGGCTCTCATGCAAGGAAATTTTTAAGATTAATAACTATTAAAAAAATGTCAATGGACTTCCATATCACATACTGGAAATTTTAAATTTTTTGTTGTATATGATGGAAAATTTGCATGAAGCAGGAGAATAATTCGCCATCAAATACCTAACCTACTTTACTAATAAATATCGTTAAGCATCTTCTAGAAAAAATATGTTTAATTTATTAGTTAGATACAAATAAAAAATATAATATTATTCATTAGATATAAAAAGTGAAGAATTGAAATAATGTAAAATAAAAAGGTGATAAAATATACTATCAAAACTGCAAAAGAAAATATATGGCTTTGATTTTATAGTATAGACAAAAGATATTTTGACGGATGTCTCCGAAGAGACGACAGGAGAGATTTTGAAAGACATGATATCTTGAGATTTGATTTGCCATGTAGAGAGATAAGCATGATAATTTGATGAGATTTAAGTAATTCTAAAATAAGACATATTGGCCCATTTCAGCCCAATAATTTCTCAATTTCTTTCATGAAGGAATTATTATTCCCACCCTAGGAATAAAGGAATTGTTTGTGTTCTATAAAAATGGTTGTAGTAGTGCACAACTCAACAATTGACTGGGTTATTGAAACCGTTGAATGCTCATCCAAAAGCTCAATGGACTTACATTCCTATCCGATGGATATGTATCTAGCGGTGCACATTGTTTGGAGGGATATTAAGAGTTCTAATGATGACACTGTGGCAAAACACGGCGAACGGCTTCTAGCATAATAAGCCCGTATGCACTCTAAATTTCCAGAACTTGATAAAAATTATCTATGGGCTTGTTGCAGAAATAATTAAATTAAGTAAAACGATGACTAAAAGAACTACAAAACTCAATGATATTTTGACATATTATATTCAGTCAAAGAAATAGTCAGTGCATTTTATTTTATTTTATTTTATTTAATAAAGTATTCTTTAGACAACAGTGAGATACAAAAAAAAAAAAATTGCGTGACTATCTCAGATTAATAAAAAAAAAAATTAAGTTCAAACCTTTCGTTTAATACATATTCTCAGCTCATATTCTCATTTCAATTTTACAACACTAACTACGTTCCTTATTTTTGAAAGCTTCTTCCTTCAAAAGTAAGCTTATGGATTATATAATACAACTATAAACTATTTTGGTTCATATATGTTATTTTAAATTTCTTTTTAGCGCATCCCAGCTAATTAACCTCACGTTTTACATCTGAAATTTTGAATCAGTCAAGTCAATAAGAAAAGATCCGGTCAAAATATCAAAACCATTTCATTTTTAAAAGCCATATAATTACAAATGGTTAGAATTAGAATTAATCAATTGGGCACCAAATTTCCTTGGTCAGTCAAACAAACTCCTCAAGGGGTAAAATCAGAACTTTCTAGTGTGTGTATGCAAAATTTGTCTTCTAGAAATTACATGTGTGCACGAAAAATCACATGGAAAAAGAAAAATCATGGCAGTTGTGGGGCCACGTGGCAGCTCAAGTCCACATCGACTCCAAACTACTGTGACCAACCAACCAAGTGGCAATGCCAGCTCTTCATATTCCTCCTCTCCAGTTTTATGATAATGCAACATATACTCATTTATTAAGGTTCTATCTAAATGAGTACACTGGCAATTTTATTATGACAAACGGACGAACTTTGTTTTTGTGTATTGAGGGAATGAGATTAATGTGATAGTCGTGGGGGAATAGAAAGTCTTGCACCGGCCAACTCCATTTGGTTGTTTATAAAACAAGTACAACACTATTTCAAAAAAAAGAAAAAGGAAAAGCAAGTACACATTTTCTTTTGTACCCCGCTGATATTTTTTCTTTTTTGTGAAAGTTCTAGGGACCTGAGTTATTATTTTTCAAATATACCCCTAATAATATATTTCATATTTTGTACTTCTCTATTTATGTAAAAATATATTTTGTATTGTTATTATTTTATTTTATTTTTTAAGTGTAGCCAAATAGACTACAATAGGTTTTTATTAAATAAATAAAAAGTTGCTATATAGACGTGGTAATACAAGTCTTTTTTCAAATACAATCTCTAGAGGAAGCATGCTAAGCAATTGTCGCAAAACAGCCGACAAAATAGTCCCTTTTCGTCGGCCAATTCTGTCACAAATTCAGTTCGCAACCGATCCAAATTCTTCCTCTTACGAGCCTCGTACCGGCCACAAAACCGGCACCAAATCGCCTTCAAATACACCTCGAATCTATCACAAAATAGACTCGATATGCAGCTCCAAAAGTGCCTTGTCTGCAAACGCAAATAAGGTATTCGACCAAATGCTTGTACATACTGGAAAAAATTGAAACACCGGCCTCTCGAGTTGCTAGGATTTGGTGTAGTCTCATCCGGCGATCTTGTGCGGTAGCCAACACAAATCTAGGATTTGTGCCGGTTGTGCGTGCAATTTCAGAGATATCCCGTGGGATGATACTTATGAAAGATCTCGTGCGTGCGGATTTAACCTAGGATTTGTGCCGGTTTTAGTGGGTTGTATGTGCAACATGTCACCAATCTAGAGGCAGAGATACGTCATCATTCCTCATATCGTATTGTTATTATTTTTTGGTATATAATGGTTGAAAAAAATGAATGCATGAAAGAAAAAAATATGCCTACCTTCAAAAAAAAAAAAATAGAATATGCTAAGTACATTATATCTTGAAAAATGATGGCGTGAATTATAAGTACTATATATTATTGTAGACATGCTTGTTCTTCATAATATATTTCAATTAAAAGACACAGATATGCAATAACTAAAATTTATTAAAAGAATCTTGTTGGCCAAAAGATCATTATGAAATTCCCATAAATTTTTATAACATCATTAAAAAAAATCTTTTAATTTAATGAAAACATGCCATATTCCACACTAATAAAAAAAAATATTTAAATATTTTCCAAGGGCACAGAGGCAACTTCCCAACATAAAACTCCTGCCATGCCAGTCCAACAGAATATCATCTTTTGAAGGGTCCATATGTAAAACCATCAAATTGCCCGAATAGAAAACGAAGTCCTTTTTCCCTCCTGACTCTTCTTCTTCTCCAACATTCACCAGTCAAAAAAAAAAACAAAAACTGAGAAAAAAATCCATCATTTTTTTCTCAACTTTACTCTCCATTGGCAAAACCCATCTTTCCTGACAATTCACAAATGGTGGTTTGGATTTCTAATGCGTTATTCACCCTCTCCGAGCTGTTCATCAGCACAGTTATACACCTCATTTACGGCTTCTACATTTTCAGCACAGCTGTGGCGGCTGACCTGTCTCAGACTCTGATTGACGCGATTAAACCTAAGCCCAACAATGGCGAGGCGAGAATTTCTGCACCGGGCGAGGAATTGAAGAAAGCGGAGACCTTTTCTGGTACTGGGTCCGTACCGCCCATTGTGCTTGTTCATGGCATCTTTGGTTTCGGAAAAGGAGTATGAAACGTTGATTATTTTGGTTGATTTGTTTTCTTTTTCTGTCTCTGTTTTGAAATTGTTTGATTGTTGAAGTGTTTTTTTTTTATTATTATGCAGAGGCTTGGAGGATTATCGTACTTTGCTGGGGCTGAGAAGAAGGACGAATTTGTGCTCGTGCCTGATTTGGGTTCTTTGACAAGCATACATGACAGGTAAAATATAATTAAAATTAGCATTATTCATATGGGCATTTTTGAAATTCTAATGTTTCGAGGATCTTCTTGACAATTTACGGTCATCTGTTCTGATGGAATATACTAAACAGTAACTGGAATACAGTTGGAATTGGGCCTTTTATGAAATACTTAACCTTTAAAGGACAAATGTGAAAATATTTCAGGGCAAGAGAGTTATTCTACTATTTGAAAGGAGGGAGAGTAGATTACGGAGAGGAACACAGTAAAACTTTCGGCCATTCTCGGTTCGGAAAATTATATGAAAAAGGTAAAAACATTGCTCAAAATTATAATTATTATAATTTTAATAAATTTTGGTAATTATTATATATTTTATTTAAGGGCTATTTAATAATTTCAGGACATTATGAGGACTGGGATGAAAATCATCCAGTTCATTTTGTCGGGCACTCAGCTGGCGCGCAAGTAATTAGGGTTTTGCAACAGATGCTCCATGATAAAGTTAGCATTTCTATTGTGAAATATTTTTTTAATAATTATCATAAAAATATATTAATTATATTTCTTTTTAATTGTAATTTGTAGGAATTTGAAGGGTATGAAAGCACAACAGAGGATTGGGTGTTAAGCGTTACTTCTCTATCCGGTGCATTAAATGGAACCACTAGAACTTATCTTGACGGCATGATGTAGGTTTTTTCCTTCACTTTTTTGCTATTTTTAAAAATTTTGAGGGCACAACTGCAAAATTTAATGCATAAACATGTCAAGTGTTATAGCCAAGTTGGTATTACTTTAATAGTTTAATTGTCAAAAAAAAATATAACAGTTGGTATTAGTTTGTTCTTTTGCTTATTCGGGCATAAATGCTAGCTCAAAAGCAATAAATCACGGAAGCAACATAAACCAAAATGGAAAAAGACAACCAACAAACTAAACAAACAACTTTATTCATCCATTTATTCAACAAAATAAAATAAATTTTCAATAATATTTAAGGCCTGAAGATGGAAAGTCAATGAAGCCAATATCGCTCCTCCAAATATGCCGGTTGGGCGTGATCCTATATGACTCGCTCAACATCAAACCCCTAAAAAATTACTACAATTTTGGCTTCGACCACTTCAACCTCTCCTTCTCCAAAACCGGTCTCACAGGCCTCATAAACCTAATCCTCAACAAAAGCGGCCCGTTTGCGACTGGAGACTGGATCCTGCCGGACCTGACGATCCAAGGAAGCTGTAGGATTAATGAGGGGTTGAGGAGTTTTGGAAATACATGGTATTGGAGTTATGCTACGAAGAAGACTAGGAAGGCTTGGGGAGTGACTGTGCCGGTTAGTTTGGTGGGAACGCACTTTTTGTTGCTTGTGAGGGTTTTGCAGATGTGTGTTTGGAGATGGCCTAGTGGTGTGAAAGTTCCTTATAAAGGATATAGGTAAGTTTTATTATTTTTTTTGTAAGTTTCTCGAGCGAGGAATATTTTTATAAAGAAAGAAAGAAGAAAAAAACACTTCAATGTACCCCCAACCTCTTATATCTCGAGCAAGATATTCAACCACTGGACTAAGAGACCATTTGCAGGTTTTATTATTTTGGTAAAAAAAGAGGCACAATATTTTATGATTATATCTGTGTTATGCCTAAATTGCACTAATGTGGGGACTTTTTTTTTTCAAGAGTGAAGGGTCCTTTTGTAATTTAGTGAAGAATGAAATGACTTTTTGCAAGTTTCAAAAAATTAGGGGCTTATCTCTTAGTTCTATCATTAACACGCAACAATGCATGATTTTTGTAATATTGTAACATGCCAATAAAAATTTATGGATAAGTTCTTTATTTTTATTGTTTAATATAATAGGGATGAAGATTGGGAGGAGAATGACGGAGCATTAAACACAATATCGATGACTCATCCTCGCATACCTGTCGAGCATCCTAGTCATTTGGTGGTAAACGATTCTGATTCCCAACCGCGCCAACCTGGCATTTGGTTCGTATATTATTTCCCCTATTTTATTATTATTTCATAAATATTACTATGGTTCAATTTTGATCAAATGATTGGTTATGGAAATAGGTATTACAAGATTGTGGAGGCGGATCATATATATTTCATTATAAATAGAGAGAGGGCTGGAGTGCAATTTGACCTGATTTATGACAGTATTTTCAGAAATTGCAGAAAGAATATTTTGAGGAAATCTGTTCAGCCTGCTTTGCCTAATCATACGGCCAGTTAGTTTTAGGGTTCTATTTTTATAGTTTTTTTTTTCTTTTTTCTTTTTTTATTTAATTAGAGCGAAGCTAGATATGTTGAGATAATGAATGTTGTAATTCATATAGCAGGGCTATTATGTCCATATTTCACTGTTTCTCATAATTGAGATCATTTTCAAATATTTATCAAATCACACAACTCATTTTGGTAAATATTTATGTAGTAACATTCATTTTTTTGTATCTCAAATAATATCAGTATAAAATCTTAGTTAAACAAAAAAGAACAAAATAAATTGAACACAAAATAATATTCTTATGTCAAGTGTACTTGTAAAAAATGCAAATGAGGAATTTGAACATTCTAAAAAAAATTCAGTCAATATATATAAAAGCATACAAGAAAATACAATACATCAATATAATACATAATAATCAAAATAAAATCTCAAATTAAGGCTCAATTGGAGGCCTCAATTTTATCAGCCTTGCAATCCTATCCTTGTCAGTATTCTCCAAATATCCCTTCATCAAATAAAATAAAAAACCATATAAACAAAAATTCGAGGTATCAAAGGACCCAAATGCAAAAAATCATTATAAAATAAATACCTTCCACACAATTTCATCAAGGCACAAGCAAACTTTTCCGTACCGGTCCAAGAAATGTCGTTCAGTAATCGGATTTTTACAAACGTCTTTTACTGAGGACGTAATTGCATATATAACCTCCCCCACTTTAATAAAGAAAATAAATAGAAAAGTAAGAATAAAATGATGTTAAAGATTTATTAATGAAATTATGGGAAATGATAATGGCTTACAGGCAAGTTCGTCATATTCATCCTTGCCTACGACATAAATGCATACATCTCCAAGTATAGTGTAAACAATATACACTGACCTGAAATAATAATAATCATAATAATAAATGTTAAATTTTGCATCAAAGAACAAAACTGGAATTAAATTCAAAAATTATTCTATTCAGTTTTAGTTTATTCAGAATTACTCGCGTTATTAGATCTGCGATTTAAGATTCAAAATTTAAAGTTCATACTTGTGTGAAGCGACAAAAAGTTCTTCATTCTTAGCCCCTTTGAGATTCTCTGTGCCTAACTTTACGAGAAAAGTTCGCCAATGTAATCGCTCCTCAGCTGGAACTCCATGAAATCTACAATCAATCAACCAAATCACAATTTTAATATCACTAAGCAAACAATTATGAAATCTAGATCTGATCGGAAGAGGAAATGCATTGAATAATACGCACAAAAAAGAGAGATTCAGCGATAAATTAAGCAATTAAACACGATCTGTTTACTATTCAGGGTAAAATTTAGCAGATCTAGCAATCAAACAGCAAATTCGATATCAAAATCACTCAATTGAAGCTACGAAATTGTCACAAAACAGCAATAGATCGGTCAAAATGGAACTGATATGAATAGAAGGGGAAAATCAAATAAAATCGAACCGCTCAATGAGGATGTTGCCGTCGGTGTTGGCGAAGAGCACGGCGAGGATCATCTTCTTCTTCTTCTTCTTCTTCTTCTTCGTTCGCTCTTTTTTTCTCTGGTGAAATTACGAAATAAATGGTGTCGTTGAACTAACTACAAAATGGTTTGTAGAAATCCGGGATTTCAAATCCAGGTTATTCTGAGTTTTTCTGGATTATAGGGAATCCGGGATTTTAAATCCCGGTTATTCTTAGTTTCTCTGGGATCTGATTTTTCATTTTTCTGGGATTTTTATTTTTTTTTATGTGGTAGTTAGGACATTTCAAAAATATAGTAGATCACTTTCAAAAACAACAAAAATGGAGGAGGAATGTTAGTTTTAAAATGGAGGAGGAATGTTAATTTGGTGATAAATTTGGAGTGTTAGGTGAATAATGTAAGAATTGTGATATGGCCACAGTTTTTGCCTTGAATTGAATTGATGTCTATATAAAGAAACTAATGAGTTAATGTATGATTTGTATTAAAATATATATTAGATTATGCTTAGTGGTATTGAGTTATTATGAGATGTTGGAGACAACTGAGATTATTTCTTTCCCGCTTCATCAACATCATCATTCGAGAACTGGTATGCTTTGTATAAACCCTTGCAATTCACATCCTTAAACTCAATATTTAAATGTATATGTTGTCATGCCTACAATAAATTTCATATTAAAACTATCGATTTTTCAAGCAGGCAATTGCCTACTTTAGCATTTGGAGTTGCATTGTCACTCGCCATTGTTAAGACTTGAAACTCGAGAATTGCCAAGGAAAAAGAAGAAGGAGATGAAAGAGAGCTTTTCGAAATATGAACGTTCTAAAGTTCATGAGAAGTGATGGAGGCCTCCAGCAATATAAATTACTAGCGGCACCTTCGCGCTTTGCGCGAAATTTAAAAGCATTATGTAGAATACCATTTTAGTTTTACATCAGTTAATTTAGATTACAACAACAATATTTATATTCAAAAGCCACAAAATGTCACAGTATTATAACATTGCATAGTATTGGTATGTACAAAATTGAACACAACATAAGGTTTTAAAATTGACAATGCTCATTGCCAAAACATTGATAGACATATACATTGCATACAACATAAAAGTTCAAGAAAATAATGACCGAAAAAAGATGAATGTAGATCCATTCGATATATCCTGATAGCTGATTGGTTTTAAAAATGCTCCATTATTTAGCAACCTATTATAATTTACAAACATACCCATTCATTATCTCATAAGAAAAAAAAATTATTATAATAAATTGATTTTATTATGTATTAATTAAAATTCATGTTTAATTTTTTATTTGAGATCACAAAACAATAGAAATAAGAAAGAAAAACGTACAGGACAGGTGGAAAAGAAAAGGAGCTATTTTCTCCATCAGTTGAGGAACCTGAAAATAAAATTGAGAAGGAAAGTCCAAAAGTGGACTTCTAATGTCTTCAGCGAGAATTCTTAGTTTAATTGTTGTGAACGTGATGATGTGGGTTTCTGTTTCTCTTGCAAATGTTTCCCAGCACCTAAGAATCTATCTTTTATCTCTTGCCCCAATTAAATTTAAGAAATAAAAAATATTAACTTTGAATTAATCAATGAAGTAAAAAGAAAGTGAAATAAAAGAATGAAACATGCAGCTCTTTCAGTGCATTCAGCAAAAGGACCATGTCTGTTCTTCGAGTTGTCACCCGCTAAAAGATGAAAAGAAAATAAAAAAATTATTAGAAAAGGGAAATTTACTCTTAGTATTGTACTGCTGGCACCGACCTAAGGATATTTTTGCTAAGTCCAATCAAAAACTTAGTCTTACTTCATTAGATATTAGTTTCTATTTAAGCCATTTTGCACAAATTTATACCTATAAAAAGTGAAATATTAATACCTTCTTTAATGATTAGGTTGCGGAAAAGTCTCTTATCTTCAAATCCGAGGGACTGACAGTAATGAAAATACAACGTGAATTTCGATGGACAATTTTTGCACCAAACCTGAAATTAGTAAATTAGTCAATTAGTTCCATAATAATAATAATAATAATTTCCTAATTTCTACTAATGCAAGGGGTTAATTGAAAATAACCTCAACTGGAGTGAGTGCTTTCTTTTCATCATTTTATCTTATTTTTGCTTTTTGGTGTCCGTTTTTAAACCCGGTATACTACGTAATTGTAATTTTTTTTTTCAAACAGCCCGTAGGCATAATCTCAATTTCGTTAATTAACACATAAAAAACAAAAAGTTCAAAATGATAATTATAAATGAAAAACAAAAATAAGAAATAATCTAATATTTTATCCTATTATAACCTTGCTCATAAGAAATACATGAGCTCATAACTGAGTAATTGCAATCCCTCCTGTCTTGTTCTGAAATCCAATTAATCAAAACAAAACTTTTTCTAATATCTTTGTTTTTATGCCTTTATGTGTTTGTTTTAGTGTAAAGAAATGACATTTTTGGTTTTTAGGTTGTGATGTTGCAGTGACCAAGCAATTGAATCCGCCTCTTGAAGATGTCAATTCTGAGATTGTGATCCCTATTTAACTTCAAAAAGGGCAGGTAATGAAAGGTGTTGCTTTCTTTTCTAATTTATTATATTTTGATTTTACTACTATTAAAAAAATAGTTGCTTTAGGGTGTTATTTGGAACTTCGAGAAACTTTAGGGGTTTGTTGAAAATGACCTCTTTTATTTAGCATAATATCAATTCAATTATGTGCATTCAAACACATGACTTCTTTTGACTGAACCTAATCTCTGTTATTACCTTCAATTGCAAAGAGGTACAATACATAGTTATCATTTCATTTTATTTCAGGGACTTGAGTTGATTCCTTCGAGTTCCATTGTCAACTTATTTCAAATTATAATTAGCAAGAGAGGAATTAGCAGTGATGTGAGTTTCACAAACACATATCAATAAAACTAAAAACGAAATTTGTTAATGTGTTTTGGATTCGTGTATACTTGGGAGTAAGGCTGAATTAGCACTTAATTGAGAGTCTAGTATAAAATTGACTTCAATTTTCAATACAAAAAAGGCCAAATCCTCTCTCACCTTGTTTAAGAATAGTAGAAGATATTACTGGAGAGGCCGTCTCTCAGAGAGAAAAACGAACGGAATCCGAACCGAAACAGAGGGAAACAAAAGTACAACAGAAACACAGGTTTCTCTCTAAATTACTATTACTAATCGTAATTTCAATTCTATTTAAAAATGCATGCATTGAAACACTGCAAAAGAATGAAGATTTGAAGGAAAGAATAGGGGAGAAACAAAAGAAGAGATGAAACAAACCTCATGCAAATGTAAAGAATTCCAAATAAACAAAAAGTTTTTGAACTTTGATTCTTCATAGAGAGTAAAAGGGAGGGGTTAGATTAGGACCTGATGGTCAATTTAAGTGAGTAATCTCTTCAAATCAAAGATTTGAATGGTGAAGGATTCTCCAGTTGCCACATCACTCGCATATTCACCTTTACAGGCAGATTGGACAAAAACAACGGCATGGACACACCATGGTATCGGAGACAGAAGCCACTACCTATACATCGATCCAATCCGCCGGCGGTAACGCATCAACGGAGGCAGTGGTGCCTGGTGCGGAGTCCGGCAGAGGAGGAGAGAAGGAGGAGGCGGCGGTGGACCGGCCGCCCGAGGCGGGAAGAGAGAAGGCGGAGAGAGGCGGGGAGAGAGAATGCAAATGGAAGGGGCATGTGTTTAGCTCAGAAATCTGACGAAGCAATTAAAGAGGGGAAAACGAATTGACACGTAGCAAAGATCTCAGCCTTTAAATCATCTCATCTAAGGGTCATAATTAAAAGGCCCCGGTGTCTCATTAAAATTAGGGGAAAATGTTAAGTTTTAAAACCTATTAATATTATTATAAAGAAAAGTAGAAGGGAAGGAGAAAAGAGAAATCCCAATTTTTTGACAGCCGTCTATTGCTTCAACTCTTTTGACAACTGTTGGGATATTGAGTGACAACTGTTCAGAAATTGAACAACTCTACATGAGGAAATATGCAAACAAAGTAGGTACAATCTAGATCATTAAAAATGTATCATAAGGACATAAATTGCCTAATTAATCATGACATCTGAGCCATCAAAACAAAATCACACGACTCAAAATAAACAGAACACCGTGTCGACCTAGGCATCCAGAAAACCATCCTAAAATTAATCCTATTATAAATATATGGAGATGAAACAGAGATGTTCAATAAGACTAAACAAGAGCGAAAAGATGTCATGATCTAAATTAGCCGAACGAAGCGCGCTTCGTGGAAGATGGGATATAACCGTTCATTTCTGATCGGACGGTACATCTTCAAGTATAGTATAGCTCTTTGGATGTACTACTTCTTGGAAGTACATTACTGGTCGGGTCTAGTTGGGCTGATAAAATGGATTTATAAGTTATTTGTGTATCGCTTTAAAAAAAATAAAAATGCTAACTGGCCCAATGCAAGTCCACATAAATGTTAGGCTGAATGTGAGTTCAACCCATTCAACTTAAGATCATATTAAAGTAAACCAAAACTGGAATTGGGATCATAATTCATAAATCCAATCATGAAAGCTTCATTATTCAGTCAAAAGAAAGAAAACATTGCGCAGCATCAATTAGGCATGAGCGAATTTCAAAATGGAGGTGGAATGTTAATTTGGTGATAAATACGGGAGTGTTAGGTGAAAAATGTAAGAATTGTGATATGATCACATTATTTGCCTTGACTTCAATTGAATTGATGTCTAAACAAATAAGTTAATACGTGGTTAGTATTAAACTATTATATTATGGTTAATGCTATTGAGTTGTTGTGAGATATTGGAGACAACTGAGATTATTTCTTTCCGCACATGCCTTCATAAACATCACTCTTCGAGAGAGAAATGGTATGATCTGTTCTAACTTCTAATCCTTGCAGTTCACATCATTTACTCTATTAAATTTATATGTTGTCATGCCTATGATAAATTTCATCAATTTCTCCAAAATTTCAATTAAAAAATAAAATGAAAATACATGGTTATTAGCCAAATTTGTATTATATAGCACCATTATGTAATATATACAGCTATGATCATTTAGTTATGTATGGTTCCAATGCAATCTATTTAATTATGCATGGTGTATAATTATAATTAAACATGTCTCAATATTAACAGGTCGTCGACTACCAAAATAAATATAAATAAACATATTAATTATGTCAGACTTTCCTCTTCGAGAAGGGCGAAGGATGACTTCCAACAAAGTTAATAGCTATATTTCTAAGAGCGGCGCAGAATGGAGTCCACAAATTGTGTGAGAAAAGCCACATAATTGTAATGACTGGCTTGATAGTTTTCCATTGGCACCAAAATAGATTTTTTTTGACATAAGCTCTAAATGGATTAGATATAACATCATGTGAAATAAAGATAAAACTGTTAAATCAAAATAAATAAACAAAAATAAAATTGTTTTTTTTATTATTTTTTTAGATACTTATTTACAGTTCGGGTTTAGTTGGGCTGGTTAGATGGATTTAAAAGTTATTTGTTCATATATAGAGCAGATAAAAAATATGCTAACTCTGGACCAAGCCCACATAAATGCTAGGCTATATGTGAGTTCAACTCGATCAAATTAAGATCGCATTCAACTCAACCAAAAATGGAATTGGGATCATATTCATAAATCCAATCATAGACAATTTCTTCATTATTCAGTCAAAAGAAAGAAAGAAACCAATTGCACAACATCAATTAGGCATGCCTGAATTTCAAAAATGAGCGAGGAATGTTGTTTTTTATGATCAACCTGAAGTGTTTGGTGAAAAATGTAAGAAGTGTGATATGTTCATATTGTTTGGCTTCAATTGTTGTCTATACAAACAAAATGATAAGTTCGTTAAATAATTTGTACTAAAATGTTAAATTATGCTTAATTATATTGATCAGTTAGCGTAAGATGTTGGAGATAACTAAGATTGTTTCTTTCTAAACAAATTCTCATAGAAAGCATTACTGCAGAGGTGGAATGCTAGCTTCTTACATCTCAACTAAATCTATCATAATTACCAAACTAATGGAGGATTGAGCTGTGATAGTAATTAAACCAATTATACCGGTGCAAATGTTTCAAAATATATATATATATATATATATATATATATATATATATATATATATATATATATATATATCACTTTCCGAAGAAAGGAGAAAATGAGGCTCTTCACGGACCTGATTTTAGGCCGGAACGAAATTCATCGTGTGTCTTATTATACTCATGAAATCAAGTTAGGAAACACTATTTTCAACATTTCCACTTCTCAAGGAGACGTAAGGAACATTACTTGAGTATAATATTTTTTCTTTTGAGTATTTGTGAAATTATCTTTTTAAAACTTAATAATATGAAAAAATTTCTTCATATTCTATTAAATACACCGTAAACACACACGAAAAACTCATTTTCATTCAGATTTTATGATGACTATCTAAAATTTGGATTATGTTATGAATCTTGTTAGTACAGATATTAAAATCATGAAATTAAAAACTGGACAAATTGTTATTAAAAAGTAGAGGGGACCTAAGCCTATATTAACAAAAATAAATGACCCGTTAGATAATTGTTATAAATTATAATTTTGAAGACAAATCTTGATCAGTGGCGGAGCTTGACTCAGTATTTTAAGAAGGCCAAATTTTTTTTATGCTACTGATTAGACTTATACATAATTTTTGGGGGGTCAATATACATAAATATTAATAATTTTCGGAAATTTATTCACTAAACACTAATTGAAAATCTTGAGAGAATCAGCCCTCCTCTCGTCTTTATAAAGTTCCGCCACTGATTTTGATGGTTAACAACCTATAAATTTATCATTATATATATACTGTTTTTTTATATTTTATTTTATTTCTTATAAATTACATTTTGCTTCTAAACAACATGGCAACGTCCACGTCAGCAATTACAAGGCGCTGCCCCCCCAACGCACCCATCCAATGAGAAAACGCCACATCAACAAATTAAACCCCAATATATTTCTCTACCTCGTCTCAAAAAAAAAAAAATTTCTCTACCGGTCCACAGTAAACCGAACACCACAAGGAAACCTCCAGAACAATATCCGGTCCATCATTTAATTGACACACCAAAATATGACCGCTCAATAATCGGTCATTTTGGCGCGGTCCAAAAAGCAAAAAGCAAAACCCAAAATCTCCCTCCTTCCTGTGCCACGCTGGCGATCCGCCCCAACCTCACCCGCCCAATCAAAACCCTCCCCTATCCCCTATATATTGATCCCGCTCCCTCTCTTCCCCTCCATCTCATTCATTCTTCATCTCCTCTCCATTTCTTCCTTCAAATCAACTAGGGTTTCTTAATCGCGATGGGTTCGCCGGCGGCAGGAGGCAAGGGCGGGAGAGGCAAGCCGAAGGCGTCCAAGTCGGTGACCAGATCGTCCAAGGCCGGTCTCCAGTTCCCTGTTGGAAGGATTGCGAGGTATCTGAAGGCTGGGAAGTACGCCGAGCGAGTTGGTGCTGGTGCGCCGGTGTATCTCTCGGCTGTTCTTGAGTATCTTGCTGCTGAGGTATTTGATCCGATCTGTTGATTAGTAAATAGATTTTGTTGTTTTTGAATTTGATTTTTGGTAATGAGTAAGAAATGTTAGATTAAGTAGATTTGATTTGATTTGATTTAAGTAAATGATAAGATCTGATGAGTGTTTGTACTGAATCTGATCGGATTTCATCAACATGCATTAGTAATTTTTTTATTCTGATTTTAGACTTATTGATCAATTTTGCTGCTGGTTCGAAATTTGAAATGTTAATTGCAGGTTCTGGAATTGGCTGGAAACGCAGCAAGAGACAACAAGAAGAACAGGATCGTGCCGAGACACATCCAACTGGCAGTGAGGAACGACGAGGAGTTGAGCAAGCTTTTGGGAACCGTAACAATTGCAAATGGTGGTGTGTTGCCCAACATTCACACCACTCTTCTTCCCAAGAAGGCTGGCAAGGACAAGGGCGAGATTGGCTCTGTTTCTCAGGAGTTTTAGGGTGATTGAATTTGGGGGTTTTGTGTAATGAAATGAAAGGTTGTTGATGGATGATGGTGGTTGTGGGTTTAAGCCTGTTTTGGGGATTTAATCGTGGTTTCTTAGTAGGTTTAGGATGGTTTGATTAGTAGTTAAGTGGGGATTATATACTTTTTGCTTGTATGAAACTGATCTTATAAAAATCTTATTTTCTTTTCAATTGTTGATTGTTTCTTATTGTTATTATAAGATCTGAAGTGTTAATGGTAGACGTAATGCTCTTTGATTTACAAAAAGAAAACTGCACAAATAAACTTCAGAAATTCCAATGGGCTATTTGTGACTGACCTGATTAGAACTTGGTATTTTTGGGCCAATGAAATTATGATTTTGTATAATTTATGCTGATTTTTATTGTTTGTTTTAGACTAGTTTGGACCAGTTTTGGGTTTCTATTGTGTGTTTGAATTTGAATGGAATGTTAGTTCGAGTTTATAGTAACTGTAACTGTAATTGATTATCGGCCCAAAAATTAATGAAGTGAATCAAGACAATCCATCCTACTCAAATTTATGCATGAAAGAATGAATTAAGAGCCCAAAGAACAATTGGTGAGGACCAAATACTTTTTTTTGATGAAATGAACAAAAAAATTATCGATACTGTTCTACAAATAATTCCAAATTGTATGCTTTCTAGAGTCTAGACAAAGTTTGTTGTGCGCAAATATTCTGAATAAATGTTAGAACGACAATATATGCTTTCTTCCAAAAATAAAACAAGAGATTCAAACAAAGGAGCATTTCCTAAACTAGCACGTTTTTCCATTGGGCTTTATAGACCATCATAAAAAAGATCTTATTACGTAATGAAGCTAGCCAATGAGAAGATGCCATATTATCAAACTAATGACGTGGCATGTTGTAATAGGTTCGGTCCACGGTGAACCCATGCACCTAATAATTTTTTTCTCTACGCAAAAGGACCTTTCAGCTTGGCATTTCCAAGAGGTAACACATTGTATATTAATGTGTGTATTTGTATATAAGCAACCAAAAAAGGGCAACTAACATTCAAGCAGCCATTGATTTAATTTAATGCTCTCCTTTGAATTATCTCAACTACTTATCAACTCAATTTATCTTTATCTAATCTTCTTAACCAAAAATTAATTTATAATTAGCATATTGAACATTATTTCAAAAACAATTAGCATGTTGAACATTGGTTTCAAATAATTTAAGTGTGTAGGAGTAGGACTCTATCTTTCTCCATTTATCAAAAAGAAAAACTTTTTACATAGGTGATATAGTTCTTTTGGTTTATATGTATATTTGGAAGAACAACATGACAGAAACTATTCCATTAAGTAAAATGAAAAGAAAAACTTTTTACATTGGTGATATAAATCTTTTAGTTTATATTCATATTTAGAAGAAAAACATGACAGAAACTATTCCAGAAAGTAAATTGGACTCTGAGGTTAATTAAAATAAATTGGACTCTTAGGTACGTCACACTTTCTTATCTCCTATTAAAGTTAACCCCATACATGTAAGTACTTCACAATCACAATTTATATTTTATACATCTCTCTCCGATCTCTCTGACTACTTTCGCCGCCAACATCGACGTAACCAACTGCAATTTTTCATCTTCTCTAAGTAATAAATACAAGTCCATACGATGGCAGGAGATCAAAGCACAACTCAATCCCTTACAAACTCTTCAACCAACAAAACCGATTCAATTTCATCAAAAATGGTGAGCTCAACCTTCAAGTCAATGGGCAACCTTATCAAGCTCCTACCGAGCGGTACTGTTTTCATGTACCAGTTCGTCGACCCGCTTTTAACAAACTGCGGAAATTGTAGTAGTTTGAACAAGTTTCTCACCGGCGCTTTGCTCATCCTGTGTGGCCTTTCGTGTAGCTTTTCTACATTTACTGATAGTATTGTAGAGAATAACAAGGTATCATATCACATCAACCTTGGTAAAAGATAGTTCAAATATATATATGATGAGCTTATATTTGATAGTAAAATGAGATGCTAAAGTTATAAAATAAACACTCATCATATGAGATGCTATAAAATTTATTAAATATTTTGAGTTTTATATGACATATACTTTTCATTCATGAATATACTTTGTTCAGGTTTTGATGACTGATGAAAATATAAAATTCTTAACTTTATGAAATATAATCACCAATATGATAAAATGCTATATTTTTCATTAATACAGTTGAAAAATAAGTTATGCAGTTTCGATAGCTAATGCTTTTTTTTTTTTTGAGATATTCGATAGCTAATGCTTGATATATTGTTTAGGAAAAAAATATAAAAAAACAGTTAACCTCGCCTTTCTATTCACAAATACATACGTTGCATAAAAGTGATATATCATTTATACACTTATATATTATATATAGGTATACTATGGTCTTGCTACAAGAAAAGGCATGTGGCTTTTCGCAGGCTCAACGTCAACCGATCTATCCAAATACAAACTCAAATTCGCGGATTTCGTTCATGCAGCATTATCACTCGTCATTTTTGCGACCGTCGCATTATTAAATTCGAATACGATCTTGTGCTACTATTCTTCACTCAAGTCTGAACACAAGACTACTCTCATGGCCTTACCGGTTGTAGTCGGTTCCATTGCGAGTTTTGTGTTTGCGGTTTTTCCTTGTACCAGACATGGAATTGGGTACCCTCGTTCGAATACCAGTGATGAATCTTCTGCTTGATGGAACTATTAAATATTAGATTGATTTTGAGATTTGAATTTGTGATTTGTATAAATAAAACATGGATTTCAGCCATATTAGAAGATAAAAAGTCTAAACTATCATAAGACAAATATTTATAAGTTTGTTAGCCAGACAATGTAATAGATACAGTGGAATGATTAAATAACAATCAATGTATCATTTTATATCATATTATATCTTGAAAAAAAATACATGATGATCAGATACTAAGTTGGTAAAGGAAACATGGAAATGCACTAAAAATCTAACAAAATGAAGAAATAATAGGTGAATTAGGGCTAGAAGGATGAAGAGACTAGAGTAATGTAGTGAAGAATATTATGAGGAGTGATGATCCGTGAGTGAATAATCACTGTAAATGCACGTACCATCGAATGTTCCAATTATCCTTCTCTGAGTGGTCCCCTTGAATTAAGGTGCATTTCTTCCAGATTCAATCCTCTCCATTTAATTTTATATGGAACTTGTAGATATCCCTTCTAAGTTCTAGAGGCTTATATGATAATATTCTATGTGACGAAATAGATTTTTTTATAATTTTTACATATAAATATTTTAACGTGCAATTTAGATTGTCAAATTGCTGATGTGTTGTCGCGATTTAAAACATACTCATCGAATATTAATATATTACAACACTTTGGTATGAGTACATAATATTCGATATAATCATTTTATAATATTATGTATATAACTCAACGATTTGATGCTTGATTACTTAAATATCAATTAAAATAGAATGGTAAGGACTATACTATAAATAATTTCTCAGCAAAATGAAACATTGAAGAGGTTTATATCATAATTTGAAGTTTTTCATTAATATAAAATAATTAGAAAAATGTTTACCTCTAATTATATATAAACCCAATCAAAACTTTGAAGACCCAAAACCTCTAATTAATATATATATATATATATATATATATATATATATATATATATATATATATATATATATATGTCGCATGATGAGTACAAAGTTATTCAATGGAGAGTAAGGTTTGTCATTAACTGGATAGGAGCCTAAATTGTGATGCAATGTCATAAATACACACACTCTCGGCTTTCATTCATCAATAAACCAGTCCAAACCATGTATGTGACCCTTAACACGAGCCTCAACTCTCTCTAACTCATTCTACCATCTAGCCAGTGTAGCAAGTCAAGTCAATGATTTTAGTCTCATATTAAAAGGTGCAACTTCACCGGAAAAGTCACCAATATTTACACTGTTTAAATCACTGATCAAACCTTCATTTGGCCCTTCCCTTATAATAACTAAACCTTTATTTTAGCCAATTAGATCATTCCGCAAAAGTTATTTTATAAAATAATAATACTATATCAAAGTAATTGGTGAATGACTATATTTAAGATCTTAATGAATTTAGCTTACATAACATCCTAAATTATCATTAAAAAATTTAGCAATCAATTTAGCCATTTTTTTGAGACAATTTGAATAATAATTGAGACATAAAATATTTTTTTTACCTAAATGATAACTTTGGTATCATTTTATTATTGTGTCGAATTGTCAAAAGTTGATAAAGTGAGATAACTCGAATAAACTAAAAATTTAATAACAACAAATGGACAACTGGAATTTGAGTGATATATTTGATCATTGAATTAAGTTACGGATGCCCTTGCAAATTTACTCGAAAAATATCATAAAACCACATTTCAGCAACCCACTGCATAGACCACACAATTTTCGAAGGCAATGAAGAATCAAATCTCACATAACATAACTCGTAGTTTTAGTAAAGAAACGCCAATCCTTGTGCAAAAACTCACGAGGCAGCAGCCATGGCATTTAATGTATACCTACCATACAAAATGCAATAACTATATTTTCTTTCTTGCATGTCCCATGCATGCAACTATATAAGGAGAAAGAAGGGGAGAATTGAGATACAATAATCAGGGTTTTGAGGGGATATAATTTTGAAGCTTGGTAAGATGTCTCATATTGCGGTAGAGCGGAATCGGCGCAGGCAGATGAATGAGAATATCAAGGTGCTTCGTACGCTGACTCCTTCTTTCTACATCAAAAGAGTATGTTGATCAATCGACTATTTGTCGTGCATTTTTGAAATATAATTTGATTTGGAAGTGTATGACTCTCTTTTGTTTCCAAAATACTAATCCTGTTATTTAATCAATAATTGCAAACCATCATTATGCTAGTAGTACTTATATGAGAAGTTTTATATATACAACATGGATTAAATCTTTCTCATCCATAATTGGGAGATCTACAAAATTCAGAAATGCAAAATGCAAATTCAAAGTTAAAATTTATAAATTACTAATTTATTACAATCCATATCATTCCATCAACCCTACTTTCCATCAACCAAAAACGTCACTATTTCTTTATTTTAAAGGGAGATCAAGCATCAATAATAGGGGGAGCAATAGAGTTCATAAAAGAAATGCAACTAGTTTTATCGGCCCTTGAATCGAAAAAGAAGCGAAAAAGTCTAAGTCCTAGCCCCACTCCAAGCCCTAAATCTCTCTTCCAACTAAACAATCCATCGCCTCCAAATTCCAACAGTCCGTTCGATAATAATTCCGACCCGCTTCGCATGGTCAAGCAACTCGGTGCGTGTTGTAATTCTCCAGTTGCAGATGTTGAGGCGAAGATTTCAGGATCGAATGTGGTTGTGAGGACTCTGTCTAAGCGTGTAGCGGGTCAGGTCGTTAGGATCGCGAGCGTGCTTGAAAAGTTGGATTTTGAGATACTTCATCTTAATATTAGTAGTATGGACGATACAGTGTTGTACTCCTTTGTCGTAAAGGTATATGATCTTCTTTTTTAATCTTAATTTTTATATTAATTTCTTACATCTTACATCTTATTTCTTTGATTTATATATTTATGAAATCATTGCCATCAATTTAGTAATTGACAATTATTTGGAATTATGATAGTATTATAGAGACTTGTTGGAGTTTAACCGTAGCAGTTAAGATATAGACGAATGTTTTGATTGTAACTGGACTTTGATTAATAGAATTACATAAGAGATGAAAAAGCCCTCTGTATTTTTTTATTTTAAATGCAACACACTTTTACGTTGTGCGCGCAAGCTCCATTAATCAAATCAAGTTACAATTGCAATCATCTTCAGATGGAGTTCGGAATAAGAAAAAGAAAAAAATAACTAGAAAACAAATTAAGAAAAAGCAAAAGAAGAAAAAAAGCCCTCCGTATGATTTCAAAAAATATTGTTTTGGTTGTAATTTTTTCATTTCGTTAATTTATTTCTTTTTTATTTTGGTTAGATTGGGCTGGAGTGCCAACTGAGTGTGGAGGATTTGGCGGTGGAAATTCAACAGTGTTTCTGCCAAGATATGATCTTATACTAATTCTCATATATATATATAAGATATTGATTAATACATATTATCATTCTATAATTTTACATATGTTGCTTAATAAATGTAACTCTATCTGATAGATTAATTATATATGTTATTCAGCTCTAATTAGCTAAAATTATTTAGCTATATAACAGAAAGTGTGAGCTATTTGTATCTTTTACCAGATATCTGAAAGCAAATGTACTTAAGTAGTTTTGTTCCATTAATTTTATGTTTATTTTAGTAAAATTCTTCATCATTTAGGATTTATTTTTATTTCATCACGAGGAATTTAAATTTTATGAAAATGAATATGAAACAAATGAATATACTATGTTTATTCACAAATTATGTACAAACACACTAACTTTCAAAGGGCAGCACTCAAAAAGGAAATTAATTACATAGAAAAAACAAGAGATTTTTTTCTAAACATGACAATTTTTTCATGGATTTATACAGCCTGCTCTTGAATTTCTATCTCCATTATTGCATCAATTGATTTACGACAAATTGGGCATTTATTTGTTTGCACCTTCACTTCTTGCGCACATCCTTTGCACATACACTGATAAAAATAAATAAAATAACGAATAAAATTAAAAAAACAACAAATTTATAATCATTTAATAACTAATAAGAATATTAACTTATAATTTAAATATCCAAAATTACGTACCGAATGTCTACATGGAAGCAAAACGGTATCCATTTCTTCACACATACAAATCACACATTCTTTTTCCTCATTAGTTTTGTTTGATAAATCAAGACCATATATTTCTTGCAATTCGTATCTTACATCATCCACCCACAAAATTTGATTAATTACCTTCACTCGAAATTTACAATCGGGTACCTCATTTTCCTTCTCTATTACAGCCAGAGTGGCTTCTACCGTTTTATACGAATTTAATTGGCCATTTGATTTTGCCTCAGCATAAATTACAAGAGGGTATATATTTTCTTCAATAGGGTTTGAAAGCTCGTAAAATTCAAAAAACCCTAAATCCATTCCTAACCCTGGATTTTGTTTGAATTTTTGGTGTAGTCCTTTTTTGAAGGGTATTTTTGGGGAAATTTGCATTTCGGAGTATACTTGAGAGAATTTTCCGTTTTTCTCTTCCCTCGCGAAATAATGAATCATAAAACTGAAAAAAGAAAAATTTAGATTATGGGTTCATGTATAAAGCCATTTTGTCGCAAAGTTAGGGCCTTATTTAGGTTCAAATGTCATATGAAAGCCCAAATTATTAGAAACAAAGCAATACGTAATACTTATATTAAAAAAAAATAAAAGAGAGAAGAATGAATGGTACCTGCCATCAGCAGAGGCATTGAAATTGAAGGAGACCAAATGGCGGTCCGGGTCCCACTCGTCAATCTCAATCGTTACCGAAAGCTTATCCACATTCACTAAATTCTTTATTGTCATTGGCTTCTGATTATCGCCCGTTGAAATATTCTCAAGAGCTGGTTTCACCTGATCAAACCCCTCAAATTTAATCATTTTTTTACATAAATACATAAATACAGAAAAAATTGGTGAGTTAAGGGTGGTAGTATCACCTGAGTGGAAGAAGAAGAAGAGGGGCGATTCATGATTTCATGGTATTCTAAGTAGCTTTGAGGATCGTAAAAAGAGCTTGGAGCATCGTGATAAACTGGAGAGGATGATGGATGTAATGGAGGGAAATTCTCTGAGCGGTGATGCCTTCTTTCCCTCCTACGTTCCCTCCTGTGCCTGCTTGATGCTTGCCCCATTCAGAGAGAGAGAGAGAGATAGTTTAGAGAGCCCAGAGAGAGAGAGAGAGAGAGAGAGAGAGAGAGAGATTAATAAGTCGTCTATAATTGGGAGGAAGGAGAGAGTTAAGTTACTTCCTTCAGCAAGAAACAGAGTAAGAAATTAAGACCAAGTGAAGAGGGTTCCGGCATCTCCAGTCCTTAAAAACTTTAACTTGTCCATTTCAATCATGGCATAAGTAAAGAATGCTTATTATATCTTTTTTCATGGAGAAGAAAAATCAGAAAATGAGATTTTTTTTTTTGCATATTTACTCATTTATATAATAAACAATTTTATAAAATTAAAATTTATATAATCTCATCAGCTGATTCTTATAACAAACATAAATATTTAACATAGAATTTGATACATAGACTTTATATTTTTTCAGTCATTATTCATTCATACCTATAATAAAAAAAACCGGGAAAAATATTACTTTTAGGTGCCTCTAGTTTAGAGAAAAAGAAAATAATTTGTTGTATATATCAACAGTAATTTTGGATATAATAATATTTATTACATGTAATGTAAAGGGATTACATGGAAGATATAATGAGGACTGGACATCTCCAATAAGTATAGCATGAGAGTAACAAATAGATTGGAAAACCGATGTATTGAATTGAAAATTGGAGATAGTGACCGTTGCGCGTTGGGACGACTCGACCATTGACTTCAAAAAGCCCATTAAATAACTATAGGCCAGGCCACTTTTAATCCTTATAAAAGCCCATAAACTATAAAATTCAATAAATAAATATAGGCCAATTTATAATTAATCAACAATTATGGACAATAGGGTCCATAAGTAATTCTTATTGTATAAGATGGTCTTGGTCCAAAATAGTAATGTTATTATGTGCACTTCGTCTTCATTATTATACTTCATAAACAGTCATCAATGTAGTATAAAACTAAAGTTTAGGCCTCTTCATTCTTCATATATATAGTTTATACATACTGCATATATATTATTTTTAAGAGAAAAGTTCAATTTTACCCCCTCAACTATTGAATTAGTTCATTTTTAGTCCCTCAACTTTTTTATGGTACAATTTTAGTCCCTCAACTATTTAATAAGTGAGTTTTTGGTCCTTCAATCCGTTAAGTGCTTAAGTGTCCGTTAAATATGACACGTAATCAATGATGTGGCATATATTCTCAACACATACACAATAACGTGTTAATTTTTATTTAACAAAATAAACATGCATAAAAAATATACATTTTTTAATAAAAATAATATTTTAAGAAAAGAAAGGAATTAATAATTTTTTTATTTTTTTCAAACATTTGTCACGTTACTAATGCCACGCCATTGCTTACGTGTCAAATTTAACGAACACATATGCACTTAATGGATGGAAAGACCAAAAATGCACTTATTGAATAATTGAGGGACTAAAATTGGACCAATAAAAAGTTGAGGGACCAAAAATGAGCTAATTCAATAGTTGAGGGGGCAAAAATAGACTTTTCTCTATTTTTAAAAGAAAAGCCTGACTTTAGTTTTAAGTTTTTAACTGTTTAGTTAGTGCAATTTTCACCTCTTTTTTTGGTACATTCTTAATCTCTCATTTATATATTGAATTTTTTTAATACTATAAATTGAATTTGATACTTATATATTATTTTTCCACATATATATGTAATTGTTGCTAAGCATCAAATCACTATCCTTAAAGAATATGTCTCTAATTTTTCAAGAAATGGCTTTTTGTTAGTTGGATTCTATTAATTATATTCTGATTTGGAAGCCGTAATTCAAATTCGGTGCTGCTCGTCATAATCATATATAGTCAAGCCTTCTACTAAACTTTGGTTGATTCCATCATCTCATGTCATGATCTGACATTTCTTCCTCCAATTCAGAGGTTTTAATTTTCAAAAATAGAAAAAGAAAAGGTTTGAAAAAAAATAATATATCCCTTCATTTAGAGTATCAGAATAAAGGACCCACACATTTCATAGGCTTTATTTTCCTCTTAAGGAATGAATATTATCTATAATAATAATAATAATAATCTGGTTTGTTATTAGCTAATCTGTTTTATAACTTGTTAACCTTTTATATTAATTTGATGTTAGTATTTATTGAATGTAAATAGACCAGTTGTTCACTCAGGAAAAAGACTTAAAAAATACTAAATTTTCACAAGGGCTGTGAATTATGATCAACCCTAAAAGTGCAAAATTAGGGTTTCACAGAAAAAACAAACACGCCAAATTGGCATCTTATCCAAAAAAAAAAACTTTATACGATTCTGGGTACATGACTTGTCCATGCATGTATTTGTCACTATCTCATTTGATTATTATGTGCACTCACATATACTAATTAATATGTGAAATTCAATATATATTCACCCTTTTGCCGACAATTCTACAAATAAAGAAATTGGTAGATTATGCAATTTTTGAAAATTACCAATACTAGGGTACTTGAAACTATATGATATCTGATAATTATTACACATTCATCAGTATTTCAGAGCCATTTATGATATATTGATATTAAGGGTCAATATAAAATTAGGACCATTTAAGCAACATAAAAAACAATGTCATTTTCTTCTGATTCTCAGTACATGTTCTGATTTTTCAGACACAAAATATACGAACATGTCTTTTTAATACAAGAATATAATCATAGAATTTCAAGCAAACGTGTATGGACTATGGAGAAGAGATTGGGGAAAAGAAACGGAGAAGAAAAAGAGAGAAGCAAGAAGGGTGACAGATCAATCTGACAAAAATACCTTTTGTAAATGAAGGGTCCGGATTCGATCTATTACAATTTTAAGTGAAATATTTGGGGTAGGGAAGATGATGATGAACTATATATATATATATATATATATATATATATATATATATATATATATATATATATTTTTGTTTAGATACAAAAAATTTATGAAAATTGCTTTCCAAGTAGGGGTAGACATTTAGAATATAAATTTAAATTGGAGCATCAAAAGACAAGAAATTGGTCCAATAGAAAGGACCGGTGGTAAGATTTAAGAGTGCAAATACTTGTAGTAATCGTCTGAAATTTGGATAAAGGATGACGCATATAATGATATAAATCACAGCAAATCACTATCTATTATTTTTATTAAACAGAAAAGCCAGAAAATCTTACTTTTTTCTATCTCATTTGATAATAAATTTCAATACTGTGGTAATTTTATCTTATTTGGTAAACTATTTCTAGTAGAGTGATAATGCATCATCAACTAACCCAAAGATTATGTGTTCAATACTTGACAAAGTCAATTCTCTTTAAATATAAATGTGGCCTGTGGGCTGTGGGACATATGAGTCTTCTCTATAAAAAAAAATCTTATTTGATATACGTACAAAAAAGAACTCCACAAACCACATTAAGTATAGATAGACTTATCAATAATGATTAGCCACTCATAACGGCTTAAGGCTCTCCCTTTCAAAAAATTTGACCCCTTCAAAAGTATATGTATATAAATATGGAAAACTTTATTCTGCCCCTTATTTTCCCGTAAAAATATCTTATACATCAGTACTGCATCACTTTTGTACTTTTATGACATCAATATCATTATTTTATTATATAATTAAAGGGGTATATCCATCGGAGAAATATTCATCGGGGGTATATTTTACATCCATATGGGATATATTTTCACCCATATGATGTCATAATACCTTTAGGGCACTTTTGTGGGAAAATGATGGGGGCATCATATATGCTCTCATATGTTGCGCATATACTTTAAAAATTCAGCCGTATCGCATCGGATACCGTATCATATATTTATACTCGTACCGGATACTAGGATACCGTTCGGACACGCCACGTGACGTATCATAATATTTTATTCCAAAATAATACCGGATACATCACAAATACTTCTCGTATTCGCATCGGATACTTCCAACGTAAGAATATTTATTCTTAAAATATATGATTACATATATAAAATCAATAAAATAAGATTAAGACATCTAATTATTTTTTTAACTATAACAAACAAATATTTTGTATCAAGATATTTCTATAATAGTAAGTTTTTAGTATCTCCTACATCAAAGTCTAATATCTAAATATATATAAATTAGTTAAATATATAAAATATAATTAATAAATAATAAAATAATATATAAATTGCCGTATCTATATTCTAGATTTTTTAAGATTTTCCGTATCGTCGTATCCGTATCGTATCGGATACGATACCCATATCCGTATCCGTGCAACATAGATACTCTCTATAAATATTAAAGGTGGATGTAGTTTTCCCAAAAGTTCTTACTACGTATAAATATCGATTGCCTTCCAATTTTGTTTTATTAAAATACTTAAAAATATACTCTATGACTTTATTTAAGGAGCAGCATTTCTTTGCATTAAATATTTATTAGGTAATTAGTTACTACATGTTTTTCAGTTACTTCCTCGAGATTTATCATAGATAAATTTTTTACCCATATAATATTTGAGGGAATACCCTCAAATAGTAATAATGGAGTGACAAAAATAATAGAGAGTGATGTAATGATACCTAGGAAAGTTAGAGAATTTTAACCAATGATATAAAGGTTTTTGATATAATATGTTTGTGATATGATATAAAATGGAAGTGGGTACCAATGATAATGGTATTTATTATAATTCATGATTGATTTTGAAAGCAATTTGTCAATGGGGTGTGAGTGTGTGTTCATTGTTGTAGTTTTTGTAAAAGAGATGAACTAAAATGATTATATAAAGTTAGTGGTCAAGTCTAAATGGTTCTTATCAATTTTGTTGTGAAAGTGATATATGCAAATGTCAATACTCAGCTCCAAAAAAACTAGGTTCTCAACAATTAAAAGCATCCTTGATATTTCTTTTTTACTTCATTTTTTTTATTTTAGTAATTCATACATTTATTAATTCATTTCTACTGTGCATATATTAGAGTTGTAAACTTTATTGTATTGAAAAAATTTAAGTAGTCAGATGAATCTAAATAGGAACATGGACTACATAATGTGATAAAAAAAACATACAAATCAAATAATTATGAGAACTAATTTAGTTGTGGAATAAGAAAATGTTTAAAAGACTAATACAAACCATGCTAAAATACTTTTTTGAAGTCCTCAAGTGAGTAATACATGAATGAAAGAAAAATTATTTGTTTCACACATTATTATTGTACATGAGTTTTAAACTCACTAACTTCTTATATCTAAATCAAGATATTTAACTATCAGGCCATAAGACTATTTGCAAACCATAGTAAAACAGTTTGAAAAATATTTTCTTTTTTGGAAATAGAAAGTTTTGAAGCATTCTATTGTAAAGTATGCACTGAAGTCATTTTAATTATATGGTATTTTATACATTTTTTATACAATGAAATATAAAATCATAAGTCTCATTGTCACAGATCCTTTCAAAGAACCAACACTGAAATGGTCTTTGTGGCCTTAGCATTGTTTCTTCTGCTAACTCATTATCTTAATGAGGTAGTTAGTTATAATGAAAAGTTCGGTGCTTGTCGACCATTAATTATATCTCTCCACCAATAGGATTTTTAGATCTAACTTAATTATGAGACTAATTTATACATAACAATTCCCAATTGGTTTTGAAAATTTTTGTTCCGTTGCATGCTTGTACCGGCTCTATATAGCCTACAACGGAAAGTATTGTTTTATTCCATGCATCTAGTGTCCCACTAATATTATAAACTATGGTTTTTACAATTCAAAAAAAAAGAAAAAAAAAAAAATATATATATATATATATATATATATATATATATATATATATATATATAAACTACGGTTTTTAAAGTTTTGAGGAAGAACATTAAAGCCTGATAACATGCATAGTTGTTGTTTTTGTCAAGTACAGTGTACTTGATAAAGTTCTTATTAATTTTTTCTTTAAATTTAAAGTTTTGTCAATTATAAAAAACAATTATTTGTTTTCAAAACTTAAAAAGAAAGCAAATTATATACTGTCCTATAAATTTGTTGGTAATGTAAGATTGAGGGCTTTTATACATATTAAGCAATGGGAAATATTTAGCCCCAGTTGTATATAATAGATGCCTTAGAATAAAGAGTGATTGTGGTATGGTACCTAGGTCATTTTCATTGGACCCAATATAATACAAATAATGCTCACAACAGATACTGATATTATTCTTTTCATTCGTACACTAATATCTAATCGGATTAATAATTAGCTTATGGTGTTTTATTTTCATTCAGATTGGACGGAGATTACATGCATGACCATCGATTTATCACACTAAAACAAAGAAAGTATATACAAGGAAAGCAATTCAAATAATAATTAATAGTTAAGAAAGTAAATATATCTAACTATTTGAGTTAATTAAGGGCCAATATGCCCCTGGTTTTATTCTTAACAAATCACTGTCTGTTTTGAGTCTTTTTTTACTTTTGATTTGATTGACGACAGTAACAACAGGAATTCTTAAGGACTAGTTTATCTATTACATAAATCAGTTATATCATTAATTAAATGGTTAAATTAAGGCATCTAGGCTCTAGCTTAGCACCTGATGGGTTTGTTATAGGTAGAGGTACATGAGATTAAGACCTCCAGGTAACATTGTTATAATAAAATAAAATATTTATGGCGTTGCACAAATTATAAATTGAAGATTTTTGAGATTTAAGATTTAAGATTTAAGGAGGAGCTAGCAAATCCATGCTTAGATTATGTTATGCATAATTTAATTGAATGCGACATTTAGTGATCAGTTTGGTTTCATCTGGTGCAATGCAAGCAAGACATGGACACACTTCAATCTAACCAAGTTATAAAGAGCAATTCAGAAAGAAAAAAAAATGTTGTAAAGAGAAAAGTTTCTTTCGCACATCCATTTAAAGAGGAAAAAATTAAGCTTAAATTAGATATTATTATCATAATTGGACTTAAAGCAATGAGCAAGGAACATAATCTGCATCACTTATATATCACCAAATTTTGTTAAATATTAAATAACTTTACATATTAGTTAAACTTTTAATATGAATATATGTATTTGTATATTATGAATATGAACATATAGTTATATATATATATGATGTTATAAGAATATTGACAATATGTTAATCCAACCCGAATATACCATATACATCATTCAAATGGAGTCAACCAAATCTTAGGTTTCTCACAAGAACTTGATCCCTTTTACAATTTGAAACAAAGCAAGATGCGCCATTTGCTCATAGAATCTCTTCATGCAATTGGGTTTACCATAAAAATAGAATAGCGTCGCATACAATTAACTTAATTAAGTGTAACATAAAAAGAAGAAGAAAAAGAAATTATAAAATAGGGAAATGGAAAATCACGACGGAAGAAGAAAAAGAAATTATAAAATAGGGAAATGGGAAATCACGACGGAGTATTGTAGCGACGGATTGAAATTATATATTGTTTTCTCGCGTTTCTATATACGCTATATACTATTTTCATTTTTTTAAATATATACTGTTTACTGAATGAATTTTTATTCATTGCTTGTTTTCAGTTTATATGCTTTTATATACTGTTTTTATTTTTTAAAATATATACAGTTTACCGAATAAATTTTTTATATATTGTTTGTTTTCAGTTTTATATTTTTTTTTTAGTTTTTATATACCGTGACTACAGAGTCGCTACAGTACACATCGCGTAGTATCAACTCCCTATAAAATATGCTTTGACTTTTGCTGAAAATGGGGTTGAAATTTATATCTTTCTTAGTCAAACGAATGGTATCTGAATTGAAAAGGCAAAAGAGGTTTAAATAAATTAACATAATTACTTGAGAGCCTTCATGACAAATTCTCATGAAAAAAATAACTAATGAGTCCCTCGAAAATAAAATGAAATAAAATAAATAGATAGTAAATAACATGACAGTTTCTTAATCTTATAATTTATTATCAACTCAAAAACACATTTTTCTGTCCCTCTCCAAAACAATACAAACTTGTTATTTTCCTCTCTTTCTCTCTCTCTTAAAAATACAAAACAAGATCGATATTTCGATTTTACAGAAAAAGAAATTAAAAAGAAAATGAAAACAAAAATAAGGCATCTGTAAAAGTAAAAGTCAGTCAGGAAGTCAACACAAAATTGTTGCACGGATTCAATCACAATTATCTCCATAGAAATCCTGTCCATTAAAGTGAACCGCATGCCTGTGTATGACCTTCCCTGTTGTTTTTTCTTAGATGGAGGCTCCCACAGCCATTCTGTTCCGGGGACTTTGGTGCACCGACTCTTGCTGCAAACTCTCTCTCCATCACCTTTGTCAAATTGGAGACCATCTTATCATCCCTTAATCTCTCTTTTTCCTCCATTAAAAACCTTCTTGTGATATTTGTACCGGGTCCCGCCACAAGAGATTCCCACGCCTGTCGTACCGCCTCACCCTTCTGTCTGAACACTTCGGTCGCATCGAGTTTGTGCATGGTCCAACCTGGTAGACTGCCGAGTCGATGGATCTTTTTAAGCTGACGAGATGTAAGTTTGCAGGTATTCGCTTTAATTTCGTCAATCGCGATCTCTAGCAGTCTGTCACGGTCTGATTCCTGAAGAATCCCTTCAGACCTAAAATACGCATCTAGCTCAGGCACACCAATTGCGCGTCGTATACCTCTCGAGTAATTGGCATTATGATCGAAAATCGCTCTGACTTCCTCTACCAAGCCTAAGTCAACCATGCGGTCAACACGCTCTACTACGAAGTCATGCAACACCCGTGGCTGCACATCAACCCACAAAAAGCAACAGTCGTATCGCGACCTGAAATGTCCATGAGCCCCATCAATAAGCTCTTCGATGTAAGTGTTGGACCCACCGGCTATAATAGGTAATAATCCTCGATCGATAATCGAGTCAACTGCCTTGGTCGCCTGCAAGCGAAAGTCTGATGCAGTGAAATCTGCGTCTGGGTCAACTCCACCAATCAGGTGGTGAGGAATCCCCAGACATTCTTGAGGAGTCACTTTGTTGGTGACTACGCCAAGTCCGTCGTACATTTGTATCTTGTCAGAATTTACGACTTCACCGCGTAGTCGCCTGGCGAGGTGAATGGCCAGCTTGGACTTGCCGGTACCAGTTGCCCCCATTACCACCACCACCTTATTATTCGGGTTTTGCTCTTTGGTGTGAATCGAGCCCAGAGGAAATGAGGGAGCATACATGTCTGAGTCGCAGCGTTGTTTCGGAAACGATATTCGCGGAAGAGAAACTGTAAGTGCCTGGTTCATAGTTGCATGCAACATTGTTATATTGTATATATGTAACAGAAAGAATTTATTTGAGAAGAGAAGAATTTTGTATATATGTAACAGAAAGAATTTATTTGAGAAGAGAAGAATTTTGTATATATGTAACAGAAAGAATTTATTTGAAGAGTTTTATTGGAGAAGAAAAGAAATGGTTGAAGCCAAGAACTCTTGTGTGTCTCTCTCTAGAATTCTCACAAGGGTTGACTTATATAGGGGGGTAAAGGGAGAACGATGCGGCGACTAGTGGACCAAATTTTATAGTGACAGGATTAAAAGGAGAAAGCTAGAAAAATGAGAAAATAAAGTTTGGGAAAAAGAATATATAAAATTACCCAAATTAAGAAGTTGGTGCACTCTTTGTTTCTTTATTTTTTTGTTCTCCCTTTTCTTTTCTATGAGAAAGACTGGATAGTTCAGTCTGTATAGAACAAAAGTTGGTCTGGAGTTTTTGAGTTTTTTGTACAATATTTCTTGAATTTTGTGGCCAGTGGTAGCCCCCTTTATATTGCCTTCTCATGATGACTATTTGACTTTTTTTTTCTTTTTCAAAATAGCACTGTTTTTGGAAAATAATTCATCAAATAATACTGGTTTAAAAATAATTCCATTTTCCGCCGGTCTTTCTGACGGAATAGAGGTAGTTCCGCCAAAAGTTTTGACGGAACTGGTCTTTTTTTCATTTTTATTGATCCCAGGCATTTGACAGTCTTAAGCACGTTTATTTAGGCAAAAATAGCACTTCCGCTAGAGCCTTTGGCAGAACTGTTTAAAAATTATTTTTTCTATCTAAACTCTAAATTTAGAAGGAAAAATTAGCCCAAAAATTACGAATTCAGCAGTTCCGTCAGGTCTTCTGGCGGAACAACCTATTTTATATTTTTTTTTACTTCTAAACAGACATGAAAATTTAGCAAAAAAAAATCACTTCTCCGCCTCCGCCGGAGGATTTGGCAGATTAGTGAACATAAATTTTTGTTTTACTAAATCTCCTTACTAGCCTCAAAAGTGGAATAATGTTGGTTCCGCTAGAGGGGATGACAGAATCATGAAATTCGTAATTTTTACGCTAATTCCCCTTCTAAATTTGGAGTTTAAGCTGAAAAAATAATTTTTAAGCAGTTCCGCCAAATGCCCTAGCGGAACTGCTTTTTTGCCTAATTAAGCGTGTTTAAGACTGCCAAATGGTTGAGATCAACAAAAATGAAAAAAAACACCAGTTGGCGGAACCATCTCTCTGTTACGTCAGAAGGGCCGGCGGAAATATTAGTTGTTGAATTATTTTCAAAATAGTGCTATTTGATGAATTATTTTTCATAATAGTGCCATTTTTTTAAAAAAAAATCTGACTACTTAGATAGACCGTAGACATAAATATATGAAATGCTTAATGCAAAAGTATATAAAATGCTTAATGCAGAATATAATACCTGTGATAGTACTTTCAAATAAGAACCTGGGTGGATCTTCTGTGGCAATGCCAACACATGCTTGAAAGAAAGAATAACTTACTATATAGTACGGATTTTGACATATATCAAATTTATAGTGAGTCTCCAGAATGAGTCCAAAAATTTTGTTATGTTGACCAACTCTCTTTTTATATACAGAAGTCAAATAGTAATGTGACATAAATAGCAACACGAATTGGCGCCACAAATAGATCCAAAAGAGAAGCTCATGGTTAAGAAGCCCACGGGATTTAGGGTTTAATTAAGAGCTATTAATGACACTAAATTTTGCTTTACATTGTGATTAGTCTTAATTAAGACAAAAATTTATATTATTTCTGAGGTTTCTGAGAAGCCGTGGGCAAAAAAGAAAGATTCTCTCCCCCTCTATCACTTATTTTATTTCTCCAGCTTAATAATATTAATACAAGAGATGCAAGCTTGCACCAATGCTTTTGTCGGAATCATTTTGTTGTTGTTTAATTTATAGAACATAGCTCAGCAGGCATGGTATTGTTTGTCGGAGATTAATTAAGAGTATATTAGAGATTAAACTCTGTATAGCACATAGATTTCGGTTAAAAGTACATGTTATCATTTGTTGATAAATTTTGTACGGTTTGAAGTTTTATGGAATCTATATGGATGTGTGTTATTTTACTTATTGAATAAGAAAAATATTATAATTAATGAAAAATATATTGATTTGATTTCTTTGTAAATACATACTCACACAAAATTAACAAATATATATTTTTTTGGCTTTTTATCCCTTTGTATTTTTTTTTATTTGTTTAAATAAACTTTATTTGTTTCCGTTCTCGTAGCGGGTCCTTGGAGCGGTCGTTTCTGGTGCCTCGTGGCTTTTCTCTAAGCTTCCATGGTTGTGGTTATGGTTATGGTTATGGCATGCCTTTCTGATCTCACGGTAGTGTTTTTTCTGGCAAGTGTTTTTCTGGCAAGTGACTGTCAAGGTGTTTCAGGTATTTTTTTCTTCTAGCAACTAACGACTAACGACTATTATTATTATTATTATTATTATTATTATTATTATTATTATTACATAAACTCCTACAAATTCTCAAAATCACAACTCAATAGATAACATATAACAATATGAAGTGGTGCTAGGGTTCATTCTATTCCAGTTTTTCTGACGTTCTCTTCCTTCTCCAGCATTATAATTTTTGGACTTTATTATGTTAGAAGTTCTGATCTTGAATCTATTTATATTTTTGTTGAATTTTAAATTTGGAATATTTATTATTTTATGTAAGTTTTAATATTACTTGGAAAATATATGAAAATTAAGTCCTATTTCAGCAATTGACTATTTTTTGACCAATCTCGATTAATCTCCTAGTTCTAAATTCTCTGAGTTTCCGACTAATCCCGATTTTACGACTTTTACAAAATTGCACAAGCTTAGAGGACCATTTGCATATTATTATTAATATTAATGTCATATCAATTAATTGACAAGACTAATCGAATTTAGCGAAAGAACTTAATCTCCTAACTAATCATCTAAGGCGTGTGGCTAGCGAAAGAACTTAATCTCATCTCAAGCCTCAAAATAAATATTTAACAATCATATCACATGTGAATGTGAATCCAAATCTAAGTTCCCTATAAAATTCTTGACTAAAATAATATTCGTGCTTCGCTGCGAATATTTTAATTTTATTATTTATTTCAGTCTGTAATGTAAAAATTACAATTATTGAAATTCAAAATAAAAATTTGAAATGAATTCACAGTACATAAATAATATATAATATAAATAATATATAATAATTATATGAAATAAGTTGACTATGTTTAAAATTATTTTTAATTACATCATAAAATATTCTATCAATTTATTTTTTATATCGCATTTTATTTTTTAAGGGCGGATAACTCTATAAAATAAATTTGCAGATGAGAAATAAATAACGTAAATGATAAATTCATAAAAAAATAATAATAATAACCCACTAAATAATTTGGATAATTGATTTATGATCTCAATTTATATTTGCATTAATATTTCTAAGATTAAAAGGCATCCGTTTTTTTATTCTCCTTGGTTTTCCTGTGCCATTATCTCTTGACATATTATATTAGAAAAAAATCAAGTATAATCATGCTTAGATGAAGGAAATCAGAAAAATAAAAATGCAAGAACATTTATTTCAAAGATTTTAGTTGAAACTACATAAGATTTAATTATCTATGATTAGCTTTAAACAAGATAGAAAAATAATTGTATTTAATATGATATTTAAAAAGGAATTATGATATTATATATAGGAGAAAAGTATGTATATTATACATAAGAAAATATAATATGATTCTCTTTTCTTCAAAAAATTGTCACTATTATTTTTCTTATTATTTTTATTTTTTTAGCTGTTAAAATGGTATTGATTAGGTATAAACTGATCACTCGTAATGCATTAAGTAATATAATATAGTTCTCAATACGCTAAATTTTATTTATATGATAGTTCTCATGTAATTGAAAATATAGCACGAAACATTAACCTAACTAACATATGATATTGTGTTAATATTTTAAATAAAAAAACTAAGATTTGAGATTTTTTTGATCCGACGGCCAAGAAAAAATTGATGATAAGTCTCTTGAGTTGAGAATGCGCAAAAAAAAGTGAAAAATAAGGTAAGAATTAATGATTGTACCATTTTTTACATATTCTCTTATATAGTGTATATTCGCATATTTTAGAATGAAAAAAATTAAATTGGAGACATACCAAATATGGAATTCAAAATAAATAGAAAATCTTAACAAATTTATATTTGATGATTTTAACATAAGAAATAAAATATTTCACTAAAAATTATTATTTTTAAAAGAAGAAAAGAAAAATTATTTATATTTTAATTAATAAATTCTTCACATTCTATTTGTATTAACATTTTAACATAGCTTAGGACCATAATTCATGGAAATCATCTGATTAAGATCTGATGATCATAAACAAATTTCACGGTTCTCACTAAATCGGGGATGAAACACAAAACACCAATTCAACCAATTATATTAGTATGTTTTAATAACCACACATATGTTGCCATAAAATAACAATAAATTTGAGAAACTGAAATGCTAAGATTTAACAAAAATTTTGATGTCGAGATAAAATTGATGATGTGGCTCAATGAAAAAACTCAAAATAAGGTGAAAATAAAGGTTGGGATTGATTAGAAGTAGATATAACCTAGAAGCACGCAATTTACCATCCAACGAATTTGGCACGAGAATAATGTAAAAGGTGGTAATTAAAGAGATGTTATGTGGAGTGGTAAAATCAAAAGCTTTAATTAGTTGGGTTTATATCTCAATCTGCTATTTGCCCTAATTGCAGAAGTAGAAATACTTAGTAATAATCAAATCTAAACTTTATGTACTCATGCATATATTATAATGATTATCGTTGATTTTCTTTTATATATCTTGCTGCATGGAAAAAATATCAATTCTTGTTGCTTTTTGTTTAAACTAGAGTGTATCTCGCTTTGCTTCGGTATACAATTTATGGTTTGTTATTTTATTATACTTAAAAAAATATGTTCTTAAAATTTTAATTATGATGTTGCTTTTATTTTTTGGTGAACAAAATATAAAAAAATTGATTCCTCATATATAATCAATGGAATAAATAAAAAAAATATAAAAGTAAAACATATAAAAAAAATATTTTTTCCTTCAAAATATGCTATTTTTTATTTTATGAGGGCTATTTGAAATAAATTAGTGATATAAATGTTTTGATGGGTATGTATGAAAATATCAAAGAGAATGAAAGAGCAAAAAGTTGATCAGCGAGATGAGAGATGAGAGAGAAAGATGATGAAAAAATTTGGAGATCTATTACATTGTTATTATATATTGCCCACAATTTTGATCTGTTTCTCAAGTCATACTTGAATTTATGTAGTGAGTTATATAATTGGCTGAAATAATATTTGCTACAATGATTATATAAGAATAAAATTTCTATGAATCAAAGGACCATGAGAATTTAAAACTTTTGAATGGTCTTGGTTCATATGAGCTGTGTGAATTTACAACATTTGTATACGTAAATCATGTTCATTTAAGACTGGTGAAGTATATGTCCCGGGTGTGAATGCAAAAGTTTCAACAGAAAAAAAAAAGCCAACAAAACTATTATGCAAGAAGAAAGTTCGAACCGAAGACATTTTGGGCGGAAGATAGGAGCATACCACTATATACTAAACTTCATAATTGATAATATACATTAAAAATAACTGAAATTAGCGATCCTTTCGTGATTTGCGCGGAATATTGAGAACATTGCTCATCATTTTAAATAATATTTATATCAAATTATAAAAAAGAATATCGTGTTATATCACATAAATATACTGATTTTGTATTCCCTTCATGTTTTGAACAAATATTTTAAATCATTCTTCCTATAACATTTTACAACAATATTTATATCCAACTATATACAAAAAAATGGTGTTATTACATGTCAAATATACTGACTTTGCAATCTCTTCACGCTTTATGCAAAATATGTAGAATATTTTTCATATAACATTTTACCATGATATTTATTTCCAACTATAAAAAAAATGTAGTATTATTACATATAAAAAATATTTCAATTATCAATGGACCAAAATTGTTCATATGAAATATTTTTATCCTATTCATTAAAATCATTTACTCGTTAAAGTCTATACATAAAATTAACATATATTCCAGTCAACATACTTACTGAGTCCATTATAAAATCCAACAAAAGATTTACAAAACATCAACACTAACAAATTAATTACCAACATTACTATTAAACTTAATTTCAAGTTAACCAAAGACTTTTTTTTTTTCAAAAAAAAAAAGAAAAGAAAATTTTCTAGATGCATGAAGAGGGTCAAACTCTTAACTTGTGGGCTGACATCCAAAGACATAAGCATTAGGCCAAAAAAATGATTGTGAATTGATACATTAAATAACATAACTAAATTTTCGCCACTTAAGAAAACACGTGTCTCCAGGAGTAAACACGTCCACAATTGTTAGATAGTAACAATATGCGATTTACAGATCGTACACGTGTCAAAACCGGGTGCAAATTTGTGAGCTTTACTAATATTATTCTAATTCTAATTCTAATTCTAATTCCAATGGCATAATCTGCAATTAAGGCAAATAGCAGAAGATAAATTTGGATGAATATAATTTAGGAATAATATGTCATGAGTCATGGCAAGTTATTGGTAAGAAACAATCTCCACAGGAGAGAAATATGTCCTGGCTGCTAGCTAGGCTAGTGCTTTTGTTTGAATCCATCATTCTATCTTTTCATACATTTAGCACCCTTCAAGATAAGAAAATTTAATAATTATACACTGGTGTCTGTAAAATACAAATATATACAAACTTATATTTATGTGAACTTGTGAAGTGTAAAACTAAAGTAAATATTACGAACAAAATGTCTATCTGATTTTCTAAAACATAACGATATTGGAGGCCAAACCTTGTAGGTTAAGAAACAAAATGTCTCTCATTTTCTTAAACATAAGGATATTGGAGGCCAAACAATGCTAGGTAAGAAGTAGGCACTTCTTGAACTTTAGGAAATATCTAAAGCTCGAGTCACACGCGAACGCTTGCATTTGGATTATCTGATATTTAGATAATTTCTCAACCCGTTAATGTGAGTGATTCTAAGTAAATAAATAAATATAATGATGGATGCAAATTATAATTTGCCTCCATCATTATATTTATTTATTTTTACACTATCAGAAAAACTTATATTTTTTTTATATTCTCATACCACTTATGAGAGGTACGTATTTAATATTATGGTCCAAACAAATTAATTGAATAAAATGCTAAAATCAATCTGTGTAGAGATAACAAAATCTTACATTTACTTTTAAAATATAAGGAGCTTTCTAACATATCAACAAAAGTGAGGTTTTTGACCCAAAAAAAAATGCTTTTAAAGACTATGCAATGCATGATAGATCAAAATGTACACAAGTATTACGATGTAATGCATGATGCATCAAAATGTACTGTATTACGATGAGACATGTTGATAGAGAAAGAGAGTGGCTACGGATCCGTAGCTCGCCATCCTATAGCTTGATCATTATTTGAATAGACATTTTTGGCATTTTTCTCTTTTTTGATAACTATCTTTTGTGCCAGTCAAGCTTCTTCATGCCTACCAAAAAGGCTAATTTATCTCCATTATGATAGAATACATCCATTTCAACTTTATCCTATGATCATTCTCGACTTCCTTTAGTTTTTACTCACCATTTTTTTTGTCTTATTTCATTTCACTTTTGGCGGCTGAGGCATTTATCGAAAAGGATCGAAGAGTTCCGAAATATGTCAGTTGTGTGTAACAGTCACACAGTTTTTAAAGAAGAGACCTGATATGTATTGTCGGTTTATTTGCCGTCGAGTATCGTCTGAATTAAAAAATGTATAACACTATAAAAAAATATATATATTAGTAAACAAAAAAAATAAAATAAATATATATAAAAATATATTAATATATTAATATATAAACGATATTATTTTTCAGTTACCTCTGTAAAAATTTAGAATGTATAGCTAAAAATGTATAAATATATAATGGACGCAGTTTAGGCTCTGTTTAAGAGGGCGATGTGAATATATTCTCTTTAACGAATTCAGATAGTACGTAATGTTTCCAAAGTTTATATATAAAAACGTGTATATTTTATAGTTATTCTTAGTTTTTTTTCATACATTCTTGTATATACTTTTTCTTTACAAATTCAAACCGAGCCTAAATTTTTTTACGTTGGAATCATATCAATAAAGCTAAAATATGAGAAAATTCAAACTGATTTATTTAGCATGAAAAACACAGTATTGACCACGAATTATTAATATTTTTTAAAGAAGATATAGGGAAAAAGACCAAATACGAGCGATCTAATTTAAAATGATCCAAATCGTATTTTTGAATCACGAGTGAAACTCGATATGGGTCATTTGATTTAATAAAGCCTCTTAAAATGATCCAAATCGTAGTTTTAACGGATTATCGTATTTTGGATAATGAATTTCTTTCAAAAAGTACGAAAACAAAACATATCATAAAGCCCAAACGACAACAAACTAACCACCACTTATTAAATTATCAGTCCATAATATCTAACTGGACCCGGCCTACTTAATTCATCCGGCCCAACTAAACCTTATTTTATTTTACTCGATTTTCCGTTTCTAATTCTATTAGCGCTTCAAGTGGGACCCACCTGTCAGTGACTCTATCTCCAAAACCCTTTCGCTTTCTTTCTTAATATCGAAATTAAACGAGTTAATTTCCATTAACTCGGCCGGCCCTACTAATATTATTGAAAATATCTAATATTTAATTTTTCCCATAAAAGGTTTTGATTGGCTGTTAGAGCGGGTCCCACCTGTCAGTGAGTATCTCCAAAGCCCTTTCAGAAATTAAACGAGTAAATTCCCATTCATTTCTGCAGTTAACTAATTTCCTTCTTCTTAATTAATTACTTACGCTGAAAGACTCAACAGAAGGAGAAGACCTTTCGTTTTCGGTGTCCTTCTCTTTCTTTTCGTTTTCTTCTCTTGTCCTCTTTCTCTTCTTTCTTCTTCAATCAATCTGTGGTGTGAGGGAAATACAAGAAATCCGAGTTGAGTTTAGCGTCCACAAAAAGAAGGAAAGGGGAATAAATTCAGCTGATGGCTTATAGGACTGTGTTTTACGCTCTTCAGGAGGTTTTCCCTCAGGTACGGACTGTTCTTTCTTTTGGGGGTTTTGTGATGTTTTTGTCCAATTGGGTTGTGGAAATAGGGGAATTTTCTTAATTGGGTTAGTGGTTTGATTGATTTACTCAATTCTCAATTCTTCTATATTTACCCCCAAATTTGCCTAAATTAACACTCAATTATGCAATCCAAGGCTTAAAAACCCTAATTCTGACTCAAATTAGGCTGATTGACCTTTGATTTTTCGTGCAGGTGGATCCAAGAATTCTGAAGGAAGTTGCGATTAAATACTCTTCAGATGCTGATACAGCTGTTGAATTTGTGCTTTCAGATGTTTTGCCTGTTATAACTGAAAATGAACCGACTGAAAAATATTTCCCTCTCTCTCCTGATTGTAAGTAAATCAAATATTTCACATAAAGTATTACATCCAAAATATTGACATTTTTTTTAAATTTCAGATGGATTTAAAGGAAAAGATCACTCTTTAGGGCTCCCAACTCGTCAGAATTTGTACCCTACAATTGAAAATTACAACCCTAACCCTAATTTTGGCAATGCCACGTCATCAAGTTATGCCAAGTCAGCATCACCACCATTAATGAAAAATCCGTACTTGGAAAAAAATAAAGGAATATTAATAGATGAAGCCTCATCTTCATCCTCTCAATTTGTGCCAAATTACTTGAATGAAAATCCGCTTAATCCATTTAATCATTCGAATTATGACTCAGGAAAAAACTTAATTGAATTAGAGGATTATTCGAACCTTCATTACCAGCCATTAAATGCATTTAATGAGCCATTGAATGCATTTAATGCGCAAGGAGTTGGGAATTCAGAGGGGAATTTGATGGATAGTGTTATTTCTGAAATATTTGAAAATCAGGAGAGGAAATTGGAAAATTTAGAGGGTGAAAATGAAATTTCGGTCAAAATTAGGGAAGAAAAAGTGCCTTTATTGCCTAAAGAAAATGGAAATGGAAATGAATTATTTGAAAATGAAAATGGAAATAAATTATTTGAAAATGAAAATAGGAATGAATTTGAGCTTTCTGAAGCTCAAATAATTTCTGAAGGAAATGAATTTCAAAATTCTGAAATTCGAATAATTTCAGAGGAAAATGAATCAGAGGAAAAAACTACTTTTGAGTCTCTTGATGATTTGATCTCTGATATGAGGAAAAACAAGGTATTTTAATATAAATTATATCATCCAGTATTTATCTTTTTTTTAACATTTTTTTATTTTGTGAAGGAAATTTTATCAAATGCGTTGGAATCAACAATAATCAAAATGAAAGAGGTGGAAATAGAAGAAGAAAATGCAAAACTTGCGAAGCAAGAAATAATCGAGACAGATAAAAAGACAAATTCTATGGTTGAAAATATAGACCACATTATTAATACTACCAAAGAGACTAATTACGAGGTATTAATATATTTATTATTTTGTTATGATTTGATTACCGAATAAAAATCAATCGGAAATGTTTTGATTTAATTTAACAGCATTCAAGAGAGGTTGACAAGGAAAAATTTACGTTGGAAAATGAATCGAAGGAATTATGTGAAAAACTTATTAATTTATCTGCTCAAAAGGACGGATATCTCTCCGCAATTAATGAGGTATAATATAATATAAATATTATTTTTTTAATTTTACTAAATTGCAAAATGGTACAATAGTTTCTGATTCTTGGTTTTTTGACATTTCTGTTTAGATAAACGCGAGTTTGGATGGGAGACTGAAGGCTGCGATTGAAGAGAAAGAAAGGGCTAAAATGGAAATAGATGAAAAAGAGAGGGCTTATTTGCAAATTCGCAAGGAGAAAGAAATTGTTTTGCAGGAATTGAATAAAGAGTCTGTAAGGCTTGAAAAGGAAACAGAGGAGAATAAAGCAGTAAGCTATTGATAAATAAATTTAATATATTTTTGTTTAAAAGAGTAACTTTAAATATTAATTTCTTTTTTTATGCATAATTAATTTTGATTATTTTTATTGCAGCTTAGGGATTTGTTATTGGAATGTGGTCGCAAGGTCGACAATTTGCAGTAAGTTTTTAACAGTAATTATTTTTTATTTATTTATTTATTTTTATTAGGCGATGAAGGCTGAAAAAAGTTATAGCCCTGTAAAACAGTGAAATTACGTATATAACCCTCCATATTTAAAACTATCATATAAATACCTGTTTTTCTAAATTGGACTTTTCTCAACTAGGTTAATAACAAAAATAAATTATCTAATTTTGATTTTTATTAATTTTCCAGAGGAGAAATATCCAACATCAATTTGGAAGTAATTTCGCTCAAGGAAAAATTAAACGAATGTATTCAACTCAACACTCCTATAATCCATGAAATACCGGTTCCACAAATACCAGTTCCCGAAATACCGGAATCTGAAGTACCAGAACTAGAAATACCAGTTTCCGAAATACCGGAATCCAAAGTACCGGATCTCGAAATACCAGTTTTTGAAATACCAGTACTGGAAAATCCGCTGGCACCGTGCAGTTTGGCCTCGTCAAATTTCTTGGAAGATCATGAGAGTACGACTTTTGACGGAGCCAAATCTATTTTGCAAAATGATTATCTTTCAATCAAAGAATACAAAAACGTGAAAGAACAAGAAAAGGAAAAGGAGAAAGAAAATAATGCTAATTCTTCTGATGATGAGTGGGAGATATATTGATATGGTTTACTATTATTATTGCGTAAAAACATATTATAAGTATTATATGTGATCATTATGGTTTTAATGTTTTGCGAGTATTTAAACTTGAATGCTGCAGGTTTGCTGTTGCAAGCTGTGAATAAACTTATTTTGTGATTTGCTGTTATGGATTGGCATGTGTATAATTATATGAAAGTGCCACTATATGTAAATATAATAACTACTATCAAACTTGACATGTAAATATGTATGTTTGTTTGACAATTGCTCTCTGATTTTATTCTTGTTTTTATTTCAGCATACTAATTTGTTCCAGCAACTGTTTAGATTTAGCACGTGTTCAAAAAGAATATTAATGGAAGTAACTAAGATTACTTAAAAACAACTGATACAAGATCTCAACAAACTATAGGAATTTTTCCACAAATTCCTAAAAAATAGATGTTACTTGCCAGTTTCCAATTTCCAATAATGAAGGCTCCATTTTGCAACTTAAAACACAAAGCAGGAGCACATTCGAGAAGTTTCCTTAATTTGTTACCATAAAAATTTCCATATACATCCATAAAATACCTATCCCACACCCTATTACAAACTTATACATCTTTACATCATCCATCTATATCACACAAATAAAACAAATACACACCACCTAACTTACAAAAATAATAATAAAAAAACAAACCAATGAACCCACTAATCCAACACCTGGTTACTCTCCTTCGCGACCAACTCCAAGCTCCTATACATCTCCGAACTCGCAAGCGCAAAATCCATCAAAGACCTAAACAGTTCCGGCAAATGCGTCCTCAAACTGCCTATCGATTTCTCCCTGACCTGCTTGCAGAGCCGCCTGTGGTTCTCCTGCTCCTCGCGTAGTTTTAACTCCAGCTGCTCGATCTGGATCCGTCGCTCCACTATCGGGTCCTGATTCGGGTTTATTTCGGGACCCGTTTCGTCGCTTGATTGGTTGCGGCGCTCCAGGACCTTACGCGACCAGTCTTCGAACTGTCTTTTTTTACGATCTAACTCCCTGTGAAAATAGAAGGTGAGATTTTACGTAAAAGCCCTGTGAAACCTCAAAATGTTATGTATACCCCTAAAGAAAGAGGGGAAGTTCACGCATACATACCCCTACAAAGCAGGGAAATATCACATACACCCTTCAGAACGTAGGAGAAAATAGTAAAAATGTCATAGATTTTGTATAAGAGGGGCATTGATGATATTTCTCATGTTTCTTAGGGGTATTCAGGACATTTCAACATCTCTTAGGGGTATTTACACAAAATCCCTTTTCAACTCACCTGGCAGTGTCCTCACATCTCTTCTTAGCATTCACCTCGTCCTCCTGAAGCATCAGAATTGTCTTAACCACCTCCGAAAAGCTCAGAATCGCGGCCTTCGCCAACTCAACCGGCAACTTCCCAAGATAATCATTCCACGCCCTCAACAAATACTTGATCGCCGGATCCGCCTCCCTCGCCGGCGAACTCACCTGTTGAAAAAAGTAAGCTTAGTATTTAATTAATCAGTTATATGCAGTTGTGTGTGTATGTGTGAAAAGATGTATGTAGTCATGTTTGAAAAGGTGTGTGTATCTGTGAAAGGGTGTGTATGTGTGTTAAAGAGTTTCTACGTGTGTGAAAGGTCGTCTAGGTGTGTGAGACGATGTCTATAAGTGTGAAATGTTGTATCTAGAGGATAAGACCCCAGAATGACATGCTTCTATATAAGGATGCATTATGTGTGTCATTCGTAAGAACAAAAAAAAAAACAATTCAACAAATTTCTTTTTCTACCAACCTTATCCCTCAACCCCCCTTCAATCGGGATCAAATTCAGCTTCAGCCAATTGTTCAAATTCGCTACATACTCCTTCTGGTTGTCGAGGAGTTTCTGGAGCTGGGAGTGGAGCTCCTTGACGGTGCCGTGGAGCTGGACGGTATGGCGGAAGTGCTCCGGCGAGGTGCCGTGCGGCGGAAGCGCGATCTCGATCGGGGACTTGTGCAGATCGTGGATCAGATTGTATTGGGAACGGTGGTGGTCGTGCATTGTTCTCCACATCCTCGCCATCCTGGAAAAGATAAAGAGTTTTTGTAAGTTGATAAAATGTAGGGGCGTTTTTGTAATTTTGGTGATTGAGGAGCCTTTTTTTGCAATTGTGGTGATTGTTGTGAATACATCTATGTGAATTTTGAGATTTAGGACGAGTTTGAGACAAAAACCCTCCAAGGCCTATATTTCAAAATTAGGAAGAAGCTCAATTATGGCTGAACTACACATCTGGCATCCAAATTTAAAAAGTTAGGGGATCTATTTGCAAACTTTACATTTTTAAAGGGTCTAATTGCATAAAATATCAACAACCCACTAAAAAGTTCTACCAAAATAGGGTAGATCAGGTCGCCTACTAGGATACGATTAATTTCCGAAAGGAGAGTCCATTGATTACCTTCAACAACTATCTCGTGTTCAATATAAACTCTCAAGGGCCTACACGCAAAATTTTCAAAACTCCCAAGGGTATATTCCCAAAATCACCAACATACATACATACATACATACCCGTTGACGAGCTGGACGAGCTTGGGATACAGCAAATCGTCCCTGAGATGGTTGATTTCGGAGACGGTAGAATCCATGGACTGCATATCCACAATATATCGGGTGTGCAGGTGGCTCACGGCGGCCTTCGTCTTTTCCAGCACGTCAGGCCTCGCGCCTCGTTTTTTTTGTTTGTTGAGGACCGCGACTTTTCGTTGGTACTCCACTTTCATCACCTCTCCTGCCTGAAAGAAAATAAGAGAGAATTCAATGGCATAAGCAAAGAGTATATAATGTTGTGGGGAATTCATTGAAACCTAGGAAAAAAGTAATATATATCATGTGTCAGTATCTTTTCTTTCTACATTTGTTTAGAAAAACCCAGAAAAATGCATTATTATTATTAAATAATAATTATTATTATATTATTATTATTATTATATTATATTATATTATTATATTAGTAAATAATTATTATGTTTTCTTTCTATTTTGTTCAGAAAAAACTAGAAATTATTATTATTATTATTATTATTATTATTATTATTATTATTATTATTATTATTATCATTCTCATTATTACTATTATTATTATTATTAATATTACCTTGACTTCATCGTATAGTTTTTTCTCCCACGCGAGCATTTTATCCAAAATAGTCGCATGAGTCTCTTCCTCCTTGTTCTTATCTTCCAAATCATCCTCATGCTGTTGCAACAATTTGAACGACCGGTTCCACGTTATCACTCTCATTATTTTCGCTGAGTGATCTATATGCCCTATTTATTCCCAAAATTAAACAAAAAAATAACAATTATTAGTATTTCCATTTTTGAATAATAAAAAGGCTCGAAACATACATCATCATTATTATTAATATTATTATTTACCGTGACTTCATCGTATATGCCCTAATTATTTCCAAAATTAAAAAAGAATAATAATTAGCTACTTCCGTTTTGAATAATAAAAAGGCGCGAAACATTACTTCCCATACTAAATTTGTTTTAAACGACATAATTTTACATATACCCCTACAAAAATATCAAAATATTACTTATATAACCCTGCAAATGTAAAAAATATCATGAATACGCCTATAACAACCGGTATAAATTACCAAAACGCCCTTGGCTAAATAATATTTTTTCAAACTACCTTTGCTTCCGGCGAAATTGGAGTGGTAATGCAGCCTCGCGGCCTCGAGCATCTTGGTGACATCAGCGGCGCTCTCATACGCTTTCAAAAAATGATCGTCCAGCTGAATTATCACCTTTAATAAACTCATACTATTGATTGTGGGTACGCTCACGATCCTCCCCTTCTTGAACGACGACGAATTCGAAGCAGATCCAGTTTCCATCGACATATTAGAATTAGTAGTATTGCTATAATTATTATTAGTATTATAGTTATTACTATGATTTCCGGTGCTTGATTTGACCATTTTTGGAACCTTTTGGGGCTCGTAAACCGGCGTTTCTACCACTTGAGGCGGTAGATGCGGTGGAGGAACGGGTTTCTCAAAATTTTCAATTTTTTCGGTTCTTTCAATTTTTTCGGTTCTTTCAATTTTTCCCACTTTCAGAATTTTCTCAACTTTTTCAACTTTCTCGAATTTTGGTGCCTTTGGAGGATCATAAGAGGGTGGAGGACTTTCTTCGAGAGTGGAAGGCGGCATGGAGTCGGCCGCACCGAAGAAGTAATCCCACTCCCAAGCGCCTCCTCCACTGGTCGGCAATGGAGGGTTGTTAATGGTGGTTTGTTGTTGAGTTGGGTTGGAGTTCGAGGGTTTGGAAGAAGGAGGAGGAGGAGCGGGAGGGCGAGGCGGCGAGGCGGTGATGGTGATTGTGGATGGGATTGGGTCGCTTCTTCTGAGCGGTTGTTGCTGGCGGTGGCCGTGGCCAACGGATTTGGACAGAGAGTGGTGCTCCTGTTGTTGATTTGAAGAGAATTTTGGTTAATTTCTAAGAATTGGAAGTGATTTAAAGGGGGAAGTGCGTACCTCTTCTTCTTCTTCTTCGTCTGATTCATCTTCATCTTCATCGTCAAAATCATGATCGTCGTCTTCATCGTCTTCCTCCTCGCCTTCTTCTTCACGAATCGCGACCTGAACAGCGGGCTTCTTCGCCTGGGGGAGCGGAATATCCGGCATGCTCACGGACCTCTGCAGCGGCGCCGGGATGTCCGCCGGCAAGGGCGGGGGCGGCGGCAACAGATTCTCCACCGGCAACGGCGGCGGCGCCGGAGGAGCGACGGCGGAAGAGGAGGGGATGGAGAGATTCTGATCGCCAGCGGTGGCCGAAAGAGGGAGCTCGGCGTGCGCATAGTCGGACAAGGCGGCGCCGGTGTTCTTGAGCGAGATGGCGTACACGGAGTGCGCGGCGGCGAAGGCGTTGCGGGCGGAGACGGCGACGGACAAGAGGTGCTTGCGCTCCTTGCAGCGCGAGACTGCTTCGTCCTGGTCGATCTTCGATTGAGTGCACCCCATGGGGATTGATTGAGGGAGTGAGGACTAGGAGAGATTGTTTGGGGGAGGAAAAGTGGGAGGGCTTGGCCGCTTTTTGGTTATTTGCGCGTGTACCCTTGACTTTAATACTATTTAATTGTTTCGTTGCTTTGGTTTTATTCCTTTATTTACCCACTTTATTTAATTATTTCCTAATTTTGTTTGTTCGTGTACCTACTTTATTTAATTGTTCATAAAAATATCTTTTTTTAGTAGCAGACGAGAGCCTTTTAATTATATTTTATTAATTTATTTAATAACCTCTAATTTTTTAATTAAATAAGATAGAAAATATAAAAACATAAATGTTCAATTAAAAATACAATAACAAAAGAAAAATAAAATTTTATTCAAAAATATAGGAAGACATATCTCTTTAGATAGAAAAAAATGAGTACAATCATTTGCACATTTCAAATTTATGATTTTATGAAATTATTATCGAAAATTAATGATTTTTTCATTCATATTTTTTGTATAGAAAGAAAGGAGAGAGAGAGAAACAGTGCATTAATTGTTAGTGTCACATCATCTTCTGGTGGAAGAAATGAGGGTATTTTCGTCCTAAAATGTGGCTTATTCCATGGAATAAAGATCTTCCATCCCCCCATGGAATTAGACAATTCCACTCGTCCACTCTTATTTCGCTTTGCCGAACGCCACCTAAGTCTCTAATTGAGATATGAATCGAATCAAATAAATACAAAAAATGAATTTGTTTAATTGTTTTGTTACTATATATGTTTTTGCCGATATCGCAATTCACAATCTATCATATCCCAAATATAATCCAAAAAATGACACAAAGAAGTATAAAAATAGAAAGATAAAATATTATACTAACAACGTCAAATATCAAAATTACGGAGCGAAGTAAAACTTATAGGGATAGATACTATGAATAGTTAAAAAACCTTAAATCATCATGGTCAATTTCTCTTTTGAATAATGTTTGATTTCAAAACTTTCTTACGCAATATCTTATTTATACAAATGATCAACTTTAAGGATTCGTGGACCGTATTGATAATTTTATTTTTATAAAATAAATTATTGAAAATTTTGCTCGTACATAACTTATTTTTTACTTTTACAAGTTTTATTTATCAATTTCGTCACTGGATATTGAAATTAGTTTTTAATTGTGTTGAACTTATCATACAAACTGAATATTTCAATTTCTATCAAGTAAATTTTTTTTTATATTGATAATTTTTCTGATATATTATGTTTTAAAATATTGGTACGTGCTGGCTAATAAAATTTTGTCTATTTTTTAAAATAATTTCTGATAATTTTTTTTTTTAGTCAAATCGTATATATTTTTAAACTAATTTATCACATATTAGTCTCTTTAAACATTATCAAAACTCTCTAAACAAACATTCTTTCATCATATTATCCACCTCTCGTTCTAGAATAAAAAAAGTCCACCTCTCGTTCTAGAATAAAAAAGGTCCACAATCTGGTTGGGCATACATGTAAAAACAACCAAACTATTCTTTTTATTTTCTTGTTTCTTTGGCAGCTCTGAAAGACTGAAACTGAAACAGAATAAAGGAAGGCGAAAATGCTTGCAGTAGGCGCCCACACTTTAGATGCTCTCAGAATCATTACTCGGTCCATGGAAGCATAATACAATGAGAATTGCCACGTATGTGAGTTCAGTGAAACTGACCGTTTCGTTTGCTGGTCTAATGTGCACCGAGTGCAGGAGGTAAGTTCTGTGAGCAGACAAGAAACCAAGTGCGATTTGAGCCTCTTGGCGTTGTTTATCCAAAAAGAATATTATAATAGACTAAGAAATATATAAATAAATCATTTTTTATGGTATGAAAGAATAAATAAGTGTCCGAAGATGAATGATATAATTTTGGTCTGAATTTTTAAAGTAGTTAAAATATTTAAACGGAAAAGAAGCTGGTACTGGACGGTGATCTACCTGAACAAAATCTCCACTTGCAATCCCAACAAATTAATTAGTATTTATTCACATGCTTTGCATGTATATAAACATAATTAATTCATGTAAAAATATGCTTTTTATGAGAATAATGGAAGTACTGTCTTTTGCCTAAATATCCGTGATATTACAAGTATTTATATAAATATAACAATCTTTCTTCTCTAATCAAACTACTTTTTTAAGTGTTTTAGCAAGCAAACTATCAACTTTCGTTTTTTATTATTTTCTTCGAACCATGAATTATGGGGTGGGTGATCTACTAATAGTAATGACGAATGGTCTAAATTTCCAAATAACAATATTCATTTAAAAAATTGAAATATACAGATTCAATTTAGCCAGGATTGCACCAATTTCCAAGAGAATTACTTTGGGGTGCTGAACCTAGTCCCTCTCATCAATACCCAAATTAACGAATAATAATAATATTCATTTAAAAAAGTGAACTTTTTTTGCTTGAAAATTAATTGGGAAGTGATGAATCTAATCCTTTCCGCGACTTTCCCCTTCGTTCTTCCTTTAATTCCTCTCATAAAATTGTGTGTAGCTTTAATTAATCAAATTTTTTTTTTCCATAATCTATCTAATGAGACAAGTACCCATGAAGACTTCTTTGGTCTATACATATTTAATAACTTTTCCAGCAATACTACAAAAGATATCATGTCTGCAAAAATCTTGTCTTGCTGAGTTGAAACGATAATAATTAACTTGTTCTTCATTGCAATGTCCCTTTCAACAGGAAATGGTTAAACAGACGAGTCTTTTTCTTGCCTAAGGACTTATTCTAAAAAAGTATATCTACATAAATATATTTTTTTCATTTTAATATACTCTCTCAAAAATAATTTTCAAAAAAGATCCATTTTCATAAACAGTAGATATTTTTCATCCAAAACAATTTTACAAAATGGACCAAATACATTCTGTTTGTAAAAGCCCAATGAAGGGTTGAGCTTTATTTTGTTATTAAGCCCAATGAGGGGTTGGGCCTTTATTTTAGTTCTGAAGCCCAATCGTTTCATTCATTACTTGAGTTTAGACATTAACCGAGAGAAGCGAGTAAAATCGACTGAGTCTCCCGCCGGCGAGGATGGAAGAAGAACGGCGCCGGCGCCACCACCACGACGAATCCACAAAGAGAGAGAAGAAGGAGAAGAAGAAAAAGGCGAAGAGAGATCAGTTAGCTCAAAACGGAGAGGAGATTGATAATAGTACCGACATTAACGGAAAGGAGAAGGAGAAGAAGAAAAGGAAGAGGAGAGAGACGACGGAGAAGCCGACGGTGAGCATCGCCGTGGCTGGATCGATTGTTGATAATGCGCAGTCTCTCGAGCTGGCTACCCTCGTAAGATATTTTATCAGTTTGATTACTCCGAAAATTAATCATTTCAATCGTTTTTTCTTTTTCATTTAAGATTTCACATGATTCATTTCGATAAAGATATAGTCAATTTGCTGAAATTGATTTAAAAAATCAATTAATTTGTCGAAAAATCATTTGAGTTCGGTCAGTTAATTTGTCGAAAATCAATTTCAATTGTTTTTTCCTTTTTCGTGTAAACCTTGCTTAACAAAACATTTCAGTTTTTCTAATTCATACACAATTAATCAATTTCAATGTAAAAGTCTTATAAGATATTCAAATTTGAAATATGAATTATTCTTTTGCCATTTTTTCTCAGCTCGCAGGTCAGATCGCACGAGCTATCACCATTTTTCGAATTGATGAGGTAATTTTCTTTCCAATTCCTTTTTTAATAAAATAAACATCATAATTAATTCTTCAAATTAATCTCATAAAATTTCTCTCTTTTATTTACAGGTAGTTATATTTGACAGCAAGGCCACATCATCAGACGAAACCGAAACCCTAAATTTTGAGAAAATCGATGAACATGAAAATGAAGATGAGTACGGTGCTAAGTTTTTTGTGAGAATTTTAAAATATTTAGAGACGCCTCAATATCTTAGGAAACGGCTTTTTCCTATGCATAAGAGCTTGAGATTTGTGGTTAGTTAAATAATTAATTATTATTTTTTATTAATTATTATTATTATCACTATTATTTTTTTTTGTATTTTTAGGGTTTGTTGCCTCTTGATTTATTGTTTAATTACTTCTTTTTTAATTTATTGTTTTCATTACTTATTATTATTGTTAATATTATAATTTTATTTATTTTTATTTTTTTATTTTGTGGTATTTTTGTATTTTTAGGGTTCGTTGCCTCCTCTTGATGCGCCACATCATTATAGAAAGCACGAATGGTCTCAATTTCGCGAAGGTAATAAAGTTAACTAAATTTTAATGTTATATTTATTTACAAAAATGAAATATTATATTAACATTAATATTAATATTATTCAGGTGTGACACTAGAAGGAGATCGATCAGAAGGCACACCAGTCGATGTTGGATTAACTAAAGTATGTTCCATGAATTAATTAATTTACTTTTTACAAATCAAATAAAGTTTATTAATTTATTAATATTTTTTGCAGAATATTTTAATCGAGGAAATACTCGAACCAGGAAACCGCGTGACTGTTGCCATGGGCACAAATCGCGATCTTAATCCAGGTATTATTTAATTAATTAATTATTGCATAAATTATTTGTCAAATTAATATAATTAATAATTAATAAATTTTTATTTTTTTATTTAGATGTTGTTAGAAGAGTTGTTTCATCAAATGCTCCAAAAGAGGAATTAGATTTGTATTGGGGCTATAAAGTTCGTTACGCTTCAAATTTAACTTCAGTCTTTAAAAATTCAACTTATAAGGTACTTAAATTATTAAATATTAAAATATCATTTTTAATAAGAAAATATTAATATTAATTTTATTGTTTTTGAAGGGTGGATATGATCATATAATTGGCACGTCAGAGCACGGACAAGTTATAAGTTCTTCAGAGCTTAAATTGCCTTCTTTTAAGTACGTTTATTAAAAATAATATTTGTAAAAAATGTGAAGTTTTTTTATATTTTATTTTGAAAAATAAATTGATTTCTTTTGGTATTATAATTACAGGCATCTTTTAATTGTGTTTGGAGGTGTTGCTGGTTTGGAAGAGAGCATTGAAGAAGATAATAATTTAAAGGTATGTTATTCTAAATGCTAAATATACTTTTTAATTTTATTCAACATGATTTAGAATTTAAGTTTATGTATTATTAAATTTGTTTTATGTTTGTTTAACAGGGGAAAAGTGCTAATGATGTGTTTTTGTCGTACTTTAATATATGCCCTAATCAAGGAAGTAGAACCATTAGAACAGAGGTAACTGAACTCTCTCTCTCTCTAAAAAATTGATTTATTATTTTTAATTTTGATGACTAAAGTTGGAAAATAATTATTTTATGTAGGAGGCGATTTTGATTTCACTCCAGTTTTTTCAGGAGCCAATAAAAAGAGCAGGATCACACTAATGCAACAATCTAAATAAGGGCACTGTTATTAACAGAGCTTTAAAATATAGGGACAGAACAAAGCTAATGTACTGTTCCTTTGTTTGGAGATATACGGATCTGTCCCTATAATCTATTGACCTGTGAAATTTTGTACCTGTTGTTATGTTATGATAATTTAGCTTGCAGTTATTTTGTATTGTTAGATACTTGTATTGTAGTTGTTGATATTATTCAGAAATAAACATTTTATTTCTAAAAAAATACAAATATTCTCTCACAGCTTGGATCAGAATTGCAATTTTGGATCACAGATCTAACTCTAGATTTCAAAATTTGGTTTTAAATAGCTAAAAATGCAGTACTATTCTCTTAAATCAATTACATTTACTTGTTCTCCTGTATTTCTTCAAAGGGAAAAAAAGATCATTGGTGTAGTAAAGCAATAGAATATCTCTGTTGCTTTTCTTTTTCCTGTATTTAAGATCATTGGTGAGAAGTAAAGTAATAGAATATCTCTGTTGCTTTTCTTCTGCGTCCACTCCAGCAGCCTCCCTTTCCCAAAACAGTCCCTATCATTCTGAATTATTCCAACACATCTGAGCGATCGAACCAAACTCAGACGGGCTATTTCAAATTTCCTGACAACGCAGGGACCAAACTGAATAGTTCCTCATCTCTGCTCTCACACAATCGAGTTTTATCAGTTATATATCACTTTCCCAAACCTAAATTCTCTCTTTCCTCAACCCTTCTCCTTCCTCTCCGATCGCTCCTCAATTGCACTAACCCACCATGCACCACCACCAGTTCCAGTCCTTCAACTCCGGCAGCAGCCACCAATACCCTTCCTTCAACTCCGGCACCGGCACCGGCCACCAGTACCCGTCCTTCAACGCCGGCACCGGCCACCAGTACCCGTCCTTCAACTCCGGCACCGGCCACCAGTACCCGTCCTTCAACTCCGGCACCGGCCACCAGTACCAGTCGAGCGGCCACAGCAACTACCACACGGGCCGACACCGCACCAGATCCGCGGCTACGTACAATCCGTACAACTACTACCAGCACCAATACTTACCTCACAATCAAAATCAGAATATCAACCCGCCGCCGGCGAAGAGGCGGAGGGCGGAGGCGCCAACGTGGCAGCGGCAGCCTGAGAGCTTGCCCCGGCAAATCGGACCGGGCGCATCTTCTTCTACGCGAGGTGTCAGTAGGTTTAGAGAAGAGGAGCCGGGGTATTTCTCGAGAGACGAGATTGAGAAATGCTCGCCCTCTAGAAAAGACGGGATTGATTCTTTGACTGAGGCACGATTAAGACACTCTTATTGCTTGTATCTGAAGAATCTAGGCTTCAGGCTCGATTTGTAAGACTAAATTCTCATCCTTTTTCGATTTTTTTTTGGATTTTTGTCACTTAATCCTTCAATTAATTTGATTGATCGGAACAAATTTCAGGCCTCAAACAACAATCGCAACAGCAGTTGTGCTTTGCCACCGATTTTTCTTCCGAAGATCCCATGCTTGCCACGATAAATTCGTCAGTTTTTATGATCCAATTATTATGTTTTATCCAAATTCTCGCTTCAAATATCATTAATCTTATTGATCTTTTGAAATTTGATTTTTTTCAGCTGGTAGCAACATCAGCTCTGTTTCTCGCGTCGAAATCGGAAGAAAGTCCGTGTCTTTTAAACACGGTTCTCAGAGCGTCTTTTGAAGTCTCTCAAAGCCCTGAATTTACGTTCATGCCCTTCATGACTTACGCCGTAATCATTCATAAAAATCAACCCAATTTGCTAACTATGATGATTAATTTAATTTTTAATTTTTTTTTATTTTGGTGTAGCAAGATTGGTTTGAGCAGTACAGAGAGAGAGTGATAGAAGTGGAGCAACTGATTCTGACGACTCTGGATTTTGAATTGGAAGTAATTCATCCGTACGGCCCACTTGCAGCTGGATTGAGTAAATTAGGGCTTTCAAGAACCCTAATTTATACACTCGCTTGCAATTTTGTCACTGAAGGGTAATTATTTCTTTTGTTTCTCTTTTGAGTTTTGAGATTGTTTGTGGAAATAGTTTTTCTTGAGCCTTGATGGATGGGTTAATTGTGTTTTTTCAAATTAGGTTTTAATATGGATGAGTTTTAAATTGGAAAAAAGAATGTTTTGAAAAGGTATTGAATTATTATTTATTTGGTATGGGATAAAATTGCAGGGTATTTCTTCCAGAGAGAATAATTTTGCTGACCCAATTGTGAGACTAATTTCATCTGGAGACGAATCATAATTAACTTTATTCAAATCATAATAAAGAGAAATATTGACATAAGATAATGATTATGTCTTTGTAACTTGTACAAATCATAATAAAGAGAAATGTTAACATAAAATAAAGGGTCCAATTTTTGTTGGGGGGCATTTTTTGTGATTTCACAAGTGGATATGGAGCATTATCTGACCGAAGAAATATAGAAAAGATGTACTAAAACTAAAAAGGCATATTATATGAAAAAACAATGCATTAGTTTTAGCACTCTGACATGACAAGACGATTGATTCCTTGGCTAACATTTCCATTGAAGCTAGCTTTTTATCTGTAAGTTTTGTTTATACATCTTTATTCAATTAATCTAATTTTGCGCATCAGTCCATTTTTTTCAAAAAGAAACATGTGTTTTTTAGATACGTGTCTTTTAACTTCTTGACGATATAGTTTGATATTTCGTGGTTATGGCTAATAACGAATTGATTTATATTTGTTATATAATTTATTTATTAATTAATTTTATTAAAATTGCAGGCTAAGAAGCTCGCTTTGGCTTCAGTTCAAGCCGCATCATATTGCAGCTGGAGCAGTCTCTCTTGCGTTCAAATACTTGCATTACGATATTAATTTATATCCCACTTTTTGGCATGATTTTCAGACTACTACTTACATTGTCGAAGGTTATTAATATTCAATTTCCCTTGGACTAATTTGAAAATAGTATATTTTTAGTTTTGCTGACTATTTTTTTTTTTTCCGGTTATTCGCAGATGTTGAACAGCAATTGAGGGAGATTCTGTAGTAGTAAATCATCACAGTTGATTTTATTGTGTGTTTTGTGTGATTGTTAATTTTTTTATGAGGTGTTTATTTTTGTTTTTTTGTTTTTATTTATGAGGTGTATATTTAGTATAGGTGTCAAAGAGAGTTAATAATCACTCTTCTGGCCGTTGAGAACATGTTTTTTCTTTCTTTATTTATTGGTGTTATTTATCTTGTAATTGAAGCTCTGGAAATAAAAATCAAATTTGTTTAAACTCTGCTTTTTAATTGATGTATTGTAATTCCAACTTAATCAAGAGCATTCGATGGACGGTGTTGGTATTAGAACTTACTCGCCACGTAAGCAAATGTACTAACGTGGCGTGCTCTTATTGGTGCGGTCAATGATGGACCACTACCATACAATATTTCTTGTCTCTCTGTATTATTGGGGCGTCCATGGCGAGTTCTTATTCAAGTGGAATAGTGTCGCACCAAGCAATTAGACTTGATTGGGAATCAAATCAACTCAATCGAGAGAGAGGATGAGCGAAAGCGGGAAGCTAGTGTGTGTGACCGGAGCGTCAGGCTACATCGCCTCATGGGCCAATATTGCAGAAATCGCTAATCGGGATTAATCAGACGGGCCGAAAATTTCTGAGTTTGTTTGAGAGGACGGGCCGAAAATCGAGATTAATCGGAATTAGTCGGAATTAATCAATTTGACCTAATCGGACTGAATTTTTATATATATTTCAAATAATATTAACATTTATAACAAAAATATTCAATATCCTAAACTCATAACCTAACAAAACATATAATTTAAAGTTCAAATATATAATTCCAATTAAAACATAAACAATGTCCAATACATAATTAACCCCAACCACTTATTTTTCACCTACTTTTGAGCCTCCTCAAAAGACCACATCATCACTTTTATCTCGACTCTTCGATCAATTTTTTTTGTCGAATCTTAGCCATTCATTTTCTCAAATTTATTGATATTTTATGGCAACATTTATGTGGTTATTAAAACATAAGCATATGATTGGTTGAATTAGTGTTTTGTGTTCCATACCTGATTTAGTGAGAATCAATGTGAGTTTGTTTGAGACCATCAGATCTTAAACAGATGGTTTTAATGAATCATGGTGAAAAGTTATGTTCAATTATTAATACCAATAGTTAATAAAGAGTTCACTCATTAAAATATAAATAATTTTTCTTTTCTTCTTTAAAAAATTATAATTCTTAATGAAATATTTTATTTCTAATGTTAAAATCATCAAATATCAATTTGTTAGAATTTTCTCTTTACTTTGAGTTCTATGGTTCCAATTTTTTTTTCTTGCTAAAATATGTGAATATAGACTATATAAAAGAAGATGTACAAAAATGATATGCTCATTAACTTATATCTTATACCTTATTTTTTATCTCTCTTTGAGAATTCTCACGAGACCTATTGTCAATTTTATATCGGCCGTTGGATCAATTTTTTTGAAATCTTAGCTTTTCATTTAAATTATTACCACAATATTATTGGGATTTCTTGAGCGTTCTTGACGCAGCGGAAGTGGATTCAAGATTCAAGACATTCAAGAATTCAAGAAATTCAAGAAAATCAAAAGAAACAGATCAGTGAAATACGATTAAGTCAAAGAAAAATAAGAACTTAAAGTTCATACCTATCGGATCGAGAATTGATCCGATCTTGAACTTGAAGCGGTAGAGCCTTTCTTCTCCTTTTGCACAAACCGGTAATGATTACCGATTTCCACCACACACACCCGTTCATTTAAAATCGCCTCCAATCGCTTCTCCAACCGAAATGACTCATAACCAATTCGATTCTCAATCAAATCGATTCTCCAAAAAGACTTTCACAAATTCAACCGAATCAATAAGACGCCACGAATCGTTTCGTCCTTTATCGGTATCCACACGGAACAACCCCTATAAACGGATGAAGAAAGGATATGCTAGTCTCCGTTCTTCATGTTTTGAATCACAGAAATTCCAAAGAGAAATTCGGAATTTTCTCTCTTTTGTCTAACAAAATAGAATGAGAATTATGAATGACATTGACTAAAATCTGAGAGCATTTTGGGTATATATAGTCCACCTTTTCAAAGAGGAGCCTTTACTCATTTAATCCTATGTACTTAGTTACTATGTGACTATATATGTAACACATTTTATCATATAAGATGTATGATTATATGTGACAATAACTATATAACCTTTGATATAACTTATCACATAAGTTATGATTTTGTGTGTATATTTCAACGGTTGTTCTTTGTGTGTGACTCTATAGGTTTACTTAATGTTGGCAATAATCACAACTGATTATAAATCACGAGCGGACTCTAGCAAGCTACCATGATTACCCAATTTAAGTAAATATCGATGATTCGATACAAACCTATGTGTTGTTCTTGTATTGTATCCCTTTGTTACATGATATCTATATCGACCATAAGGCATGGATTGTATCAACCTTATGTAGTACGATAACGTTTCTTGATCCCGAATTTGATCGAACCATGAATGACATTAATAACTCCTTATTAATTCATTCGAGCAAGGCCATGCATTTTCTTCAATCAAACTTATCAAGAGGCCTTAAGATATCTCTCTCATTTACGAGAGGAACAAATTCTATCTTGATCTATCTCATTCCTCCGCATGTTTCATTATGTACCTAATCATAACCCTTATGGTTACCCGGTTAAAGGTAACGTTAGATTATGTTAAAGTACATAATTCCATATATAGAAAACCGAGATAATCTCACGTCTAAGAATAACAATACTATTGATGAGACATACCAATGACACGAACAATGTGGTATTCTCCCGGTGGGTCAATCCAATATATGTTCTCCAACGTATATCTATGTTAATAATTTAGTAAGACTTACTCATGATCAGTAAAACATGACCATCAATCAACTAACATACTAATGTACATTTGTAGCTTCCATACTTAAATAAGTATATTGTATATGATTCTGCAAGTATATTTGTCTCCACAAGTATCCTATAAATGATCAGGGATGATTTAGAATACGTTTTTCATACTACTCTGTAGTTTTACTATCAGAATCACATATTCTGATGATACAAAGCTGAATAACATATTACAAATAACCAAAAGAATAAAATAACCAATACACACTTTATTAAATATCTCTAAACAAATACAAAGTTTGATTCACACAACAGATATAACTAGGTCTAGGGCATAAAACCAACAAATATCACATAAAGATATATTGTTACACGGGAGTAGTTTCTTTTATTTTAAAAATTAAGAAGTAGAAACAATCTTATGAACAAATAGTTATTTTTTTGTGATTTTATTTTTTTCTTGATAAAATATGTGACTAAATGACCAAAAACAAATTCTCATCCAAAATGTTTGACCACTTCTTATAGACTATATAAAAAGAACATGTAATAAAATGATAAGCTCATTTACTCTTATGACATTCTTTTACCCTTCTTTGAAAATTCTCAAGAGAACTATTATCAATTTTCTCTCTGCCGTCGAATCAAAAAATTTATCAAGTCTTAGCTTTTAATTTAAATTATCATAATATCACAAGATTAATTAGATTAATGTTTAGTGTTATATCTCCGTTATGTGAGAACTATCATCTCAAACAAAATTCAGAATATTGAAAACTATATTATATTACTTAATGTATTACGAGTTTCGTAAAAACATATGTATAATCCATACCATTTTAATATTTAAAAAAAAGAAAAATAGCGGTGACAAATTTTTGAAGAAAATGAGTATTATTACATTTTCCTGTGTAGTATAAATATTTTTTCCATATATATAATATTAAATATAATTATTATTTTTTATTTTTTTTAAAGTTAATCATCTATAATTTAATCTTATGTAGTTTCAACTAAAATCTTTGAAATAAATTATTTTTGTATTTTTTTTTTCTGATCTCATTCATCTAAGTCTGATTAATACATAATTTGTTTTTCTAATGTAATATGTCAAGACATAATGACATAAAAAAATAAAAGACAATAATTTCGAATGCTCATGCATTATTTATGTACTATGGATTCAGAAAATTTAATTTTGAATTTTCATAATTGCAAGTTATACATTGTTAGATTGAAATAACTATTAAAATTGAAATACTCGCCGCGAAGCGCAAGCATTATCCTAATTCAAATTAAAACATAATCCAAACAAACAGCAAACATCAAAGTCCAAACAAACAACACACCGCAAAGTCCAAACAATATCTCTGGAACTATCGGAACTGCGTTTATTGGCGGCGCTAGATCCACTCTCATTTGCATTAGATTGAGAAGCCATTAATCACTACGTCGTCTACACCTAAATAAAGCCCTAATTAGCAAAGAAGAAAATAAATTGATTAACAAAATAAATTCCTAATTAACAAATTAATAAAATAAATCAGCTTAATTAACAATAAACAAATAAATCCCTAATTAACAAATTGAGATCAACTTAGTTACAATTTACAAATCCCTAATTAAATTTCTAATTAAATCAGCTTAGCAAATTGATTTTACAAGAAATCAGCTTAATTACAATTTACAACAAAATATACAAAAATTAGAGTGATTGAGAGGTCACAGAGAGAACAAGAGAAAGAGGGAGAGAGCCGAGAGGTCACAGAGAGAGATTGAGAGAAAGGGGGAGAGAGAGAGAGCCAATCGCCTGGAGGCTGGATGGGAGAACGGGTTGCCGGAGAGGAGGTGCATCGCCGGTGCTGGCAGCCTGGCAGTGGCGGGGAGGAGATGGCGAGTGGAGGAGCATGTAGCCTGGAATGATTTCGTCAGGCGGAGCTACAACTGTCCCGCACCAGAGAGTGTTGTCATAGGCAATGATTCCCCCGATTCGCACGAGTTTCAACAACCGCTCATGGTAGTCGGGGTAGTTGGCTTTGTCGGCGTCTATAAATGCGAAATCAAATTTCCCAATGTTTTTCTCCTGTGATATATTTATATATGACAAATGGGATGTCAGTAAGACTTACATAGACTAGATAGTCTCTTATTTATCTCTTGTGTTTGATAAAATGTTAAGCGGGACATATATGTTAATTAAAACAAGTAATAAACAATTTCGTTTAACATATATTATAGATACAAATGAAATAATTGAGGAATTTTTTCAAGGAAACAATGTATCAAGGTTCTCGATGTAAATGTACGGGTCCTTTTAAAATCTTTGGTGCCCCTTTATAAAGATTTTTAAGTTCCAACATTCATCTTTAAAAATGATGTAGTTACCTCAGAGACTAACTGGTCGAGGATTGGCAAAGCAGGACTCTTACGGAAATCGATCTTGCCGGCCATCCCCGCCTTCTCTATTATCGGACGGCCAACTTCATAGAATTCTCTATTCACATCAATTGCGATTATCTGCCAATATATAAAACATAAACACACATATTAGACAAGCTAATATGTATAGACAAAGATATATATAACATTGTAGGATAAGAAATTGCGGAGTTGCGGTCCACTTTTCCGTCGTCGGGAAGTGCGAGTGCAGTGGCAAGAAGGGAGTAGCCTGTAAAAACGCCAATCTCCAACGTATTTTTGGCATTCAATATTTTCAGCAGCAAATTCAGAAACTGCGCCTCGTCAGGTAATGAGATCATTAAAGTTCTACAAATTTTATTAACAGATCAAGTCAAATCACCTGTTAACTGAAGAATTTTTCACTAAAAATAGTAAGAAATAATTTACAATGGGTGTTGATGAGTGGCGAGTCTGAGCTCTCGCATGTACGGATTCTCACAAGGATACACCGTTGTGTCCAGTATATACTGTTGTTAATATAAAAAAAAAAAAGATAAGTCATTGATAGAGAAAGGGTTAGTTTCATTAAAAAAAAAAAAGATAGAGAAAGGGTTAGAATTAAGAAATAGAAATGTAGGAATAACCTTATATAGAGAATCGCTTTTGAGAAGACTCTTGCAGTCAGTAGACGCCATTGTTATGTTATGTTATCTTTTTTGCAAGTTTTCACATATGCCTCTAAACTGTTTATGGCTTTGTGCATTTGCCACAACGAGATGACATCTTTAAATAGCTTATCTACACACCACCATCTTTCTTTCCTAAACTGACAAATTTGGTACGTACACAAAATAATTAAACTAGTTCGAGCTCGAGAAGAGGAAAGGAGAAGCAGGGGCGAACGGGACCTAGGGTTAGTCGGATTTTAGAAATTTTAGCGGTTTAAATGGGCCGGGCCGGGATGAAAAATAAAAAAGCTGAAAATTAAAAAATATATATATATTTGGGCCTAATCGGTTTAAAAAATTGCCCAAATCGGGCGGCCGATTTTTACTGCTAATTAGCCTTTTTTTTGGGACGGTAAGCTCCGATTAGCGATCGGCGATTAATCCCGATTTTTGCAACACTGCTCATGGCTGGTCAAGCTCCTCCTCCGGCGAGGCTACACAGTCCGCGCCTCCGTCCGCGACCCCTGTACGTATCTCTCTCCTCTCCCTCTCTGATCGTCGTAAAATTCAGGTCTCACTCTTGAACCTTTCTGTTGGATAATTTTTTTTTTTTATTTAATAGAGAGGGCTCAAAGTTCTACATCTATTTTAAAAAAAATTTGGCTTTGCTAAGATTTGAAACCACAATCTTTGGATTGGTAAGATGATGCCTTATCACTCCTACTAGAGGAGCGTTGACTTCTGCTAGACAATCTTGAATTGGTACAAATGATGCAGCAGAATTCAGACCCTAATCTGATTCAACCTTCCAACTGGACAGCCACACAAGATGCCATGGGGTGTATCCTATGGAAAAGGAGGGTTAAAGATCCAACGTTTGCTTTTTGTGGGAGGGAAAGTTTGGCAAGGACAATGAATTTGGATTATGGGGATAGTAGATTTCCTAATCTTCAGTAAGAGAAGTGCCAATTTTTTGAGGTGTGTTCCATGCCCTGTTAAGTGGAGAAGTTATTAGGTTTTTCTTATGCTATCATTTTTCTTTCTAGTTTCCTTCTATTTCTTTTTTCTTTCGGAGTTTTGGTCCATTTATTTTGGTCTGTGTTGAATGGACCCCCTAATTGCATATTTGGGCTCATTTGAACTTTTATTTTTAGTATGTATTTAAGACCTTTGACCTAAAGAATCACTCTGATGTTGAATGGACCCCCTAATTGCATATTTGGGCTCATTTGAACTTTTATTTTTAGTATGTATTTAAGACCTTTGACCTAAAGAACCACTCTGATCGGCTCCTTCTCTGCCCGTGAGTATTAATTACTCAAAAAATCATACTCTTTTAATTAATATGAAATTTTAATAATGTCTTAGTATTTATCATGAGTAATGTATTCTCATTTATTTTTTTATAGGGTGGCACTTGCCGGACTTGTGACTGTATAATAAATAAGTTAATTGAACTCATTGTTCTATAATCAATACTCCAAAGAAATTGGACGAGTTGTGCTTTTATTCCTTTATAATTTGCTCATATAAAATTGATAATTTGCTAAAATTAGTATATGATCTTAGGATAAACATATCAATAATTGTGGAAGTACATTACTCAACTTAAAATATTCTACTTTACAACAACCATTTTGACTTAAAACTACAATCGCAAATTTCAAACAAATCACTCAACACAGACTGTAAATTTCAAATTATCTACACATAAAATGCGCAATAATACGCATAACTAACTAATCTAGAATTTCGGCCGGCCAGAACTGTTTCGACATTTTAATCTTCTCATTGTTTCCTAACTTTCTAATTCCGCCGTAAAATCCGTCATTTTCATCCCCTTTTTCTCGGTGATCTTTTCTACTTATCTTCATTTTTCTCCATCTTGAACCTCTTGCGTATTGTTTGAACTCCAATATTATTGTGTCTACAATTTATAACAACAATAATATTTTAGGAGGGTCTTTTGCAATTTATGAAATATTAAATTTCTGATAGTATATATTATATATTATGTTAGCTTTTTTTTTTACTTGCCATCCGCATGACAACGGCAAAAACAGTCGGTCTCATCACAACTCTCCAAATGGCCCACAACGCCGTACCACCAACCTGTAATTCCAAATTAATCACACAAATTAAATACACTTACCATTCAAATAATACAGATACTAAAATTCAAAACCAATCAACCTACCATAAGGAAATTCCTTGTTTTTCCTCCATTGAATCTCAAAACAATCGCCTGCACGCATGTCTCGATATGAAATCCATAATTTTAGGAAAATATCACTACATGCTTTATTCCCTCGTCTTAGCCATGCAGGTTTGTCATTACCCTAATTAATTAATTAATTAAATCAACGTCTATATTAAAATATTAGATTATCATTAATGTTTTTTATGTTTTTGTAGCCAAGGATGCTTCGCTGGCGAAAGAGCTGAGCTTTATTATATAAATAATCTTGTAGAAATTATAAAGTTGGTTTTGGAATATGATACTTAGTATTATTTTTGTTTGGTTGGAAATTGTAGGTATATTCCGTTGAGTCCGGTGCTCAAGGCTTTTTGTTATCTTGAATGATTATCCGGAGTATCACGAGGATATTTAATGCATTTAAATTTTCTTGTTTATTTTGCTGGAACGTCCTTGTGAGAATGGGAATGGCGTTTTTTATTAAAGACATTAATGTAGAGCAGTAGTCGCATATTTCCTATATGGCATTCTATGTTTAAGAAATGGTTTCAAATATTTGAGGTAGGGCTTGTTCTTTGGAAGGAGGTTCCCTGTTTTCTATTTCATTTTTTTTTGTTTTAGTTTGGAGAATGGTTCTTGCTTAGATTGATGAAGAACGGAAAAAAAAATACTCGACAAGTGGGTATGTATTATGTAAGGAAGTAGCAGTGAATTCTGGTATTTTTGCTTGAAAAGCACCTTTTGTATAGTTGTTGCTTTTTTCTTGTTGGTCTTGTTTATACAATCAGCTGTTTGGGATATTGCTTTCCTAATACTTATGTTACATTATTCATTAAATATTTTTGTTATTTTAGATATTTAATTTGGGAATTTTGTTACTTAGGTGTGCGGATGAGAAGCCGTTTGTGCCGATTTATCAGGTTTCGAAGAAAAGAGCGAAGAATTTGGCGATTGAATCTATTCCGTTGAAGGATAGTGTTAAGGAGACTATAGAGAGTTTGAAAGAGAAGGGTTTTGTTTCATTTTGAGATTGTGAGTTGCGATATGCCGATTATGTTGAATGGATTGTACCGAAATATATGTATTTGTGTATACTATATGTTATGAGTGTTTATTTTTTGTTTACACATGTAATACTGTTTTGCGGACGGTTCATAGTGTATATCGCGCAAATTAAAAGAGTATGTAGGATCATACGTGTATGTTTATATAAAATATATATATATATATATATATATATATATATATATATATATATATATATATATTGTCAAAAGACACTTATTTAAAAAAATATTTTATATGATATTGCAATGCAAGGAGTATACTTAGTAATTTTTATTTAAAACTCGACCGAGCCGAGCTCGAGCTGGTTGAAGTCGGCTCGTTGCTACCCCTAGAACCGTGTGTATTATTGGTGCGTCCATGGCGAGTTCTTAGTCTTACTGGTCAGTGAAATGAAATAGTGTCGCTCAATTAGACTTGATTGGGAATCAAATCAACTCTCAATCGAGAGAAAGAGAGAAGATGAGTGACAGCGGTAAAACAGTGTGCGTGACCGGAGCGTCAGGCTACATCGCCTCATGGCTCGTCAAGCTCCTCCTCCGGCGAGGCTACACCGTCCGCGCCTCCGTCCGCGATCCCTGTCCGTACCTCTCTCCTCTCCCTCTCTGATCGCCGTGCGAGCGCACTTGATTTCTTTTTGATTTTTTTTTTTGTCTCGTTTTCAGCCGATCCGAAGAAGACGGAGCACCTGCGCGCGCTGGATGGAGCAAGCGAGAGGCTGCAACTGTTCAAGGCGGATTTACTCGACGAGGGCTCTTTTGACGCCGGGATTGAAGGCTGCGACGCTGTTTTTCACACGGCTTCTCCGTTCTTCACCACTGTCACAGATCCACAGGTTTCTGTTCTGTATTCACTACTTGTTTTTTGAATTTTATTTTCATTTAGTTTACATCCTGATTACTGAATTCATTTTTTTTGCTCTAAAATCAATCTCAATTTCTTATTTTGTTTCAATTTCGACAATTTTAGATTGAATTGATTGATCCGGCAGTAAAAGGCACATTAAATGTGCTCAAATCCTGCGCGAAAGCACCTTCTGTACAAAGAGTCGTGCTGACATCATCAATGGCGGCTGTAGAACACAACGGGAAACCGAAGAATCCTGAAGTAACGGTTGACGAGACCTGGTTTTCAAATCCAGAAATCTGCGAAAAATCAAAGGCACAACAAATTAGGATCCCTTTTTTATGTATCTTTCGTTATTTTAATAAAATGGTAATGTGAAATTTTTATATTTTGCCAGTTGTGGTATCCTTTGTCAAAAACCCTAGCTGAGGAATCTGCATGGAAATTTTGCAACGAAAATGGAATTGATTTGGTTACGGTTAATCCTGGAATGGTAATTGGGCCTCTTTTACAGCCTACTCTTAATACCAGTTCAGCTGCCATATTAAACCTCATTAACGGTACTTCTCTCTCTCTCTCTCTCTCTCTCTCTCTCTATATATATATATATATATATATATAATCAATTTATTTTATTTTTTTGTTTATTTTTGTTTTTAGGAGCGGAAACATTTCAAAATGCGAGTGTAAGGTGGGTGAATGTGAAAGATGTGGCAATGGCCCATATTTTAGCTTACGAAAATCCTTCTGCAAATGGGAGATATTTATTGGTCGAAAGAGTCGCTCATTATTCAGAAATTGTTGAGATAATTCGCGAACTCTATCCTTCTCTTTCCCTCCCTCAAAAGTAATTTAAAGTTAACATTAATGTTGTATTAAATACTTTTGTGAATAACTTATTTGATTTTAAATTATTTGTTTTTTTTGTTTTATTTAGGTGTGCGGATGAGAAGCCGTTTGCTCCGATTTATCAGGTATCAAAGGAAAGAGCGAAAAGTTTGGGGATTGAATTTATTCCGTTGAAGGATAGTGTTAAGGAGACTATAGAGAGTTTGAAAGAAAAGGGTTTTGTTTCATTTTGAGATTATGAGTTGCGATAGGCCGATATGTTGAATGGATTGTACTGAAGTATATGTATTGTGTATATTTGATGTTGAGAGTATTTATTTAGACACCTTTTATGTAATACCGTCATATTAGTGGATGGTTTTGATTGTGTTTTGCAAAAGAGAGTATGTAGGATCATAAGCATATGTTTGTATTACAAGTATATATATTCATAGATATATTTTGTCAAAAGATATATTTTTTTAAAAATAATATAGTAAAATATTATTTATCCGATAATAAGATAAAAAAGAATTTTAAAGGAATAAAAATATATATTTATAGTATAACTACATGATGAAAATAGAACCATATTTAAAAACATATATTAATATTTCTGGCCATCTATATATAATGACCAGATAAACTAAAGCCAGTCCAAACAATCAGTCCCACCAAAATACTACGGGCTCATATATACGGCCCCACTTAAATCCCCCTTTTGTTCCTCTTTCGCTGTCAAACGGGCCTCATATGCTGTCAAACGGGCCGTTTGACAGCTATTTGACCGTGGGTCTCGTTTGACAGGAATCTATTTGCAAGTTGGGGGAGTTTTTTAGAGGGGGCAAATATACTTTTCCAAATACCATTCCAACTATGAATCTTCTTCTATTCTCATCGGCTGATCCATTGTTGAGTTTGACTTATACTTGTCCAAATGTTTTCAGTGACATGCCAAACTGACAATCCATCCTTATATGTATACCTCCGCCTCCTTCCATTCATCGCGCGAGAGAGAGAAGATGAGCGAGAGCGGGAAGCTAGTGTGCGTCACCGGAGCGTCAGGCTACATCGCCTCATGGCTCGTCAAGCTTCTCCTCCAGCGCGGCTACACCGTGCGCGCCACAGTGCGCGATCCCTGTTCGTCTCTCCTTCAAACCTTTCTATCGCTCTGATGTTTATTCTCTGATAACGTTCAAATTTGACTTTGTTTTCAGCTGATTCGAAGAAGACTGAGCACTTGCGTGCGCTGGACGGAGCCAGTGAGCGGCTGCAGTTAGTCAAGGCGGATTTGTCTGAAGAAGGATCCTTCGACTCTGTGATTGAAGGTTGCGATGGAGTTTTTCACACTGCTTCTCCTGTCACTTTCCATGCTTCAGATCCACAGGTTCTTACTAAAATCGATGAATTTCAGTATCACAAATTCCTAATTAAATACAACTGCCATCCAAGTTCATAACTGTTGGCATGATTAAAGTACTTTTTCAGACGAAAGTCATGTTTTTTTTTACTTAATTTCCTTAATTTAGAAGGACCTGTTGGATCCAGCAATCAATGGAACATTAAACGTACTCAAATCCTGCGTCAAAAATCCTTCTGTAAAGAGGGTCGTGCTGACATCGTCAATGGCAGCCGTTGCAAATAACGGGAAATCACGAAATCCGGATGTAACGGTTGATGAGACTTGGTTCTCAGATCCAGAGATTTTAAAACAACGAAAGGTAACTAAATCAAAAAATAAAAAATAAATTATTTGCTTTCCTCTATGTATGTTATATAATGCGTGAAATTAATTCATCTGAATTTTAAATTCAGACATGGTACTCAATGTCCAAAACCCTAGCTGAAGAATCAGCATGGAAATTCTCAAAGGAAAATAAACTCGATTTAATTACAATTAATCCTGGAATGGTAATTGGCCCTCTTTTACAACCTACACTCAACAGTAGTTGCGCTCAAATATCTGACTTAATTAACGGTATGTACTTCAATATTCAAATTTATAGTCCTGAAATATTTTGACTTTTGAGGTTTAAAATGTGAATATTTTAGGGACGACATTTCCAAATAATACTTTTGGTTGGATTAATGTGAAAGATGTCGCAAAAGCACATGTTTTGGCTTATGAAAATCCTTCTGCAAATGGGAGATATTGTTTGGTCGAAAGAGTCGCTCATTATTCAGAAATTGTTGAGATAATTCGCGAACTCTATCCTTCTCTTTCCCTCCCTCAAAAGTAATTTAAAGTTAACATTAATGTTGTATTAAATATTTTTGTGAATAACTTATTTGATTTTAAATTATTTGTTTTTTTTGTTTTATTTAGGTGTGCGGATGAGAAGCCGTTTGCGCCGATTTATCAGGTATCAAAGGAAGGAGCGAAAAGTTTGGGGATTGAATTTATTCCGTTGAAGGATAGTGTTAAGGAGACTATAGAGAGTTTGAAAGAAAAGGGTTTTGTTTCATTTTGAGATTATGAGTTGCGATAGGCCGATATGTTGAATGGATTGTACTGAAGTATATGTATTGTGTATATTTGATGTTGAGAGTATTTATTTAGACACCTTTTATGTAATACCGTCATATTAGTGGATGGTTTTGATTGTGTTTTGCAAAAGAGAGTATGTAGGATCATAAGCATATGTTTGTATTATAAGTATATATATTCATAGATATATTTTGTCAAAAGATATATTTTTTTAAAAATAATATATATATTATATCATATGCAATGAATGGAGTATACTTAAGTAAAATATTATTTATCCGATAATAAGATAAAAAGAATTTTTAAGGAATAAAAATATATATTTATAGTATAACTACATGATGAAAATAGAACCATATTTAAAAACATATATTAATATTTCTGGCCATCTATACATAACTAAAGCCAGTCCAAACAATCAGTCCCACCAAAATACTATTCCAACTATGAATCTTCTTCTATTCTCATCGGCTGATCCATTGTTGAGTTTGACTTATACTTGTCCCAATGTTTTCAGTGACGTGCCAAACTGACAATCCATCCTTATATGTATACTTCCGCCTCCTTCCATTCATCGCACGCGAGAGAGAAGATGAGCGAGAGTGGGAAAATAGTGTGCGTCACCGGAGTTGTTGACGAATCATGGTTTTCTTCTCCTGAGTTTTGCGAGAAATCTAATGTGCGTAAATGATGTAATTATCATTACATAATTAATTTCCTTCATCTCGTAAACTAACCTACTTTGTATTATTGCTTCTGTTAATTTCGAGCAGTTATGGCATCACTTGTCAAAAACTCTAGCAGAACAAGCAGCATGAAAATTCTCAAAGGAAAATGGAATTGATATGGTTGTAATTATTCCAGGATATATTATTGGTCCTCTTTTACAACCTAATCATCCATAATATTATTAGATGATCACATCTAAGATGGATAATATGTGAGCAATTAAGCTTAGTGGGACAAAGTGGAAGCAAAAAAAGTAGGCAGCTATCATTGTCCAAAAATAAATATAAAAAATAAATAATCGTCACTGCTGAAAGCAAAAAATACCAGTCGTCACTGGTGAAAGCAATAAGTCGTCACTGGTGATGCAAACCATCCTCCATCCTTCTCTCCAGGTCTTCCATTCTCTTTCTCTATCCATTCCACCTCTATATATTTCTCACCTCACCGAAGCTCAGTCCATTCCATTGACCATTGCCTGGGCGAATATAGAAGGAGAGGATGAGTGGAAGCGGGAAGCTAGTGTGCGTCACCGGAGCGTCAGGCTACATCGCCTCATGGCTCGTCAAGCTTCTCCTCCAGCGCGGCTACACCGTGCGCGCCACAGTGCGCGATCCCTGTTCGTCTCTCCTTCAAACCTTTCGATCGCTCTGATGTTTATTCTCTGATAACGTTCAAATTTGACTTTGTTTTCAGCTGATTCGAAGAAGACTGAGCACTTGCGTGCGCTGGACGGAGCCAGTGAGCGGCTGCAGTTAGTCAAGGCGGATTTGTCTGAAGAAGGATCCTTCGACTCTGTGATTGAAGGTTGCGATGGAGTTTTTCACACTGCTTCTCCTGTCACTTTCCATGCTTCAGATCCACAGGTTCTTACTAAAATCGATGAATTTCAGTATCACAAATTCCTAATTAAATACAACTGCCATCCAAGTTCATAACTGTTGGCATGATTAAAGTACTTTTTCAGACGAAAGTCATGTTTTTTTTACTTAATTTCCTTAATTTAGAAGGACCTGTTGGATCCAGCAATCAATGGAACATTAAACGTACTCAAATCCTGCGTCAAAAATCCTTCTGTAAAGAGGATCGTGCTGACATCGTCAATGGTAGCCGTTGCAAATAACGGGAAATCACGAAATCCGGATGTAACGGTCGATGAGACTTGGTTCTCAGATCCAGAGATTTTAAAACAACGAAAGGTAACTAAATCAAAAAATAAAAAATAAATTATTTGCTTTCCTCTATGTATGTTATATAATGCGTGAAATTAATTCATCTGAATTTTAAATTCAGACATGGTACTCAATGTCCAAAACCCTAGCTGAAGAATCAGCATGGAAATTCTCAAAGGAAAATAAACTCGATTTAATTACAATTAATCCTGGAATGGTAATTGGCCCTCTTTTACAACCTACACTCAACAGTAGTTGCGCTCAAATATCTGACTTAATTAACGGTATTTACTTCAATATTCAAATTTATAGTCCTGAAATATTTTGACTTTTGAGGTTTAAAATGTGAATATTTTAGGGGCGACATTTCCAAATAATACTTTTGGTTGGATTAATGTGAAAGATGTCGCAAAAGCACATGTTTTGGCTTATGAAAATCCTTCTGCAAATGGGAGATATTGTTTGGTCGAAAGAGTATTGCACCACTCTGCAATTGTGGAGTTACTGCGTGAACTTTATCCGTCTTTCCAATTCCCCGACAAGTAATTACTAATATTTTCTTCCTTTTTTTCTTTTTCATGTAATAATTTTGTTTAAATTATTTATTTTGTTATTAATGATAGGTGTGTGGATGATAAGCCGTTTACTCCGGTTTATAAAGTATCAAGTGAGAAGGCGAAAAGTTTGGGAATGGCGGATTTTATTCCGTTGGAAAAAAGCTTGCAAGAGACAATAGAGAGCTTTAAAGACAAGGGTTTTATTAACTGATTGTAATACTGGTATGAATTTTGAATTAGCTTAAAATTGTTGTGAAATAAAGGCAATGAATGAAAAATAAGCTCCGTATTTGAATTGAAGAGTACGTGCAATTGCGGGAGAGCAGAATATATGTTATTTTAATTTTTGTCAGAGAGAAAAGATATCAAATTTATATGTTATTTTAATTTTTGTCAGAGAAAAAAGATATCAAATTTAATATCTGGGATTTCCCTTTTGGAATTATTCTATTTTCCTCAAAATAAAGAAAAAGATATCAAGAGAAATGATGAATTAAAAATCTAAGCAAAACTTATAGTTAAAGCTCTGTTATTTTCATTTGCCATAAATCACACACCCACCTTAATTATCACATAATTATTACCTTAAAATCTACACTTACTATATAATCTAACCCTAAACTCATCAAAAGCAAGAACTAATATTACACAATAACATATCTCGAACGCTTATTGAACTAATAATCTTTATCTTCTACAAAAATCGATCCTTCATCATCGCAGATCTGAAGTATCCGAACCGCATCATCCATGTTGGGCCTCTTATTCCTCTCCTCTTCAACGCAAGAAAATGCCAATTTAACCATAATTAGAGCTTCTGAAGGGTTAAAATCCCCATTTAATCTAAAGTCGACCACATCCTCAAGCCATGCTTTCTCTGTGCCCTTCAGCTTCTCTTTAAGATCATCGATCAACTGTCTGAAATTCATTCTTGTCTCTTCTTTTCCGTCAAAATCACAATCTGAAACTCTCCTCCCTGTTAATAGCTCCAAAAGCACGATACCATAGCTGTAAACATCTACTTTGCCTGTGATTGGAAGATTGGAAGCCCACTCTGGAGCAATATACCCTCTCGTACCACGAATCTGTGATAACATTTCACCACCAATTTTTCGATTTAATAATTTCACTAGCCCGAAATCGGTGATTTTTGGTTGAAAATCGATGTTTAGGAGTATATTTTCGGGTTTCACATCACAATGTATAATCCATTCTAGACACTCATGGTGAAGGTAGGCTAGCCCTTTTGCTACCCCTACTGCTATCTGATACCTCTTGTTCCAGTTAAGCACGTATTGAGTGCTTGAGTTATTAAAAAGAACCTTATCTAAGGAGCCATTTTCCATAAACTCATAAACCAGTAGTTTGTGCGAATTTTCCAAACAAAAGCCCCACATTTTCACTAGATTCATGTGATTGATCCTACCTATGATGCTTAATTCAGCACGAAATTCGTCTTCCCCTTGGTACACTTCTTGCAATTTTTTCACACCTACATTTCTTCCATCCTCTAATACACCTTTATATATAGTGCCAAATCCTCCTTTACCGAGTTCATTCTTAAATCTCTTCGTTGCTCTTTCCATCTCTTTGTAACTAAACCGTTTAAATTGATTAGACATCAGCTCATAACCTTGGTCTCTTGGCTCTGTTTTCTTCTCTCTACAAATAAACCACCATCCCATTGCGATAAAAAGAGTTTCTATGATGAAAATTGCCGAGGCAAATGAATATAAGTACATCCATAAATATTTTCTGGTACTTCTTCTAAGGGTACTTGTTGAATAATTTAGAGATTGTGTTTCATTAGCATTACAAGCATACCATTTTTTCTGAGGAAAATTTGAAACATTAAACGATACCGGAACCTTTAAGTATATGGTTTGCATTGTGTTTTGAGAAAATTTCCCGCTAATAAGAAGTATCTTCGGATAACATTCTCCACTTCCCTTTTTATACCCGAAAGCTTCGCATGAATGATCAGCTAAACAAATCCTCTTGCAAACAGGAAATGATAAGTATTGAGTATAATTAAAATCAAATCCCCAAAAGTCGGTCTGGGGAAGTTTCAAAAACTTGACTCCATGAGCATCCCGACTCATGTTGAACTTGCGCTTGCAACCACTTCTCCAATCACTCGGGTTGGATACCTCAAAACCAGGAGGGCACACACATTGAAGCCTAGGATTATACACACAAATACCGTATTTGCCGCATAATCCATGTATTTGACAAACTTGTGGGAAAGCGACCCAAGAAATGAACCAAGCTGTACTTGAGTTACCTAGACTATATAGCCTTAGATTACCATCATAATCTAAAGTCAACCTTCTCATAATACCTAGACCCCAATCAGAAGCATTAAACTCAAAATGGTCGCTTCCTTTGAAATAACCCATATCATCAAGGACTCCAATCCTACTACTATTATATGCCGTACGATTATTTTCCCACCATACATTGAACGGATCCGGCCAGTAAATACTAGTTATCTCAGGATTATTATATATTAATTGCAAGATATTATTACTATCGAAATATAAACTATAATAACCGGATGACAACATTCCATGAGATACAGCAGAGATTAATTTATTATTTTTTGTGATACGTTGGTGTGGAAGGAGGGTATCGGTAGGATAATCAAAACTTTGCCATAAAATCTTGTTTCTAGGGTCCATCACTACGAGATTGCCCGTGTCTAAAAGTTGGGCTCTGTTACTTTGAGTGGAGCTCATGTTTGCACACCAAACCACAATGCCATCAAAATCAACTAGTACTAGGCTGCCGTCTTTTCGAAACTCAACCCGTGACCCTTTGCCATTCACAAGATGGTCACGGTTTGCAGTCCAAACAATGGTTTTAGGTACTGAGATCCAAATAGAGAATGCAAAGGCGTTCAATCCAGCATTATAGAACCCGCAAGTGAATGAGCCACTAGGCGAGACAAGAATATTTGGTTTATCGTCAACGTAAAGAGATGATCCTCGCCATAGATGGTCAAGAGAATTGCCATGATTTGAGGAGAGCACAAAGAGAGGAGAGATGGAGAGAAGAAAGAGAATCAAAAGAGATGGAGTATTCATGATATTGATGAGTTTGCTAGATTTTGTGGAAGGAGAGGAGACAAGAAAAGTTTGATTGTGTGTAGAAGGAGAGGCAAGAAAATGATTTGTTTTGTGAAATTCTTGAGCACAAGACTCTAGACACTATAGTCAAGCATGAATATGATTCGAGACTTATTTTTTTAAAGTAGCACCGTTTTGAAAAATAATTCAACATATCTACTGTTTTCAAAATAATTCAACCACTAGCATTCTGACGGAACAGTGAATAATACATTTTTTTGCTAAATTTTCATGGCTGTTTAGAGACAAAAAAAAATATAAAATAGGCGGTTCCGCTAGAGGTCCTGGCGGAACTGCCTGTTTTGCTTAATTAAGCGTGTTTAAAACTGTCAAGTGGTCGGGATCAACAAAAATGAAAAAATGGGCAGTTTTGTCAGAGCCTCTGGAGAAAGTGCTAGTAGTTGAATTATTTCCAAAACAGTGTTATCTGTTGAATTATTTTTCAAAACAGTGCTATTTAAAAAAAAAAGAAGTTATGATTCGAAGACCAATTATTTTATTAGAAGTTGACCGACTTTGATTTGACTGTCTTGGGATTCATACTGGCCCTAAAAGAGGAAAAATTAGAACCTTATAAAATTAAAACCTCTAATTATCTTAATTGTTCTCTTACTTTCAAGAAAAAAAATTATTCTCTTAAGAATTTTTACTAGTCTCTTAAGTAATTTTTGTTTTGAAATGTAGCCAATTAGACTACAAAAGACCTTCAGTAAAATAAAAAAGGAAGCTACATAGATTATTTGTAATTAAGATCTCTTAAACAAGTACTGGGGAGCCTAATTCTAGTGGGCTTCTACTGCGGAACTAAAAAAACTAAGAAAAAACTAGTTTATGCCTTGCCCTTGCCCTGCAGGCACTTGCTTGTGTCTATTTTTGTCTTTAAGCAATTTTTTTTGTTAGTCTCTCCTTGTCCAGACGAACTTTATATCACTTTCTATCAATTATTCATTTAGTTTAATTTAATTTCACTGGTTGGAGCTGATCGTGATATTATGCAACATAAAAAAAATATAAAATAAATGAGTGAATGCTAGTACGAAATATAATATGTGGACCAAGATACCAGGCCAGGTCTCCTTCATTGTCACCACATGTCATTCTTTAATTGCCCCTCTGATATAGATAGTACACGAGATATTTTTAACTAATAATGGAGTGTTAGATAACGCATGAATATTAGAAAAAATATATATGAAAACAATGTATTTTTTTTAGATAACGCATGAATATTAGAAAAAATATATATGAAAACAATGTATTTTTAAGGAGTAGTTGCAAGTTGTAACTGTTCAAAGTTTGTATTTACGGAATAAGATTGAGTTACAAGTATGGATTACAAGTAAGTCTGTTCCCTCCTCTCTTTTCTTTGAAACTATTCCGGTGCCTAGCAATGGTGTATCCAAAGCGCCGCCTCTTCATACGTCTTATGAGCCATAACTAAGGGAGGAGCTTTCTTTGCGTTGAAGATGCGATTATTGCGTTTTTTCCATAAATTCCAAGCGAGGACTGCCCAAGTTGTTTCCCACATATTCCTATTAGTCCTCGAGAGTCTTCGTCTATTCTTGAGCCATACGGAGATGAAGTCACCCATGACAAGAAAACAATGTATTTCGCTTGAACACCTATGGAAGAAGATGGATACTAGCAACAACATTTTTTTAGAACTTTTACTGACACTACTATAAGTCTTCTTTCTGCAACATTTATGTCTACATATCTCATTTTACCAATTGAATAAATTTAAAAAGTCAGTCCGAACATATATTCAACTACTACTACATTCAAACCATATATTTCGAATATTTTTTTTATATACCATTTTTTTCAAAAATAAACCAATACTTACTGCTTTGAAAATAATGGAATAACTATCATTTCCGCCACTATTACTGGCGGAACAGATGTTGTTCCGTATGTGGATTTTCAATTTTTTCAAAAATTTCTCATTTAACAGGTTAAATATGGTTAATTAGTGTAAAAAAATGTTGAAAACGCTGTTCCGTCACAGGCAGTGGCGGAACATGAAAAATATATTTTTTTTTCTGAGAAAAAATTAATTTTTTTTAATAAAAAAATAATTTTTTTCCTGTTCCGCCAGTGGCAGTGGCGGAATACGTTTTTTCACTAATTAACCCCATTTTAAAAAAATTATAAAATTCATATGTTCCGCCACTACTAATGGTGGAACAATATTTGTTCCGCCAGAAATTGTAGATACCATATTATTTTGAAAGGAGTGGTATTTGCTGGTTTATTTTTGAAAAAAATGGTATTAAAAAAAAAATCATATTTCGAATCATACAAATCCATTCAAACACCAATTCAAATAAACTCGCGTGCCCTTTGGGCTTTTGGGCCGAGGTAACTAAAAAGAGACTTTAAAAAAAAAAAAAAAAAATTTAACAGTTGCTATTGATTTGAAAATAATGAAATATCTGTCATTTCTACCAATTAACAGCTAAACAGATCTAACAGATGACTATTAACCAAATTTTTTTAAGAATTAGCCTGTTCTGCCACTTCCGCCACTACTACAGACCAAAATAATTTTTTTCTAGCTGTGCATGTGTATTGTTGTTCAACAAGCACTGGAATTGGATAGAAAAATTGCATGTGGTAGAATTATGCTGAAAAACGTTAGGAAGCTAGATATTTCACCCAAGTTGATTTTTGTTTTGATAAATTTAAAAGCTATTTGTGGAGCATCACATATGGAATATATTCAAACTGTCGCCATCTAATCTCCATTTTTTATGTTTTAAATTGCTGTTGGTATTTATCACCAATCATCAGAGCTATAATTTATTCCATTTTCTTTTATATTTCCGGTCTTAGTCGGCGTTTATCTGAAGTTGCAAACATTAAGTTTCCGTTTGACCTGGTAATATTTGGTCAATATTATAAGCATCATAACAATGATTTGAAGCAAGCTATAAAAGATCAACATGGAAAAAAAATTATTTTGATATGTTCCGCTACTAGTAGTGGCGGAACAGGCTAATTTTTAAAAAATTTTGGTTAATTAGTCATCTGTTAGATCTGTTTAGCTGTTAATTGGTAAAAAAAAAAAATTGGGCCTGGCAGAACACTGTTTTTTATACTAATTAATCTTGTTTAGTCAGCCAAATGGGATATTTTTGCAAAAAATGAAAAATCATCTGTTCCGTCACTACAGAATGTGTGCCACCACTACTAGTGGCGAAAATGACAGATATTTCATTATTTTCAAACCAATGACAACTGTTGAATTTAAAAAAAAAAATGGTATTTAAAAAAAAAAGTCCTAAAAAGAAAGGATGAAACCCATAACTGTTAATTTGTTCATTAGGAAAGCATATACCACAGCCGTGAAAGATGAAGCGGCACTTTTATCACTCTTTTCTTTTTCTTGTACGTCCCTTACTAAAAAAAGGTAAAAAACATAACAATGGTTTCTTGTATTGTTTGCATTTTATTTGAGAATTCTTGTGGATCTAGTCGTTTTGACTGATCTGTTCTATAGTCTTCAATACTGAGTTGTTTCTAGTCTTGAGTTTTTTTTAACCTATAAACCCTTACAAATTCTGTGTCATTTGCCCTCAAAACCTTTTTTTTTCGCTTGCTTTCAGTTTTACACAGTAACCTTTCAAAAGTTCCTCATTGTTTTGTTTTTTCATCTGTAATTTTACTCAATAGATCTACATCCAGGACCAGGACAGTGTCATTTTAAAACCAAACTCAATGAAATGTTTTCCTTTTTTGTTTGTTATTTTTTGAAAAAGTAATTTGAACTCTGAAAGAGCTTTGGGTTTTTTTCTTAGGATTCTGAACTAGCAAATAATAAAGAAAAGATCAAAAGATGTATGATAATGAGAATGATGAGATTTTGTTGGGCCTCCGAGAGGATAAAAAGGTTAGTCAAATTTCATGCTATCTTAAATTTCTAGAAAAGTTTTTTCTAATTCTTTTTTTATTTTTTTATTTTATAAAGAGAGTTCATATGTCCCTATCTATATTCAAAGATTTTTCAAATTATTGTAATAGAAACATTGTATAGAAATCCTAGATGAAATTTTTTTATACATAAAGTTTTTAATCCTTGCTTATTGTGTGAATTTGATGACATCCGTGCTGTTAAATTTGCCTTTTTGTGTAAACAGTGAAATAGAACGCAAACAATGTTCGATGAAATTCCAAACAAAAATTATTCTTAATTGAACATCCATTCAACCAACCAGCCATAATTTATACAATTACCAAATCTATTTTTTATCTTACATCTTTCACGTTAGTTGTAGGGATAACTGCAAGGGGCCCAATAACAAGTTAATACTTGTAGATGATATGATGATTTGGAGATATATCAGACCACTAAGTCACGCTAAGGCTGAAAGTAAAAATCTGTTATAATCAGATTTTTGAAATCTTACCGTTGTGATGCGCAACCAAAGATGTGCATTATATTCTTATTTATGTAAGTAACATTACCTTCAAATTTCCCCCTCGCCGTAACAGAAATAAACTGTTGTAATACTTTGACAGTTTAACACCCTTATTTGGCATGACAAATAAATGAGCGCAACTCTAGTAGTACAATCCAAATTGTCATAAATAGTCTCAGTGGCGAGTGGAACTTGACCGGAAAGAATGGAGGGGCCAAAAAAATTCCAATGCCTTCGAATATTTGTATATAAAATTTGGGGAGGGAAGGGGAGTAATACATTGAGTTTTATTATTACGTAATAATAATATGTACTAAAATCTATAGATATATAGTAAATTTCAAAAAATTTGGAAAGGTCATAATTTCTTCTGATCTCTATTAAGTTTCGTCACTAGATAAAATAGTTTTTGCAGATTTTTATTATTAGGTGATATGTCAAGATCTGAAGGGTTAGGATTAAACGGAAAATACTTTTTATTTATTTTGTAAAAAACAGAGGTTAACAGAGGCTCATTTTAAGAGACTTACTTCAATCAATACATTAGAATTTTATTGGAAAAGAAAGTTCGTAAAATTAGAAGCACTGGAAATGTGTCTCGAAGAAATGGAGAGGAACAGAGAAGATCCTGACTCCGTCCTGTCCATAAATGGAATGGAGATGTCCATTGAAGAAAAAACTGCAGAACAAATGGAGGAAATTGAAGGAATAATCGCCGAACAGAGAAAATCGATACTGGAATTGCGTAAAGAACATAGAGAGCAACGTGAAATTATTGGTGATTTGAATAGTCTGATAAAGGTTTGATATGAAACTTGTAAATAAAATTCTAAAACCGCTAATTAAATAATGTATAAATTAACAAAATAATTTATGGCAAATGGTCTCTAGCTTAATTGGTCAAGTTCAATACTTGTGGAGCTAGAGGTTGTGGATTCAAATCTCCATTGACATACTTATACAACAATAGTTGCCCTAAAAAAACGAAATTATTTATGGAAGTTTTTTTTTTGGTAAATTGAGATAGGTGCTAATGGAGATGTCCGGTGGCGTTGATGTGGCAGTTGGAGTGGAGATGATTGGTTCAATTGATTTGAATGCATTGCAAAATGAATGCAATACAAATTTCTTGCAGGATGAGAGATTGCAAGAGCTAATGAAAGCTAGAGACAAAGAAAGGTTAGTTATAAAGATTTGATGTTTATACATTATACTTTTCTTTTTAATGAATTCTTAATTTTTTGTTACCTTTTTTTACTAAAATTTATATATTTTTATAGGTTTGAGGTGGAGTACCAGATGCTGCACCAGAGCGAGAAATGATAAAATAGTACATATATATAGTACTTAGAAAAAATATTAGGATATTAAATCCGTGTTAACTTGAATTCATGATGCGATGTATATGAATATTGGGGTTGTTAATCCCTGAATGATAATCATGATCTTTTGACTGATGTATTATATTAACTCAATTTGTTTATGGTTATGTTTTTAAGTTTAAGCCTAATAAGGGGTTAATCACTTTATATGGACTAAAAGAAATAAATAAAAAAATTGCATCTTTATATTTTAACAGATGCATTATAATAGTATTGTTTACACTTTATGAATCAATTCAAGTACTCATCCAAATCTCTCATATCAGCAAGACACAGAGAGAATTTCCAAATAGTAAAAATGAGAATTGAAATCTCGGATTCAGACAAACCTGAGTTTGAATTCTGTGTTCACATAAACTAGAATACCTCTGAGTTGAGAGAGGGAGGATGAGTGAGAGCAGTAAAACAGTGTGCGTCACTGGCGCGTCAGGCTACATCACGTCATGGGTCGTCAAGCTTCTCCTCCGCCGTGGCTACACCATTCGTGCCTCCATTCGTGATCCCTGTAATTCGTACTCTCTCTCTCTCTCTCTCTCTCTCTATATATATATAGAACTCTGCTTCCATACACCAAAACTTTTTGCAAGTATATTGATGGATTCAATCATAGCCGTTCAATTATGGAAGGGTATTTTTGTCAAAACAATCTATCCGGTCACTTAATCTCTCCTAAAAAAGGAAAAACAATTTATTTTCCCTCTCTTTCGCTTCTCACCATTTCCCCTCTTTCTTGGCCCGTCCATCTTATTCTCAAGCGATCTCCCCTGTTCTTCCCCCTCCATTAATTTTCTCCTCACCCCTAAACACTCTCGCATCAGTCTTGTTTTGGGATCGATAGATAATCTGGGTTGACTCATCCCACATCTCAGCCACTTCTACATTATCTCGCGCGTCTCTCAGTTCGCCGTAATATCTGGAATTGAGAATCGCCTTTCTTCCTAAGGTGGGGTTAGCAATTGAAGGCATCAAGGGGTTTGAATTGATCAACTAGCCTTGGTGTGTGACAAAACGTGCAGGTGGATCTCATAGTTGCCGGCCTTTCTTGCCATTGGTCCTCAAGGTTTTTTTCCTCTCTATTTACTTTGATTTTGTGGTTTTTTTTTCATATTTTGTTTGTTGATTTTTTGTTGTTTTGGATAACAAGAGAGGAACGTAAAGATGCCTTGTTTGTTGATATAATTGTCCTTACATATTGTTAATATAATTTTTGTTCTATCTAGTTGTGATGATTAACAGAAAATGAATTAGTTTTGCAAAGAATTATAATAATCTGAGTATTTAAAAATTGAAATTAACTGGCACAAGATGCAATAACTATGCATAATTTGACCTGAATTTAAGGGCGCCCAAATATGCGTGAAAAGATCTATCTTTTCGGAAAAATCTGACTCAAAAAAACTTTTGGGAAAAATTTGAAGATCGAAATATCTGTTTCAATTTGCATTGTTGTATATAAATGAAAGAAACAATCATATCCTTCTTTTTTATACCTCTTTAGCAAAGTTGCTTTCTTTTTATTTTTTTGAAAATAAACAAATGGCCTCTGTTGTTTCGCTAGTAGTTTCGAACATGTCTTTTAAGTTTTTAATCTGTGTATGGTTTCTATTTTGTGATATATACAGAATTCAGCTTTACAACTTTTATCGAACATTTCTCAAATTCATGTGCAAATCAAGTTTCTGACAAAAAAACTCGTACATTTCTATTTCCAGTTTGTACTTTAAATTGTTATGTAGCAGTAATTGCAATATTTACTTCCATTTGACCATATCCATTTTTATTATTGTTGTAATGTTGTTCCAGTTCTACAATGCAAGGAGGTAGTGCCAGAGTGATGGTCAAGGATGAAAACCATGGCGATTGTAGCATCAGAAGAAGATGAAAACATTGTTCAAATGATTTTCTCATCAGAGGAGGCAAAGTATTCTTCAATAGTTACATGCACAAAGAAGTCGTGGAAATACAAGATATTTTCGCTGGTTTGTATGCTCTTCGACCGGTTACCGTGAAGGGAAATTTTTTCATCTAGAAAATCGACCAAGAGAAGAGCGTGTTCAAATTTTTTCGGCTGCTTACGGCTTAATTGTGCTGAAATAGTGTTAATTAGGGTTGTTACGATCGATTGGCTTAAATTAGGGTTCAATGAGGATAAATAATGATGGACTTGGATTAACTTCGGCTGGAATAGAGTAATTTATGACTTTAACTAATTTGGTCTAAATTAGGTTAAATATGAGGCATACTTGTACAATTAAGGATAAATCACTAAACTAAGATCATATCATGGGTGATAATTTGTAATCTAATTCAAATATCATTGACATGGACCCTGCAATTTCCAACGATACAGTATTAATTGCAGTAATTAGTGTAAACTAAAACTAAAATGGAATTTTTTTTAATGTACCAGTTTGCTCTTGAGACTCCACAGTATTACTTGTGGTGATGGAGAGATGAAAATTGGTTCTTTGAGATCATAAAGAACATCTGATTGCTTAGATAGGGTGGGAAAAGATAACAGACTTGAAGAAAATGGAAGAGAAGCAAGAGATAGGTGTTGTAGTTGGAGGAATGGATGAGGCATGTGTTAAGTTTTGTATAAGATAAGAAAAGTGGCCTTGGGTATCATTCATGCTGAGAAAAGAGAATCGGGCGCCAATTGTATGGTCTGACCAATGTAATATGTGGCAGTTTTGTTTCAAACTAGGATTTGTTATATAAGCATTTTTTTTTATTCATGATGTACTGAATGCGATTACTGTCATGAGATTTTTCTGTCATATGAGATTTTTTTTCTGTTTCTTCAATATGCTTGTTGATTTGATTGATTGATTCTACGAACAATGCTGTTGTATGAATATATGCGAAGTTGTTTAGTTTTGCATTTTTTATCAAGTATGAATGGATGCGTTATGTTTGATAAAAGTTTTGTAAAAAAAAATATAATGATAATGAATTAGTTTGTATTTGAGTTTATTGTTTGGATTTCAGATTATAGTGATAATGAATTAGTTTTGATTTGATTTGATGTTTCTGATATAAGATCCAAAAAAAAGTACAACAAAAGGAAACAAATTCTATGAAGTACAACAAACAAAAACATTACCTCATATCAAAACCAAAATACCAAAATTAATATTTGTTTTTTCCAAATGAACATAAAACATAATCAAATATTCAAATATAAGTATTTAATTATCTTTAACATATCTATATGGATACCATACAACAAAATATAATGCCAAAATTAATATTTGATCTCAAAACAAACATAGAAAATAATCGTTCTAACTTAAAATTATACAATATAACAAAATAATTCTACAAAATTAAAAATCGCACATCCGACGTGATCCGACACACTTATTTGCCACCGCTAATTAAAATACACATGAAATTATCAAATACCGAGCTTTTCTCTCTTTCATGGCTCTAAACCCTCCTTTAATCTCTTGAAGTTCTACGCAGCCTTCTCTATAAACTCCATCCACTAGAACAGTTGAAACAATGTGTGAATTATGTGAACAGACATTTCATCAAACAGTTTCCGCGCATAATCTAATTCTGCCAATTTAACAACTATTATAATAGCAGAACTCATGGTATGCACACTCAGGTTTAAGACTAGAATATTTCCCATCTCAAAAATTATGTGTATTGCTTTCTTCAACCTCTTGATCTCAGCAGAACATTCAATCAAACACTTCTTGACCCTCGAGCCTCTTCTCCAAAGTTGAAAGAAGAATGTTATTGGAAAGAGGGGTCCATTCTTTAGAAGGAAAGAAAAGAGGAGTAGGAAGGAAGTCAGATGACAAGTTTCAGCATCTGACGAGTAGGCGTGGCGCGAGTCGTTAGCTTCGGCATTTGAACTTGCTGCATGGGAAGCTTTAATGGAGAGCTTGGGAAGAGAGGGTAAAAGAGGACAAGGGCGGAGGACATGGAGGCGATTATCTCTCCATTAGAGGACGAGATGAGATGGTAGAGAGAGGAGCATATCCAGATCAAAAGAGAGAGAGAAGAATGAGGGGTCATCTCGCTAAAATGACTATTATACCTTTTTTTAAAATAAATTCGGTAACTGGCTACCAACAATTTTAACAGGGTAGTGAAACACTTTTACCGGCTGGTTAACTTTAACGAGTTTTTCAATTCCATCTGAGCCGCTAGATACAATGAAATGCACGGTCCAGAAAATTTTAATGTATTGAAGCATTTCCCATATATATACACACTCACTTATTTGAAATTGAAGCTTGCGAACTTACTTGGTTGATTTCTAGTTAATAAGCTGGATTGTGTGATAAATTATGAGCAATGCCTTGTGTAGATTCACAATGCGTTAAGTATTAATAACTTTTTTGGGTTAATTCCAGCTGATCCGAAGAAAACAGAGCACTTATACGCACTGGACGGATCCAGTGACAGGCTGCACTTATTCAAAGCAGATTTATTGGTAGAAAGCTCGTTTGACTCGGTAATTGAGGGCTATAATGCTGTTTTTCACATGGCTTCTCCTGTCCAAAGAACCGGTTCAGATCCACAGGTTTCTCTCAATTTCCCTCTCTTATTAAATTAAGAACATTTTGTTGATTTAATAATTCAAAATTCCTCTTTATTTGTTTATTTCAGTCTGAATTGATTGATCCAGCCGTTAAAGGAACCGTAAATGTTCAGAAATCCTGCGCTAAATCCCGTTCCGTTAAAAGAGTCATGCTGACATCATCAATTGATGCAGTTACTCACAACGGAAAAACCCTAAACCCTAATTCAACGGTCGATGAATCATGGTTCTCTTCTCCTGAGTTTTGCGAGCAATCAAAAGTATGTTCATTCATATCTTTAAATAATTTTCCTAAATCTTACAAATTAATGTAATAATTTTTTATATTTGGACAGTTATGGTATCATTTGTCAAAAACCCTAGCAGAAAAAGTGGCATGGGAATTCTCAAAGGAAAATAAAATCGATTTGGTTGTAATAAATCCAGGATTTGTTATCGGTCCGCTTTTGCAACCCACACTTAACGCTACTTCTAAAATAATTCTAAACTTGATTAATGGTAAATTATTATCTATAAACATTATTGCAAATAGTTCATGAATTAATACTATTTTATTCATTAATTAGGATCAAATACGTATCCAAATGCTCTCTTGCGTGGAGTGAATGTGAAAGATGTAGCAATGGCTCATATTTTGGCTTATGAAAATCCGTCAGCAAATGGACGATATTTATTAGTTGAAAGTATGAATCATTTTTAGATGTGGCTAATATAATTCGTAAACTATATCCTTCTATTCCTCTACCGGATAAGTAAGTTTCTGATTTGATTAACATCTTTGAGATTTTACTTAAAGAAGAAATGTGTTAATGTTTTTTTTTATTTGTAAGGTGTGAAAACGACGAGCCATTTTTGGAGATATATAAAGTTTCGAAAGAAAAGGCAAAAAGTTTGGGAATAAATTTTATTCCGTTTGAGATTGGAATTAAGGAGATTATAGAGAGCCTTAAAGAGAAGGGTTTTGTAACTTTCTGAAGATTACATCCTTTTCAGGTGTATATCTGCAAATATGAAGTTTTTTGGGGTACATCTGCAAAGATTTTTTTGCTGCTTCATGCGTTGATACTGATAGTCACAATTGTTTTGCCATGGCCTTTTAATTCTTTCATGTCATTTGTATTTTGTATTAAGCATTATTTGTACAATAATTCTGTTGGTCCAAAAAAAATAAATGTTTGAAATGTTAAACCTAGTCCTTATTATAGTGGGTTAAAAAAATGTAATCACTTTAAAAGGAACTACAAGAGAATCTAAAAAAATGAGGATTTTGTAAAATATTCAAAACGTCAGTGTGTTTTCAAAAATATATCTCATTTTTTATGTTCACAAGTTGAACAACACTCTTATTGCATGATTTAACAAAGTAATACTTTTGGGATTATAAAATGTTCAGTCTTTACCCGTAGTAACATGACATCCATAGTAAATGCCCTTTGTATGGAGTATGTAACAAACTTCTTGAAGGAAGTGTTTATGCTAATAAGATCAAATAAAAAAAATTCTTTTCATTGAGACATTGGAGATAACTACAATATAGAACAAACTTGAGTCTCAAAAAAATACGGTACAGAACAAACCAAAATTCATAAAAAGGTATGGTTTCTTGTATGAATTATTCATGTGTCATTTTTTTTTGCTTATCAAAATCTTTTGCAGTTGATTCTATTCATTTTTATTTTTGTTTGTCCCTTTGTGTTCATTTTGAAAATTTAATTACCTATAGAATTTGATGATGGTGAAATTTTCACCTAGACTATGTATTTCTTTATTACATATTTTCTTTTGAATGAATGGAAGAAACGAATAATAAATTGTATCATGTGAGGTTTCATAGCCTAAAATATTGAGCATACTTATTTTTTATTTTTATCTTTGTTTTCTTTTCGATTCATAAAAAATGATTTAAATTGTAGGTCAATACAACAATCAATAACGTTCTATGGCAATCAATTTGGGACCAACGGACTATGGCAATAAAAGGAAATCAGCAACTTTCTTGCACACTCACGTTCAAGGTGCAATCACTTTTTGATCGGATGCATGTACAATTTCTCTCTTTTCATATTTTCCAAGTTTTCTGATTTGTAACTTTCAAGTGTAATATCCAATTTCTTTAATTATTGGTTGGACAATTCTTCTTATTAATTTTTATGGAATAAAATTTAGGCCTTAAATACTGAGAAGCAAGACTTCATACCAATTACCCACCCTATTTAAGAAGCAAGACTTCATACCAATTACCCACCCTATTTAAGAAGCAAGACTTCATACCAATTACCCACCCCATATAGGGTCAGTTCGTTTTGAGAATTACTTAGGAGGTCAGGTGGCCAGTGATTTTGGACCTCTTAAATGGAACGTGTGTTTTTACCTCAACTATTTATTTTATGAAAATTTTGATCTTTCAAAACACTTCATGTTAAACAGATGATATGTAGCAATATTATTTGTTTGTTTGCTGTTTATTGTTCTATTTGAGATTTAGTGCGAATCACACTTCAATGTACAGTAAAAAAAAATATTTAACATTAGACTTAACTTATGAATATTTATTTTTTATGATGATGTTAATTTTTCTTTTGATTATTTATTTATCCTGACATATTATTATATTAGACATATAGAATATAGGCATAAATGGTTTTATTATGATTAATAGGCATGAATGGTTTTAATATGATTAATAATAAACTTCATATATGCATGTGTATATGACATGTTCCTAACCCTACCTTATATTTTCCGTCAAAAGAAAAAAAAATTGTTATTATATATAGCTTTAATTACAATTTTACCTCCATACATTTTATGAAAAAGATAATGAAACAAATGATGATAGTTAACAAAATTATAAAAATCAAAGCAAAGCCCGGGGAATTTTCCTAGTTGATTCTCATGTCCTAACATTTTTAAAGATTCCGCGGCTACCTAGTAGTTGTTAGGGAGGTCTGTGCTATTTAAACATCATGGATATGTAATTAAATTACTGCCAATATGCATTACAGTCCCCTCTTTTTATTTAATCAACAAGAAAAACTCTACATATACCCCAAAACAGGGGTGGAACCAGAAAATAACATTAGGAGGGCCGAAATAAAACATACCAATATTTAAATAGAAAACATAATTTAATATTCCAATTCCAAAATATGTCAAATTCCAAAATAGAAAACAAAATTGGAACCCGTATACCGGGGTCACATTCTACGGTGATTATCTCATCCTTCTTATTAACCTCATTTTTTGTAACTTGTGGAGCATGTAAAGATTGTTGTTGAGAAAGTATTGAGGGTTGCTCGGTTAAATTATCTCATCCTTCTTATTGGGTTCATCGGTTGAATTAAAAAGAAGGGATATTTGAATCATTGTTCTGAGAATGAACGGTTGAAATACTCTTTTTGAAATATGAGTCAATTTTTCTTTTAGACATAATTTAACCTACAGAAATGTATTTAACTAATAATTAAAAAATTATATTATCAATACAACTATTTATTTAAATAAATTCCTAAAGAAATTTAAGTACCAGAAAGATAAAACTTAAGTTAAAAGTAATTTATAAAAACATACCTAAATTTATTTCCTCATCTTGGTTGGATGAAATGGGGACCTCAAGCTTTGACCAATTAAAAAATACAAGCTCAAAATCCAAGTGGAAAGGCATTTATTTGACAAAATCACAAGTCGATTGAGATAATCTCATTTAGGATTCAATTTGGGGACTACTATAGTTGCAAATTGTTTTCTCTTCTCATGTCGTTTTTTTTGTGTGGAAAGAAATAGAGGCGGCAAAGAGTAAGAGACTTGTCGGCTCCACTATAGGGTTTAGAAAAAATAATTCATGAACTTTGTTATCTTATTGAATGAAGAGAAGAGAATGAGATGGGCTTTTATTTTTTTTTTATTTGAGCCCAATTTAATAATAAGACAAAGTGTGTATAATTGTATATATAAAAAATTATAAGAAAAATTCTAGAATAATTTGTATGGCCCACTAGTAAAATCATAATATACTTCTTAAGAATCTTGAAAGGAACAAGAAATATTGATTTGTAAAATTTAAAATTATAAATGATTGTAGGTTATAACCTATAATAATTTGTATAATCCAATTGTAAAATCATAACATGGTTCTCAAGAATCTGGAAAGGAAAAAGAAATATTGAATTCTAAAGTTTAAAATTATAGATAATTGTAGGTTGTAACATATGGATATATAAGAGCTCTACAAATCATAGGGAAATCATAGGGGGGTCAGGGTCGCTCCAGACCCCCTTGGGTCCTCCCCTGCCCCAAAACATTATTGTTTTATGCAATACTCCTCAAAAATCAGGGTAACTTCATCTATTTAAAATTTCACAAAGCCCTTCTCTTTAAGGCTCTCTATTGCTTCCTTGATGCTCGTCTCTAACGGAATGAATTTCACCCCCAAATTTCTCGTCTTCTCATTTGAAATATGATAAATCGGCTCAAACGGCTTTTCATCCTCTCACCTGCCAAATAAAAATAAACAAAATCAAGCATTATATTATGAACTCAATAATTATGTCTAAATAAATAAATAATAGCAAGACTTACTTTTGAGGGAGAAGAATAGAGGGATAAAGTTTGTGAATTATCTGAATTAAATCGGAATAATGAACAACACTTTCAACTACACAATATCGTCCATTTGCTGACGGATTTTCATTAGCCAAAATGAGCCAATGCCACGTCTTTCACATTCGCTACACGAAATGCTGCGTTTCTAAATGTGCTTGATACTAGTGAAATGAACAAAATAACACAAACTCATGATTTATTTACAATAGTAACTAATTTAAAATATTTATCAAGATATCGTACCATTAATATAGTTTAAAAATATTCTCAAAGAAGCATTAAGCGTAGGTTGCAAAAGCGGGCCGATAATAAATCCTGGATTTATTACAACCAAATCAATTCCATTCTCCTTTGAGAATTTCCATGCTGCTTCTTCTGCTAGGGTTTTTGACAAGGGATACCATAACTGATCAAAATTACAAATTAATAAAAATTAGGGTTTATATTTCATATGATTATGTAAAGAACAGAGGAAACTCGCTGCTACAATATGAAGGAAAATTATGTAAATATAATTAAATTTGTAACATTGCATTTGATTGCTCGCAAAACTCAGGAGTAGAAAACCACGATTCATCAACTACTGTTTTAGGGTTCAGCAGTTTTCCGTTGTGAGTAACAGCTTCCATTGATGATGTCAGCACTACTCTTTTGACGGAGGGGAATTTAGCGCAGGATTTGAGAACATTTAGCGTGCCTTTAACTGCTGGATCAATTAACTCAGACTGAAATATAATCAAATGAGAATAAATCATTAATTATCCATTTGATATATCATTTTTTTTCGATGTAGAAACAAAGGAGATTGAGAGAAACCTGTGGATCTGTGAAGGTGATTTGAATAGGAGAAGCTACATGAAAAACACAATCACAGCCATTAATTATAGAGTCAAAAGATCCTTCTTCTAATAAATTTGCTTTGAGTAAGTGCAGCCTCTCACTGGATCCCTCCAGTGCCCGTAAGTGTTCCGTTTTCTTTGGATCAGCTGAAAACAAGACAAAGCTTCATGTGTTTAAATCAATTTGTTCTTGTTTCAAATCATGGTCGTCTATTAGAATGTTTTCATCAAAGTAATTGCCAATTCGGAGACTTAATTACAAAAGCTTTTTTTTCATAGCCTAAAATATTGAGCATACTTATTTTTTATTTTTATCTTTGTTTTCTTTTAAATTCATAAAAAAATGATTTAAACTGTAGGTCAGTTCAACAATCAATAATGTTCTTTCGCAATCAATTTGGGACCAGGGGACCATAGCAATAAAAGGAAATCAACAACTTTCTTGCACTCTCAAGTTCAAGTTGAGATCACTTCTTGATCGGATGGAGGTACAATTTCTCTCTTTTCTTATTTTCCAAGTTTTCAGATTTTTAAATTCCAAGTGGAATATCAAATTTTTTCAATTATTGGGTTGGACTCTTCTTATTAATTTTTATGCAATATAATTTAGGCCTTAAACACTGAGAAGCAAGACTTCATAGCAAATGGTCCTCATGTTCTAACAATCTAACATTTTTAATTTATTAAACATTAAAGATTAATCAGCTCTAAAAAATAATTTATTAATGGTGAAAATGATATATTCACACTGAAATTAGTATATTCACACAAAATGATATATTAACACAAAAATTGGGAATTGGAATAAAAAATTATATATTAGCACTGCAAAATCTATATCGAGGTTCAAAATAGTACATTTGAACTAAAATATATATTATGACTTCAAAATATATAATAATACTAAAAAAATATGTGTTGTTATAATATTTTATTCAACATAAACACAATATATTCAACATAAATTTAGGAAAAATAGCTTTTATTGATTCATTCAACATTGAATGAAATTCCTGGAGGAGCATGAAAGGAAAAAAAAATGACCAGCTTTCTTAAAAGATACAATTACTGCTTTATCCTTTCATACTATTTTAGTAGCATACTGGAATGGAAAATCTTACGGGCTAGAATAATTTCTTGTGATATTTGAACCGTCGGATTTAAAAATCAGGACCTAATAATAACCGTCCAATTAGCAGTCGGGCAACATATAAAAATCCATATTATAATCATGTTGAATCAAATATATAATTGGTAAAAGAAAAGATATTGTTACTACTCAAAAAAAAAAAGCTATGGTTGGACGTGAGCCGAAGAGGCTCAGTCAAAAGCTGGTCAGCCCTTTGGGTCCATGATGAACAAATTGGGCCAAATTTTGATTTTTCAACGTGTATAACCGTCACTCGTGATGTAATATTCTCAGCTCTATATATAGTCTCATTCTCTGCTCAAAAGCTCCATCCATTGCGTACAGAGAGAGATATACTAAGAGAGAGAAGATGAGTGGAGAAGGGAAGACAGTGTGTGTGACTGGCGCTGCAGGCTACGTGGCTTCGTGGCTCGTCAAGCTTCTTCTCCAGCGAGGCTACACTGTGCGCGCTTCTGTTCGTGATCCATGTTCGTTACCCTCTCTCCTAAGGAGGATTTCTATGATGCATCCTCGTCATAATTATGATATTATAGAAAATATTAATATAAAAATTATGATATAATAGAGGATGTAAATATAAAAATCATGATATCATAAAAAAATGTAAATATAAAAATCATGACATCATAGGTTTTAATTATTATGTTTATGATGTTTTTTTGGAAAATTGAGGGCAAGTTGTAATTTTCTCTCTCCCAAATTGAAACTTACGAGTTTATTTCTTCTGAATTTCAAACCACAGTTTGTGAAGATTATGATCTAAAACTCAAATAAATATACATATATTGTCTTCTTTCTAGCTGATTCAAAGAAAACGGAGCATTTGCATGCACTGGACGGATCCAGTGAGAGGTTGCACTTACTCAAAGCAGAATTATTGCAAGAAGGCTCTTTTGATGCTATAATTAACGGCTGTGACGGTGTTTTTCATGTAGCTTCTCCTGTTCAAGTCACCTTTACTGATCCACAGGTTTATTTCAATCTCCTTTGTTTTTACATCGAAAAAAATTACTTAATATGAAATATGGATGGTTAATGATTTATCATTTTATTCTTCCTTAATTCTTTCAGTCCGAGTTAATTGATCCAGCCGTTAAGGGAACCCTAAATGTTCTGAAATCCTGTGCTAAATCCCCTTCCGTCAAAAGAGTGGTGGTGACGTCATCAATGGCAGCCGTTACGCACAACGGAAAAACCATAAACCCTGAAACAGTGGTCGATGAATCATGGTTTTCTTCTCCTGAGTTTTGCGAGCAATCTAATGTACGGAAATAATGTAATTTTCCTTCCATCTTGTTTAATTTCCTATGTTCTTACATATATTATAAACTAACCTACTTTTTGTTATTATGTCTGTTAATTTTCTATCAGTTATGGTATCACTTGTCAAAAACTCTAGCAGAACAAGCAGCATGGAAATTCTCAAAGGAAAATGGAATTGATATGATTGTAATTAATCCAGGATTTATTATGGGTCCTCTTTTACAACCTACACTCAATGCTTCTTCCAATATATTTTTAAACTTTATTAATGGTATGCATATATTGAAAAATATTGCAAATTATTTCTCACTGAAAATAAATCATGAAATTTATACAACAATTTTATTATTATTTTAGGATCAAGCACATTTCAAAATGCACTTGCGCGAGGAATTAATGTAAAAGACGTGGCAATGGCGCATATTTTGGCTTATGAAATTCCGTCAGCAAATGGACGATATTGTTTAGTTGAAAGTGTGGTTCATTATTCTGATTTAATTGCGATAATTCACAAACTTTATCCCTCTATTCCTCTCCCTCAAAAGTAAGTCTTGCTATTATTTATTTATTTAGACATAATTATTGAGTTCATAGTATAATGCTTGATTTTGTTTATTTTTATTTGGCAGATGTGAGGATGAAAAGCCTTTTAAGCCGATTTATCATATTTCGAATGAGAAGGCGAGAAATTTGGGGTTGAAATTCATTCCCTTAGAGATGAGCATCAAGGAAGCAGTAGAGAGCCTTAAAGAGAAGGGCTTTGTGAAATTTTGAATAAATGAAATTGCCCTGATTTTGTAGGGGTATTGCATAAAACAATGATGTTTTGGGGTATATGTAGAGTTTTTCTTGTTGATTAAATAAAAAGAGGGGACTGTAATGCGTATTGGGAGTAATGGATGTCTCTTAGATTGTCTAGACTGGAGATGAGATTGTTAATTGTTTGAGCAATGTTAGAAAGCTCCAATAAAGGAAAAAATGTAACTATTTTCAGGGGTATAGCTACAAATATGAAGTTTTTTTGGGGTATATCTGCAGTATAAATTTTTTTTGGGGTATAGCTAAAAGATAATCTAAAATTATGAGTATTTTGTAAAATATCCAAAACTTTAGGGTGTTTTGAAAAAGTCACAATTTTAATGATTTCAAGTCACAACATTGCTATTGCACGACTCAACTAACAGAGTAACACTTTTGAGATAACAAATGTTCACTGTTATGTTTTGACATGTAGTAATGAATATCCTTAGTAAATGCCCTTAATAAAGTGTATGAAGTATGTAACAAACTTTTTCGAGGAAGTATTGATGCTAATAGATCAAGAAAAAAAAAATCTTTTCGGTGAGACATTGGAGATAACTATAATATAGAAGCAAAGTACAAGTTAAATATAGGTATGCCTTATTGTACGAGTTATTCATGTTTCTTATTCTTTTTTGCCTATCAAAATCTTTTGCAATTGATTCTATTTATCTTGTTTTTTTTGTTTGTTCCTTTATGTTCATTTTGAAAATTTAATTTAATTTTTTTGAAATTCTTTTTGGAAATTTAATTAGCTACAGAATTTGATGATGATGAAATTTCACCTAGACTAATTATGTATTTCCTTACTAAATAATTTTATTTTTCTTTATTATATATTTTCTTTTGAGGTTCACGCAGTATTGAATGGAAGAAACATACAAATAAATCGTATGATGTGAGGGATTTAATAGCCTGAAGTATTGAGCATACTTGAATTTTATGTTTTTTTTTTTTTTGGTCTTTTCTTTTCAATTCATGAAAAATGATTTCAAATTGCAGGTCAATACATCGATCAACAATTTGATACTGCAATCACTATGGGACCATAGGACCATTACAATAAAAGGAAATCGGCAATTTCCATGCAGTCTCAAGTTCAAGTAGCAATCTCTTCTTGACCAGAGAACGATGACAATAAAAGGAAATCGGCAAGTAATCATACCAATCGTAATACATAGTACAAATAAGTGCTGCTTAATACAACTGACATGAATGAATTAAAAGGCTAAGAAACAAATGTAATAGTATAATAATCATAACTGGAATCAAATATTTAATTGTTAAAGAAATACGCTTCTATTTCAGCGGCAATCATCTCGATCTAGTTTTTCTCCATTCGATTTCCTTCTGCACCATCGAAATTTCCAGTTTTTTATTTTTATTTTGATAACAATTGGGATTATGGTGACAGACTCAAAATCAATCTCAACAGACCAGATCACAGGTCCCTCAAATTTATTGAGGGATTTGTATGCCCTGACTAAACGGAGCAATTCCACTTTCAAAATAATTGGTAAAAGAAAAGTTGTCGTTGGATTTGTGAACAAAGCCCAGGGCCGATCAAAAGCTAGTCAGCCGAATTGGGCCAATGGTGAATAAATTGGGCCGAATTTTGATTTTTCAATGTATATAACCGTCACTCGTGATGTAAAATTCTCAGCTATATATAGTCTCTGTTCTCATTCTCTACTCCAAACTGCATCCACTTCTTTAGTAGAGAGAGACAGAGATAGAGAAGGGAGAGATGAGTGGAGAAGGGAAGACAGTGTGCGTGACTGGCGCTTCAGGATACGTGGCTTCATGGCTCGTCAAGCTTCTTCTCCAGCGAGGGTACACTGTGCGCGCTTCTGTTCGTGATCCCTGTTCATACCCCTCTCTCTCAAATTGAAACTTGTAACGTTGCTTCTTGTGAACTTCAAACCACAATTTGTGAAGATTATGATAGAGAACTCAAATAAATTTATTTAAACACATAACTTTTTTGTCTCGTTTTCAGCTGATCCGAAGAAAACGGAGCACTTACGTGCACTGGACGGAGCCAGTGAGAGGCTGCACTTACTCAAAGCAGATTTATTAGAAGAAGGCTCTTTTGACTCTATAATTAATGGTTGTGATGGTGTTTTTCATGTAGCTTCTCCTGTTCAAATCACCTTCACTGATCCACAGGTTTCTGCCAGTCTCCTATGTTTTTAGATCAAAAACATTACTTAGTATGAAATATGGATGGTTAATGATTTATCAGTTTATTCTTCCTTAATTCTTTCAGTCTGAGGTAATTGATCCAGCTATTAAGAGAACCTTAAACGTTCTGAAATCTTGTGCTAAATTCCCTTGAGTCAAAAGGGTGGTGCTAACATCATCAATGACAGCCGTTACGCACAACGGAAAAACCCTAAAAAACAGTTGTTGACGAATCATGGTTTTCTTCTCCTGAGTTTTGCGAGAAATCTAATGTGCGTAAATGATGTAATTATCATTACATAATTAATTTCCTTCATCTCGTAAACTAACCTACTTTGTATTATTGTTTCTGTTAATTTCGAGCAGTTATGGTATCACTTGTCAAAAACTCTAGCAGAACAAGCAGCATGGAAATTCTCAAAGGAAAATGGAATTGATATGGTTGTAATTATTCCAGGATATATTATTGGTCCTCTTTTACAACCTACACTCAATGCTTCTTCCAATATATTTTTAAACTTTATTAATGGTACGCATATCTTGAAAAATATTGCAAATAATTTCTCAATGTAAATAAATCATGAATTGATACAATAATTTTATTATATTTTTAGGATCAAGCACATTTCCATATACTCTTTTACGTGGAGTGAATGTAAAAGACGTGGCCATGGCGCATATTTTGGCTTATGAAAATCCTTCAGCAAATGGACGATATTGTGTAGTTGAAAGTGTGGTTCATTATTCCGATTTAATTCCGATAATTCACAAACTTTATCTCTCTATTCCTCTCCCTCAAAAGTAAGTCTTGTGATTATTTATTTAGACATAATTATTGAGTTAATATTGATAATGTTCGATTTTATTTTATTTTATTTGGCAGATGTGAGGATGAAAAGCCGTTTGATCCAATTTGTCAGATTTCGAATGAGAAGGCGAGAAATTTAGGGGTGAAATTCATTCCATTAGAGACGAGCATCAAGGAAGCAATAGAGAGCCTTAAAGAGATGGGCTTTGTGAAATTTTAAATTTATGAAATTGCCCTGATATATAATTTCCCATGTGGATATTATTAGTTTTGGACTATATGTAGTTTTTATTTCTTGTTGTTGATTGAATAAAAGAGGGGACTGTTTTGTCTGTATTGCATGTTGGGAGTGGACACCTCTTAGATTGTTTAGACTAGAGATGAAACTGATTCTGTCTATTGTCACTTGTCAGTGTATCATATATTCATATTCATATTGTTTGAGCAAATATTAGGAAGCTCCAATAAAGAAAAAAAAAATGTAACTTTCATAATTTTATTACAGTGATTAAGTTATAAAATATTTTTTAAAATCTATAAATTAATTTAATTTGAATCCAGTTTCAAATGCCTCAAATCTATGTGCTTATATTTTTCCTCTAAATAGAACTTTTCTACAAAACTAATTAGTGATGAATTTTTTTCTTTTTGGAATCTCTTATATTGGCTGTCAAGATCCATTAATATTATTACCACTTTATATGATATATTTTTCATCAAATCAGTCAACTTTTTAATGTCTCTATACATTTGTGCATATCTCTCTTTATAATATTTTTCTCTTAATTTTTCAGCTCTTATTTAAATGACATCAATGAACATGAATCAATAAAATATTTTTTAAAATATTTTTTAAAATATAAAATAAAATAAAATAAAGTGCCCCGAGCTTGCATTAAAAAAATGAAAATTTTATTTTGTTAAATATCTACATTAACTATTACAGATAGAGTGAGACAAAAAAAAATATCATATATAGTACCCCTAATATCTCTAGTGGAGAGATACCAACACTTTGCATCAGCACGAATGAATATTCGAACACTACTTCAAAATCAGAATTGATTTCCCATCATCGTCATCATTAATGATAAAATGACAGTCACAACCATTTGAAGTATCATGATTTTGACTTATGAGCTGGTTAATCAAAAAGAAAAATTAGATTCGGCACTTCATCTAATTCTACGTTTTCTTGAAGGAATAATCTATTTCTAAATTCTAAATTAATCATCCATAATATTATTAGATGATCACATCTAAGATGGATAATATGTGAGCAATTAAGCTTAGTGGGACAAAGTGGAAGCAAAAAAAGTAGGCAGCTATCATTGTCCAAAAATAAATATAAAAAATAAATAATCGTCACTGCTGAAAGCAATAAAATAATAGTCGTCACTGGTGATGCAAACCATCCTCCATCCTTCTCTCCAGTTCTTCCATTCTCTTTCTCTATCCATTCCACCTCTATATATTTCTCACCTCACCGAAGCTCAGTCCATTCCATTCGCCATTGCCTGGGCGAATATAGAAGGAGAGGATGAGTGGAAGCGGGAAGCTAGTGTGCGTCACCGGAGCGTCAGGCTACATCGCCTCATGGATCGTCAAGCTTCTCCTCCAGCGCGGCTACACCGTCCGTGCCTCCGTTCGTGATCCCTGTACGTACCTCTCTCAATCAATCAATCGATAGTGGTTTAGTTTAATTATCTCCTTTTGGGACAATCGGTTCAATTTTTGGAAGAGTTTTGTGATATAGGAAATGGGTTTTCAGGGGATTTGACATTAATCAATCAATCGAGTGGTTTAGTTTAATTGTCTCCTTTTCGGACAATAGGTTCAATTTATGGAGAATTTTTGTGATTTAGGAACTGGGTTTTCAGGGGATTTAATTTTAATTGCTGATTTTGTGATGTTCTGTAGCTGATCCGAAGAAAACGGAGCACTTAAGAGCATTGGACGGCGCCAGTGAGAGATTGCATCTGTTCAGAGCGAATTTGTTGGACGAAGGCTCCTTTGACACCGTTATTGAGGGTTGTGAAGCCGTTTTTCACACTGCTTCTCCTTTCTTTAACGACGTCACTGATCCACAGGTTCCTCTTTTCGTCCCTATAAATTCTTATCGTCAAGACTCAATTCAACTTTTTTTTACTAATTTTTTATGTTTTTCCAGGCTGAATTGATCGATCCGGCAGTGAAGGGAACCCTAAATGTGCTAAAATCGTGCACTAAACACTCTTCAATCAAGCGAGTCGTGGTGACATCATCAATGGCTGCTGTTGGTTATAACGAAAAGCCAAAAACTCCAGATGTAACTGTCGATGAAACCTGGTTTTCAGATCCTGAACTTTGCGAAAAATCAAAGGTACCATCTTTTAAATCCATAATTTAATCCAAATATTAAATAATAATTAGTTTGCCCTAATTTTGAGTTTGTTTTTTTATCAGTCGTGGTATGTGCTGTCGAAAACCCTAGCTGAAGAAGCAGCATGGAAATTCTCAAAGGAAAATAAACTTGATTTGGTTACGATTAATCCAGCTATGGTTATTGGCCCTCTTTTACAGCCTACGTTAAATACAAGTGCTGCTGCAATCTTAAACTTAATCAATGGTAATTAATAATTATCTAATTTTTTTCTACTAATTACAAAAATGAAATTTGAAATTTATGTTTGCGATATAACTCGTATATTTTTTTAATAGGAGCAACTACATTTGGAAATGTAACTTTGGGCTGGATTAATGTGAAAGATGTGGCAATGGCACATATTTTGGCTTATGAAATTCCTTCCGCAAATGGGAGATATTGTTTGGTCGAAAAAGTCGCACATTATTCAGAAATTGTTGAGATAATTCGCGAGCTTTATCCTTCTCTCTCCCTCCCTGAAAAGTACGTCACTTTCTCTTTTATTTTATTATTTTTTACGAAAATTTTGGTTATTTGTTTATTTATATATTTTTTGTGTTTTATAGGTGTGCGGATGATAAGCCGTTTGTGCCGGTTTATGAGGTATCGAAAGAAAAGACAAAAAGTTTGGGGGTTGAATTTATTCCATTGAAGACGAGTATTAAGGAGACTATAGAGAGCCTTGAAGAGAAGGGTTTTGTTACCCCTTCTAAATATTAGTGAGTAGTATTTGGAGACTTTATTTTAATTTAATGGACCATTTTAATACGATGTACCAATAAATGATTTATATGTATTGGTGATTTTACGGTATTGAAATATTGAATTACATCGACATTACGAATTTGAAATCTTGGATTACATGTAAAATTCGAATTTCCCTTGAGATTTGAAAATCTGGATTATGCCCAAATTCCAAAATATTTCCTTTTGAAATATCTCCAAACAAAAGTTTCATACAAACATCCATCCTCTCAAATCTTCACAATTGAAGTATGAAACTACTACCCATTAATTATTTTGAATGAAACATCACTTGTTAATCAATGCAATCATGATTCCAAAATTACCTAATTATAAAAACATTAAATTCAAAAATGCCATCGCCTGTATTAGGATCGACGGAATACGTTTTGTCCAAAACCCAACCTCTCGACCCTCTAAACAAACCGCTTCCTCCCAAAATAGGAAACTCTCTCACCTTCTCCAAAATCGAGTTTTTTCCAATCACTTGAAGCGAGCTTCCATTAAACTTCCCTTCTAAAAAAATTAAGTTCATCACCATCATTAGTGTGAAGTCTTCCTTCGAGATGTGAGCGTAATATCCTTGTGCTCTACCGATAATTGTTGAGTTGAGATTTGGTTGTTTTGTTAATGGATCGTCAAATACGACTATGTCTCCAAAGGAGAGAGAAAGGGTTGAGTTAGGGTCTGTGACTCGTACTGCTGACGGATGGGGCCCACTGAGCGTGTCGTGAAGGTAGAAATGGAGGTGTGTTGTTTCGGGAGAGGAAATAGAAAGAGAGTGGAGAGACAAGAGGGTTGTGATGAAGAGAGAGAGGAGAGGTGAGTTGAATTGAGAGAAAGAGCCCATTTTTGGTTGTGGAGGGAAAGAGAATGAAATCTAAGAGGGTTTATATAAACATTTCTTTTTTAGCAGGTGATTACATATAAATTTCAAGTGAAGATTTATTTAAATTAATAAAAAATATCATCATCATTCATCACAAACTATTATATTATCTTAATGCAATGGTAGATGAGGAGGTTTTATCCTAACAAAGAAAAAAAGCAATTGGTTGGAAACCCACAAGAAGTAAAGAATGCAGTGGCATTAATTTTTGCAAATCTATATAGAGTTGTTAAATCGTCATGGTTGGAAATCCACCAACAATTTAAGCAACGTATAAATTACTGAGAAAATAAATAAATAAATCCATTTTTGACCTCTCAATTATGACCAAATGTTCAATAAGTACATGGACTCTCAATTATACTCTCAATTTTTTTCAATCATATCTTTTCATGAGTTACGTGCTTTACTGGTATGTTAAATGATGATGTGGAATATCACGTGTCAATTAAAATATTTGTTGATGATGGATCAGTTTTTCCATCAAGCCTTATTCGATAGACAAAAAACGAGCAAAACTTAAATTTGTAGCCCGAGTTATACAAATTTGGTCCAAACTTTGTATGAATGAGTTGGATTTTATCTTAATTGGTTTTTTTTGTGATTTCAAAAAAATAATAATGGATGGCATGTATAATGGGATGCACGAAAAATTATATGAATATTTGATCCGTATGGATGGAATAATATTTTTCAAACTTGTATACCACCAGTATTTTCTCTATAAAAGAAGTTGTACAAGCAAGTATAAATTCCGGTGTAAGAATTAATCCTAGTCCTAGTATATAATTTTTCAACCGTAATCCTGATTCCATGTTGATCAACGTCATTAAAATAACATAATGACTCTCTCTTTCTTTCCCAACGTCATTAAAATAATTTAGTTTCACTGTAGGGTTCTTCCCCTCTCTCACTCTCTCTTTAGTTTCACTGTTCTCTCCCCTCAATTGCAAACCATCCTCCATCCTTCTCTCCAGTTCTCCATTCCAACTCTGTATAATTATATTAGCTCAGCCCATTCCATTCGCCATTGCCTGGGCGAATATAGAAGGAGAGGATGAGTGGAAGCGGGAAGCTAGTGTGCGTCACCGGAGCCTCAGGCTACATCGCCTCATGGCTCGTCAAGTTTCTCCTCCAGCGGGGCTACACCGTCCGCGCCTCCGTTCGTGATCCCTGTCCGTACCTCCCTCAATCTCTCTCAATCAATCAATCGATAGTGGTTTAGTTTAATTGTCTCCTTTTGGGACAATCGATTCAATTTTCGGAGATTTTTGTGATTTAGGAACTGGGTTTTTAGGGGATTTAACATTTATCAATCGATTGAGTGGTTTAATTGTCTAAGTTTTGGACAATCGGTTCAATTTGTGGGAGATTTTTGTGATTTGGGAACTGGGTTTTCAGGAGATTTGACATTAGTTACTGATTTTGTGATGTTCTTCAGCTGATCCGAAGAAAACGGAGCACTTGCGGGGATTAGATGGCGCCAGTGAGAGATTGCATCTGTTCAAGGCGAATTTACTGGACGAAGGCTCTTTTGACACCGCAATTGAGGGTTGTGAAGCTGTTTTTCACACTGCTTCTCCTTTCTTTCATAACGTCACTGATCCACAGGTTCCTCTTCTCATTACAGTTTCCTACAATTCTATGCATTAAGGTTCAATCATTTTGATATTTACTTACTATTTTTTTGTTTTTCCAGGCTGAATTGATCGATCCAGCTGTTAAAGGAACCCTAAATGTGCTAAAATCGTGCACTAAAAACCCTTCAATTAAACGAGTGATAGTGACATCATCAATTGCTGCTGTTGCTTATAATGGAAAGCCAAGAACTCCAGATGTAACTGTCGATGAAACCTGGTTTTCCGATCCTAAAGTTTGCGAAGAATCAAAGGTACTATATTCTAAAATTTAAATCGTTAATTTAGTTCAAATATTGAGTAATTTATTCTCAACCTAATTTGAAATTCTCTTTTTTATTAGTCGTGGTATGTGTTGTCAAAAACCCTAGCTGAAGAAGCTGCATGGAAATTCTCAAAGGAGAATGGAATTGATATGGTTACAATTAATCCAGCTATGGTAATTGGCCCTCTTTTACAGCCCACACTCAATACAAGTGCAGCAGCAATATTAATCCTCATAAATGGTAAGTATCTCACAATTATAAGATATTTTATTGGGTAAATTTCACCATAGGTCACTCAACTTTCTAGTTTGTTTAAATTGGTCACTTAACTTTCAATTGTCTAATAATTTGAACTTTCAATTTTAATAGGTTCATCTACATTTTTAAATTTAAGTTTGGGTTGGATTAATGTGAAAGATGTGGCAATGGCACATATTTTGGCTTATGAAGTTCCTTCTGCAAATGGGAGATATTGTTTAGTCGAAAGAGTCGCTCATTATTCAGAAATTGTTGAGATAATTCGCGAGCTTTATCCTTCTCTTTCCCTCCCTGAAAAGTACGCTATTTTCTCTTTTATTTCATTAATTTTGAACGGAACTCAATTAATTAATTAATAATTATTTAATTTTTTGTTGTTTTTTTGCAGGTGTGCCGATGATAAGCCATTTGTGCCGATTTATCAAGTTTCGAAAGAAAAGGCGAAAAGTTTGGGGGTTGAGTTTATTCCGTTGAAGACTAGCATAAAGGAGACTACAGAAAGCCTTAAAGAGAAGGGTTTTGTAACTTTTGTTACCTCTTCTAAATACTAGAAAGTAGCATTTGAAGACTTTGTTTTAATAGAACTTTTAATATAATGTACAAATAAATGAATTTATTGTATTGAAATCTCGAATTACATCAAAATCCAGTATTTGAAATCTTGGATTACATCTAAAATGTGAATTTCCCTTCCCAGGTTATCTGATTACACCCAACTTCCAAAATATTTGCTTCCTGAGTATCTCGAAACAATTGAAAGTTTCATACATTTATCCTCATAAATATTTATGATTAAATTGCTAAACCACAATTGTCTAATTTTAACATCACACAGATTTTTAATCAACAAATCAAATTACTAAAATTACCTAATTATAAAAACATTAAATTCAAAAATGCCATCGCCTGTATTAGGATCGACGGAATACGTTTTGTCCAAAACCCAACCTCTCGACCCTCTAAACAAACCGCTTCCTCCCAAAATAGGAAACTCTCTCACCTTCTCCAAAATCGAGTTTTTTCCAATCACTTGAAGCGAGCTTCCATTAAACTTCCCTTCTAAAAAAACCAAGTTCATCGCCATCATAAGTGTGAAGTCATCTTTGGAGACGTGAGCATAATATCCTTGTGCTTTACTGATGAGAGTTGAATTGAGATTTGGTTGTTTAGTCAATGGGTCGTCAAATACGATTATGTCTCCAAAGGAGAGAGAAAGAGTTGAATTAGGGTTTGTACTCGTACTGCTGATGGGTGGGGAACGCTTAGAGTGTCGTGAAGGCAGAAATGGAGGTGTGTTATTTCGGGAGAGGAAAGAGAAAGAGAGTGGAGAGACAAGAGGGTTGTGATGAAGAGAGAGAGGAGAGATGAGTTGAATTGAGAGAAATAGGCCATTTTTCGGTTGTGGAGGAAAAGAAAATGAATTCTAAGAGGGTTTATATAGAAATTTCTTTTTTTAGCAGGTGATGACATATAGATTTGAAGTAAGATTAGTCTTCAATTAATAAAAATTATCATTATCACAAAATATTATATTATCTTAATGCAATGGTAGATGAGGAGGATTTCTCATAACAAAGAAAAAATGCAATTAGTTGGAAACCTACATGAGTTTAAGATTATGGTGATATTAATTTATGCAAAATAATATTAAGATGTTAAATTGTCATGATTAGAAATCCACCAACAATTTAAGCAATGCATATATTATTGAAAAAGATCCACCTTTTGACCTCTGAACTATGACCAATGTTCAACTAGATACCTAAACTTTCTAATTGTTCAATCAGATTTTATATAGTATAAGCGTATCAAAACATAGTATATAACGTATAGAAAATATTAAAACAATAAAAAAGAATGGGAAAGAAGCACATACCATTATTATTATTACAAACATTACCATAACAACAAAAACATTTAAAAAATATATATATTCCGTTTCTTTAAAACCTTATACAAATATATCTCTAAACTTTAAAAAGAAATAATCATTTCATCAGTATGGAATTGGCGAGCTCAGGCCTTCTTGTACGGCCATTGGATGCGGAGGCTGATGTCTCTTGGACATGGATGTCATTTTCTGTTTTAACGAGGGCCTATTCGCAAATCTCCTCGCAACTATCCGCGCATAAATTGTACGGAACAAAGGAGAGGCACTCTCTTTGAACTTCAAAACGAGGAAAAACATAACACGATATCCGAACAAAATTACAAATAAAATCCCCAAATCAACCCATTTTGAATGATCAAGTTGGACTCCGAGCATTTTTGTGACCACGTATTCTCCACTCAGTTTCGGTTGGCCTGGGAACATTGGATCGAACTCCATACCGAGTAAATCGTTCTTGTCATTTCCCTATAAATTAGTCGGCATTTAATTCAGGTAATGATGTGCTTATGTTTACATGCAACTGATTTGTTAATGATATGTTCAATTTCATTTTTTTATTGAATTAAATCTTCTGAAAGAGAAGCCTGGTTAACTTTGCTTAGAACAAATGTATTCATGTTAAAATGACAAGCCATATTAATTTAGTTGGAGCATTTTGTTAATAAAAGTTTTTTAGCTTGTATAGTGTAAGCAATGGATATTTAGAATGTAAGTACTAAGTAGCTTGTTATGTGAAGGAGTAAAAAATGGTAAAATTCCAAATTATTAATAGAATATTTATTTATTTATTAATTTACCTGGAGCGCCCATGATCCATAGACAATATAAGATAGAGGATAACGCCAGAACAGCTTCGGAAGATCCGGAAGTAGTCGGAAAAAGCCAGATACCATCATCATGATTCCCTACAATATTAACCACAATTTTATGAAGTTATAAATGCAAATTTCCATTTTTTGGATAAAAAGTTTGAATTATAAGTAATTAATTAACATACTATAACTCCAGCACCCGTAATAATTCCCATCAAGAAATTTGGAACAAGAGCCGCAATAATCATCATTAGGCTTTCTATCACCGAAATTCCAGCATACAAAGATATTGTAAAAAACACGAAATGATCGAAACCCTTGTGAAATTTCACCATTGGATACACTATAGAAGATGTCATGACAGAAACCGCGAAAAGAAAGGGAAGAGACGACATAAAATTGGATAAAATGTAAACGGCGACTCCATAATGACCGTTTTGCCTCTCTCTATTGAAAACCTTCATTTCTTCTATGAAGGATGGAAATCCACCAATCGACATGAACGTCATGAAACCTATATATAATTTGTTAATTAATTGTCTTTTTATATAATAAAAATCACTTTTTTTATGCTCAACAAAAAAAAAAGCCTTTTTGTATAATAAAAATCATCTTTTTTATGTAATAAAAAATTATATCTTGATAAATTTAGTATTACTATATATATATTTTTGAAATGTAGCCAATTAGGCTACTTCAGGCTTTCATTAGAAAATAAATGTTGCTGCATAAGTACAAATTATTATTACTATATTAGAAAGAAGAAATTTGTTTATGTACCGGAAATGAAACCGCCACATGCTGAACGAGCGAGAATTGCCGTGTAGCTAGTGCCCACGTCATGATAAATGCTTCCAACACAAAATGCTACGACAATGTAAATAACGATTCTGAGCCAGTAGTATCCGAAATCTCTCGACATGTTGGTGAACGAACGACTCGTTAGGGTACGCAATTGTTTCCACCAGCTTGATTGGCTCCCTTTTTCCGACTCGGCTGTCAGCCCTTCCTGTTGTGGGAAAAAAAATGTACATATTATAGTCTGAGTGATATACTAAATTTGTAAATGTTCATCTATACAGATGCTTACGATCTTTGGTATCTCTTCAATATTTTCTCGAGTGAGGATTGCATATTCTGATGACTTGTATTTCTCTATCAGTCGTGCTCTTATTTCAGACGTTCTTAGCTTCGCCAGAGGGTCGGAAGAAGATTCTGCTTCCTTTAATTACAAACGGAAAATTTATCGTAAAACTATCTCATTAAGTAAAACATAATTTAAAGTGAAATGTCCTATTGGGTTTATACATACTCTTCTTAGCTTCATTGATCCTTTTAGTGTCGTGGTTACTTGGTCGAAATCCGAGTTAATGCATCTAAGAAAATGATCCGACGGATTTCTTTTGCTCGGACAGGGGAACCCTGCTTCTGCAAAGAACTATAATATAGAACCGATAAATCTATTCATGTTAGTTATAATAAAAAAAATATATAATATTTGATATATTTATAATTTTTGAAGCATTAGAAACTTATTAATACCTTAGGAGCAGATTTAGCATCTCCGAAATAAACAACCTCGCCTCCTGAAAGGAGACACAAATCATCGAAAAGGGCGAAGACTTCACCACTCGGCTGGTGAACCGAAGAAATTATCGTTTTGTTTCCATCAATTGCCATTTGTCTAAGCGTTTGTATCACGAAAAATGCCGATGCACTGTCTAATCCGCTTGTCGGCTCATCTAAGAAAAGGAGTCGAGGCCTCGTGAGAATCTCGAGCGCTATGCTTAGTCTTTTCTGCTCCCCTCCACTTATTCCTCTCAAGTGCCAGTTCCCTAATAACAAGTTTAGTCACATATGAAATAAATACAGTTTGATTAATCAAAGTTCTTAATTATGGTATGTCAATATTAATCAACGGGGCATTCTAAACTGCTGGTTGAATCTGAATAATTGTCTTGGATTGGATCCCTAGATCAATTAATGGAAGGAAAAAAATATCGTTACAACTACTGAGCTACGTTAACGGGCTGTAACAATATTGTACTATATAGAAAGTGAGAATATTTGATAAATTTATTGTTAATATTACCGATGTTTCGGTCAGAACAATCTTGAAGGCCCATCTCTTCAATGGTATTCTCAACCACACGACGAAGTTCCACCTTCGTCATGGTGGTTGGGAGTCTGAGTAGAGCTGAATATGTTATGGTTTCTCTTACAGTCAGAGTTCCTAGTAGCACGTTTTCTTGAGTCACATATGCCTGCATATCGAGGGAAATTTTATTAATTTTTTTTTTAAGCTAAATTTATTTAAGTTGAACTTATATGTAAAATATTTTTGCACTGTGTTATTGTGGAAACAAAATGAAAATGACCGCATTAGCTAGTAATATTAAGAATTCATGTGTCAATTATGATATGTTTTTTTTGTGTGAAGTTTATTAAATGATAATTTCTATATTTAGAATAAGAGATAAACTGAAACAATAGGACCAAGAATCAATTTTACTGTGACCTTCAAAAATCTATCACAGGAACCAACCGGTAAAAAAAAGCCGAATTTCAATTTAACTATAATGAAAGTTATTGAAATCGCATATGAAGATCTGATCATTCTTTTAATTAGTAAGAAGTATATTAAATTAGATCTAGTATCTGGAGACTTAAATTCATAACAAGAATCACAAAATAAAAAGAGGGAAAATCAAAGGACCAGCTAATAAATAATCTGAAGGACATCCAACCACTCATATTAATTGCCAACTAGTTCTGAAAATAAATCCTAAATAATAACAATAGCTAGATACATTAATTGCATAAAGCTCTTAAGAATAAGAAAATATGCAAAATTACCTCAAGTTTCAAAGAAGTTAAATAGTAAAGAATAACAATTCAAAAAAAAAAATAGTAAAGAATAGAAATTGCCTCGGCAAAATTGCCAGTTACACAGTTTCAGAGCCTCCATTTTATGTTTATTTTTTAAAACTATTATACATATTATACAGTTTATTTTGCTGAAATAATTAGCTAAACAGATTAATGGACTATTATATATATATAGTTTACATTGCTGCATGAACTTGTTATCAATATAATTTGATTTTAAATATTTGAATTATTAACTAGACCTAAATATTTATGATGACAGTCGAGCTGTAGCATAACAACCTAACAATATCTCAGTACTTTCTTTTAGCAAATAAAAAAAGGAAAAAATATTAAAAAAGTAACATACCACTGCACCATAATCAAGCCTTCTTTTTCTGCCATTTAATACCACTCTTCCAGTCAGAACCACGTTCCTTCCAAGTCTACCTATACCACACACCGACGATGCACAATCAATTTCAATTACAAAAACCAATAAATAATAAAACAATAAATCTACTCTTACTGTATGATCTACAATCTTTTTTTTAAACTCTCACAAATATTTTGTGAGACCAGCATGATTAGTGAAAAAATCAGTAAAAATAAAGAAGTTAGTAAAAAATTGAATGAACTATTTAGTGGGGTACCTACACTTACAATAAAAAGGCTAAATATATTGAATATTTTAAAAAAAAATCATACTTTATATATATATATATATATATATATATATATATATATAAGCACGGAGCTTGAGTGAATTTATTGGGAGGGCTAAAAAAAATTCTCCCTACTAATTTACACTACACAAAAATTTTGGGGGGGGGGGGGGGGGGGGGGGGCGAATGTATAGAAATACATGTATTTCAAAAAAAATTGTATTAAAACACTACTGATATATACTACTCCGTCAAAATCTTGGGGGGGCATGCCCCCCCCAGTCCCTATTAAGCTCCGTCCCTATATATATATATTATATACAAAAATAATAAATGGATATTTTAGAATTACAAAATAATATATTATATACAAAAATGATAAATGGATATTTTAGAATTATTTTTCATACAACTGTTTATTTAAGAGGAATAAAAAGGAAGGAATAGTCTCAATGAAAACGAAAACATGACAACGATATATTACCAAGCATGCAGGCATTTCATGCATGTGCATAACATCTAATTTTGTATTTTACGTAAGAATGGAACGCAGTTGTGACGACTCTCCAACAACCACTCTTTTGCGTTAGGTTAATAATATTTTGAGTGACCGCTGAGACGGTCTGTATTTTTTAGCTTTTCTAGATATTATGTATTTTAATTTATTATTTTGAACTGTACGTCTATTGTCAACGAAGATCTGTAACTGAACTGGATATTGATTAATAGAATTACGTGGGAAACACCAAGATCTCCGTAACTTTTCAAAAAAAAAACATAAGAATGGAACTAAAATTTTCCAAACAAATAAAAAATTATTTAATTTGAATCTATCATCATAATGATTTTTCTTTACTTAAAATATTGCATTTGCTTTTGTGCCAAATATAGTGTTCAGCTAGAAACATCTATCATGATTGATCCCATTATATTACTAAAACATATATTAACCAAAACAATCACAGACCGACCTGACAAGGAATCGAGTAGAGTCGACTTTCCGGATCCAGATGGACCCATTATGGCCATGATCCGTCCCGGAACCGCGTAGCCGCTAATCCCATGTAAGAGCTTACGTGGCGCCTTGACTCCTCCATAGTTAGGCAAGACAGCTGTCAGATCCTCCCACACAAGATACGCCGCACAGGGAACCGCCACACCTGATCCCGGTATGGGGGAAGAGTCTCCTCTTCTTCTTCCTTCTACCATCTCCATTGTTGATGAGTTAGAAGTTATGAGTTTGGGTTCTTTGTGTTGGTATTTTATGAAGATAGATGGAGTGTGAGCTAACTATGTGGTACAGAGTGAGAAGTAGGCCATTAAAGGAGGAAAATGATGGATGAATGGTGGAAAGAGAGAGAGATATATATGGGTTGGCTTGAAGGGAAGGATGGTGGGAGCTGCGAGTGTAATAAAGGCTACGGCTGTAAAGTTTGTACTGTTAGGCTAGCAACAGTTTCCCAGTTATCTTTTTAAAATAATGTTTTAATAAAAATAACAATAATTCTTATGTTTAAGTTTGTGAAATAGGGTTATAGATTGTTAAGGATCCCTAGAATTAATGTTTTTTTACAAATCGTGCATTCGAATTTACAAATTCAAACATGAAAATTTTATTTTTTTATTTTCTTATTGTAATGTTATACTAAGATAAGAAACAACTATGATAAAACATATATCATGTGATAGTTATTCAATTGGATGACTCGTTGTTCAGTGTTTAATGAGACATGCTTTAACTTTGAATTAGTCCTAGCAATTGACCACACTTTCCTTGCATGGATTCTGCATGAAGAATGTACGGAGACTTTCAACACAGTTCATGAGAAAATTCCAGTAAAAAAAAAAAAAGGAGAAAAAGAGTTACGTCAAACTCAGAAATGGCATGATTCACTAAAAAAAAAAATTATTTAACAGAGAGGGCTCATAAATCTCATATTTATTTTCAAAAAAACTTGATTTTGTCAAGATTGAACCCATAATCTTTGAGTTGGTAAGGAGGTGTGCCTTATCACCCCTACTAGAGAAGCTTTGGCAGATTCACTAAATTATTTCATCAACTTTACTGATTTATAAACCTTATGTATTTGTATATATCCATGAGTTAAAAAAACAGTAAAACAATTAGTGACAATAGATACAATGCATGCATGGAACCCCTGGATTTTAGAGAATTGAGAGAATGTTAATTAATTAAGTTAGTTGAAAGTTGGGGGCCTGGGTCCGGACGTGATTATATTATCTGCTATTCTGCTTTATGTTTAATAAAAAGTAGTTAATTAAGTCATGACCTGTTTTATGTTTAATTGTGTTAGTTGGTTTATGAATCATGGCCTCAATGTCAGTCTAAATTAGTTGATATTTGTCAATTCTGTAACCCAATCATGTCTTTAATGCAGGGTTCTTTTTGCAATTTCTGCACAATACAGGGGACTTTCTATAAAAAAAAAGTTAGATTTTTCTATAAATTAAAGAGATTTATGTTGAAAAAGCATGAAACTAAATCAAGGATTCTAATCACGTGCAATAAATCCTTTTGGTTGGTCGTTGTTTGGTTTGTATACTTTAAGATTTGGTTATATGTAGTATTCAGAGCATATTCTTTTTCTCTTTTTTCAGCTGAAAAAAAGGATATCAAAAGAAAAGTTCCGACATTCTTCTTTTGTTTAATATTTACAGCTCGTGTGAAATTCTAAAACTTTATCATATTTCAAGATAGCTATTATCAATTTTCTTAAAGTAATGACAACACATTGTGTAATCTAATTTTTTTTTATGCGTGACAGAATTTGATAGATATGAACTAGTCCAGATTTCATTAATTATATCCGGCCAATTTTTGTTCAGGAATTATTGTTTGAAAATAGATATGAACTAGTCAAGATTTCATCAATTATATCCGGCCAATTTTTGTTCAGGAGTTATTGTTTGAAAATAGCTATGAACTAGTCCATATTTCATTAATTAGATCTGGCCAATTTTTTGTTCAGGAAGTTGATAGATATGAACAAGTCCAGATTTCATTAATTTTTGTTCTAATTTTTGAAGTTCACTTTTCGAGAAAAAATATACTGGCACATCAATAAAGATCTGGATATACTTTCATTTACTGTAACTATATGCAGTGAAACACTGTTAGATTCATGCCCATGTTCTTGCCAAAAAAACAAAAAGATTCATGCCCATGTTTTTGCCAAAAGAAGAAAAAACATCCATGCCCACACATTATATATCAATTTTTCATATATTGTGGAATTTTATTTTTATTTATCTCCTTTTCAGAAAAGTCGACCATATTATTTTCGATGTAACTATTCAATTAGACTTGATTTGCAAATCGAAAATTTTTAATCAACTCAAGGAACTTTAATAATTGAATTTATTTCCTCACTTCAAAAAATCAGAGATATCTTATATTTGTACCATTCCTCTAATCTTCACACATCACAAAACCCTAAACCCTAACATAAAAACATCTCTAAATGAAACAAAACGTTTCACACTTTCACCTCATGGACACGAGAGCCCTGACCCTCTTAGAAGAAACACAAGTAGTGTTACTCTTCATCTTTTTCTTCTTCTCTCTCTTCAGATTTCTCTTCGCGATCCTCTCCAACTCGTCGATTGACTCGGTCAATGCCGTTTCATAAACCTTTAATTCTGGCGTGTAGAGCATTTTCACCGGCGTCAGACGATCCGAATCCGTCGGATCAGATCTGGACGGCCGGATTCGATTGGCTGTGATTGGTGTTTGGTGTTGGGCCCGTGCAGCGCATGTTATGGGAGCCTGTGCAGGTATAGTTCTCCTCCTGTCAATTACCTATAATAATCGATAAATTTATGTAAAAGAAATGTATAATAACAGAAATGAAAATATAAAAGAAATTCAAAAATAAAAAGCAAATATATACATTGTTGATATATCTGAGAGGAGTACGAGGAAACCAATCTGGATATACACTCCTACTCCTTCGACTCCGACTTTGACTTTGATGTTGAGAAGTATTTTGACCAGCCACATGAAAGTTTACAGGATTCACATTCTCCTTGTTGTTTCTTTTTGGCATTGGGTGGACAGAGGAGAGAATTCTTAGCTTCTCTTTGGGCGAAACAAATTTTTTGATGAAATACCCTCCCATTATCTCTCCCATTTCGCCTCCTTCTAGAATCATCTGATGAATTTAGCAAAGCAACAAAATTAATTATTGCAATTCGATCAAATTTTGAGAGATGTTGCATAATGAGATGGAATAAGGGGGTCAAATTCAATCAAGTATGCGAGCCCGAATTCAAGAAAAATCAAAATAAAAACCTAATCCATCCATAATCAGAGGAAAGTTCGCAACAGAAGAACTAATTCCAGAACAATACAAACCCATCAATCCATTTATCTAGGAACTCAATTCCACTTAAGCCGCTCCCTCTTAATCTTTTAGAACAATCTACGATTGTATTATAGATTGATATATTTAAAATAACTCTTCTAAATCAAGAAAAAACCAATAATTACTTACGTTGTTAATCTCTGTGAGATCTAATCTACGAATTGTAGATCATCGATGCAGTGAATGAATGAATGAATGAATATGAATGGGGCTGAGAATGAGATGATGAGAGGAAAAACGAAGAATCCTCTCTTTATTTATAAAAGACGGAGCAGTCTCTTCTGCCCCGGTTAATTGCTTTAAGATTCGTGCAGTATCCATCTATCCACCGTTAATTTTGCATCGAGATGCGTGCGAAACGATTTAACGTTAAACATAACGGTGTCTCGGTGTAATTTAACAGCACGGAGAGTTGCCTTAAATAAATCCGTTGCCTTGCTAATTTTTTCAAATTTTGAATTTTTGAAAAAAGGGTGGACAAATATTTCTGCTTTAAGATTCGTGCATCCAAGTGGTTCTAATTACAGGGTGTTAATGCATATATAACCCAACACTATAGTTAGTCATTCGTAATAGGCGAATAATACGATTTGCGATACGTTCGTGTATAATTCGTATTGAACGTTTTCTAAGTCGGTCAAATGAAATTGAGACGGTAATAATTCGTCAATCGGCTAATTGTTCGAAATAATTCAGTATATAAATTATGTAAATATAAACTTTTTATTTAGAAATAATTGGAAAAATACTATTATTTGGTAAAAATTCGTAAAATCCGGGTCGAATTTTTCTCCTGTTAAAAATTCGTGAATTAATGCGAATTATTGAAATGGAGACGTAAATTTCGCGTTTTTTGAATTATTCGGAAAATACGTGTTTAATATATGAATTATTCGTGAATTGACCAACTATGCCCAACACCAAATCGAATCGTATGAATGGATTTGGATTGTAAAAAAGTGCTGATAATAAATGAGTTCGTATTTGAATTTTCAAAAAAAGATTCACTCACTTGTTGGGTTTATTTTTCCATGTAAAGAAAAAACAATGATTCAAATCTATCATCATAATTGACATCAAATAGATTTTCACTTTTTTATGCAAAGGTAAAAAGGCTTCTAAATTTGAGCTTTTTTGAGAATTTTTCCCTGAAATTGAGGTTTTTTAAAATGAAAGGGCTACAATTATATTTAAATTTATACATCGTAACTACACATTTTAATTTCTTTCACTCCAGTAAAAAAAGAAGGAAAAAACTGTCTTTATCTTGTAAAATTAGTTTTGATCAGCAGCAAAATGGTTAAATATCGTCTCAAGTGTAGATTGACTGATGCTATATTCCTTTATACCAAGTCTTTCCCTAATTTCAAAATAAAAAAAATAATCAATTACATAATTAATAATGAAAAAATTAATATAAAATCTCTTAGAAGAAGCATGTCTATAAAATACCTATTATGTTCTATATGTCCAAATATATCAGCAAGAGAGGCATCCTCTCCATAAGGCAACTAATACAACAAATTAAAACATAAATTAGAACATTAATTTTAATAATTAAGCATTTATATTAAATAATAATATAATTTTTAAATTACCTGATATTTGATACTCAAACCATTAAACCCGTGAGAATTCGCGCCAGGAAAAGAATCAAGGATGAAAGAATTAATTTGTGTAAACTTTTCCTTGGCTAAAAACCACTCAGAAAATATTCTCAATGATATTCCCCCTATTTTCATATAAAATTAATAATATTATAATAAAAGAATCATAACCGAAGAGTAATATATATTAATAAAAATAATTACCGTCTCGAGTTAGCTGATCTGATAATTGTTCCTCAAATACACCATCATTCATACTAAAATCTTTTCCAAAAACTTGAGAAACTAAAACAATCATCTCTTTGGTGAGACTAATTTCTGAAATATTATCAAAATGTGATTTTCCACTCACACCAATACAAGTCTCTATATCACTAATTATGCTTTTCGGATAATTTGATGACTCGATAAGTATAGATTGTATTTTTCTACAAAGGGCGTCTAGCTCAGATGATTTTATCTCAGAGGGTTTCACCTAAAACAAAAAATGTTCAACAATCAATAATTAATAAAAATAGATCGCAAAATTATTTTTATTTATAATTTTTATATATATAAAATACCTCGAGTTCAAGATAATTTCCAAAGCGAGATTTCAAGTGTTGTGAGCTCCCAATGCATCTTAATCTCCCACCAACCTTTAAACAAAAGATGAAAATTCATATTATTGTTAAAAGATGAATAATAATGTGAGAATTTACAATGGGTAAAAGAGTAAATGTACCATAATGCCAATGCGAGTGCATAAAGCTTGAGCCTCGTTCATGCTATGAGTGGTTAATATAATCGCCGTTTTACCTCTTCTTGTTGAAATACGTGATATCACATCCCACATAAATCTCTTTGCTATTGGATCCATTCCTTCAAAACATTTAAAAGTCAAAAAATATAAATAAATAAATAAAACTCAAAAAAATAGAATATGAAATTTGAATTTTTATCCTTATAAGTTAGTACATCTTAAATTTACCCGTACTAAAACTCGAAAAAATAAATTTTGCCCTTCCAAGCTTTAAATAAATATCAAATTTGCCCTTCCAAAAAAGCTCAAAATATATCAAATCTACCCTGTAAAATTTTTCATACATTTTTTTTACTGTTAAATTTGATATTTTCTGACTTTCTAGGCGAGCACATTTGATATTTCCAATACGGAAGAGCGAATCTGATATTCTTTAGTCTTGCAAGGGTACAAGTGAAAAATCACCATAAATATCTTAATAATAAAAATTATTATTTTACCTGTGGAAGGCTCATCAAGGATTACAATGGGAGGGTTTCCAATCATGGCGGTCGCAACGGACAATTTACGTTTATTACCCCCACTTAATGCAAATGACGGTTTATCCTCACTTTTCCACAAATCAAACTCCGTTAATTTCTCATTAACAACCTATGAATAAATCAGTATAATTTATTCGTTAACAAACCCTCTATTCTTTAGAAAAAATGCAAATAAATTCATCTTAATTATTCTAATGTTTTTTTTTTCAATTTAAGCATAATGCAGGGTTTCTTTTTGCGAATTTCTCAAATAAAGAAATTAAAAACAAGAAGAAAATAACGGTAATACGTTATTCAAGGAGGATTCAGAAACGCCTTTTATTCTCGCGTAAAGCTCAAGATGCTCTCGAACCGTTAAGAACTCCAAAAGTGCATCAAATTGAGGGCAATATCCAATCTATAAGTTAAAAAAAAATCATATAAATTATTAGAATATAAAAAATAATAAATAAATGACAATTAATAAACATTGGAAAATATTATAAAATTTTAGGTAATACATGGCGCCTGGCAGCTTTAGGGTTTGACCTTATGTCATTGCCTAATATATACGCTGTGCCATCTGTTGGAATTTCTTCACCTATAAAAATGCAATGAATATTATCATATTATACAAAAAATCAAGAAAAATACTAACTTGTAATATACTAATAAAATATAAAAATACCAGTTAGCATAGATAAAGTGGTAGTCTTTCCAGCCCCATTTGTACCCAGAAACCCGAAACACTCTCCTTCGTTGACCGAAAAAGTCAACGAGTCAACCGCAGCCTTACTTCCATACACCTAAAAATTTCAAAAAAAAAAAAAAATCATTTCCATAAAAAAAAACATCGCCAAAAATTAAAACTATCTTTTTAACATACCTTTCTGAGATTACGAAGGAAAATCATGGAGTTATCTACATGGCCGTTGAGTATTTTCTGACGCTCTGTTTTGACGTCTTCATCCTCTCCAGTTTCAACATCAATGGAGGCTCCAGTTGTCGACGCGAGAAGCGGCTCTGTGTACTCTTTGGATTTTGAGCTTCTAGAAGCGGTTAGGTTAAGCAAGCCTTGTTTGAGTAGTTTGAAGTTTGGTTTTTTGAGAGGGAATAGCTCTAGAATTAGTGTCAAGAGGAAAAACAACACAGCCTGGTTTGCGAAAGAAATAGTTAAGTGTTTGTCACTGAAAAAAGGGAGTGATATTTATATTTTTTTGAGACCTCAATGGCTAAATAAGAAATGGAGGCTCCAGTGATATTCCAGTCAAGAACGGAATCCGTCTCACTACCAAGTTTCATGTCTTGTCGCCTTAAAGCGAGCGAAGCCAGTCCGTCAGTAAAACAAAATCCTGGAGCAATTCTAAAGAAATTCTGCATAAAGAAATAAATCCATCACATTTTTTTTAATTATTAAAAAAAGAAAAAAAAATTGAGAAATAGGGGAAATATTGAGTACTTTTAATAAGGAGTTTGCGGCTTTGGTTGACTCAACGAGACCCATGATGAATGATATGACCATCAGAATCAGACCGCTGAAGAAATGAATAAGCAAAACCGCATTCTAAAATAAAAAATTTAAGAAAATATATATGAGAAACTAATAATCCTTACTGAGAAAAATTGATTTTAAATGAATTTTTCATTAGTTAAATGAGAATTATACAAAACCTGAGCGACTGAATGGTTAGCAAAGAAAAACGTGAGACAATATGTAGATGAGGCGACGGCTAATCCGTAATTTAGGAATAATAGAATAGTTGGAATTAAACACCCGTTTCCAATAAACTGACTCAATCCTGCATAAAATAAAAAAATAGTTATTTTTTTATTTACTCAGAAATAAATAATAATCTTCACAACTGTAAAAGAAAATATATTTGGAAATATTTACCGAAGATAAAAAAGAGAATCATGGCAAGAGTAGTAGGAAATAGGAAGCTTATGAAATCCCAAATATATGTTGAAATCCAATATGACAATATAGAAACCTGACAAATTTAAACTATTGTTTACATTATATATATAATATTAATATGTACACATGCATATTTCATAAAATTATACCCCACTGATTAGCTGTTGATGTTTAGCCTTGACTTCACGCTCCTAAAAATGAAACCATGCAATACATGTCAAAACATATTATTAATATTAAGATTAAATTAATAAAAAATAATATAAATTTCACCTTAACAATGGCAACGGCAAAAGAGGCAGGAATAAAAGAAAACGCGATTCCAACAATAATTGAAGCAGAAAATGCATCTAAATCCTGTATAAAGCATAATAAACACGATAAAAGTAAGGACTACATATAAATAAATGGATACCCCTTTATTTAAGTGAAAAATCATGAATATACCCCTATAAAACATAAAAAATATCACACCAATAACCCCCTCCTAATTTTCCAGAAAATGCATGAAATACCCTTTTATCTTACTAAACAGTAATAAATAAATACTAAATACTGAAGCAAGGGTATATATGTGTTATTTCCTACGTTTTACAGGGAAATCCATGACATTCCGACATTTTGCAGGGTTACGCATGAATTTATCCCCAAACAAATAAATAAATCAATAATTCATATTTTAATATCAATACATGTCTTTGAGACTTTTGAGAGGAGGTGACAGGCAGAGGGTGATTACGCGTGGTAATACTCATGTTCACATCGCCTGTTTTGAGTCTCAACAAGGCCGAATTTATTATATTTATATATGTGGGGCCCGCGTGCTGACACGAGCTGTTGTGCAGAACCGTGTATCCAATCGTTCCGTTTCCGTCCGTCTCGTCCATCACAACCGCCCCATATCTTAGAATAAGAAATTAAAAATAAATAGTCAAGAAAGGGAAATTTGTGAAAAGGTCCCTGTGTTATGCCTAAATTGCCGAAAAACCCCTGTGTTATTGGAAGTCGTAACAAAGACCCGTCTATTCTTTGAGAAATCAACAACAAAAGATCCCTACTGTTAGTTTGAATTAATTCGAAGTCAACACCATCAATTGAGGTATAATTCAGGGGCTTTTTTGCAACGTAGGCATACTACAGGGGCTATTTTACAAAATTGCCGTGAATAAATAAAGGAATAATGAAGTAAGATTATTCGGTGCCTTGATTGGTACGATTCGTTCAAGCTGGTGATTAGAAACTCGCTCATGGAAACGAGATCCGGGCCCAGAGTGGGGCCCGCTGCATTTATTGCTTCTTCTAGTACTTTTTCTGAATCGGGAAATCTGAAGGAACGCGGCTCTTGTTTCTGTATCCAGCCTCCCTTCACGTTTGACGCCACCTGTCAAGTATTTATTTGTTAATATAATATAATATTCTGTTGAGACTTTGAAATGGTTTCATTATGAAAATAAGAGAAAAAGAAAGGGATTTGTTGAAAAAAACACTAAGTTTTGATAAAATAAAATATTTTAAGAAACCCCCAACTTTTGAATATGTTAAGAAACCCTGGAACTTTTAGTTAAATAAAAAACAGAAGAAGAGGGGCCGTTTTGGTCGAGAAACAAAAATGTAACTTAACCCTTCTAGTGGGGCAAAACATTTGCAGCCCACTTAACAAAAGTTTTCTTTTCCTTTTTTGATGGGATCTAAAACGTGAGAAACTTCCTCAAAACATTCAGAAAAGTTAGGGGTCTTCACAGAAAAAGAAGAGAAACAACGATAGAAAAAGAAGAAAAAAAAAAAAAAAAAAAAAACCTTGAGAGCAACAGGGAGAGAAAGATTGAACGGAATCGGTCCGCCACCACCAGCAAACCCGCCATACAACGGATTAAAATAATCCGTGGTTAATTTCACCGCCTTCTGATCCGGGTGCGGCTTCAGTTTCAAAAACATCAGGCCCAATAGCAGCGCGACAGCTGGCACGACCAGCTGGAACGCGACCGTCCTTCTGTCTCTTTTGGCAGAGACGGCTCTTTTTATGAACAGCGCTTTTGAGTGCCGATAGAAATTCGAGTTTGTTAAAAATAAAAAATTGCAACAGCAGAGTTTGGAGAAGGTGAGGACTAGAAAGTTGAGGATTAAGAGGGAGAAGTTTGAGAGAATTGAATAAATGTGGTGCACGGATTTCGATGCGGTTGAGATTTGGGGGTTTTGAGTTGGGTTTTGGTTTTGGGTTTGGGTTTGGGTTTCTTCTGATGAGACGCGTAAAAAGACTTCTTCTAAGGTGGTAACTGAAATGCCGTAACTCTCTATGCATTTAATGCTGTTGTTTGAGTTTTGAATAATGAGAGACTCTATCTCTCTAAACATGGCTTCGAAGGAGTGAGAGGACGAGAGAGGAAGTCTGAAGGAAATCTCTGTGCCCACCTGAAAAAAGAAATCCAAATATATCAAATTTACCATTCAGAAAGGCCAAAAATGTCGAATTTGATTGACCCTATTCAAGTTTGTTCTTCCGAAAAAATCAAAATATATCAGATTTATTAATTATTTATCTAAAGTTACGTACATCAGATAATGAGGTGGCGGTTGGAACATGGCGGCGGATAATCTCGGTAGCAATACAAGGAGCACTAGAATTCTAATGAAATAAAATATAAATTATAGTTAGATAATTAAATTTTATTTATATTTTTATAGGAGAAATTTACATAAATTAACTTAAAAATAGTGTAAGAATTACAAACCTTTACGATGGTAAGGGTATATCCAACCCCATACTTGTGCTTCAAAAATAGAGAACTGAAATCAAAACAAAAAAAAATTAATAAATTAAAATTTAAAAAATTAAAATAGAAAAATTTAATCCTGAACCTTCCACAGCATCTGAGATGTCCATTGGCCAAAATTGCGATTCGGTCCCCCAAAAAATCCGCTTCGTCCATTGAGTGTGTGGTTAGTAAAACAACTCTCCCCTTTTTAATTTTTTTAATTAATTGCCAGGTGGACCGCATTGAGTATGGATCCATTCCACTTGTCGGTTCGTCCAAAATAATTACCTATAATAAAAAAAGCATAATTAGTTATGAAATATAAAAAAGAGAAAAAAGATTAATAGAATTAAGTATTATTTTTTTAATTATTTTTTTATTTTTTTTAAACGGACCTTGCTGTTACCAATAAGTGCAATGCCAAGAGATAGTTTTCTCTTCATTCCTCCAGAAAGAGAGCTGATAATTGTGTTTGTTTTATCCGCTAAACCAATCTTGACAAATTATCATCAAAATTAATCATATTTATATATAATTACTAAAATTTAGAAATTAAATTGATAAAAAAGCAATAAAAAACCCACTTGATCAATCATTTCAGAAACTTCGCGATCTAAACTCTCTTCTTGAACGCCCTTCAGAACCGCAAATATCTCCAAGTGCTCTTTCACCTATAATTTATTAAAAAAAAGAACAATAATTGAATAATTTGGAAATAAGTTGACTTTATTTTATTATGCGCTGAATTTGAGACTTACAGTAAGCTCTGAAAAGAGTATGTCGTGTTGAGGACACACGCCCAATGTCTTTCTCACTTCATCCTATTACAATATCAATAAATAAATAAATCAACAAAAACATTTATTTTCATAAAATTAACTAAAAAGTTAATTAGAAAATTAGGTCACCATGTGTGTTTTAATGCTCCTTCCAAAAATCAACGCGTCTCCACATGAAGGAGGAATTAAGCCAACTAGCATTGAAATTGTCGTGCTTTTTCCTGCCCCATTTTGCCCTAAAATCCAAAAATTATAATAATATTTTGCATTTAATAAGTTAGAACATTTAACTTATATTGGATAATTATGATAAAATGAGATGAGATTTGACTTACCCAAAAGGGCAAGTATCTGATTTTCAAACAGAGTGAGGTTCAGTGAGTCAACTGCACAACAGCTCCCCTTTTTAGTCTCATACACTTTATGCAGATTCTTGATCTGAACACACCTGCAACAAAAAAAATATAATAAATAATAATAAAATAAATAAACAACAAAAATATATTAATCAATTTATTTATTTATTTAAATACCGCCCGTCAAGCTCTTGTTGCTTCATATCCAAACTCACGCTCTCTATCTCAGGCTCTTGAGCGTGACTTTTATCAGAGCATCCTGATTTGAAATTCGAAATTTGATTTTGAATTTCAAAATCAGATTTTTCCCTCTTTTGCCAAAATGATTTGGTGAAAAGAAAGTTCCATGGGTACCGAACCCCATACTCTCTTGGAAGAACCTATTAAACCAAATAAATATAAATATAAAATAGGGAAATTTACAAAAAAAACACTTAAATTGCAAAAAAGCCCCTCCATTATAGGAAATTGCAAAAAAAAACCCTCCATTCTTTAGGAAAGGGCAACGAAACCCTACTGTATATTACGATCTAATTAATATCTGCATTTAAGCATAATGCAGGTTTTTCCTTTTCTGCAATTTAAGCATAAAGCAGGGGTTTTTTGCAATTTTAAGCACAATACAGTTTTTTTCTTTTTTTTTTTGTGCAAAATTTCCTAACAAAATATGATATAAAATTATTCGGAAAAAATAAACAAAAAACAAAACTCACCTTATCAAAATATAAGCCCAATAAACCATACAAAAACACATCGACGAGCATCATCAGAAGACACACCAGAAAATTAACGCCAGATGAACTCTGCAATAATATTCCGTACAATTATAATTCTCTATCCAATTAAAATAACAAATATATCAAAGTTTTATGAATTTAATAAAGAAAAACCTGCCACATGTTGGTCCACCTAAGCCCTACGTGTGCCCGCTCATAATCGGCGAAATTCACGGTTCCCAATGCAAATGCGGACGGTGATAATACAGAAGCCAAAACCTTCCATATCCTAATTTAGTAACAGAAATAATTAATTATTTATTAATTATTTTTATTTACAAGGGAAATTTGCAAAAAAGTCCCTTTGTTCTTCCTAAATTGCAAAAACGCCCCTACTTTATTGAAAATTGCACAAATGTAGAGTCAACATAGTGAGTACTTTTTGAATTTCCAATTATGCAGGGGCCTTTTTGCAAATTAGCCCACCAATTATTCCGTGGCTTGCTTAAATTTGGGCAGAAGGTTCATTTACACAAAATAAAAGAGTCAACATAGTGAGTAGTATCTAAATTTCCTCAAAAAAAATCAGTTTTCTTTTTGCAATTTCCAGTTACGCAAGGGCCTTTTCACAAACTAACCCCACCAATTATTATCATTTTATAATTATTCTTTTACTTACATTTGCACGGAAGTGTCATTTACGGAATAATAAGGGAAAAAGGCGCCCAAAAAGGAAAGTGTTCCGACAGCTGAAGCGGTTTTGGAACGAGAGAAAAATGTCGATATTAAAAACGCGAGCATAATTGCACTTATACTGAAAGTGAAAAAGTATATGAAAACTAATGATTTGTCGCTGTATTTAAACAGGGTGGTCATGGAGCATGCTGTGATTATCGCTGACGATATTGCAAACTATAAAATATAAATAATTAATCATGATAATGATATGAGGTTTAGTTAGAGAGATTGCATATTTGTTTGGTGATTAAGTTAAGTGGAACCTGAATGAAATAGGTAATGAACCAAGAAAGGTAAAACGTTTCGTCTTTGAGGCCCATCATGTAAAGGCCTTCTTTAATCTTTTGCTCCTGTAAATAAAATAAAAAAGAGGAAGTAATAAACTATATTCATATAATTTAGATTAATTTACAATATCATAAAAATGTGTAATTATATATGCCTTTTCAAATACAGAGTAGCTAATGAGGCGAGATACTGGATAGAGGAACCCCAACAGATACCTACATTCTCCAAAAATAATAAAAATGACGAAATTCATAAATTATTAAAAAAAAGATATTTTTTTTCTCAAAAAAGTTAAGAAGGAGATTTTTTTTTACTCACAAAACGCCCATAACGCGCTTAACTATAGTCTGAAATTCATCGTCTGTGTATTCTCTAGTAGGAAATGGCGCGATATTTATATTTTGAGGGATATATCTATATTTATTATTTCCCCAATTCATTTCTGATGAGATATTAGAATTATTTCCGAATTTCTGAGCAAGTGTAATCACTAATGAATCCATCACTTGTTGCAACTACAAAACAAATATAACTTATAAAAATAAATTTTCAAAATTAAATGCATATGAAATTACGCGAATTATTAAGTATTTTTTGTATTTATCATACAGTGAGAAAGCCGCTAAAGCCGTATTGCAAAGTGGGAACTATATTCATGTCTAATTCAAGATCATTAAGATAAGGTCCATTTACATCCATTATTGATTTCATATCTGGAAATCCTGAAAAGGCCCACGTGTGATTTAATCTTATACTATAGTCAAATAATTTGGGCCCTAATTCATTGAATATTATCGCTCCTTTTATCTTAGGGTTAGATAAATTCCTGACCAAAAAGAAAATATGAAATAATAAGTTGGTTAGTATTTAATAAAATGAATAAATTATATAGTTTATATGTTTTTATCTTACTTAGAGGGATCAGTGATGCCGTATGAGTCTGAGCGAATATAATCTTCAAACTCTAATTCAGTCTTGTATATTTTTCCAACCATCTAGAATGAAAATAAAAATTAGATTTATTTAATTTTGTTGAAGATTTGAATTTTAATGGTGATTTTTTAATTATTACCTTTATTAAAGGAAATTTCATGGCGAGTGCATCAAGCATGAATCTTGTTTCAGTTGTATCAGGTGCAAAAGCTAAAAACTCATCTTGAGAAACTAATAATTTTAATATAGTCTCAAAACTAGGTGATATTTCACTCTTTCCCACTTCAACAAACATGCCTTTCTTAATATACCTGATAATCAAATTAATTTTGTTAAAAACATGAGGAGATATGAAGGACTGGATTGTAATTATGTAATTTGAGAGGGGTTTGGTTGGAAAATATACGATTGCACTGGATGAATTGTGGTGTCAACTCTCGTGCGGATGGCAATCAGCATAAGCATCACAATTGTGGGTAGAAGAATCTGTCAAATAAAAACGAAAATTCAAGATAAGGAAAAAAAAAAGAATAACTGTACAACTCAATTAAGCCTTGATTCTGATTAAAATTGAAAAAATGATCAAATGGAATCCTGATCACTACGCCTTAATGAAAACTCTGATCAATTAATAGCGTAATTCCCTCTTAGAAGGCGATCAAGCACTGTCCGTATTGGTAAAAACCCAAAATCGTTTCCAAAATTAGGCTCAAAGAGTGAAGCTCCATGAAAAAAAAGGAGAGTAAAACATCAATTAGCTTGAAAAAAACTGAATTTAGTCAAGAACCTCAGTCAAAGTAGTGATCGGATGGCGAATTTTGAGGAGCCAATTTTTGCGCAGCATAGCCCTCAGCTGTCTCTTCGAGCTCCCCATCTCTCTCCCTCTCTCTCACACAAACACGCAAAACAATGGATTCTCTTCAAAACATCAATTCAATTCAAAGGAGAGAGAATTTGGAGGAGAGGGAGAGTGGAGCGGAAGGGAAGAAAAGCGAGTGTGTGGTCAGTCCGTCTTTCTTTTCCTTCACTTTTGTATACTTTTGTATTCAAAGGCGAGGAAGAAAAGAAGGGAGAAGGAAACTGTGGAGTTGGCGCCGCCCGAGGGAGGCGCGCTAACGCCGTCTGTGTGGGTAACTGTGTGGATGTGTGTAAAATGGTATATTGAGGAGTCAAATGAAACACTAGTTGACTTGACTTTTACGAGCCGTTACTTATCTCCAGTTATGTGAGGGGAGTAGTAGTAGTAGTAAAGTTCGATTTTGAAGCAACTGGATAGCTTCAGTTAAGTGTGAACGGAGAAGGTTAAAGAGGTAGCGGGACCCACTTGAAGGAATTTGGAGTCTGAACTATTGAACTGTGATATTTTGGAAGGGTAAATATGATATTTTGGATTTTCAGAAGGGTAAATATGATATTTTAAATTTTGGAGGTAAATATTATATTTTGGGTTTTTAGAAGGGTAAATATGAAATTCCCCCTTAAATGTAACGTCCGGTGACGCAATATCATTCTGGTTCTCATTGAATTATATAATATTTTTAGATATTAAATTTTATATGTTATTTATTCTATTCTTTTCTATATTTTTATAAATTTATTTTTATTTATATATATTATTTTCAAAAAATATATTTTATATATTGTTTTTTATATACTATTTTATGTAATTTTATATGTTATTTTCTATTTTATGTATTGTTTTTATAATCTTTTTTATATTTCAAAATAAATATCTTATATATAATTTTTTATTTTATTTATATTCTTTTGTTCTATATACCGCTTTGGTAAAAAAAAAACTGACTGCTGCACTATGGAAAACCTTTGTCGTACGCTAACATGTCCCTTGTTAAATTGATCACTAGCATTCAATTATTCATATATTATTATTGCATAAATTAGTTCATTTTAATATAACTATCTACTAAATTGAAACATATCAAGTTAATAAAGTTAAGGATACAATTAATCCATTAATTTAGAATGGAAAAAATCTCAAAACAAAATTCATCTTCAAATAAAAAAAGCACATCAACGTTTAAAGTCAAATTGAATGCAGCTATATTTAAAGTTTAATTCCATGTAAATAAAACTCATACCCTCTATACTTAAAAACTCTCTCTTCAACCTCAAACCCTAAACACCACAAATGGCCATGAAACCCTAATTTCTCCTCTTCCCTTTCCCCATTTCCAGTCTCCCACACAAATTTAAAAACCCCTAAAACCCTACTAAGCTCCTTAGCTCCATTCAAAACCATTTCTTCATCATTTGAACTCAAAACTTTCCCCACACAAAAACTTTGGTTCTTTCCGTTTCCACTCAAACCTCCACAAATCTCCACCTCTAAATCTTTCACACTACCATATAAATAATAAATTAATAACGTGAATAAACATTTCGATGAATGGCCTAAGCTTTTCGTAAGCTTCTTTTGCACCAAACAATCTTGAATTCTCGCCTCTTTGTAACTCACATGTCTCTCTATTGATATATCTCTTATTTGATATAAACCCTCTTTCATTGATTCTAGCTTCATTAAATGGCATTTCATGCTTTCTTCTTCTTCAAAACACTTAGAAATATCGTTAAACATTTCAACCACTTCTTCCCATTTACATTTTTCCTCAAATTTATCAACTTTTTTAACAACTTTTTTTCCGACTTTTTTTATCGGTGCGAGTTTGGTCCAAGAAGGCGAATCTTGTGTTGAAACATTTGTAGTCTCATTAAGAAAATTAATGCAATTTGAAACTATTTGTTCAGCCATTGAAAAAGAAAAAGAAACAGAGCGGCATTTCATCGAACAGATTTCGTGCTTCAAATCTTTCAACACCTCTAAAAGAGTTTCTCTCCAAATGTGATGCTGAGTCACTTGGGGCAAAATCGTAATTCTAACTATCTTTCGTTTCTGCACAGAGATGTTTAACAATTCGCTGATTTTGGTCAAGGAGTTTAAATTCACTGATTTTATTTCAGTTGAATTTCTAAGGCAAGGGATTTGAGTGGGGTGATATATAATAAATGATTTGGCGAGAGAAATGAATGAATTCATTTGGGTTATTGTTTGATTGTCAGTAATTACAGAACAACCCATGATATTTCTGAATTTTCCATCTATATGCTCGATATTTTGTAAACTAAAAGATAATCTGATTAATCTTGAATAAGCGGCTCGGTACCAATCAGGTGGCGGTACGAGACGCTCTCTTTCAAATTCTTCTTTAGATAAAATAGAATTTAAATGGGTCGTGTACCATCTAGTATGTTTTGGACGGAAAATAATGGCTGATTGGATTATCTTAAAACGCATTTTCAGTGAGTTTCAGTGAAGCATTTCATCAAACAGCTGGTCTGCGTTTGAAATGCGAAATGAAGAGCGCCGTTTTTAGAAAGCTTGGTGTAAAGAGGAAGTAAAGCACTGAGTAATCTTCATGAGTTGAGAGGGAATCAGGAGGAAGAAGAAGAAACAAAGAAAAAAGACCTCGTATTTATTCTGTTTTTCTGCTTCAAAATGCCCGTTGGCTAAAGACCTCGTATTTTTTGTATGGCTTATCGAGCCAGTAAAAAATGGAAGTGGGGTCCAAACAAAAGGGAAATGAAATAGTGAGAATTAACTAATATGTTGAGATTGTTTATGTTGCACACTTACTCTGTGTTAAGACATATGTATTAGATTCTGCCTCATATATTAATGTAGAAGGGGGATTATACAATACATCATTATTTCTCTACAAATGTATTTTTATACCACCATGACATATATTATGATAATTTAATACAAATTTCAATTATTCACATATGATAGACCCCACTTTTTGTCTTCAAAAGTAATTAAATTTATAACATTACTATCTAATTCAAAAAATAGTATTTTTTTAGTTTGTGATATTAATAACTTACTGATAATTAAATATTCATAATTATAAATTAGAGCAACTTATAAAAAGAACAGAATTACACAAATATTATTTGTAACTAAACAATTCTCACATATTTTCAACATTCATCAATATTTTACTTAACTTCTAATTACTATTTGACAGCAAGTTCTCAATATATTCTTAAGGGGTAATATCACGTATACCCTTCCAAAAATCCAAAATATCAAATTTACCCCTCCAAAACTGAAAATATCAAATTTATCCTCTTAAACTTTATTTTATATCAAATTTACCCAAAATTCTATTTTACCATCCAAATTAATTAAAAAAATGCTGTAGCACGACGGCACTGTAGATATACTGTTTTTTTCATTTTATATACTGTTTTCTCATTTTATATACTGTTTTGCCATTTTATATACTGTTGTTTATTCTTTGTGTATTTTTTATTTTTTACTTTTATATACTATTTTTCCATTTTATATACAGTTTTTTCATTTTTATATACTGTTTTCACTTTTATGTATATACTGTTATTAGAAAATTAATATTATATACTGTTATGTACATACAGTTATTAGAAAATAAATTATATATGCTGTTATTAGATCCGTCGTGAACAGTCGTGCTACAGTACGTCGTGCTCTATCAGGTCCCTAATATATATTTAAATTAAAATAAGAGATGAGGGACATATTAGTCAACTAAATATATTATTTATTAAAGTAATTAGGTTTTAGAAGGTTAAAATATAGTTAATTTGGTAATTTGGGTAAATTTGATATTTTAGAAGTTTGAGGTGGGTAAATTTGATATTTTAGAAGTTTGATATGGGTAAATTTGATAATAGTTAAACTTTAGAAGGGTAAATTTGATATTATGAACTTTAGAGGGGTAAATTTGATATTTTGAGTTTTTGGAAGGGTATACGTGATATTACCCCTATTCTTAACACTAATAAGAAAAAATATTCTCCAAATATTCTTAATATCCTTATTGGAAATAATAATTCATTTAAAAATAATTAACAAAAAAATCATCCATAATAATTACAAAATTCGATATTTTACAATTTCCCCCAATTAGTTCAAATTTTCAAAATTAATATCCATATTCAAAATTAATCGACACAAATCTCATTCTCTACAAACAAAAAAATCATATCTATACACAATGGCGGATCTTGACCCAAATCGTTAGGTGTTGTAGTGAAAAATGCATCAAAAATCTTGAGAGAGCAGTGTCTATATAACTTGTAAATCTATCACAAAATACAGTATAATTATCATATATACATATATACTAAAACTCCAAAATCTATGAAGGACGACTGCTCCTCTAGTCCCTATTAAGATCCGTCACCGTCTATACATAACATACCTTCCCACAAATTCCGTATAGAAAAGTCCCACAGACTACACAAACTTGTAGGCCATAGAAACTCAATATTCTATGATATCTTTTTGTTTGCTTGAAAATATTCTATAATATAATAATATATCAACAAGGCAAGTCAATAGAAACTACAAAAAGCATCACACAACACTCTCAAACAAACTCCTCTCCACCACATGGACATGGCCTTCTTCTCCTCTCCCGCCATCTTCCCTTCCGTCCATCTCCACCTCTCCTCTCCGCTCATCTCCTCCTCCCGCTTCCTCCCTCCCTCCTCCTTCTCCTCCCCTCTCCGCATTTCCTTCCCCTCTCGCCTCCCCCGCCCCTTCACTCTCCACACCTCCGGCCCGTCCGGCCCTTCCGGACCCACCAGCGGCGGAGCCGGAGGATCCGGTGGAGGAGGAGACGAAGGAGGAAGCGGAGACGATGAAGACAACGAGGAAGAAGAAGAAGGGTCGAGTACTGGTGATAGGAACAGGACTGTGGCATTGCTGGTTCTGCATGAATTCGGGAGGTCCATTGAGAGCTTGCCGGCTGACCTGGCGGCGGCGATTGAGGCGGGGAGGATCCCCGCCGAGGTTGTGAGGAGGTTCTTCGAACTGGAGAAGAACTTCGTGCTCAGATGGTTGCTTCAGTTTGGAGGGTTCAAAGAGAGGCTCTTGGCCGATGATTTGTTCCTCACCAAAGTGGGCATTGAATGTGGTGTTGGTATTTTCACCAAAGTACGTCTTTTTCATACTTCTTTTCTTTGTATTTATCAAATTTTGCAAATATTATGTTGAATTAATGGGATTTTACCGTTTTTTTCTTCTTTTTTGTGATTTTATTTCAAAGACTGCTGCTGAGCTTGAAAAGCGGAAGGAAAACTTCTCCAAAGAACTCGACTTTGTTGTTGCAGATGTGGTATGTATTTCTCTTTAATCATTCCATTTTTTGTTATTTTTGCATGATTTTCCTCACAAATCATGGTGATTAATGCAAATACGAATAATTATCTAGTTTTATTTCAGGTGATGGCATTAGTAGCTGATTTCATGCTTGTTTGGCTTCCCGCCCCAACAATTTCTCTTAAACCCCCTATTCCATTAAATGCGGGCCGAATCGCAAAATTCTTCTACAGCTGTCCTGACAATGCTTTTCAAGCAAGCTCTATTTTTATTTTATTATTTTTATTTATTTTACTTTCAATCAATTTTCTCCTCTTTATTTATTTATCTATTTTTTTCTTTTTTGGGACAGGTTCCATTGCCTGGAGATTCGTACTCAATTTTACAGAGAAGCGGTGCTATTTTGGTATAGTTGATAAATTTATTTATATACCGTTTCTAATTTACTAAAATTAAAATTACCAATTTATTTATTTTTATATTTATACAGAGAAATGGGGCCAAGCTTTTCGCTGTAGGAACCGGTGCTTCCTTGGTAACACATTTTTCTTTATTTTTTAATCCAAAATTCATTTTTTTATTAAAAAAAACCTGCATTATGATTAAATTGCAAAAAAAAACTCCTTAACTGGAAATCTCCAAAAACAAAAACACAATCGGTTCTTTAGAAAATTGCAAAAAAAAAAAAAAAAAAAAACACTGTTAGTTTACTTATCTTTTTTAATCATTCCAATAAAATTAATTTTATTCAACAAATATTACTTAGAATGATTACATAAGTTTTTTTATAAGATGAGTGAATAATTAAATAAGTTAACTAACGGTAGTTTTTTTTTTTTGGCAATTTTCTAAAGAATGAAGAAGCATTTTTGCAATTTCCAAAACTGTAGTTTTTTTTGTTTGCAAATTAAGCATAATCTAGGTGCTTTTCGCATATTTCCCTTCGAATTTCAAAATATTTCGTTTTTGGTACAGGTCGGTACGGGCGTGACAAACGCATTAATATCTGCGAGAAAAATGCTCGACAAAGATTATGCCGGTACGGCTGAAGACGTACCGATTATTTCCACAAGTGTCGCGTATGGAATTTACATGTCGGTTTCCAGCAATTTGAGGTACTAAATCACAAAATTGTTGTAATATTTCTCTTATTCTTCGAAATTTTGAGAAAAACAGGGACTGAAGTGCAAAATTGCTATGTTTGAGAAAATTTAAATTGTTATGTTTCTTTTGTTCTTTGAATATTGAGAAAAGGAGGGGGCTGAAATGCGAAATTGTTATGTTTGTTTTATCCTGTGAAATATTGAGAAAAGAGAGGGGCTAAAGTGCAAAATTTGTTGGTTTGTTTGTTAGGTATCAAATTTTGGCTGGAGTGATTGAGCAGAGGATTTTGGAGCCACTTTTGCATAATCAAAAATTAGCATTAAGTGCTATGTGCTTTGCGGTTCGCACAGGGAATACTTTTCTTGGATCCTTAATGTGAGATTTAACAATCTTTTTTTATTTATTTTTACAAATTACGTGTATTTTAACATAAAAGTTTCATATACTTTTTTTGTTTCTAATTATGTTAATTGTATTGTTTAGGTGGGTTGATTATGCGAGATGGGTTGGTGTTCAAAAAACGCGCGAGTGAGTTTTCTAGAATATCTCACTATTTCAAAACGGTGCAATTTGTATATTGAGGCGTTTTGCCACAAGCTCAGTAGATTTATGTCCATTCTGCTTATGTATGTATGTATGTATGTAAATTTTCCCTTTTTTGGACGGTTGATACTGTTTTTTGTTATTGTTTAAAACAAAATTGTGAATTTAATGCAAGCTTAGAGTGCAAAGTTGATGTAAAGAAGATACAAAATACTCTGAAATATGTATATGTAAAATGTATATGTAAAATTTCCATTTTTTTGACAGTTGGTACCGTTTTTTTGTTATTGTTCAAAACAAATATGTGAATTTAATGCAATAAAAGGTGCCTCAAGAGTGCCAGGGTGATGTAAAGATATAAAATACTCTGAAACTACTAGACATCATACAGAGATATTAGATAACTGCCATTCATAATATTAATTATCATTAGACCGAAAAAACTACAAAGCCAACAAACATCATATATAAGATGACATAACTGCATATTATTTATTGATTATTTAATTATTTAATTATTATTTATTTAATAGTTATTAATTAATTATTATTTATTTATTATTAATTATTTATTATTGTTATTAATAACTTCAACGAACTTGTCCAAAGCTTCCTTGCATCCTTGTTGAACTGTCAAAGATATACAAAAACAAATAATTAGTTAATAAATCTGTATAGTTAAAAATAGTTCATTAATAATTAGAAGGCTAGTTATTCAATCTGACCTTACTTATTTCCATGCAATATACGGCGCCAACCCTCTTTCGATGCAATAATCTACAATCATCTTTTCCTTTTGTTTTATTAGATCTTCATGTTTAGATTTAAGGTCCTTCATAAATTCTTGAACATGGTCGCACTCTCCTTCTTTAAACCGCAGTTTCATCATTTCTATCTCATTCCCCAGTTGAGCGTTGAGAAGTTTATATGCGTCGAGCATAAGAACATGCAACTCCACTATGATTTTCTCTCCCTATTAAAATTAAGTATGCTATTATACAACAAAAAAAAGGAACTAAGCAATGTATTTTTTAGGGGTTCTTTTTGGACCTCAAGTACTATGGGGTTCTTCTTTTGATTCGCCATGTTTGCATTGCGCGAGATTTTTCCGAGTCCTGGAAAAAATGATTTACAAATACTGAGGGTTATTAAGGAAAAAAAAATGAATGTTTTTGGGATTTTGGAGGGTTAGCATGCAACAGATTACTTCAAGAAAACAATGGATGCTAGAGTGGCTAAAAACTTCTTCTTCTTTTATCTTTTTTAATTACTTTTTATTCGCAAATAATGTTCACGATACGACGCGATCATGCAAGTGATCCCGCAATATTTTTTCACGAGATGATTATGTAACAAGTTATTATGGTAGCAAAATTCTTTCATATTTAGAAAGAAACTAAAAAATAATGCAGCAACTATTTAATTATTTCATCGGCTTCTAAAATCTAATATTGAACTGCTTAAATCAAAGATTGGAGATTAAAATTGTTCAATTTTTTTTTCTATTTAAATAAAGACAAACATATTAGAAAAAAATAGAAAATTTGTTATTATAAAAGTTGAAATAAATAAATAAATAAGGAAATTGGGGTAAGTGGAATTCAGTTTACCTCTTGGAGATTGAAAGCTTGTATTTGGGATGAAGTGCTTAGAGAGTGTTCAAGCCTTTTTATAGGGGTTTTACTTCTTAAATGAGAGTCACACATATTAATTTCCATTTAATACTTTCCTTAATATTATTTGCTAGAGATTATACCTATTAATTTTGCAATTAATACTTTACCCAAATATCATTTGCTACAGAAATATATATATTAATTTGCAATTATACTTTATCTATTATCATTTACTGCAGAGATTATTATGTAGCACTAATCGACTATTATCATCATAACTCATAGGATGTTAATCCAACGTTTAGTTCAATTCTTAGCTATACAACGGTCATAAATCTCAGTCAAACTGACAGTAATTTCTTTGAACAGTTACTTCCTTGTGTACCAAAAAAAAAGGTCAAAATTTAATGCAGACCCCTGTAAAATGAAAATGATATATTGCAAAATGGATAAATATTGCTTGGCCGGTTTTTTCTTTGGTGCAATTATATATCAGTTAAAAGTCATGATTACTATTTATGAATTAATAATTACTTTTTAGGAATTAATAATCTCAATATTCATATAATGCATTTCAAAATTCTGATTAATACATTAGTCACTTGTTATTGTTGGAGAAGTTCCACTACAATTTTTTTTTGTTATAAAACCAAAATATTTACTTCAAAAGTGATAAAAAAACAAGAAGAAATATCTTTCAAAATTAACTGACTATGCAAATGCAACCTGACTATGCAACTGAATGAATAATACCTAATTTGAATTATTGCAGATTTATTGATTCTATGTCATTTTCATGTGTTATATAACCATCCATTACATAATATTTCAGTATATCATTTTTCTCTCTAATATATACCATCCGTAGGTTAATCTTTTGGGTTCTCTCCAAAATCTTATGGAATAATAAAAACTTTTTTCTCAGGATAAAGCATATGGAACTAATAGGGGCATAGAGAATTAGATGGTACTACATATATAAACATATTTATGTTCAGAAATTCATGCATTCTGAATTTCTTTCATGCTTTTGGCATTTCTAACAGCAACTTATTGGCGGAAGAACATATTTGTAAATAATTTGTTAACTATTTTTATATATAAGATAATTGACATAATCACATAAACCACAACTCTATTTTATGTCATTTTTATATATAAGATAATTGACATAATCACATAAACCACAACTCTATTTTATGTCAGTCACGCAGATATTGTTTTCAATAATTTATACACTCAACACACAAATACCCAAAACAGAATGCCAAAATATGGAATATCTTAATTAGGTCTATATAAGTGCCAAAATATTAGAATTGAGACAAATTCACAATAATTTCTTGACAAAATATGTATATAGCTAGACATAAAATGTAGATATACTATATATCTGAATTTATTTAATTGACGTAATTCAATTTACATAAGCATATGAAAATTAGACATTACTCATTTGAAATAATATAATATAATATCTAGTAAATTTAAGAAATATAATAATATAATTCATCTCATGCAAAATTATAATAAAGATGCCACATAAAATCCAGACGTACATATATATGTGAATTTATTTAATTGATGTAATTTTAATTTAGATGAGCATATGAAAATGGGACATTACTAATTCTAAATAATATCTAATGAATTTAAAAAAAATTATAATATTACAACTCACTACATGCAAAATTATAATGAAAATGTCACAGAAAATCCGGTCACACCGGACACGTGTCATCTATTTATCACACGTCCAAAATTGTAAGTAGTATAAATAAATTTGTTCACAAAAACATCATGCAAAATCCTCCAATGTATTTGCTTTGCATGTAACAAATCATGTATTGCATTGATAATTCGAGTTCATACATCAAGTTAGCAATTAATAATCCCACTATTATCTATCTTTCAGTTATATATATATATTGACTATTCTATAAATCTCTCCTTAGTCCCTAGTTTCCACTATCACTCTATTTCCGTACACCTGTAAAAGATGCCAAGTTTTTACTCCAAAATTGATAAAATAAAATGATTGAAAAAAAAAATATTTCTTTTGAAATACATAAAAATACTAGAAGTACAAACATTTTGTCGACTGACCTCTCTTTCTTTCTGGCTTTGATTAATTCTTGCAATATTTTATTTTTCATGAAATTTGTCACACACTCTTCTTGTAATGCAATTAAGTCAATTGAGCCAATCATCTTCACTCCAACTGCCACGTCAACACCATTTAACATTTCACTTAATGCCTATCCCAATTTCACATACAAAACAATTAATAAAATAAATTGTTTGGTAATTATCAACAAAAGAAACAAGTGTAGAATAAAGACATCATGGACAATTTTAACTCACATTTCCTCTTTTTTGTGTATTTTCTTTAAATTAAGGCTTCAGAGTTGAAACATTTTTATGTTTTACAAGCTTCATACCTTGATTAGACAATCTAAATCAAGACGAACTTTGAGCAGTTTATCACGTTCTTTGCATAATTCTAAACTCAATGTGTCATTTTCAGATAATTGCTCTTCGACTTCCTCCATTATTTCAATGAGCTTTTCTTCAATGGACATCTCCAGTCCATTCATGAGCAGGACCGAGTCGGGATCTTCTCTGCTTATCTCTAGTACAAAAAGAAGCAACTTCATTTTATGCAAATCTAATATATTTTGTTTATATCTTGCATTTAATTTGCTGAGCGAATCCAGTACTTCGCAAGAAGCTTTTAATAATCTCTGCATCAAAATTCAGAACACCTTACAACAATTTAAAAAAGGAAAATAATTCTAGGTTAAATTTCAAAAAGGAAAAAGAAATTTGGAGTAATTTGGAGAATCTCTATACAATATCTGTACAAGAATAAATGAAATTTTCTAGAAATGAAACCGCATTAAGTTAGAAAAAAAACTTTGAAACGGACCTGTTTATCCTCCAAGAGGCCCAACAATATCGCATAAATCGCCAAAATCCTTTGCATTTTTCTTTAATTTTCTAATTCCGAAGAAAACTGCAGGGAAAAACGAAATGTAAGTCTTTTGTGCAATAATGTCAAGTGAGACATGAATTTGTGGTTTGAAATTACAACTCGTGCCCTGGTACAAAGAGTGAAATTACACTTGAAAAGACAAAAATAAGAAATTTTAGGAAGGTAACTTTGCAAAATTGCAAGTGAAAAGAAAAAAGGAGAAAGATTTTGAGTGGCAAACGAGAAAGAATGGAATTCATAAAAGGTTCAATGGTAAAAAAAACTCAAAATAAGAAACAACTCAGGGAAAAATCCAATCAAATGCTCAATATATGTACTACATAACATATTATAGAATGACTAAAAAGATTAGAGTAACATCAAATCCAAAAAAGAAATTGCAAAAAAAAAAACTCAAAAACCATTTGCTAGGGTTTTTACCTTCTCAGAAAAGAAACTGATGAAAAAGAACAGAGAGAGAAACACTGGTTTCGAATTTAATTTGTGTATGCTCTCTTTGTACGGAAATTAAATGAACAGAGGGAGAATAATTACTTCACAAGACAATTCTACGCTGTTTACTCTTTTTGTTCGAAATGTTTATTGTTCGGCCATCTTCTCACGGTCTTGTTTTTATTTTATGTCTTTGGGTTATTAATTCTTTTTTAGTACTTTTTAGTTCGTTTGACTCGGCCCAAAGGCCCAAAAAGATAAAAGGTCCAACAAAGTGCAGATGGGCAATATAAAAGGTCCATCAAAGTCATTTACTTCAATGTTAAGTTTGGTAAGTTTTTGCAAATCAATCTTAACCTTAAATGCAACATCATGATTAGTCCATAACCTTATGATGCATATAAGAACTGGTTTGCTCTTACAAAGGTCATGACCATTGAAGCAATTTTATACAGACCTTTCAATATACATCATTTTAGTGTATAATATTTTTCTCCAATATATATGATGCATGAGTTGATCTTTTCAATTTCCTCCAAATTTTACAAAATAATAAATTGTCTTATTTGTCTCAGGTAAAATTACAATTAGATAACAGTATCGAGAATTGAATAACACTACAATATATAAATATAACTTTATTAGAACTTCACGCAATTTGAATTTCATATCATGCTTTTAATATTTCTAACTACAACTTTTGGATGATGAAATTATTTGCAATGGAGTTGTTACTCATACTCACACATAAGATACCTAAAATAATCACATAACTAAAGTAATTCCCAAATTGCTTCTAATAATCTGCAAACTTAATCACAAATTCCCACAACAAAATGTCAAAATATGGAATATATTAATTAGGTTTATATTATGCATCATATGATTCAGAGTTAATACATCATGTTAGCAATTAATTATCTCACTATTTTCTAATACTAATATATGTATTTGTTTTACTTTTCTATCGAATCTCTCCTTAGCAAGTCATTATTACACTATCTCCAAACACCTATAAAAGAGAAACGTTTACTACAAAGTTTATAAAAAAAGACAACAAGAAAATTCTTTTATTAATGTAATAAATACTGAAAATTTATTTAGCGACCTTTGTCTAGCTTTGATTAATTCTTGCAATCTCAAATCCTCCATGAATTTTGTCTCGCATTTATCTTGTAATGCAATCAAGTCAATTCCACCAATCATTTTTACTCCAACTGCCACATCAGCACCATTTGCCATCTCTTTCAACGCCTGCCTCAATTAAATAGAAAATAAATTTCGTAAATTAAGCTGATTTTTTGTATTTTTGTTAATTAAGGTTTCAACAATGTTTGTTATAATTAACAAGTTTTCATACCTTTATCAAACAACCCAAAGCCTCAAGAGCTTCCAATTTCTTTTCACTATCTTCCTTTAATTCTGAAAACGATGCTCGACATTTAGATAATTTCTCTTCGGTCTCCTCCATTTCTTCAGTGAGCTTTTCTTCAATGGACATTTCCAGCCCATTCATGAACAAGACCGAGTCAGGATCTTCTCTTTGGAGCTCCAGTATTTCAAGTTGCATATTCATTCTAAGTAATATTTTTTGCTTTATGTGAATTGAGATCAGTAAAATCTTGACCAAATTCATTTTATTGAATGAAGCTTCTAGCAATCTCTGCATTGACAAGTCATCAAAACAATCTTTTTCAATTCTCTCGGGAATTTTGTCAAACACTTTGTGGACAAATATGTAGAATGCTTGATTTGAAAAAAATTCAAAACTTCAAAAAGAATTTGTAGTATTTCAGTGCAATGCCTACACTCTAGACAAGAACAAAAGAATTTTTTCTACAAATAAAATCGCATCAACTTATAAAAATGTAAATAAACCTGATGATCCTTCATGAGGCCCGACAATGTCTCATCATTATTATGCATGCTTTCCTACTGCAGAGAAACACGAAATGAGAACTCTTTTATGCGAATTAATGCCAAGTGCGAGACGGATTTGAATTTGAATTTAAAATTACAACTCGTCACCGAGAGTTTCAAAATCTTTTTGAGTGAAATCAGACATGAAAAGACCAAAATAAGGAACTTTTGGAAGGATAAACGCAAAATTACAAGCGAGAAAGAAAGGTTTTACAAACAACTAAGCGCAGAACTCTGAATTGTTCATAGTACTTTGACAAAAAAAAGAAAAAAAAAATCGAAATAAGAAAGAAATTAGGGGAATTTCAATTTAAGCCTCAATGAATTTCCATCAGACTAGAAAACCAATCACTAAAAAGACTGGAGTAGCATTCGAAGCAAAAAAGAAGAAGAAAATAATGCGAGTAAAAATCACTAGAAATCGTTGTTATGGTTTTTTATTTTTCACCTATTTCATTTTTGAAAAAGAAAACGAAGCTCTGTTTAGTAATGCCCCCTTCACCGAACATTCCTACGCTCTTTTACTGTTTTTAGTACAGGATTCTGATTGGCTGTTTTTGGTATCTTTGGGGTTAGTAATTACATCTTTCACCATTTCTTTTTAGTTGATTTAACTCGGCCCAAAGGCCCAATTGAGGCAATAGTGAAATCTTCGAAGAAAATTTAGAAATACATTAGGGGGATTTCCTACCATTTGATGGTTTGGTCATTTTCTGGATTTCCTTTTCTTTTTGGTAGACAAAAAAATATCTGAGGAGATGAATTTTTGGGCTTCGACTCAATTACAAGTTACAACAAGACGATATAAATTTGTCACGTCGAGAAAATAAAATTTTCAACTTTAAATAATATAAAGTTTGAAATTATTATTTATTGACTCTCTTCTAGACTCAAATCTGTAATTATTAGACTAAAAGACTTGACTCAACTTGCTAACTTGTATAATGAATATAATAACTACTAAAATGCCCTCGTGCAAATTAAAAAATTATCGTAATCTTGATTCATGCATGGTGCACAACTTTCGAACTCATATAAATTAAGTGTACCACATGCACCTATCTTCACAGTGCTTAACACAATTTTCCTTAAAAATAAATCAATATTAACATAATTAATTTTCCTTCAAACTCCAATGGCTCTAGAAACTTCATCTCCGAAGTTCCTTGTCACAGACATTATTTCTCAAAAATTCGAGGTCCCCGCCAACTTTGTCCGGCCGGAGCACGAGAGGCCGAATCGTCATGCTATTGAAGAGGCGCCTATAGAAACAATCCCAATCATTGATCTCAACGGCCCAAATCATCAACAAACTGTTGATGCGATTGGCCAGGCTTGTGAGATCCATGGGTTTTTCATGGTAAAATCAAACCAATAAAATCAATAATTCTTTCTTACAACAAGGTGGTCAGTAATTTATTTATTTTTCTTTTATTAGGTGACAAATCATGGGATTCCAAAAGAGTTGGTTAACGCAATGTTACGCGTGGGCAGAGAGTTTTTTCACTTGCCGGAGCCGGAGAGGAATCACCTTTGCTCTGAAGAACCATTGAAAGCCGTTAGATTGACTTCTGGTTTCAATGCGACGGCGGAGCACGTTCGGATGTGGAGAGATGCTCTCAAGCTTCAGTGTCACCCTATCGAAGAATACATTGATCAATGGCCGTCGATCCTCCTGATTTCAGGTCCATATATATACCATGTTTATGTATATTCTATATATATCCCTCAATATAATATACTTCAACGAAAATGGGATTATATGCTCCACAACATATTGAAAATAAAATAAATAGATATATAATTGTGTTTTTTTATATATATAGGGAGGTGGCGGCAGAGTACTCCAAACAAGGGAGAGAGCTGGGGGTGAGAATAACCGAGTTGATTTCCGAGAGTCTCGGGTTGGAAAATGAGTTTCTGGAAGAGGCGATGGGAGGACAACTCCCGCTTTTGGCTGTAAACTATTATCCACCTTGCCCTCAACCAGATTTAGTATTGGGATTTAATCCTCACACAGATGCCAATTCAATCACTGTTATACTTCATGACGAAATCTCTGGTTTGGAGGTGTTGCGTGATGGCAAATGGGTTAGGGTTCCGCCAGTGAAAGATTCTTTTACCGTTATTATTGGCGACCAAATACAGGTATATTAGTGTGAAATCTTATATGGATATATATTAAACTAGAGCATCATTTCAGTTTTTTGTAGTTTTTGTATCATAATCTACATGTATGAAAGGGCGTTTTTCCCATTAAAAAAACCCGAAAATTTAAAACAAAAACGATAACAAAACGAGGCGGAGGAGCTACCGGAACATATACAGCACATCCAAAAGTTCTTAAATGGGATATATTTGACTGCAAGCCAGTTACAAGTTGTATGGGGGAGTATTTATGATAAGCAGTTGATCTTAATCTAATTAGTGCTGCAGCGTGTAATATTGCATGGCCCCATATAGATGACGATAATTTTGATTTCGTAATTAAGGGCCTTGCGATTAATTGTAATCGTTTAATAAGAGATTCTGCTAGACCATTTTGCGTGTGTACATGGGCCACTGGATGCTCAACTTTAATCCCAATTGACATACAATAGTCATTAAATGCTTGAGATGTGAATTCACCGGCGGGAATTGTCCTCTTAATCTAATTATTTGAGCAAGTAATCTCGCAAATGCAACATTCCGAGAAGATAATAGACATACATGTGACCATCAAGTAGATGCATCTATTAATACCATAAAATATCTAAACGGTCCACATGATGGGGTAATAGGCCCAAATATATCACCTTGAATACGCTCAAGGAAATTGGGTAATTCAATCCCAACCCTAGTTTGTGAAGGTCTAACGATTAGTTTTCCTTCATAACATGCAGCACATGATATTTCATTTGATAAAAGAATCTTCTGGTTCTTTAATTGATGCCCATTTGAATTTTCTACAATTCTTCGCATCATTATTGCTCCAGGATGACCTAGACGTTCATGCCAAACCATAAAATTGCTTTGAGAGTTATTAAACTCATTTTTCTTTATAGCATGATGTGCTTCAATTGTACTAATACGTGTATAATATAAGCCTATTGATAAAGCATGCAATCTTTCTAATATATGTTTGTTACTGCAAACAATATTTGTTATGTGAAGGTACTCAATATTATCTTTATTCATTGTTTCAACATGATATCCATTTCGGCGGATATCTTTAAAACTTAGCAAATTTCTTTTTGATTTAGTAGATAATATATCATCATCTATTACAAATTTTGTTCCTCTAGGCAATAAATAATGGCTCTTCCAGAGCCTTCAATCAAGTTTGAGGTGCCTGATATTGTATTGACATTTGCTTTCATCTTTGTCAAATTAACAAAATATTTTATGTTCTTAAGTATAGTGTGTGTAGTTGCACTATCTGGTAGGCATATATCACCGTCATCCATTATTGTAATATTCAAAAGAAACAAGACCTCCAAGTCTCTTCATTTATTAAATAAAACAAAAACAAATACAAGATAAGATAATGATAACATGAAAATAAACATGCTAAAGAAAATACTCTTAATAAAGTAAATGTACTAGAAAATAAAAACATTATTGATGCGTAAAGAAAAATTATTTTAGTCTTGAACATCTTCACTAGCAAGGGAATATTCATTATCTCCATTTGGGGGGTTAAGATAGTCCTCTACATCCAAGCGTGTATTAACCAAGGGCACATTCAATGGGTCTTCATTATCTTGATAGACCAAATTAACCTCCTTAGTATTTTCTTTCTCCTTCAGGGAGGCTTGATAAAGTTCAACGAGATGCCTTGGCGTACGACATGTATGCGACCAATGCCCTTTCACACCGCATCTAAAACATGGATCTCCAGATCCCTTGAGAGTGACACTTTGTGGCTTCTTGCTCCTTTCTAGTGCGGGTTTCTTAACTTGGCTATTACGGTTCCAAGAATGATTTTGACCACGGCCTCTTCCACGCCCACGTCCACGACCAGGGCCACGACCGCGATTACGACCGTTAAATGCAACAGCATTCGCTTCTGGGAATGGCCTAGAACTTGTCGGGCGAGACTCATGATTTTTGAGTAATAATTTGTTATTCTGTTCCACCACGAGTAGGCACGAAATTAACTCAGAATACTTTTTGAACCCCTTCTCCCTGTACTGTTGTTGCAGGATAATATTTGAGGCATGGAAGGTTGTGAAAGTCTTTTCTAGCATATCTCCATCAGTAATATTCTCCCCGCAAAGTTTCAACTGAGAAACAATTCTAAACATCGAGGAATTATACTCACACACCGATTTAAAATCCCGTAGTCATAGGTGTGTCCACTCGTCACGAGCTTTCGGGAGTATTATTGTCTTCTGGTGGTCATACCTCTCCTTGAGGTTTTTCCATAAAAGTAGAGGATCCTTAACAGTAAGGTATTCACTCTTTAATGATTTGTGGAGATGGTGGCGGAGGAAGATCATTGCCTTCGTCCGATCTTGGATCGATGCCTTATTTTCCGCTTTGATGGTGTCTCCCAGACCCATGGCATCAAGATGGATCTCAGCGTCGAGGATCCATGACAGGTAATTGTTGCCCGATATGTCAAGGGCAACAAACTCAAGCTTCATTAAATTTGCCATGTCGAAGCTATATTAATGGGATAAATTAAATTAGACCCTCGTAATTTAATATTGAAACTTCAGGTTTCAATAAAAATTAATTTCAAACTTTATGTGCATCAATAAACTGAATTGCAACTACAGGTGCATAAATGAATAAAATAAATGTACGAAAAATAAATGTGCGAAAAATAAATGTGCGAAAAAATAAATGTGCGAAAAAATAAATGTACATAAAATAAATAAAAATAAATATACTTGCAACTTCTAGTGCATGATTTAAACAAGCAACTTCTGGTGCTTTAATATAATAAACATGCAACTTCTGGTTGCAAAAATAAAAAATAATTAAACAAGCAACTTCTGGTGCTCAAGTAAAAATAAACATGCAACTTCTGGTTGCGTAAATAAAATTAAACAAACATTTTCTGGTGCGTAATTAAAAATAAACGTGCAACTTCTGGTTGTATAAATAAAAACTAAACACGCAACTTCATAAGCAACTTCTGGTGCTTAAAAATAAACACGTATTAATAATAACATGTTGTCTAATGTTCAAATAAATAAATAAAAGAAAATTCGAATAAAGGAAGAAAAAGAATCCGAATAAAATTATTGGAATATAAGAAATAATTATGGTTCATACCTCGCTTACGTTGGGTCAGAGTCATGCTGATAACGTGTTATAAAATAAAAGAACAAATAACTATAAAACAGAGAATTGGAAGGAGAAAATTATGTATTGAATTGTGGATTAAGAAATACAATAGTCACTGCCCCCTTTATATAGTAGAGGATGAGTGCTGGTCAAGAAATCTCTTGCCTGATTCAGGATTACTATAAAGGAAATAATTTGACCTGGAAATTAATAGAAAATATACTAATTAATACCCTATAATAACTCCTTCCATCTTTACAAGAATCTCCCAATTTATTGTTGCTTAAGGACTAAGTAACGGACATCCATATCAATTATATTCATAACAAAATGTATTTTTTGTTGTTTGGAAAAAGGATGTACATGTTATATCAAAACCTAACAAGAAAGTATGTTTCACATATGGGTGTACTATTTACTAAAATTTTCCTTTTATTTTATCTATTATTTCATTAGGGTTTCAAGATAGGGCTTTATCTAGGACCCGAATGAAAGCTATGATCAAAATGTCACATACAAATAAAAAAAACAAAGTTACCTCAAAATACACGTGCCACTTCTTTTTCAAGTTTCATAGCTAGATAGATCACATAATGTGAAGTGTGACGTTAATTTTATTTTGGTACTGATATTGCATGACGGGTTCGGGGACGACCCATGCGCGACGGTTGACGTGGCAGACACCACGTTAACCAAAATATGACGATGACGCGACAGATCTTCAACCGGCGCCTTCCAGCTGAGCAGGCAATGGCGGCAGCACGACGGGATGAACCTGACTGCTGAGATTTGAAAATAGTGGCGCGGCACGAAAACAATATATAGATGATGATATAACAATTTAGATAAAAAATATTATATATATAGTATAACGTTCTGATATAAACAATATATATAATTCAGACGAAAATAATATATAGATATGATATAACAGTATATATATAGCAAATATATAATTCAGACCAAAAATAGTATATATATAGTATAAAGTTATGATATAACAATATATATAATTCAGACAAAAATAATATATAAATATAATATAACAGTATATAATTCAGATAAAATAATATATATAGCAATATAAAATTTAGACAAAAAACACTATATATAACAGTATATATATGCGTATATATAAATATGATATAACAGTATATAGATATTGTTATCACACATATTTTTGAGAAAAGTATTACATTAAACTTTATTTTTTTTCAAGAAATTAGATTTGATATTTTTCACTAGTCTGACATTATTTTTGTAAAGCTTTAACAACTACTCTAATGTTGATATACACAATTTTATTCATGATGGCACAAAAATAAAATACTAATAAATTTCTTTAGTAATCTGACTGATGAGTCAAAGAAAAACATTTTTAGTAACGGGGCATGCATGTTTATTTTCTTTTTCAATGTTTTAACCGGCCGAAATAGGTTTGCATTCTCTCATTTATTGTTTTTCTCAACCGAAATGAATTTTTAATGACTTTCATTTTGTTTCTGTTAGAAAAATTGATAAAACATTTGGTTACTCAAAGTTTGTTTTTTTATTTCAACGCATTTGAATTAATGATTTTTAATTTGCCTTAACATGGCCAATTTGTAACCGAGCCTTCAATTATTCCATGCATTTTATTTCGGGTATTCAAGTTTTCATCACAATAGATATGTATCATTCAAGTTTTTCATTCGATCGTTTGGGGACAAACGATCTTTTAAGGGGTAGTGATGTTATACCCTGAAATTTTATAAAATAATATGAAAGGGTATTTTTGTAATTTTACTAAATCTTAATTTTCTGAAATTCTGAAAGTATATATTTTATTAAAATACATGTTTTGAGACAAAATTTTAGAAACTTAAATCATTAAAAATGGAGTTATATTTCATAACTTGTGATTTATTAAGATTTTAGGGGCTGAGTTATAAAATCATTAAATTTATTCATCTCCCTTCTTCTAACTGTTGCATGCCTCTTTATTCTGGTAAATTCTTTTAACCGAGTCAATGAAATGATTGCTAGCATGTAACGGTTTATTTCTTTTAATTATGCAATTATAAGTACTAGTCAAAAAAATGATACTGATTTGGGTTCTAACTGTTGGGTTTTGTCTCAACCTAGTCCGAAGATCAACAAATATTTTGTAACTCCTCTTAACCGGGTCAATAAGTGTGCATGACATGATAATTATGTTGGTAACGTGCCATATTTTAATTGGCCATTTTATTTCATTTAAAGACGTTGCATGTCCTCAATTAAAACTCTCGAACGCATAAGCTTGACTCACAAGTTTCTGGTTTATAAATACTCATGAATCAAAATTCATTCCATCATTTTATCACAGTACAACATCATACAAGAATTATTTGTTCTTCCTTACCCATTTTCTTTTGGATCTGTAAGATGCATTGGAATTTTCGAAGGGTCAAATTAGTTATGTCGCATTCATTCCGAGATAAGGGATTTTGCTCTCAAATACATTTACGATTTTTAAATTATTTTGCTATTAATAAATATTAATTATATTTTTATTTGAGCTTACATTGCTCGTACCGAATATCTTATTATTTATGAAAATAAAATATTTTATAATAACAATAATATATTTTTGAGATATAACTATTTTATGGGATAAAGATGTGATGTTGAAAAAAGTGGTAGTTAAGGTCAATCAAGTCGTACTTGGTAGGTGGAAGCCAAGGCCGCTGATTATGATCAAGGTGATAGGCCGTACTTAGTAGGTGGAATCTAAGACCGCTTAATTACCCAATAACGAGCTCCGAAAGACTTGTATCTGTGTGCATACTCGAAGCCACGGAGCATGATCTAATGTGTATGTGTGTAAGTGAAGAGAAATTAGAAAGAGATATCCCAACATAAAATGATTTTAAATATATTTATATTTATACGATTTGATCAAATATTTATTTATTAAAAACTAGTATTATTTTTAATGTATGTGAAGCATGTCCTTACTGAGTTATATACTCACCCCTCTTTTTCTCTCCATTCAGGTTTCAGGTTCAGTTATTCGGGGCATCGGATTGAGCGTCATCAAACATCAAGATAAAATAAATAGAAAATAAATATAAAAGTAAATATAGATACTTGATTTTTTTATTATTTTTTATATTTTTCCGCTGTAATATAATTTTTAGTGCCGTATATCCTTCGGGATATACGACCGTTACATTTCGGATTGAAATTGGAGTCGGGATGTAACAAATTTGATATAACTCAGAGAAAATAATATATATAGATCTAGCATTTGGACTTTCAAGCAACATGCTAGCCATATATAAAATTTGGACTTTCAGTAGTCTAGAACATTATAGACCTTGAACGGAAATATCATTGCACACACAAAACAATCAATCACATCAGAGATCATGCTTAAATATGGACCATTTGGTGATGGCAGCATTATTGTTTTTTTATACTGCAATGCTTATTGAAAGTTTTTGGTCTGATCTATGATATTCATCTTTAAAAAAAATATGGATCGTACATTGATAAGTTTCCAATCACAATGTCTGACTAATAAGTACATGTATACAGTATACTCTATCAGAGATAGCTGAGGTAATTATCTTATGAGTATATATACTAAGCCCCTAGATTTCCCCCTCCATGGCTCCAGTGACATCATCCGACGTCAAAACCGTTGGCAAGTGGTCCAAAACCAGAAACGGTTCTGGAATTTTTTTTTTTTTTGAATTTTTTTTTCAAATTCGATTACCATCATGTACCAGTCGATTAATGCTAGAAGCAGTCGAAACCGCATTAAAATCTACTGAATATTCGAAATCCCGCCTATTTTTCTCAAAATTTGAAAATCCCAGTTGTTTTTTTTTTCAAAAATTTATAAGATCGATTACCGCCATGTAACGACCGATTAATGCCGGTAATCAGTGAAAATCGCGTCAATTTTTTTCAAAAATTTTCAAAATACCATATATAGCTTTCCCCTCTCTCTTCTAAAAGCAATTTTCTGAAGAAAAAAAACTCTTGAGAGAGAGAAAGAGAATGAGAGTGTGAGTGAAAGAGAGAGAGAGAGAGAGAGAGTGTGAGTGAAAGAGAGAGAGAGATGTATCTTGACGACTCTCCGGTGATGTCGTCGCCGCCGCCACTGGTAAGCAGTCCAAAATTGCTTTTTTTTTTTCAAAAATTATCAAAAACAAAAAGCTTTCCTCTCTCTCTTCTACAAGCCATTTTCTATAAAAAAAAATCTTGGAGATAACGAGTGAAAGGGAGAGAGGTGACTTAACGACTCTCCGACAACCTCTCCGGTGATGCCGTCGCCGCCGCTAAGGAGTCCGAAATCCACCCATTTAAAAAAAAAAAAACCAACCATTCTATAATATTCATCTTTTTTTCTATTTCTCGTCTAAAAATTATTTCATGAAAAAAAATTAATGGAAAGAGTGGTGGATTGACGACTTTCCGGCAATCTCTCTGATGATGACGACTAGGTAAGTAGGCGGCAATTGGTAACTATCGTTTCTCCCCTATTTTTTCATTAATTTTTTTGTTTTCTTATATTCTAATCGATATTATTTATGTAATTTATATTCATTTTTTAGTTGTGATTTTGTTTTGGTTTTTTTTCTTCTTCTTTTGTTAATTTTTCCTCATTTATTTGAGGTATTTTGGTTACTGGTGGTAAGTGCTGGAAATATGATTTCATATAAACTTTGTTGGTAATCAAATTAGTTTTTGGTTACTGGTGGTGAGTGCTGTAAATTGTTGGGGAATCCATAGCCATGTACGTTACATGCGCAGCGGAATCTATGGATTTAACCCGTCCTAGGATCATCGTTAAGGGAATAAAAGTACGAGATTAATTATTAAAATTTATACTTCGGATCTTCCTGATTCGCGAGACAACGAACGGATGTAGGTCTGAACTATTCTGACTTATAACCTTCTCCTTCCTGAAGCTCGACAACGCGAACCTCCTTGCTTCTCGTAGGGATGAAGAAAAATCGCTCGCAAGTTCTCAAGTTAGAGAACCTCTACTCGTATCCATGCGAACTTCAGACAAACGGAATAACTGGACTCGGCTTCTAAGGCTTTAGAATTATGTATGGAATAGAGAGGGGTGACCTCTCTATTTATACTAGAGAGGAAGGCGAACGATTGCTCAGTTACCATAACTGAAAACCTAATTTTCTGTGCATATTCAGTTCAGAACGGAACTCTTCCGTTCAAAATGGAATATAGTTTCCAAAACAGTGAAAACCTTGCTGCCAAGAAACTGGCACCTTCCGTTCAGAACGGAAGTATGCTATTTTGCACAAACAATCATCTAATGATTGATTATTTCATTCACCAATTTATACATCTCATGTTCAACTGTTTTAAGGTATTTTCATCCCGTACGAATGAAGTTCATTGTGTGACCGTGTAGGTTCCATTTAACGCTGGCAACGATCTTCTAAAGAACGTAAGTCATGAGTAACCTCTAGACTGATGGCATGACTACCCATGTTAAATGAAATGATCAGCGATCATTAACCTATCTGAATAGATATTTGCTTTTTCCTTTTGTTCTACGATATATGTCTTAATCACAAGGCATGGATGTATGTTATCCTTGAGTTTGATCAAAGTCTATTTTCTAATCGAGAATTAGACTGAGTAAATACAAAATGATATTAACAACACATGTTAACCCATTTTGAGCATGGCCATGCATTTTCTTCAGTCCTATTTCATCAGGGGGCCCAGGAATATCTCCCTCTTGACGAGAGGAACAAATCCCATCTTGGTTACTTACATTCATCGTCATGATTCAGTGCATACCTAATGATGACCCTAATGATCATCCCATTACGGATGACGTAGGATCATATTAAAGTATGCAGTTCCACATACAGAATCAATGGTGACCTCAGGTCGTAGGAACAAGCACATTATTCATATGAGAATCACTAATGACATATACCATGCATATTCTCATAGTGTGGTCAGTCTAGTATGTGTTCTCTAACACGTACCTATATTCCAGACTTGACATCCCTATGTCCATGATCAATAGAACATGATCATCCAATCTATGAATATACTAGTGTGGATATGTAGCTTCTTACCTGAAGTATGCTTATCTCTATAAACATCATACATATCACTAGGGACAGTTTAGAATGTCATTCGTTGGTTCACAGTTCTACTATCAGAATCACGTATTCTGATGACGTGAACCCGATGTGTCATTCATGATTGATAGAAGATATGCAAACGTACATTCACAATTCATACACACAGATATAAAAGAAACAACCTTTATTGAATAAATAATAATGTCTTAATAAATAATCCATTTCCTAGCACAAATATATTTGGCCTAGGGCACTAATCATAAATGTGATTTCATATAAATTGTATTGGTAATCGAATCAGTTCCTATTACCAGCATTAATTGAACTAATTCTGACGAATGTCAAAGAAATAATGTATTTATGGTTATTTTAATGGTGATCTTTACCAAAAAAATTTCATTGCAGGTTGTATATTTAGGTGAAGAGATGGTGAGTTTAATGGTGTTAATTTAATATAACTAGGACAATGCTCGCACTTCACGGCGAGTATTTTAATTTTAATAGTTATTTCAATCGAATAATGTATAACTTGCAATTATGAAAATTCAAAAATTAAAGTTTATGAATCCATGATACATAAATATTACATGAGAATTAAAAATTATTGTCTTTGATTTTCTTATGTCATTATCTCTTGACATATTATATTAGAAAAATAAATTAAGTATTAATTAGGCTTAGATGAATGAGATCAGAAAAAATAAATGCAAGATAATTTATTTCGAAGATTTTAGTTTAGAAAATTTTAGTTGAAACTACATAAGATCAAATTATAGATGATTAACTTTAAAAAAGATAAAATTAATAATTATATTTAATATTATATTTGTGGGAAAAATATGTATACTACATAGAAAAATTTGTCACCACTATTTTCTTTTTTTTTTTTAGATGTTAAAATGGTATGGATTACACATGTGTTATTATAAAATCTGTAGTACATTAAGTAATATAATATAGTTTTCAATATTCTGAAATTTTGTTTGAGATGAAAGTTCTCACATAAGGGAGATATAACACTGAATATTAATTGAACTAATCATATGATATTATGATAATAATTAAAATTAAAATCTAAAATTTGATAAAAAAAATTTATTCGACGGGTGAGAGAAAATTGATAATAGTTCTCTTGAGAATTTTCAAAGAGGGGTAAAAGAATATAATAAGAGTAAATGAGCTTATAATTTTATTACATGTTCTTTTATATTAGTCTATATTCACATATTTTATCAAGAAAAAATGAAATTGAAATCATAACAATATGTCTTTATGTGATATTGTGCATATAATTGAAATGAAAAGCTAAGATTTAAAAAAAGTCAACTGCCGAGATAAAATTGACAATAAGTCTCTTGAGAATGCTCAAAGAGAGATGAAAAATAAGGTTAAGTTAATGAGCATATCATTTTTGTACATATTCTTTTATATGGTCTATATTCACATACTTTAACAAGAAAAAAATTGGAACCATAACAATATGGAACTCAAAATAAAGAGAAAAATCCAACAAATTTATATTTGATGATTGTAACGTTAGAAATAAAATATTTCATTAAGAATTATAATTTTTTAAATAAGAAAAGAAAAATTATTTATATTTTAATGAGTAAACTCTTCATTAACTATTGATATTAATTGTTGAATATAACTTTGCACCATGATTTATTGGAACCATCTTATTAAGATCTGATGGTCACCAACAAACTCACAAAGGTTCTCACTAAATCGGGTATAAAACACAAAATACCAATTCAACCAATCATATGCTTATGTTTTAATAACTACATAAATATTGTCATAAAATATCAATAAATTTGAGAAAATGAATGGCTAAGATTCGACAAAAAAATTGATCGAACGGTCAAGATAAAAGTGATGATGTGACCTTTTGAGGAGGCTCAAAAGTAGGTGAAAAATAAGGGGTTGGGGTTAATTTTAATTGTGGTGAGTTTAATGGCGCTTATAAAATATAATTTAATGTAATTTTTTTGGTTACAAGAGTGTAATTTTAATTGTTAAAATTGATGTAAATATTTTGTGGGTATTTTGTATGATAAAATTGATGTAATAGTTTGTATGGTAAATATTTATTATGGTAATTATCAATTTATATTTATTATTTACATATTTTGTATGATTGTGCATTGATTTTTGGTTATATTTGATTGAAATGTTATATTCTTGCTAAACAAATTGAGTGAATAAATATCTTATAATTTATAACATGTAATTACCACTATGATCTGATTACCACCAAAAAAATGTGAAAAAGACCATATATAAATAATTATTAATTTTCATTAAATTAAGATTTGATATTTGACGTGACATGTGGCAAATAATAATGTTAATTTCTTGGAAAAATAAAAAATTTATATAAAAAACTCGAAAACCACCTAAAAATCTGCAAAATTACTTATCTTCCGATTACCAGCAGTCAACACCAACTTCATCTCACGTGTCATTATCAATTACTAGTTGTGACGTCATGTTGTGTCATGGGGGCATGATGGGGGGCAAGTATGGGGTATGGCATAATTTCCCTTAGCTTATATCTAAATGTTTTCCAAATTGACTATATCTATATGCTGTTTAAATGTCAAGTTTTGGAAGCAAGAGCATGAAGCTTAGTTTTTTTTCTCTTCTTAGTTTTTGGTTTTATTTTGCTTTATTTAGAATTGGTTTTAGTTACTTTTATGTAAATATTCCATACAACGTTTTATTTTCATATTAATACAACGTAAGCAAACACTTATATTTAAAAAAACAAAATGTCAATCTCATGTTACAAATTTTTTATTTGTCATCTATTCGTTGCAAGTGCTTGTTATTTTCTTTGTCAACTATTCGTTGCATATGCTTGTTATTTTACTAGGGGAACCCTCGCTCCGCTTCGGAATATACTGAATACAGTTTTCCATTTGAATAATATATTTGTCGTATAGAAATAATGATATTAGCCTTGATTTTTTTGGAAGGGTCGTAGTTTTCTTGGGGTATTGCGGTAATTTCAGTGTACTGTTTTATTTCATGTGGCAAAATGACGCTATTGTCCCCATAAATTTGGAAAAAAAAAATTAAATAATTAGAAGTTTTATGAGGTACAATTTGAGTCTATATAACAAATATCTTTTAAAGTTTATTGCACGGTAACATATATCCTTTTTAGGAGTCAAAACCAAAAATAGGGATACGTGTCTCAGCTTAGAATGGTAAAATAACGACATTACCCTCGGTTTTTTAGAAGCGACGAATTCTTTCGGGGGTATTATAGTAATTTTCTCTATTTCAGCTCTGAATGATGAAATGATGATGTTACTCTTGATTTTTTGGAAGCGCCAGAGTTTTCTTGGGGTATTGCGGTAATTTTAGTATACTGTTTTATTTCATATGGTGAAATGAAGCTATTGCCCTCATAATTTCAAAAAAAAAATAAACAATTAAAAGTTTTATGAGGTTTGGTAGGGGATATTATAGCAATTTTCTCCGTTTCAGTTCTGAATGCTGAAATGACGATATTGCCCTTGATTTTTTTGGAAGCGCCAGAGTTTTCTTGGGTATTGCGGTTTCAGTATACTATTTTATTTCATGTGGTGAAATGGCGCTATTGCCCTCAGAATTATGATAAATAATAAATAATTAAAAATTTTATGAGATACAATTTGGTAGGGAGTATTATAGTAATTTCTTCTGTTTCAGCCTGAATGCTGAAATGATAATATTACCCTTGGTTTTTCGGAAGCGCCGGAATTTTCTTGGGGTATTGCAATAATTTCAGCATACTGTTTTATTTTATGTGGAGAAATTACGCTATTGCCCTCCGAATTTCGAGGAAAAATATATAATTAAAAGTTTTATGAGGTACAATTTGGGTCTATAACAAATCTCTTTTAAGCTATATTACAGGGTATAACTTGGGTGTAAATAACAAAAATTCTCTTAGGAGTGACATATTATGGGATACAACAAAAATCCTCTTAAGAATGACACGTGTCAACCCCAAATGAAACTTAGGGTACAACTTTAGGGGAAATAACAAAAATCTTCTTAGGAGTGATACGTGTCAAATCCAAATGAAACTCGAATTTCCTTATAATAATGAAGAAAATTTGTCAACTACTGGTTGCATATGCTTATTATCTCTTTAAATATATCTATTACATTTTCTTTTTGGAAAATGACAGTATACATTCATGTATGTACATATTATATATATTTATCTATTAATTAAGAAAATTATCTCGCTAAGATATCATTAATTAAAAAACTAAAGTTCGTACAAGGTGAAATTATCTATTCATTATATATGGTTTAATATCAATATACTCTTTTCTGTGTAACGACGATGCTAGTAGCTAGAAGGCAAGTTGGCGGTTGGTAACTTGCTTTATTTTAATCAGAAATATATCCAGATCAACAAGTTATCCAGAAGTTAGATCTCTATTGTCAATGCTCAAATTATCAAAAAAGCCGAGACTTGCTTTTTGACGCCACAATCTGGTTGAATGGATTTATGTTCATCAGAAATAGAAGTAGACTCGGCAGTCTAAGAAGCTAGCCGATGAAGGAACAACGAATCTTCTGATCATTTTCCTCTATTTCTACTAATTTTTGTATATATATTTATATATATTTGCCTTTGCCCTCCCCCAGCCATCCAACTGTTGCATGAGATTAATCTATAGTAAGAAATTTTCTTCGCACCCCCCGCAAATAGTTGTGATCAAACTCCCTCACTAAATATAAGTAACAATAAACAATCGCTTATTAAACATTTCTCAAAAAAAAAAAAAAAAAAAACTATCCTCACCCAATGGTTTATTATTTTTTCATTTTCACATTACTTACTTTTTTTAATCATCAACAAAGGGATAGATATCCCAAGTTCGAACATGACTTAGGCCGGGATTTTTCTGGAAATATACGAGGAACATACTAGCCCCTTACGGTTCATTATCGTGTCGTCATATTCGAGTCGGTATAACATTAACATAGAAAGAGAGAGTAACACAGTAGAACTGAATTTAGTGATTTAACTTTTCTTTCGTATTCTTCTTTTGTTCTTTGTTTTCTTTTGGTGGTGCTGAGCCACGACAGCTTTGAGGAAGAGAGGGTAGGAAGGAACTAGGAATAGGATTCAAGACAGCATAATGATGAGAAAAATACGGATTTGACAGTATGGTCACGGTGTATGAATCATAAGCATCAATTTTAATTTAAGAACTCAATTTTTTTGCAAGAAAAAGAGACCAAGAGATGAATTTTAAGGCTTCGAATCAATCACAAGACAACCTATAAATATTTTTTTTTTTTGAAGGAGGACCTATAAATTTTTGTAACGTCAACAAAATAAAATTTTGAAGTTCAATTTTTTAAACAAAGACTTTGATACTGATAGTATGTAGTTTTTTTTTTTTTTTTAATTAGATAGTACAAAGTTGGAAATTTTTTTTTTTTACTCACAACAATACATATAAAATTACTAAAATGACCTCATGCAGCAAAGAAAATTATCTCGTCCTTGACTCCTGATGTTCAAAACTATCGAACTCCTATAAATATGTGGTGGCACATGCGCCAATCGTCACACAATCAACATAATTTTCCTTAAAAATAAAAATAAAGCATCAATATTAACATATATTTTTTTTAAAAATCACCCTCATGGCTCTAGAAACTTCAACTCTGAAATTCCTTGTTACAGACATTGTTTCACAAAAGTCCGATGTTCCCGCAAACTTTGTCCGGCCGGAGCACGAGAGGCCGAATCTTTGTACTATTGAAGAAGTCCCCAATGAAACAATCCCTGTCATTGATCTGAACGGCCCAAATCATCAACAAATCGTTGATGCGATTGGCCAGGCTTGCGAGATCCATGGTTTCTTCATGGTAAGATCAAACCAAAAAAAAATATTAATTCTTTCTTACAACAAGGTGGTCAATAATTTATTTAAGGGAAATGGGAAATCAGGACGGGATACTATAGGGACGGAGTGAAATTATATACTGTTTTCTTGCGTTTCTGTATACAATTTTTATATACTGTTTGTTTTCAATTTATATATTTTTATATACTATTTTCATTTTTTAAAATATATACTATTTTACCGAATGATTTTTTTATATACCGTTTGTTTTTAGTTTATATGTTTTTTCAGTTTTTATATACTGTAGCTGCAGCGCGACGGTATATACCGTCATGATATATTATGTCCCTTTATTTAATTTTCTTTTATTAGGTAACAAACCATGGGATCCCAAAAGAGTTGGTTAACGCAATGTTACGAGTGGGCAGAGAGTTTTTTCACTTGCCGGAGCCGGAGAGGAATCACCTTTGTTCTGAAGAACCATTGAAAGCCGTTAGATTGACTTCTGGTTTCAATGCGACGGCGGAGCACGTTCGGATGTGGAGAGATGCTCTTAAGCTTCAGTGTCACCCTATCGAAGAGTACATTGATCAATGGCCCATCAATCCTCCTGATTTCAGGTCCATACCATGTTTATGTATATGCTATATGTCCCTTGATATAATATGGTTCAACGAAAATGGGATTATATACTCCACAACATATTGAAAATAAAATAAATAGATATATAATTGTGTTTTAATATATATATATATATATATATATATATATATATATATATATATATATATATATATATATATATATATATATATATATATATAGGGAGGTGACGGCAGAGTACTCGAAACAAGGGAGAGAGCTGGGGGTGAGAATAACCGAGTTGATTTCCGAGAGTCTCGGGTTGGAAAATGAGTTTCTGGAAGAGGCGATGGGAGGACAACTCCCGCTTTTGGCTGTAAACTATTATCCACCTTGCCCTCAACCAGATTTAGTATTGGGATTTAATCCTCACACAGATGCCAATTCAATCACTGTTATACTTCATGACGAAATCTCTGGTTTGGAGGTGTTGCGTGATGGCAAATGGGTTAGGGTTCCGCCAGTGAAAGATTCTTTTACCGTTATTATTGGCGACCAAATACAGGTATATGAGTGTGAAATTTTATTTGGATATTATATATTAAACTAGAGCATCATTTCAGTTTTTTGTAGTTTTTGTATCATAATCTACATGTACGAAGGGCCTTTTTCCCATTAAAAGAACCCGGAAATTTAAAACAAAAACGATAACAAAACGAGGCCTAAGCATAATATGATATCGTACAAGTTTTAAACTCGTACTTAATTAATTTGTAGGTTTTAAGCAACGATAAGTACAAAAGTGTGATTCACCGTGTTACACTGACTAGCAAGAGTGAGAGGTTCTCAGTTCCAATTTTTTTCCGTCCATCCAACAAAATTCCAATCAAACCAGCAGACAAGCTGGTCAATGAGAAGAATCCAGCAGTTTACAGACCATATTTTTACAAGGAGTATATCAGTACGGTTTGGAGCAACGGGCTGAATGTCCCTACTCTCCTCAATTACTTCAAAGTTTGAAGTGATGTATTGAATAGGTTTGAATTTGAAGTTTATGTAATATGGCGGAATGTTAGATAAATAAATTTATCTTAAGTATGGAGAGGACTGAATGTAAAATAAATAATGTAGGAAGGGGTTTGTATCAGGTCTTGTTATATGTTTGTATGTTTGGAATGAGCTTTGTCTTAATCATGAGTTAAGGAATTAGGTAAACAAAGTGGAATAGCGCTTCTCTTTCTTTGAAGTACAGTCGACGAAGCCAAATTGGTCAGCATAATTTATGAGTTCTGAAGTTATATTTTCTATTTTACTATATATATTTACTAATTTGCATAAAAAATGGTGAGCTTTTTCTCGCGTAATATGAAAAAATAAAAATAAATAATTGTACAGTGGGCTTTTTATAGCCAACACCATCTTCAAGTTCTCAACATATATCAAAAATATCAAATTGTAATTGAATTAACCAAAATTTTACCAGAGGATAAGATAGTAAAAATATTTAAAAAAGAACTGAAAAAAAGATAAAGAAAAAAAAACTAGTTTGTAATGCAAAGGAGAGAAACACAGTATGGCTGGTGCCCATTGATCCTCTCAGCTGGGCCATATTCCGATTTCTCTCGGATTAACCATCTAGATCACCCTTTCGGCCTTTCCTACTTTGTACATTGTCATTCTCGCAAGTCGCACCGCATCTGTCCAATCTGGGTCATTTTGAACTACCATCTCGGCTGTCCAATCTGGGTATTTCACAAGGATTTTGAACTACCCAAAGAGTGGGTCATCACATTCACAAGCTATGTATGGAATTTTCTAATTCCCATACTAGCATCATTAAAGAGATCTGTCCGTCATTCCCCAATTTACTGATGAGAGAAAATTTTATTTTTTCATTAGAACTCTTTTATACACATAATATATATTAATGTTTCATTACATCTCATCCATATATTTAGCTATAAATCACACCTTTTAGTTTCCTCCAAATCCTTGTGAAATAATGCAAACCGTTCCCTTATAAAACATATGCAACAAATTGAATCATTAAAAAATCAGACGTACTACAATATATAAACATGACTGTTTGAAGTTCATGCATTTGGAGTTTCGTGTCATGCTTATAGCATTAGAACCACAACAAACGATACATCAGATAACTGAAATAATCACATAAACAACATGACATATTTTTTAATATAATAAACAAGCACAAACACAGACAACAAAATGACGCAGAAATATCAAATATATTAATTAAGTCCACTCCAGATTATAAGTGCCATAAGATCAGCATCATAAGCATATAACTACAAAACATTCTACTATATCCAAAAATCCACTCCGCAAGTCTTCTTCATATATTTCATCTATTTTCTATATTTAACTACAAAAAAACAAAAAACACTTTACTCCTAAATCTGATCCTACGCACTATATATATATATCACATCATACTACCAAAAAGCTCCCCCAAAATACTCCCAGTTATACTTCACTTCAGTCTCTCAGCCTACAGAAAGTATTAGCAAAAAATAATAAAACCCTGGTTAGAAAATTCTTTATTTCCCAACTCAAAAGTAAACAACATTAGTACCTAAATATTTCTACAAATCAACACACATAGCAGGCACAATTAAGCCTCAACTACCAAACTCACACTAAAAAAGACAACACAATCCCAATATAAAGTTCCTTTTTACCAAGTCAAAAAACAAAATAAACTCAAAAAAGAAATAATAATATTTTCTCTTTACGATCGTACCGTTTCTTCTTGGAGAGTTTGAACGCGTTGAGAGCGAACCGCGTCGCCTCGGCCATCGTGGCCTTGCGATTCTCCTTCATGTTCCAAATTTCCGGAACCGGAACTTTCCGTGTCGGATTGAATTCTTTTATTTCCATCAAAGCGCTTTTTACCGCATCAAACGCCTCGTCACCCAACCCGTTTTTCAACCCTTGCAGTTTCTCGTCTTCATTGTCTATCACCTCCTATTTGATTGAAAACATTAATCATTTGATGTATATGGATAATTGACAATGTAACTTTTTGAATTTTTTATGAGAAATTTGCAAAAAAGCCCCTTCATACTGCAAATATTAAAAAATATACTACGGTAAGTTCACTCCAATGGGGTTATATTAACACATTCAAATCTTTGATATTGGAAAGAATAGAGGGGCTTTTATGAAATTTAGGTCCCATTAATTAATTACCTTTACTGAGCCGTTTGACATTTCGGTCTTGAACGGGTTCCAGTTCGGGTTCTGGATCTCGTTCTGCCATTTTTGGAGGAGGAAACCGACCTCTTTTTCCACGGCCGATCGGTGGAATTTTATCTCACACGCTTTCCGAAACTTTTCCTCGCTGATCTCCCCCATTTTCTTGATTTTAATAATGGTGCTGCTCGATCTCCCCTCCAAACCCTAAATAAATAATTCGCACATAAATAATTAATATTTAAAGAATCCAGTCAAAATATTTTTTGTAATTTTTGTAAGAAAAATATTTTTCTGAAACAAAAATGTTAATTAATATTTAAAAAATAACTTTCCAATGATTAAACTACTAAAACTGACAGTGTTAGCTTCGATCTGACGATAGGGTTTTTTTTGCAATTTTAGCAATAATGCTGGGGCTTTTTTGCAATTTTGCAAATTCCCTAAAAATACAAAAAATAATTAATTACTCGGTACCTTGATGATTACGTCTCTAGCGTCCTCTAATTCCTCGTTGCTCCTTTTCTCCTTAACAATCAGAGTCTGATTCAGAGTGTCAATCTCCTCCATTTCCTCCAGTTTCTCTCTCAGCTCCTCTCTCATCCTCTCCATTCTCTCTCTCTCTTCAGGCTCGATGCTCTCCAGTTCTTTGTCTCTCTCCAGTTGTGCATTAATCCGGTGTATCTCCAGTTGTAGACTGTGTTTCGCCTCGAGTTTCCTCTCGAGTTCCAGAATCTTCTTCACTGCTTTCTCTTTCTCTCTCTAAAACTCCAAAATTAGGGCGAAATTACAAATTATGATAATTTTCAGGGTTATAAGTGCATATTTACTTAATTGCTTGAGGTTTATTAGACCTTGTGTTCTTCAATGAGATTCCATACTTTTTCATCGGCTTTCTGTTTCTCTTTTGTCGCTAGCACAAGAGACTGAAAAGTAAAAAAAAGGGAAATTAAATTTGTATACAAGTAAATAATTAACTGAAATAAGTTAGTATTTGATTATAAACCTTCATATCTTTGGAAAGTTTCGATACGTTTCCACTTGAGTTTTTCTTCCCCTCAAGTAACTGCAATAAGCATATATGAGAAAATAAATTATGTATTCTTTATGGAATAAAAATAAATAATTAATTAAATAAATTAACCTTTTGATTTGCTAGTTCTGCTTCTTTCTTTTTCAATTCGAGATCTGCTTGAAGTTTTAGATTATCATCCATTATTCTACGCAAATGATTATTCGACAAATTCTCCATCTTTTTCACCTCTTGAGTAAAAAAATAAATAAATCATAGTAAAACGATCATACAAGTTATAAACTATAGCTAATAACAAATCAATACTTTTTTACTTTTTCACGGAATTTTTTTAAATTTTCACTTTTTTTGGGTTCTTTTTGTTTCCCATTCCCAAACATGCCACCCTAATTACGTACCTTAAAAAAAGGATATAAATAAAATAAAATAATACCAAACACACAAAAACAAAATTACCATCACCATAAAACCGAAGCAGCTCATCTCTCTCACGCATGATCCTCTCAAAAGCCCCTTGTGTCTCCAAACACTTGCTCTCCATTTCCTCCACATTTACGATTTTACCCTCCATCTCTTTTAAAAGACCACTCACCAACCTATCGGCCATCGCCACCTCATCACGCTGCACGTCTCCAATCGACTTCACATTTCCATTCTTCACTAACCACTCCGCCACAGGTCCATACTCACAATAATCCTCTTTCCTCGCCATCCATCCATAAATCCCCTCTTTCTCTCTCCGGAATCCAAATCCCGACTTCTCAAATTCCGACTTTCCTCTTTCCTGGATTTGGAAGTGGGATTCGAAATCCATGGCGTCTCGGAACCCGTGCCAGTTTTTCCTGAAGGTTATTGTGGCGAAACCGGTGTGGCCTTTGAAAGTCCAGACCGGATGGACTTTTTCGGGACTGAATTGAGAGAGTTGGTGTTTTAGTTTTGTGCCGGATTCGCCAACTTGGCGCCCGTTTTGGATTTGGGTGGGTATATTTGCGATTATGCCACACCATGGCCACACGTAAAGGTCTGAATCTGAATTTGAGTTTGAGTTTGGGTTTGAATTTGAAGTTTCGCCAGATTTTATTTTCTTTTGTTTGTTCTGCTCAGAGGTCTCTTCTTCCATTTTGTGGGATTCTGGAAGGAAAAATGAAACGGAAAGAGTAAATGAGGTTAAAAGAGTAGAAAAACAGAGAAAAGGTTTTCTTGCTTTTGTTTTGTGAAATTATACTGTTGTTATTCAAATTCTGGTTGCACACAAGCTGCTTGGTGTAATGTCTAAGATGTTAAAACTCTAAATTGGTGACTTAAAATTGCGTGCATGTTGAAAAAATGACAAGAAATTAGCCAATTAGATCGTAACATAATCTAGTTCAAGCAATGTTATATGTGGGGAATTATGATCTATTTTTTTTTTTCATCAACGGTCAAGTTGGTGCATGACTTTCTATATAAGTAAGAGCTAAGAAATAGACAATAAAAATTAGAGAAAAAAAATTCATAGTCAAGAAAATCTACAAAAAAAACTCTTATCTCTCAACAAAACCATACAAAATCTTTCAAATACAAAAATGTCATCAAAGTCGAACAGTTCAATTCACTGTTTGACGCAAAAAGAAGTTTCTAAACTAAAAAAACGACTCATAAAAATGATAACATCTCCGAATAACTAATTATTTCGAGATAATCTCACCACAAGAGATGATATTTCAAGAACAGGACAAACCCTGTGCATTTGAAGAAAAAAAAAATCAAAAAAATGGAAATGCTGCTGATTGTGCTGAGTTACCTCATGATGAACATCCAAGCATGGATTTCAAACAACATAAAATCAAATACTCAGACTAATAGATGATATTCAGGAATTAGGGTTTTTAGGGTTTTACCTCTCTTTTGGGAGGGAGAAGATGAAAGACAGAGAAAATGGCTCAGAAACTGGAAATGGAAATGGAAATGGAAATGAAGTGAACTTTCCAGCGTGATGATCATAAGAAGCTGCATTTTACAGTCACATTTTCACATTTACCCATAAAAAGGTGATATTTACTGTGTATTATATCCAAAGACATCCAATACAAAATTTTCACCGTACTATGGATAATTTTCTTTTTGTTTCGAAAAAGGTAATTTATTACAAAAATATATTAGTGACTGATGAAAAATATAGGCGTACTTAAAATATACACTCATATTTAGTAATTTAATATATTGACACTCATATTTATTAGGATGACTTTTTTTTTTACACTTGAAAAAAAAAAAGATGACTTTTTTTTGACATTACTGATGTAGAGGCATAGCTTTTAGATTTTACTACTTCTAAACTCTCTAAAGTTGAAGGATTAAACTGTAAAAAGAATGACTATTCTATAAGAAGACGAAACAACTGTACTGGGAAATGAGCTGGCGTACTATTTCCGGTAATTTCGCTTTGAAAATAACGTAACCAATGATCGGCCGCCATCTGGAAGCAAAGCCAATAATATTCCGCCACGTGGAAAACTGACCACTGACAGGGCGTCACGTGGACAGACTGTTAGCTGGCGCGAGCCCAATTCGGACTCGGACTCAAAACCAAACAAAAATCGCACTCGGTCCGAATTATAACCTCACTATGAATGACAACCGGGCCCCATATTTCAGTGAGTGTATGCTCTTCCCCCTTTTGCTCTTTCTCTCTCGCCAGCTCCGTAGGTTTTTTTTTTTGGGGCTTTCGCGCCATTTTTCCTTGCTCCTTTCCCTCACAAATCAAAACCCTAGAGCAAATCAGGCGAAACAATGGCGGATCATCGCGCCGCGAAGCGGGCGAGACTCAACCACAGGTTCTACCCTTCTCTCTCTCATCTTCATCTAATTTACGAAACTATTCCTAGGTTTTCTTCGTTTTCCTCCTCATTCTGTTAGATTTTCTCATTAAGTACTTCAATCGATTGAATTTTGTTGACAATTTTACAGCAGAGGGGAAGATGATTACGTGCCTGGAAACATAGTGGAGATAGAAATCCACAACTTCATGACGTACGATCATCTGAAATGCAAGCCCGGCTCGCGGCTCAATCTGGTCATCGGGCCGAACGGATCCGGCAAGAGCTCGCTCGTGTGCGCCATTGCTCTCGGTCTCACCGGCGAGCCTCAGGTCTGGAATCACTCTTACTGTTTCACCCTTTGAAAAGTTTTATTTTTGTTTTGGTCCTTTGAGAAGTTTGATTTTGGGTTTTGAGCAGCTTCTTGGAAGGGCGTCGAGTGTAGGGGCCTTTGTGAAAAGAGGGGAGGAGTCTGGATATATTAAGATTTCGTTGAGAGGCAATACGGCTTTGGAGAAGATTGTTATTATGAGGAAAATTGATATGAGAAATAAGTCTGAGTGGGTCTTAAATGGTAATTTCTGTTTTTTTTTTTAAATTGTTTGTCTCTTAAATGATTAATTGTTGTTGTAGAAAAGATTAATTTGAGTGTATGTTTTGTTTATTTTCTTAACAGGTACAACAGTGGCGAAACGAGATATAATTGATGTGATTAAAAAGTACAATATACAAGTGAATAACCTAACTCAGGTCGGTTCACTACTTATATTTTGTACATATGCATTTCTGATTATATTTTATTATTTTGATTAATTTTATTAAATTTAATGTAGTTCTTGCCTCAAGACCGTGTGTGTGAATTTGCAAAACTGACCCCGATTCAACTTTTGGAAGAAACCGAAAAAGCGGTTGGAAATCCTGACCTTCCAGTTCACCACAAAGAACTCATTGAGAGAAGTCGCGAATTAAAAAAGCTTGAATTGGTAAATTTTAAAAAAAAAAAAAAATATATATATATATATATATATATATATATATATATATATATATATTTTTTTTTTTTTTTTTTCATTCTTGTTATGTTATTTCTCAGGTATAAATTATTATTTTAATGTTATTTTTAGGCTGTGAAACAAAATGGAGATACATTAAATCAGTTAAAATCGCTTAATGCTGAACAAGAGAGGGATGTAAAGCGGGTCCGACAGAGGAAAAAACTCTTAGAAAAGGTTAATAAATTGTTAATTTATATTAACATTTAAAATTTTCAAATTATATATTATTTATATTAATTGGATGATTTATTTTTAGGTCGAAACAATGAAGAAAAAACTGCCATGGCTGAAATACGACATGAAAAAAATGGAATATAAAGAAGCACAAAAACAAGAGAATATTGCGAAAAAGAAAATGGATCAAGAAGCAAAACTTTTAAATGACCTTAAAGCCCCTATTGAGTAAGTACATCTTTACACTCATAATCATTTCATTTATAGATATAATTACTCATAATTAATATATTTATTTCTTATTGTTATTTAGGGAGAAAAAGAAAGTCAGATCAACACTCGAGTCAGATACAAAGAAGATCAGCACTAAAATTACGCAAAACGCAACCAAAAGGCGAGAATCTATAGAAAAAGAATGCGAAATGGTACGTTAATCATTAATTCATTACTCCTTTTGTATTTTTCATGCTTATTTTTTGTTATTTTTTAAATTAGGGTGTGCAATTGAAAGCAAAACACACAGAAATAGAGGATTTAAAGAGACAAGAAGAGTCTCGCCAGCAAAGAATTTTGAAGGCCAAAGAAGATCTTTCTATTGCCGAAAAAGAATTCGAAAATCTGCCTCATTTCGAGCCTCCAAGAGAAGAAATGGTACATTTACAATCAAGTCCCTGAATTAATTACTATTTATTTGAGTTATTTTATTTTGTTTGTTTGTTTCGACAGGAGAGGCTTGGGAACCAACTGACCGAGCTGAACGTAGAGCTGAATCAAATGAAACAAAAAAAGAAGGAAAAAGAATCTCAAATAATACAAGAAAAAGGAATCTTGAGAAAATGCTCTGATAGGTACTCATTTACCTCTTATTTTTATTTTATTTATTTATTTATATATATATATATATATATTTTTGTTGCAGGTTAAGGGAAATGGAAAGCAAGAATAACAAGTTACTTTCAGCGTTAAAAAACACTGGATCTGAAAGAATATTTGAGGCTTATAAATGGCTACAAGAGAATAAAGACCAGTTAAATAAAGAAGTATATGGACCTGTTTTACTTGAGGTATTATACATGCACATTTTCATTTCTCCCCCCTGAAAAAAAATATATTGGACGTAATTTAAGTAATCAACTCTTGTGGTTTATAGGTAAATGTTCAGGACCAATCTCACGCTGCTTACTTGGAAAACCATGTGCCTAAATACATATGGAAGGTACATTTATTTAATTTTATTTTCTCAATATACTCTGAAAATTGCAAAATTTTATTTATTTAATTTAATAATATTTTTTTTTTATATTTTCAGGCATTTATCACTCAAGATGCTTCTGATCGAGATATATTAGTTAGAAATCTCAAGCCTTTCGATATTCCTGTTCTTAACTATGTTCCAGATAACCGTTTCAACAGATCCCCTTTTAATTTAACCCGTGAGGTGAGCTTTTTCTATTTTAACATTTACGAGGACCTTTCCACAAATCTTTATTAATCAATCAATTAATTAATTAATTTGTACAGATGAAAGAGCTTGGGATTTATTCCAGACTGGATCAAGTATTCGAGTCCCCAAATGCCGTAAAAGAAGTCTTAATCAGCCAATGCGGTCTTGAAAATTCGGTAATACTAATCATTTAATTAATGAAGGAAATTGCAAAAAAGCCCCTGCCTGCTTGGAAAGAAATCGTAATGACTTTTTTAATTTCTCAACAACAGAGGGCTTTTTGCAATTTCCAACAAAGCAGGGACTTTTATGCAATTTAGGCATAACATAGGGGCTTTTTAACACATTTCCCTCTAATTAATTGCTAAAATTAAACAATCTTTTGCACTTATCCTGTGATCTTTTAACAACAGTACATAGGGACGAGCGAGACGCACAAGAGAGCGGACGAGGCGTCGGAAATCGGAATCCTGGATTTCTGGACGCCGGAAAACCATTACCGATGGACAAAGTCGAGGTACGGCGACAACGTCTCCGCCATGGTCGAGCAGGTCCATCCGTCCCGCCTCTTCACCTGCAGTACGTTGTTACAAAAATTATAAAAAATATTACAAAAAATATATATTTTTTTTTTGGAATGTAAAGAATATTTGTTACATAAATATAAAATAATTGTAAAGAATATTTGTTTTTGAATGAAAAAATTTAAAATTTGTAAAAAAGATTAATAATAGAAGCTGGAAAACTGAAAAAAGATTATATAAAAATTATAAAGACAATATTTGTTGAGCAAGTCCATCCTTCTCGTCTTTTCACCTGCGGTGCGCTGTTACAAAATTATGAAAAAATGTAGAAAAAAGTATTTGTTTTGAAATGTAAAAAATATTTGTTTTTATTAATTTTTTAAATAAAAAAGGGAAATTTGCAAATGACCCTGCATTATTGGAAATTGCAAAAAAGCCTCTCTATTTTCCAGAAATACAAAATTTAGTGCCTACCGTTAATGAGCATTTAACACCATTACATTCAGTAAAAATTAATTCTTTTTAAGTGTTTGGGGAGTTGAAATTAGAATGATGTAATTAAGGGTGTTAGATGATGACTGACTGTAGGGGCCGCCAAATTTGAATTTCTTGGAAATACAGGGGCTTTTTTGCAATTTCCAATAATAATACAGGGCTTTTTACCAATTTAGTGATAATGTAGGGGCTTTTTTGCAAATTTCCATAATAAACTTTAAAAAATTGTAAAAAAAATAAAAAAATTTAATGTAAAAAATAATGTAAAAATAATATTTGTTTTGATTTTTTATTTATTTAATTTTTGTTGTTTTGTAGATGTTGATGTGAGTGATATAGAGAAGATGAGAGAGAGAAAAGCTGAGCTGGAACGTAGCATCGCGGGAATCGAGGAGAGTTTGAAATCTCTTCAGAGAGAACAGAGGCAGTTGGAAGATGAAATGGCCACGATTCACAAGAAACGCGTAATTAATTATTATTATTATTATTATTTTTTTTTTTTTTTTTTTTTTTTTTTGAAAGCTGGGTTGTGGTCAGAGGAACCTTAGTTTATTATTTTTATTAATTTGGCAGGAAGAGATAACGAACAATGTGAAGCTTGAGAAGAGGAAACGTCATGACATGCAGACGCGTATTGGTATGAAATTATATAAATATATTTATTTATTTGTTTTATTTGTTTTATTTATTTATTGGTATTTTTTGGTGTAGAAATGAGGAGAAGAAAGTTGGAAGATATAAACAAAGAAGAAGGAATCGAGGCGAGCACAAGAAAGCTTGCGGAACAAGCAACCAAATTGAGCCAGCAACGTTTCAACATGGCAATTCAAATTAAAGTAAATTTCTCTATTATTAAATTTATTTTGTAGATTAAATAATTGGTTCTTATGAATGAATAAATCTTTTATGTTTTGAATCAGGATTTGCTCATTGAAGCTCTTGCGATGAAATGGCGGTACTCTGAAAAGCATTTTGCCACAATTGAACTTGACATGACGGTATTTATATTTTATAATAAAATGGTATATTGTACTATATATTTATAATAATAATTATTATTTTTTTAATATAGATAAGGGAAATGGAGAAGGATTTGAAGCAGCAAGAGAAATCCGCAATGCAAGCCGCCACAAACTACGATAATTGTACATTTATTTATTTTTTTCTTTTAATAATTAAAAATTATCACGTGAATTAATTTATTTAATTTTTTAATATTTTTAATAGGTAAAAAGGAAACTGAAAGTCAAAAGCAACAATTACAGGATGTGAAACGCCACGCAGAATCGATCGCTGTTATCACAGAAAATCTCGCTCAAGAGTTCCAACAAGTAAATTAATAAATAAATATTTTAATTTATTAATTACTTAATCTAATTTTGGAATTATTTTTGTTTATTTTGCAAAGATGCCCGGTACGATTGAGGAATTGCAAGCGGCTATTCAAGATACAATTTCTGAAGCAAATTCAATTCTGCTTTTAAATGAAAATGTTCTTCATGAATATGAAAGTCGCCAAAAACAGGTAATTAAATAAATAAAAATAATAAATAAAAACATTCACTAATTTCTCTTCCATTTTTTTTGGGGTTTTTTGTATTATTTTTATGTTAAATATTGTTTTTTTTTTAACAGATTGATTCATATTCGACTAAACTGGAATCAGATGAAAAGGAATTACAGAAATGTATCTCTGATATAGACTCATTAAAGGTTTGGAAAAGCAATATATTTAGTGTATTTTATTTGTATTATTCAAATAAATATGTTTTTGTTATTTTAATGAAAAATGATATTGTAGGAAAGCTGGCTTCCAACCTTAAGACACCTTGTTACAAAAATAAATGACACATTTAGTCGCAATTTTCAAGAAATGGCTGTTGCTGGTGAAGTGTTATTAGGTATTTATTTTATTATTATTTTTAATTTTTAATTTATTTATTTTTTTATTATTTCGTTTGTTGTTTAGATGAGCGTGATGTGGATTTCGATCAGTACGGTATTCTCATTAAAGTAAAGTTCAGGTAAATATTTTTTCTTTTTTTATATATATATTAACTTTTCTTGCATAAATTTGTAATTTTGATTTATGTATTTATTTATATATTTTTTCAGACAAACAGGAGAGCTTCAAGTTTTAAGCGCACATCACCAATCAGGAGGGGTAATTATGAAAATAATTTATCTATTAAATTTCATAGTAGTGAATTTCATAGTATTAATTAATTAATTTATTTATTAAATTTAATTAATTAATTATTTTTATTTTTTTAGGAGCGATCTGTTTCAACAATTCTATATCTTGTTTCTCTTCAAGATCTCACAATTTGTCCGTTTCGAGTTGTCGATGAAATAAATCAAGGTATTAATTAATTTCAAAAATAATTTAATTATCATGAATTTTTATTAATATTTTTTTTTGATAATTTTAGGTATGGATCCAATAAATGAAAGGAAGATGTTTCAGCAACTTGTCAGAGCTGCCAGTCAGCCAAATACTCCACAGTAAGCATGAGAAATAAATCAAATTTAATTAGATAAATTTAATATTGGACTAAATTAATAACTCGCTAATAAAATGTTTATAATTTGAATTAATTCAGATGTTTTTTGTTGACTCCAAAATTATTGCCTGATTTGGAGTATAGTGATGCATGTAGTGTATTGAACATCATGAATGGACCTTGGATTGATCAACCTTCAAAAGGTAAATAAATAATTTAATTAATTTACCAATTATAAAATATAGTATTTTTATCCAAATCAATAATTTTCTGGATTTTTTTTGGTGAAATTTCAGCTTGGAGTAGTGGAGACCATTTTGGTGCTGTCGTTGGTTCTGAGTAATTCATTCTAAATTGTCATTTATATATTTTTATTTAAGTGTAATTTTGAGATTGAAATATGCTAACTTGCATTTTGTATCATATGTTGTCATGTAATCTGATATAAAATTTAACCTTTTGTATTTAGCTTTTGATCCCCTACATTTCTTAGCATTACTAGTAGTGCACAAATGATATATAATACAAATTACAATATGGTTCTGATAGATCTAATCTACCAATAATTGATCTTTTGGTTAGAGAATTTATCTGCCCAAAAAAACTAAATAATAATAATAATCTGTATTATTGAATCTTGGTAAGTGTATAATTGGTGCAATAAGTGTGTTGACAACTGTCTCTTGCAATGCTAGGATTGTTGATGTTCTGTAAATAGAAGCAAGTTTGGTTGTAAGCAGTTTGGATTCTGTTTCTAATTCAAAAAGTTCACAAATAATGATTTAATTCGATTATCATTCCTAGCTAACTTGACGAGGACCATATCATTATACTTGGTTAGGAATAAAATGAATATTTAGATAATCTAGCTAGATTAGTGAATAATTCAGTAGTACAATTATTTGATTATTCATCAATAATTAAACATACAAGTATAAAAAATTGAAACAAAAATGGATAATATAGATATTACACTTGATCTTAATCAAAAGGCCTAAAATTATTTAAAAAAGAGAAATGTGATATCACGAAGGCACTGTAGTACGACGGATCATAACGACATTATAGATATACTGTTTTTGCACTTTTACATATTGTTTTACCATTTTTATATAATGTTTTGTCATTTTATATACTGTTGTTTATTCTTTGTGTATTTTTTATTTTTTACCTTTATATATTGTTTTCCCATTTTATATATATACTGTTATTAGAAACTAAATTGTATATATTGTTATTAGAAAATAAATTATATATACTATTATTTGATCCGTCGTGCTACAGTGTCGTCGTGCTCTATTAGGTCCCTTTAAAAAAATAGTCATAGCATTTAGAATTGCAAATGTGTTCATAGTCTAATTGGTTGAGTGTATTATATAATAAATCACAACTTATAGTCAAAATTTCATTAGTATGAGATTATACAAATGTTAGATACAAAGAATCCTTTCCGTCCAACAAGAATGAAAAAGAAAACATGATAAGACCATTACAACAATGGTGAAGAAAAGAACCTAAATTAAAAAGGACTCAAAAGATATCATGATACAACAGAATCTAAGATAGACTTTTAGGCGGACCGAAAAGATGTGATGAACTCGTGTAGAGTATGCATTGGTACATAAAACGACCAAACCAATCCCTAACCAACCCAAATTGGTCACGCGTGCCCATTTTCCTTCTTTCTTTGGGCAAAAGCAAACGTCCATTTTTGGATGTTATTTTCCTTATCTCCAATTTGCTTTATGTCCATTCTATCAATGTTATCCTGCTTGACTTGAGGATAACAATTGAATTTAATGCCATCAAATGAAAATCATGTGTTCTGTTTCAATTTTGAATATTTGAGGATATATTGATTTATATGTTATTAAATTCAATTATTGTGATGAGAAACTGTACGACGCCCTAGCTGTGTGCAACGAAAATTTTCTAACATGCGTTATACATATTGTTTATATAAAACAGTATATAAAACATATAAAACAATACTTTATATATTGTATTGCATGTTTTATATATTGTTTATTAGATATATGATTTTTTTTTTATATATTGTTTTACAAATATATATATATATATATATATATATATATATATATGTTTTAATGATTTATATACTATTTCTGATTTTAAATATTAATTTTCTATTATATAAAAATTCATATATTGTTTAAAGAAAAAAGTTGGTTGTTGCCTGCATGGCAGAAACCTCTTGCATATCATTAGGACCCTATTGTGAGATAAAGAGTGTTGAGCTGCTAAAAGGTCACGCAGCCCCCAATATTTTTATAGAGGGAGATTTATATAACTGAATCTTGCTAAATAATTGAATTTCCCAAAAACAATTGAATTTGGCTTTAAATAATCTTTCAAAAAATAATTGAATTTTCAAAAATTGAATTCTGCAAGCTGTACTTTCGGGCCCCTCTTCCTTCATGGCTATCTTCTATCCAGTTAATTTAAATTTAAGGGTACGATAATCGAGACACGTGATCTTAGTTATTAGAACTTAAAACCTGTTTACAGCTAATAAAACCTGTGTTTCAGTGACCAACCAAACCAAAACAACAAAATACCAGGAAGAATCCGTTGGCTCAACCAATAGGTCAATAACCATACAAAACATGAATAATACACACACACAACTGTCAAGTCCAACAGATGAGATCCTTCATTGTTTTATTACTTTCCAACTCTGGCGGCGCCGTCATATTAACTCTTCAGTTGGTTGGTATTTGCTTGCTATAATGAGTGAAATAGTGAGTGATAATCTGATTATATGATAAGATTAGGTTAATGAATAATAATATATAACAGAACCCTTCAATTATTCATTTTATCAGATTATGTTGGGTTTTGTTTTAGGATAGTGACTGCCAGTAAAATGACAACTGGTATTAGTTTCTAAAATATAAAGATATATAAAGTGGATGTTTGATTACAGATTAAGAAATCTTTTTGCACAACAAAGACTATGTGACCCAGTTATTCCTCTCGTCCAGCGAGATTAAGTTAGATTAGAATAATGAAATATAGTGAAATTGCATCGAATGAATATAGAGTGTTGAATAAATGAGTAAAAAACAAATTTAATATTATTATATTAAAGAAATGAAATAACAAATCATTTTTTTCTATTTTTCTTTGTTATGGATAAGAATATTATTTCAACTCTTGCTTTGGTTACTCTACTGTCGCTAATGAAATAATCTCTGTTTCACTAATGAGGATGTTTCTTAATTTGCAAGGTTTTATTGACAGAAAGCATTAGCAAGTTGAATTGAACGCGGATTTTTTTTGGAAGTTTGTGTGATTCTTAGGATACGATTATGATGGCAACTTTCTGAGTTGTACCTCCATTAATTAATTAATTAACTAATTAATTAGTTAGTGTATGTGGCGGTCTTATTAGTCCATTTCGTTTTCTTCTAGGCTTATCTCGCTCTCAGATATTGGTACTAACCTCACTTTGCACAAAGGAGAAAATAAATTAGTCATCAAAGTTCTTCTTTAAGAAAAAGTATACATTTAGTAAGTATAATAATACCACTCATTTCGTGCAAGTGAAACATTTTGACTACGAAAATATAAAACTCGAGTAGGTTATGTAATATAAATAAACCAAATAAATACTGATTCAAAACATGTTTAACTAAATCAAATTGAATAGCTTAAGTAGCATAAATAAACATAACACTATACAGTGACATGGTTTTTGACTGTAAATTCTGAGGACCAAAAAGACATTCTACATACTAATTAGTAATTAGTATTGTACAGAAATTAAAAGAGTCAACTACGTAAAAATACATATATTTCAATTTTTTACTAAATTACTACTAATATATACTATTTCATCAAAAATCTTAAAAGATCATGACTCCCTAATCACTATAAAGATATGTCACTCCAACTTATGGGAAAGTTGTGTTTATACTCGGGGCAACAAACAAATACCCCAGTTTATAAAATATGATTTATAAAGTCTACGTATATTACCAAAAAAATACCACAATATATGATTTATAAAGTCTACCTATATATATTACCAAAAAATACGACTGATTCAAAACCGTGACAAGGAGTATGAAGTATGCATGAGAAGTTCCAAAACGATCAGCAGCCAAAACATACAGCTGGGTATGATTCAACAGAGAAAATAGACTAGAACGCGGTGCCCCAATCTTGTAGTATACCCTACCTTTTCCTCGTTTCTCCCTTTCATTTTCATGCAATTTCTTTATTGTTTTCATGCATTTTTTTTAGTATTTTAAATGCAAATGGGGGTAGTTTAAAAGGGAAAAGAGGAAAGAAAGTCACTGTTGTCTATGACGCCCGCCAGGCGCCAGCCATGCCATGCCTTTACCACAATCTTGAATTTCTAGACGCCCCCACATGCCCTTATCATTGTTGCTTGTTACTTAGATCCGGTTCATGTGTTATTGTTTGGTCAAAGAATTGTGTCCATTAACTCAAGAGTTTATAGTGTAGCTATCACTTTAAATCAGAAAATAATAAATATGACTGTACATAAACTAAATAATTAAGAAAATGGACAATAATATATTGGTTGGTAATAAAGTGTGACTGAGATGCTTATAAATAACATATTTCTAATCAAATCAATTGAATTTTTCATCTCTTTATAATTTGTCTATTTCTCTTTGATTTCTATGTATCTTCTCTCTTTTTCTTTTTTAATTTTCATTTGATGACCAAATTTCCATCAATATATATATATATATATATATATATATATATATATATATATATATATATATATATTAATGAACATAAATATAAAATTATAAATGTACTCAAGAAATTCACCAACCAAACAAGTATATCCCTTCAATGCAAGAACCGGGTGCATTCAGCTTCTATCAAAGAAATTAATTTCTTGAACAATTCACATGCAAGTAAAACCATGCCTCTTGACCAATTCCAATTTTCCACGCCAACACCTCATATTTTGCATTACTTTATATTTACTTGAATTCTTTTATTCAAAATTTTTGAATTAACCAACCCCTCAATATCTAATTCTACGCATCTTCCCTCCCCGCTAGTATATAACTCAATCCCTTTCTCCAATCCAACACGGTTTTCACTTTCATACTCAAAATTTAAGACCAACTCCTCAAAAATCTCCTTTCATTTCTCATTAAAATCGCCTACGAGCTATTGTCAAAAAAAAAAAAAAAAAAATCTCATTTAAACCACCCCCAAATTCATTCAACTCAAACCTACTCAAATTCATTCCTTCTCTCCCTCAAAACAAAAACAAAAATGGTGCATCACCACAGAACAACTCTTCTCCCTCAACAAAAATCGCCAAGCTTGGAGCAAACAAAAGGCTCCTTCAAAATCCATTCTTTGAATCAAATCATGAGTTATGATTATTATCTCTCAATACGGAACCATCGTTCCGATGCGGGTTTACTTAAACTCCTTATGCTATTTGTTCTCTTCTCTTTCATCCTTCTTTTCTCTCCAAGGCTCTTCTTCAGTTCCTTTTACACTCTAGACAAACCAACTCGAGATACTAATTGGCCCTCTCTCTGTTCCGACATGAAAAACGGCACCATTTGTTGCGACCGCACTGCTTTACGTACCGATGTTTGTTACATGCGTGGTGATATTCGTACTGAGTCAAGCTCCAATTCGTTCTTTCTCATCTCACCCAATAATTCATCCAAAACAGAGGAAAAGATTAGACCTTACACAAGAAAGTGGGAAACAAGTGTCATGTCTACAATTGATGAGCTACACCTCAAACCGGTACCAGTGCCGTTACCGACAGAGTCAAACCCGAGCGGCAAGTGCGACGTGGTACACAACGTATCGGCCGTGGTTTTCTCAACTGGCGGTTATACAGGCAACGTGTATCATGAATTTAATGATGGTATAATTCCGCTTTATATTACGTCACAAAAGTTTAACAAAGAGGTGGTATTTATTATTTTGGAGTACCATGATTGGTGGATGATGAAATACGGATATGTAGTTAAACATCTTTCGAATTATGCACCGATCGATTTTTCGAATGATAAAAAAACCCATTGCTTTTCTGAGATAATTGTTGGGTTGAAAATTCACGACGAACTGACGATCGATCCAATCAAAATGGAAGGAAACAAAACGATCCGCGATTTTAGGAATTTTTTAGATGAAGCATATAAGCCTCGCGTTAGAGGAATCCTACAAGAGGAAGCAAAAAAGGCTACCAAAACTCAAAAGGTACCAAAAATGCTGAATACCCAAAATGCCCTTGCTAGTGACAAGCCTAAACTTGTCATCATTTCGCGAAACGGGTCTAGGAAAATAGAGAACGAGGGGCAAATTGCGAAAATGGCAAAACAGCTAGGGTTCAATGTGGAAATTTTACGTCCGAAAAAGGAAACCGAGCTTGAAAAAATGTACATGAAATTAAATTCCAGTGATGTCATGATTGGAGTGCACGGAGCAGCCATGACCCATTTCTTGTTCATGCGACCCGGTTCGGTTTTCATACAAATTGTACCGCTTGGTACCGATTGGGCAGCCGAGACTTATTACGGTGAGCCTGCAGTAAAATTAGGGTTAAGGTACATTAATTACAAGATTTTACCGAAAGAAAGTTCACTTTTCGGCGAATATAAGAGTACTGATCCTGTTTTACGAGATCCTGATAGTGTTAATGCGAGAGGATGGCAATTTACGAAAAGAGTATATTTGGATGGCCAAAATGTAAAACTGGATTTGATGCGGTTTAGAAAGAGGTTGAATCGGGCTTATCAGTATATTTATCGGAAGAGGCAGCATGAACAAATGAGAAGTTAATTTGTGGATTATTATTAGTATTTTCTGCCTTTTTGGGGTTTTTTGCATGATAGTTGGTAGATGATTGGTTATACTGTGGATAAAAAATAGAGTAAAGAATTTGCATATTATATTGATTTATTTATTATAGAGGAGTTTTTACTTGATTATAATTGTTTCTGTTTAAATTTTGATTTTGTCATCAGTTTAAAGTTGAGAAACTTACCATTGAATTGCAATACAGTTAGATTCAAAATATTATTTTTGAATTTGTAATTGTCGATGCCTGATTTTAGTTGATTCAGTTAATGTGGTTAATTTTTTTTTTCTTTTTTTGACAAAAATATATTTGCCTTGTTTGAATTTGTAATTCCAATGCCTGATTTTTTTTAATTCAGTTAATGTAGTTAGTTTTTCTTTTCTTTTTTTTTCACAAAAATATGCCTAGTAGAAGGACTATTTTTTTTAGGAACAGCCTAGTAGAGGGATTAATTAAACAACTGAAATATTTACATGGTTTCTTGAAAACTCAGATGACCTAAATTTTGTTGTGAATTGCTAACGATTTAAAAGATAGCTCTGAAATTCGCGAAAGTCTTCAAATTTCATTGCCATCAGAAAACTAGTCTAATTCTTTAAAAAATTCTAAGCACAGAATTTGTATTTAAAAACTTAGTTTGACAAATATTTTCCTCGAGTTAACTCTGTTTAAGATTTAATTCAAGATTTTATTTTTGTGAGAGAAAATGAAATCCGTTTGGGCCAAATTAGGCCCTTGAATTCTTTCAGTGGGCCATTTCAATAAAAGAATTTATATTTCAAGATGAAGTACTCAATATATTGTTGCTAATTTATTTATTCCAACAATTATAATTTCAACATAAAAGCACACCTAAAATAAAAATACAAAACATAAAAATCACCTCCAAATAAAAAAAGCACACACAAGAAACACAACAAAAGCCATGCGAAACAATCAAATCAAATTCCAAATTTTCCATGAATATCACAATAAGAAATTCAATTTCCAATGAGGGCAAGAAGGAAGTGTTTGTAGTCGCCATGAGTCTCGTTTGCGACGGTTTGTTCGAGCGTCACATTCGCCCTCTTGTGAAATAATTCTTTTATCTCCTTCAAATCCTTTTCGGTGCGAGTGACAATGACACGTGTCAGCGTATCCTCATCTTTGTGGTGGTGTTGCAAAGCGTTTCTCACGACCTAAATAAAAAAAATTAAGAAAACAATGATTAATACCTTAAATTTTGAAATCATAGTTAATTTTTTAAATTGAGTGGTTACCTTTTCGTAGTATTTTGCAGGGTTAATGATGCATCTAATCAGGGATCGTAGTGCTAGTGCGAAATCATTCGGAGTCTCACCGACCAAAGCCTAAGAATAAATATAAATATAAATATAAATTTATTTATAAAATCTATGAAATATTAAAAATTAGTATGAAAAGTAAACCTTGGTTATGGAAACAGTATTTGCATCTTTGAAGCAATTAAACGTGGCATTGAGTTGAGCCTTGCTCCTAGTAGACAATATCCTAATGATTTCCTGATCATTAAAATCTCCCTTGTTAATTGCCTCGTTCAAAATCTTTGCTTCTGATTGAGCCACAACGGTATCGATCTCGTCCCCTCCGTAACGATATGTGCCCACCAGCGCAAAGGTAAGCTACAAATAAGAAAACAAATTAAATTTAGTTGATCTATTCCTAAATATCACCACGCTATAAGTTATAACAATAGATCATGGACTTATATTAAATACTAAAGGTGAAACTATCATCTCATTAAATTTTGATGAAATAAGATATAATTAATTACCGCGCGAATATTTCCGGTCGTGTAAGACGCAATATCTTCTTCCATCGAGTGCTTGTAAAGTGCTTGGTACATTTTTTTGACAGCCAAAAGTTCATCTGGGGAATTAACGCACGCTATTTCCACAATAACCAGGAAATCAAATTCCTTACTTATAATCGCGTTGTGGGCCAATAACGCCTGCCTCTGAACCGGTGCAAAGACCCAACGATACACAGCTTTCTATAAAATAAAATAAACATTAAATTAAAACAACAACAACAACAACAACAACAACAACAATAATAATAATAATAATAATAATAATAATAATAATAATAATTTTAAAGGAAAAATATGGACCTCAAAATGGCCCGAGAGTTCTGATTCGAGACGTTTGAAGAAATTTTCCTTGAATTCTTCTTCATAAACAAGCCGGATTTGGGTTCTCTGTTCAGCATTTCTATGAGTCAAAATGTCAATCACCGTCTTCTCATCGGTTCCCCATCCTGATTTGCAGATTCTTTTTTAAATAACCAACAAAACAACATATACATTTTATTTTATTATTTGGCACTATATAATTGAAGTTTTAAAATACCTTCAAATGCCTTTCTTAGCTTCTGAGCATCTTCCATGGCTGAAGGAACTGGATGAGGAACGCAAAGTGTCGCCATAACTCTCTCTCTTTTAATCTCTCTGTCTCTCTCTAAGCTTAATTATACACAGAAGAGACTTGCTAATGTTGGTTTTTCTTACAAGACAAATGGAGCAATTTATAGAGATAGAGTTTCTCTAGATTGATCTATAGATTAATAAACTGAAAAATTCATTGACGATTTTTTAATGGAGGTAGAGACAGAGTTAATACTACGTGCCAGTTATGATGTATAGATAATTTAATTAATACCAGTTGTTAGGAAATTTTAATTGCGAGATTTAATTGTTCACACCAGACAGGACCTCTCCAGTTATTATTACTTGAGGTCTGTCAAGTGCCTATTCACAGCTAATATGTGACTAAAATTATGTTTATTATATATCGAAATATGAAAATGCGACGGGCGCCTAAAAAGCGATGATACAGATATACTATTTTTGTGCCTTTTCAATATACTTTTTATTTTCTATATATTATTTCACGTATATACTGTTTATTGCCTCTAAAAAATGAATTATATATATCTTTTGTTTAATTTTATATACTATTTATTGTTTCTATATATTATTTTTCTGCATGTCGTGCAATATCAGATTCCTTATTTATTTGATAAATAAAACTATGTACTATTTTTTCGTCCGTCATGCAGCATCAGATCTCAGATCTCTTATTTATTTGATAAAAAATGTGACTAGTCGAAGATTCTTATGGCGTCTTTTTCTAATGTACAACATTTATTTTTTTATTTATTAAAGTTAATAATTCTTGGTCAGTTTGAATCTAAATAATTTATAATGAACATGCCTGCTGGATGTTTTATATCGAACTGGACCTCTCAGTTTTGGTTGGCCTGACCTAAGATTGAAGAGGTCCATTTGCTCTATTTAAGTATGGTTTTATTATATAAAAACGTTCTATTTATCTATATAACCAATAATCATTGCAGGAAATGCAATCTGATGTGGGTAGAGAACTATATAAACTATAATACTGCTTGAATTGGTACATGGTCAAATAGAGTAATAATAATTTAATTTCTCGAGGCTGACAAGTTCATATTTACAAATGATACGAAATTAATAGTAGGGTACCTAAATTTTTGACCGGTACATGGACATAATATATCTGGTACTTACTCCCACTCAAGTGCGAAAGTTATATCAGTAATATGTGACTAAAAATCATCTTATATTATATACAACAATAATTCTATTTCAATATCTCACATGCATTACACAATGTAATATTTTATAGTGTAGTGTAATTAGTGGGTAACACGTAGATATAATAGTTAATATATGTAGACTTTTAGTTTGCTTGTTGTTGGAAGCATGAAGACTTAGACTTTGCTGTAGACAGAGACATAATGCTAATATACTCCATTTATCTTTAAAATAAGACTGAGTGAATTAATCAATTATTTATCCCCCCAAAAATAAAGATTTTTAACTCGACTAGGAAAACCATTGACTCTAAAGTTGCTGATGATTTGGGCCTATATGTGACCAAATATATTAACTAGGGTCAGTAATAAAAATACTTATTTAGGCCTTGCAATAACTTGTTGGGCTATATTTTGATGGTCTTTGGGCCTCACGTAAACATTTTTATGCTTTCGATTTTCTTTGTTTCTTTTTATTTTTTTCCAACTCTTAACTGGCATCTGGCAGATGGTAAATAAAGTTAATAAACTATGATCTAATGATAAACAAATATAATATATCTTGTAACTAACATATTTTCCACCTGTTGGTAGGACAAGTAATGAAGAATATGTTCCTTGTATTATTGCCATTTGGTTTTGGAATACGAGAAGTTCTGGTCTTGAAATGCATGGAGATTTTTTGGAGAATATCACTATTTGACTTTTATAAATACGCAATTAATCCAAAAATATATCTTAATTCTAACCTTATTCTTATTACATTCTCATAATCTTGCTGCTTGTTCTTTACTACTATTTAAAAAAAAAAAAACTACTATTAATATATTCACAAAACATAGTCTCCAGTTTATTCAAAATGGAGAGGAAATAAACTTGTGGATAACTCTCTCCATTGACTGACGAATCACGTCCCCAATAAATATAAGAATTGAATAGATTCGGTGTTTATGAACCGAATAAGTAAGTATTCCTTATCAAAGTTGAAATGGTTTACAGAACCAAGTCTAAGAAACTTTCTTATAGTGGGAAGCCCCAGAGGGCCCAGGCAAATTTGTGGTCTTATCTTTAAATGTACTATTCAAAAAAGAAATTTTGTAAATGTATATGCACCTGGTGTGTGAACAAATATTATTTATATTTTCAAATTTGTTGACATGGAAATACTTTTGGGAACCAATGATAGAGAAAAAACTGGACCTCAAACTTTGTGAGTGTTGAATCTTAGAGACTTTCTATCTGAAAAGTGAATCCCATACTTGGTAGAGTAAGTTCTAGATTTTACAAATATCATTTCATGTCATGTGTACTTTTTTTTTGTGGTTTTACAAATATAACTAAATGCACCATTTCATGCTAGATAAAAAGAGAGAGGGTTAAGGTTTTCTGTATTATATTATTATCGTCCTTTGTCATCTTAATTAAAGAAAACAGAAGTTGGTATCTTTTGTAATTTTTAGTGATAAATTTCATTATGTTTGACCTACAATTTTGTGATATAATGGGTTTTTGGTACAGGACTAGGAAGTTAATACAACAAATCATTTTGTAAAATATACTATTGTCATATATACTAAGACTAGTGTTTTAATTTTTTTATAATCATTATAGTAATTTAGGTCATATATAAGAATATTTTTTTTTGGTAAACTAGTATTTTTTAACATGAAAATAACACTGTCTACTGCAAGTGTTCATTGCAACACACTCAATTTCTAATTGCTCACCAGAAATCATGATCCAATAATTATGCCAAAACACTCGTGTTCATAGCACTATATTTATTTTGTTATTTCAAAAATTTCACTTTCTATTAAATATTTATAGTGAGAATAATTTCCCCGTTCATTTAAGTTTGTTTCGATATGAAACATATACATTATTATTTGTAAAAGGAAAAATTGGAAAAACTTTTAACTAAAATTATCATTTTATACTCTCTACATTAAGGCTTTTTATTCAGTTCAATTTAGTATTAACCGAACCGAATCTGTCAATTTCCACTAATTCTGTTGGGTCAGTATGGTTTATAATTTGGGTTATTCCGTATTATCGATAATGCTCAATTTTGATTTACAAAAATTGAATAAACTAAACCGATCAAATTATTTTTCACATTTGTAATAATATTTTTTCAGAAGCTTGTATACGCGAAAACCTACCAAATTTTGCATAATTATATAATTTAATATATCCAGATTCATCTAAAATTTGTTAATTTTGACTTAGTATTTATTTATTTTTTCTAATGCAGCTTAAACTGAATAGATCAAAATAAAATTTGGTGGTAGAAAAATCCATATTGTAGTTCTATTTGGTTTGTAATTCTGTTAATTTTTTATTTATTTTTATTTGAATTTTGTAGGTGCATAGCCTACATTACACTCTCATTAATTAAAATTTGGAGCTTACATAAGATTTATTTACATAAGATTTTCAGCCTATTAGTCTTTCGATCTAATTTACACTAAGAATTATTGAATGACCAACTATGCTATCCGGATTCCCGGCCGTTCTCGCATCCGTGCTACTTGTATCCATTCGTCAGATGTGACTAATGCATACTCATAAGTTCGAACTGCATTTTTTTTTCCTTTGGAAGACTTTATTATTGTGTTATTTCCATAGTTTCCAACAACATACTATTCATATTCTTCCCCATTTGTTGTGGAGTGATTTTTTCAATCGTATGGAGTGATTTTTTTCAATCGTTTCTTCATTCAATTATAAAACCGTAGGGGTGACTCAAGGTTTTAGCTCTGTTTAATCTCAAATACAGTACTCAGATTTAAAATATATAAAATGTTCTTGATATAACACACTATAAAAAAATGAGCAGCCAGAGATATTTTGATAAAAATAGTATTGAAACAATGGCTAAATCACCACCTCACTTTCCTGCTTGGCAGAAAAAAAAACAAAAAACAGGCACAAAAACAACACAGCTCATCCCAAGGCCCAAACACCTCCTCCCCACCAAGCCCACCGGTCCATCCGTACACCCAACACCGAGTCCACATTAAAAACGCTAAACCTAAAACGCCCGCAAATAAGACCCAAACCCGAATATAAACCAATGAGAGCGCAGCATTTGATTGAACGCTCTCGACCACTACAACAGATACTCTCCCCGCCACGTGTCACTTCATGGGCCGCCCGGCCCAAACCCCCGACCAACGCTGAGCCTCCACGTGTCCTCTCCCCTTCTCTCTAATAACCAGGAAAGGAAAGGAAAGGAAAGGAAGGAGAAAAAGAAAATTCTGAAGTGGAAAAAACACGAGAGGAAAGAAGGAAAGAGAGGAGGAGAAGAAGAGGGTGGATTGAGAGAGAGAAAGACTGGAGGGAAAATTGGACTGGAGATGTCCGGTTGTGGAACGGGTGTAGTTGAGTTAACGGGTTTGGGTTTCGGACTGGGATTTGGGAGCAGTCGTAGCGCTTCTTCTGATGATGTTTGATTGGAACGACCAGGATCAGGTGGGTTTGGTTTGGTTTGTGTTGATTTTTGAGCTTTGTGGTTGGTTTTGGGTGTTTGGTGTTGATTTTTGGGGTTTTGTGGTTTTGGGTTGGGTTTGTTAGATCTGGTAGTGAATTTGAGCTGTTGAGCTGTTGGAAGTAGATGGAAGTTCGGTTCTTTTGGATAATTCGAGAAAATTTGTTCTTTATGATTGAAACTCAGTAGGATTAGAGTAATTTCTTAGCTTTAACGAACTGTTTTAGTCTAATTATGAGTTGTACCAGTAATTTCTGTTCCAATTGAGCACGTTTTAAATAAACTAAAACCTCTTGAATTTCATACTCAGTTAATTCAATCTTCTTGTTCAAAATCCATTTTGTTTTCCCTGATTAGCAACTCAATTTCTGACCACTTATTTTACTGGTACTGGTACTGGTACCAGTACCACAGTACCACCAAACAGAAGCTTATTTATTCCACAATTATTTTATAACTGTACGATTTATTTCAATCCGTTATGATAAATTACATATTAATTACTCTTTTATTCATTTAATTTCTTAATTTCAGGTTGGGGACTCAATATGGGCTGAATTTAGCGGGAACGAGGACCATATTGTACCTTACCCTGAAGGCTCCGACCCTAATAATAGCAATAATAATTCCAATAATACCCCTAATAATAATAATACCTCTAATAATAGTCCGACCACCAACAACAACAATTTCCCTAATTATTCAGAAAAGTCCAAGCAAAACCAAAATTCTGAAAATAAGACTGAAAATGATTTGGAATCTTGGCCCGATTTGCCTGGTTTGAATGAAGGAAATGGAGATGACAGCCTGGCGAGCGAGTACTTGAACGACTTTGAGTCCGACACGAATCTTGATAAAGTGCAAGGTACCATAATTTTGTCAATTTTGAAGGGGTGATTTGTGAAAAAGTAAGATTAGAATATATTTAATTTAATTGGTCTACAGTGCAGCTGGAGGGGGAAGCAGAAGCGTTTGGAGACGGAAATGAAAATGAAGGGGCAAATAATATTAATAATGAGAATAATAACAACAGCTTTCTTGACTGTGACTGGGGAAATATCGGCGATTTTGACGATTTTGATCGCCTTTTCAGGTAATTAATCAACTAATAATTTGTTTTGACTTAAGTTGTTATATATATTCAATAATGATATTTGAGATTCATGTCTATTTTAAATGTGGCAGTAATGGAGACTCCATTTTTGGAAGCGAAATGGGCGGAAATGGAGGCCCGTTTCTCTCTCAGTCTTCTGACGTGATTAATAGCTCCACTCTTCAATCCCTTCCTTTGCCTGTACTTTTTCTTTAATATTATTTAATATTATTATTAATTATATTATCATTATTATTTTATTTATTGATTGATCTATATGTTCTTTTTGTAGAATTTACAGTTCAGTGGAGAGCAAGCTTCCGGTCAAGGTTCATCGTCTGGTCAGACAACCGAAATTCCAGCTGGCGGCAATAAACCTGAACAAAAGGTATATTTAACATTTCAATATTTCAACATTCCTCTAATTCCGCTACTTTATTCAAAATATAATTTCTCCATATTTTCTCAGGACGAAAACGACAACAATAACAACAAAAGATCCCAGCAAAAGTCGTCCAGAAAGAAACCCTCCGAAAAGGGAAAGAACAAAATGACCGTTCCGCCCCTCATCAACAATTCCCCCAACCAAGTCCCAGTCATGCACATGCAACCCGGCCCGACAACCGGGTTTCCGTTTCCCGGATTCGGGTTTCCCGGTTACTCCTTTCCCGGGATTCTGATTCCCGGGAAACCCGCTTCGAACAGCTATAATAATGACAGGACGGAGAGTGGGAATCCGGTCAGTGTTATGACGCCTCAGGAAAAGATCGAGAAACTGAGACGCCGCCAACAAATGCAGGTATAGATATAATGAAATATTGAAATAATAAAACGGTATATTAGGATTAGGAACTTTGCGATAAAGCCCTGCATTATTGGAAATTTGCAAAAAAAAAAAAACCCTTTGTTCTTCAATAATCGTTTCTATTATCGAGGGTTTTTTTTTCAATTTCCGGTAATGCAGGGGCTTTTTTTGCAATTTAGACATAACATAGTGGCTTTTTCGCAAATTTCCAAAAAAAACTCAAAATTTATAGTAAAATAAATTAAATTGTTGTTTTTGTTTAATACAGGCGTTGCTGGCGATACAGCAGCAGCAACAGCAGCTTGGCCGCCAAGTTTGTGCAAACGACAATTTAGTCCCCCAAGTTTCTTCCTCACCAAGGAATCGAAGTCAGAATTTGGACTCGGCCGCCAGCTCAGCATTGCTGGACGGCTCGACCAATAAGGGGCTGACACCTGTCGCCGCGACGGCGACGGTGCAGGACGGTTTTCTGAAGGACGATGTGTTCATCGAGGAGACCATTTATCACCAGCTCCAAGAAACCTTAGCAAAGGTTAAAAAAAAACTTATTATTTTGAAACTCTTTATCAGATTTAACATATATGGAAAATCGAATTATATACTAAAAGGGTAAAATGGGGATTTATTTGTGTGCAGTTGGACGTGAGAGTGAGGATGTGCATAAGGGACAGTTTGCTGAGGCTCGCCCAAAGTGCCATGGAAAGACAACAATTTAATAATAATACTAATACTAATAATGTTAATAATATTAATAATACCAGCGATATAAGAAGCACTGCCACTAATAATACAATCAACCCCCTTTCTGCCAGGGATGAAACTGACATTTCACGCTCTGTTCCCACTATCAGGTAATTTTACTTATATACCCCTTTTTGAGTCCGTGCATTTAATGCTTGGATGAATTACGATTTAGAACATGTACTGTTGATTTGAACTATTTGATCCCTGACTGTTAGTCTTGAGTCAGGTATTAGCCATTCATAATTCCATAAATAATAATAAGAATATAATAATAATATTTTCTTATATTTTTGATAATTTAGGTTTCCGACATTAGTGGAAGAGGAAACGGGCACAAATCGAATCGACAGAACGGTTGCTCATTTGTTATTTCACAATCTCTCTGAAAAATCGGCCTCGTTATTCAACGAAGAAGCCCCCTTTTCCCCTCTGTCTTTCCACTCAGGTATTTTTCCCTAAAACCCCCTCCTCAATATCTCATTTCGCAAATCAGCCCTTTTATTTATGTGGAATTAATTGTCTTTTTTATTTTAGATTCGGAGGTTTCGGGGGCGAAAGGGGAAGAAAACCACGGCGACGAAATGGAGGTGGATATGAAATGAGCAAGATGTACTAAGAGAAGATTTACATATAGTAAACTATCTCATATATTATTAGATATTTTTACAAAAAAAACCCTTCCTTCTTTCTGATATTACGTAACACCCTTGGAAATATTAAGAAAATGGGAGGGGTTTTGTGTAAAAATGTCGGTGTAATATAATGGTTTGGGCCGGACTAGTTTTCTGTTACTGGATTGGTTTTTGATTGTAGAAAGAAAGCCGTTTGAGTTGGAGGCGAATTGCTCTGACGCTGGATAAAAATCAAGCTAATTATTGTAATTCTAATTAGGTTAATTAGTCCGTGTTTAGTTGAAGACTTTGTATGTGATCGTGTATCTTGTGTGATGTGTTGTTATTATGTATCATAAGTAGTTGCTGTTGTAGTATTTTCCAGTCGGATAATGAGGAACTGGATTTCATTTTCCTTTTTTGTTTTTTCATTTTGTGTTTGTAGACTAAGTGATTGTGTAATTTTTGCGTACTTTCGCAAGTTTGAGTTTGCGATTTTTTATTGTTGTATATTTTGTTGTGTGTAGCTTGTGTCATTGGTTTCCTTAATTTCTTTGATAAGCCGTCCTAACTTGTATGTTTGATTCTCGCATGATTTCAATTTTCATATTTATTATGGGATGGAAATTACTGAAAATTTAATGAAATCTCGAATTCAATAAATAAAATAGATAAAACTTCCATTTGATTTATCTATGCAAGAGGATACAGGATAACAAATCACACACAAAAAAATCAAACAGAAAATAATGAGATTAAAATTAGATGAACCCAGAGTGGATTGAAGGGGCACACAGTACACACACATGGCCAGTACACAAGACACATGGAAAAGAATTTCATCATTCCAAAATTCACTCAATATAATTCGATCACATTTTACATAAACAGAGCATTACAATTGTACTTATAATTTCAAAGCATTTACAGTCTCATTTCAATAATTTCATAATTAGACATTTAAGATGCCATCACAACAAAGATCAAAGGCTATTTACTTTACAAAAGACAATTAAAAAAAAGAAAGAATATAGACAGAAATACACAATTCTATGTACCGAATATAGACAGAAATACACATTTCTATGTACCGGCTCGAAGAGAGAATAAAAGAAAGGATTAAACCGAAACTAATGAAGGGAGATAAAGACAGATTGGGTTTAAGGGACCGGCACGACCGTTACGCAAAGCGCTTGCAATTTCATCTGCGGTTGTCACGCAATTCGAAATCCAGTCGTTTAATCCGATCAGCACTATCTTTGTTATGTACAATGCAAAATCAATTGGCATGGCCATTTCTTTCTCCCTGTCTGAACTCTCTTATGTTCTCTGTCTCTTGAATATGTAGAGATAGCGCTCTCTCTAGACTCTTCTGTCCTCTCTCTCTCTCTCTCTCTCTCTCTCTGTCTGTTGTATGAGTTAAGATCTCTCTCTCTCTCTTGTATGTGTAGGGACAGCTACTAATAAAAGAATCAGAGGAGAAGGAAGAGAAGAACTATGCAAGTGAATGGTATATAGAAGATGATTGGTTTGACATAAAATATCTAATTAATTAATCATTAATTTAAAATTTAAAATACAAATTAAGAATCTCTATTAATGTGTTAGGTGTATGAAAATGCTATAAGAGATTGACTAGTCAAGAAGGAAATAATGGTGGTTGGATTTATTAGGGAAAGAAATCTGTGTATAGTAATTCAATCTTTCAAGTACAAACTAGTAATATTGTCATAGAATATGTACTTTATATTTCATTCCAAAATATAATATTTATATATTTTTTTTTTATGTTCAACTCATTGGATTGAGAGATTTTGTTAAGTATATATTATATTGTATTTGTCGGAAATTGAATCCATAATTTTTTACTATACATACAAATGCTTTAACCAGGCTACATACCATTTGCCATAATATTTATATTTATATTCTTATAACAGATAATCAAGATAAGGTTGGAAGTTTAATCAGTGGATTTTTGGACGATGTGATAAATTATTTGGTATAAATCTAATATTGGGATATTGGGCATTTGTTTTGTCTTTTGACCTTTTATAAAGTTCTATAATTTATGGATTTTATTTTTTATTCAAGAGTATTAATGTGTGCCGGTTAGCGTGTGGATTTATATTTCTTTCTTTATTAAGCTGAAATTTGAATTATTTTGACTACATTTATTTTTTGAGACGTCATTTATACTGTATCATATATTATTCATCTTTGAACAATTTTGTTATGTCCAGAATTGGCTTTGTATTCTTATACCGTTTAAAAATTATATCTATTATTGTTTCATATTTTATATACTGTTTTTAGTATATATTGTTTAAGATATCAAAAAGCTCGTTATAGATATATACTTTTTTATACTATTTTATACTATTTATATATTCTTTTATACATTTTTGTATTTTTTATCATTCATATATATTATTTCTTTATATTTATACTGATTAATATCTATGCACTATGCTATTTTACAAAATAATAAAATACATTATTTAATATATAAATATTATATACTATTACGAGGGCCCCTTAATTAATAGTTGTATGCTGCTTGTCTTCTTCAAGAGTAATGAAACAGCAATGACAAAAAATATAAAAAATATACAATCATTGACAAAAGCTACACAATTCTATATATATCCACTAGAAAATATACAAAAAAAAAAAAAATTAAAACAAAATTAAAGAAGGCAAATAAAGCCAGAGCGGATTGAAGGGGCCATCATGGCCGGTACGTAAAGCGCATGCAATTTCATCTGCTGTCATCACGCATTTCGAAATCCAATCGGTTTAATTCGATCCATGCCATTTTTATTATGTATATCACGAAATCAATTGGCATTGCCATCTCTCTCTCAGTCTCTCTTGTTCTTGTTCTTTCTCTTTTGATCTCTCTCTGTCTGTATGTCTCTCTCTCTCTCTCTCTACAGCTAGGACTCTTAAGTGATGAACAAAGGATGAAAGATGAACTACCAAATGGGAAAATGAAATGATATATAGAAAATGATATATACTAGTTTGGGGGCAAAATATATATCTTGATTCTTAATCAACATTCAATAATTAAACATTAGTAACGTGTTAGGTGTGTGTGACAATTGAGTCGCGAAATAAAAAATCGTGTTATAAAAAACAAAATAAAATTGGTCGTTGGAAATTAATTGAATAATTAGGAAAAAAAACATGTTCGGTTAAGTGGACGGTGTTATAATCCAAAATTTTTGCATTAGGGTATTTTAGTCATTTTGAAAAATGTATGCATTTCAAAAGCCTCTGAAACTACTTTTATTAGATTCTTGACATTCTAATAAAAATTTAGAAACTAATTTCATTAAAATTGGAGTTGTATTTTGAAAATCGTGAATAAATTAAGTTCGAGGATATAAGTGCAAAATATCTGCATCATCAGTTTGCTAATTCCTTTGCATTCCTTGTGTCCGTTGAAAAATACTTATTACGTCATTAAATCCAGATCTGGAATTGATTGTCATTTTGAAAACCTAAATTTTGTTTCATCTTCCCTTGCCACCATTTAATTATATAAAAGTAAGGCTTTCTCATTTTCTTTTATCCTCTTTCTGTCTCCATTCTTTTCTCTGTATATCTGACCCATACGAATCAGATAGAAAATTAATCTCCATTTCTCACAACACCAAATTTCATCTGTTGGACACGGTCTTGATAACACAGTACAAAGGAGTAAGAGGTAGGGCATAGAGCCAAGTCTAGACAATAATCCCCATATTTTCTTTTGTGATCCGATCCAATCTCACCTTGTGATTTGTATGCTGTAAGTTATTCTATCAATTGTTTTCATACTTCTTTTAGAATATTTTAATGATTAACTAGAGTTGTCATGTTACGATTTATAACAATTAAATGTACATTAGTTTGCATCTTTAGCTTAAGTCAAGTATTGTATCAGCCAAACATGTCCTAAAATTTGTCAGAATAATAAGATGTTTGCATTAATCTTTTTAAAGGGTGATGGTCGTAATTGCTAGTATTGATTGGACTTGTATAATCTTTCTATCAATATTATATCAAATATTAATGTCATCATACAGTCCATCAGCAAAAATAAAAGTATATTAACTAAAATATTATTATCATAAACCTTAAGCGCATAATCATGCATGTAGTTACTGTCATGAGTTTTTGAAGTAAGCAATAATGTTAGAAACCATCTTAAATTAGACTTTAATTAAATAATTAGATTCTAGTTTGGAGGAGTCCATCAAAGGAGTTGCCAATCAGAAGCTCAAGTCTGTAGAACCCGAAGATTACTCGTAGGTTATTATCGTCTAATACGCTTTTTTCAAGTAAGGTTTTGCTCGTATACGTTTTCCCCTTTGGCTATTTATTTTCATAAACACTAATAAATAATATAATTAGTAAATAATATAAATATGATTCCTTTATATATATAGAGCTTGAGTGGCTCACATTAAATATTTTATTAATTATGAGTATAATATTTGAAAATATATTATAGTATATTTTGAGAATAATTAGTTTTGCAGGATATATTTTGTGATATGGAAAGTTAAGAGTTAGAGTGTGACTCAGCCGTACTTGGAAGGGTAAGTCTGTGTGTGGTGGAATCCAAGACCGCTGGTCCGCTAGTGAGAAATATTTAAAGTAATATAGCTGTACTTGGAAGGGTAAGTCTGTGTGTAGTGGAATCCAAGGCCGCTGATTAAATTTAGGTGTGAGGCCGTACTTGGAAGGGTATGTCTGTGTGAGGTGGAATCCAAGGCCGTCGATCACCCAACAACGAGCTCAGAAAGTTATGCATCTGTGGCGTACTCGAAGCCACAGAGCTTGATCTAAAATGTAAACGTGTCGTGATAAATTGAAAGTGAATATCCCAATCTAAAATAACTTTATTTTTATTTACAAATATACAATATTGTATATATACAAAATATATTTCTATTAAGATAACTTATTTTATAATCACTAATATTTTTATAGCGTATACGACTGGGCTTGTGTATCTTACTGAGTATTTTTGTACTCATCCCCTTTTTGTTTATTCTTGTGCCCGGGTCAGGATCAGTAGCTTGGGGTTTGTGGGGAGAGTGTCGACGCATCTTTTAATAAATTTCTATTATTTAATAATTAATAAATGAGAAACTTATTAGCTTGATTAAGTTGTAGTAGTTGAATTTAATTAAATAAATGTTATCTAGTACTATTTTGAATGTTTTGGATGTATTATTCGTAGACTGACGATATTTGTTACATTCTTGTCCTTAAGATGGGATAGGGGTATAACAGACGGTTTTAGCAAAGAATGTGATATAAATCTAGTATTGTGATATTAATCAAAAACTAAATCTAGTTGTTTCTTTTGACTTTGATTTGGCCCTTTATTAGTGGTCACTTTTATTACATTAATATGGTTGGTGTTAAAATGGGGATTTGAAGTTTATATAAGTAAATTAGTGAATGTGTTTAGTTTTGGAGATGGGCTACTCACGGCACATTTACCACGAAATCGGCTTATAAAACATTAACGATTGCCGGGAAAACAGATGAATTAATGACGAAATTATGGAAATTAAAACTACCGCCAAAAATCCAACTATTTGCCTGGAAAGGAATGCAAAACATACTGCCGATATTAGACAACCTACAAAAAAGAAGAGTTATTACGGCTAATTGTTGCACATTATGCGAGCAAGACGGGGAGTCGGCAATACATCTATTCACCTCATGCACATTTTCACTACAGGCATGGGAAAACAACACCAGCCGAGGGGGGAATCATTGGGCGGATCTAAAAACGCTCATTCTGGAACGTGCTGACGAGTCGAAAATAGCATTCCAGTTATTCCTCAATTTTGCAATATGGCGGGAATGGTGTAATCGGGTCTTCCGTGACGAAACGGAAACTGTCGAAACGACACTACAGAAGGCCATAGAAGATTTTAGAATCTGGAAGAGACGCAATCAGAGGGAGACGTAGCGACATACCGAAATAAAAAAATAAACACATGGAGCAAATAAGGCAACGAACTCCGCGTGAAATGGGACGGTGCGGAAGAGCTACTGAGGTCACAACTTGTGCCGTATGAGCATTTCGCATACAAAAGTCCAACATTATCATGTGTTGTTTGAGAGGGCTGATTTTAAATTCATTTTAGGTGCCTAAATGGGCAACCTGTTGGTGTATTTTAATTATATATTTTTGTACTTTTTATTATCCATGCTATGTCAATGGATCTGTAACGGACTAAACATTGATTAATGGAACAAATACGCAAGAGACAACTAAGCTCTCCGTATCATTTCAAAAAAAAATGTGTTTAGTTTTTCGCTCTAAACCTAAATGAATCATTTTTATGAGTAAGTCAATATAATATCTTTTCTTTATATTGGTTTGATTTGTTTCTAATTATTTGAAAATTTAATAAACCCAAATTGTTGAAAAAATGAACAGAAAAATTCTAAGTTTCTGGTATGTATTTTCAGTTCACATGGACACAGTAGACAATCATGATTCACTACTTTCTTTTTTATTGAAACATTTAATTCAATCATTAATTAGAAATATTGAATAAAAGCATAATAATTACTAATTAGAAATATCCATGTGACATATAAATATGAAAAATAATAAACTCATTTCTTTGATTGAAACATTCAATTCAATCATTAATTAGAACTAAAGCTGTACCAAAACTGTTCAGTCTGGATAAGCACATAAAAGCTAAGACAAAAATATTAAAATAGAGAAAAATTACTCTAATCATAATCAATATGCTAATTTTCTATAATGGGTCCCAAAATTAGTTGTTTCTTTCCATCTTCTGATAAAGATTGAAAATAAAATATAAAATAATTTTTAGCAATTTATTTTTTGTTGTTCAAAATGAAAGGACTCTAAACAAAGAATTTGGCGATATATGAACCGACATGTATTGTTTTTTTCCTCATTACATAATGATCTTTTTAGGCCACCAACCTTGTCCATTTTTTGGATAACGATTGGAGGCATTATTTGTAGATGGCTCAATTTTTCAATTGGATACATTACATTTCGCATGTTTAATTGGAGAACTTTCAAATTGTATGAATTATAAAAATTGGATTAAAAATTTCATAATTTTTTTATTTGTTGGGTTTCAAAATGCAATGATTATAAATTTGGTGTATAACATTACAGAGCTAATCATTACAAGTTTTTTTTTCAAGCTTTAGTTTAGTTACTGTAAATGCTATAAATAATAAGTTATATTTATTTCTTGCTCCAAGAAAAAAAAGAAAAAAAAAAGAAATTGCCACAAAGTAAGACACATTGCCAAACTTTATTCCATCACTCAAAAAAAATTATAATTACATACTATAATCTATACAAATAAGGAAAAAAAATAAAAAATATCCAACAAAAAAACTCTCATACCCTTCCTTTGACACGCGCCCGACACACAATTTTTTATATTAAAAGATTTTAAGACGGCTACAAACGCATCAAGACACGGCCATATCTGAGTATGGACACGAATGCTCAGCGCTGGACCAAGCAATTTCAGCACATGAGAGTCAGTTTATTTGTAGGCAGTGAGTAGATATCCGCTCCATTGCTGGTGGGACTAATAAATATCTCTTCAAAAACCGGAATGTTCATGGTCATTGAGTCATTTAATGGGCTGAGTGGGATTAACAGGCCAATCAATGTGGGTTGTTGTAAATTGGGCTTCATATTAAAATAAAATAAAATAAAGGCTATTACATGTTAGATCTTCATTGATATTTCTTGTGTAGTTTTTTGTGTTGCATTATATTTAACAAATGAAATTTATTATATATATATATATATATATATATATATATATATATATATATATATATATATATAAACGTGTTGTGTCTTGAGCTATTTTCAAAATTGCCGTGTCGCCGTATCCGTGTCGTGTCAGACACGACACCCTGTCCATGTCCGTGCAACATAGCTCATACCAAAACTAATAAACAAAATTCTAATGCAATAGCCACCTGTACACTGTACCTGTATTCACGGATTTCACATATACGCAATTCATTCAAATTGCAGCAATGAATATCAAATCTCACTCACTTAAAATGTAATAATAATTATTATTTTTTTAATTTTCTCAGCAATATTCTTGTTTTCTCAAACCTATCGTCTCTTCATTTGAGTCCATTTCATTCTCTTCATGATTTAAATCTCCATTTCCACACAATCTCGCATTTAAAGAAGACGATAATGTCGCATAAATACCTAAAAATAAAATATTACATCTCAAAAACTAGAACTAATAAACAAAGGGCAAAAACGTAATTTTCATACCTCTTGAGGGGCTTTTATCATAATCTTTCGTTATATGCAATAATATCGTGCCAGACAAAACAACAATAAATCCACATATTTCAGACGTAATGCTTCCTATACTTTGCCCGTCCCAATCCTAATATATTATAAAAAAATTATGAAATTATTTTAATTTACAAAAGTTTATTAATCACATGGAATACTTAAATATATTTACCTTGAACATTATCACGCTCGCTAGTATTGTAAGTGTGGTAAACATTACATAATATATCGGCGAAACAATTGCTGTATTAAACGTGTCAAGAGCCTACAAATGAAATAAAACATTAATAAATCCAAGGGCATTAATTTCACAATTTTGGCCCCAAAATATTAGAAATAACTCTAAAACTCAAAACATTGTTTCAACCCTAAACATTCAATCCCACAATTCTGCATGATAATTACTAAAAACCTTTTGCTATGTAAACTACAAGAAATATGTCAGGGGTAAAACGGTCATTTCGAAAAAAATATAATTAATTAAATAAGTACCATATTTAAATAATTCATTTGAGTAATCACACACGTCGCAACGACAAGCATAAAAAACCAAGTTTCAGGATAAATCAACTGATTTGTGCCTTCAAATGTGATCTTTAATGAAGTTCCCAAAGCCTTCACACTCATTACCTTCATTAATTAAAACACATTTCATCAATACAAATCGAAATCCAATAATTGAAAAGGGTAGAGATGTAATTTTACTTACAGAGAGAGAGCCCATCAAAGAGCAAATGCCAGTGTAAATTAAAACATTTGATTGGCCGTAAATCGGCGCGAAACGGAATATCAGCACAAATACAAGCACAATTACCGATGCAACATATAGCAAAAACGCTACAACCAAACAAAATATCATAAATATAGAAATTATATTACCAAACTATATTTATTAAATTAATTTTTTATTTTATTATTTTTACAGGGTTGAGTGGCCATGATCCAAATTTCTCTAACCGACGTTATTTCTCTCTCTTGAGGAGCATGCACGACTATTACGACAGACCCTGCAATGCACATAACGCAGCCGAGAATTGCAAGCGCGTGCAATTTCTCTTTCAGTATGAAATGCGCCATTACTGCACTGAAACAAACAATAAACCTAATTAGTATCAATTGGCCCTATTTGTTCATCAAATTAACCCTAATTAGTATCAATTTAACCTAATTATTCATCAAATTAATCCTAATTGGTATCAATTTACCCTACTTATTCATCAAATTAACCCTGATTAGTATCAATTTACCCTAATTATGTATCAACTAAACCTAATTAGTGTCAATTTATTAAGTACGTAAAGTTTAATTTTACCTGACGATTATGCTTAGAGCGCCAAGTGGCGTCACGAGAATGGCCGGAGCGAATGCATACGCTGCAAAGTTGGCTATTTCTCCTACAATCACTGGTACAATTGCACTGCAATCTTAGTTCTTTCTTACACTTGATGTAAAAAAAATAATTAAATCAGATTTCATTCTAATAGTCACTAACTTAAAATTCATTCTTTGCTTGGGATACAATAATAAGCTAAGAATGCATGTTGAAATCAAAATCCTACTAATTTAGATAACTTGTCGGTTCAATTCAATGACAATTGTATAGAAACGAAAATATAAATAAAGAAATAGGAAGATTTTTTTTACTTGTGATCATGCCAATCCACCAAAGAGGCTCAAGTAAATAAGAATAACCACCGACTCCTGAAATACTAAATCAAATCAAATTAAACATATCAAAAACAATCAAAACAAAAAGAAGAAAAAAAGATTACAAAATTTAACTAAATATTGAACCTGCACGAATTCCAGAAGCAGCAGCGGCTTTTCTCAGCCCCTTCTTCTTAATTATGAAGCTCCCACCAATGAATCCACTCGACACGAGAGCTAACACAACCCCTTTCAGATTATCTGTAGAAAGCGCCATCCAGTTTTCCTCTGTTTTTCACTCTATCTAATTTGGGTCTCTCATCAGTGATTTTGGGTCTCTGATAATTCGATTTGTTTGCCAGTTTTTTATGTCAATTTGTGCGCACTAATTTAAATCTAATTCGGAAGTAAGCTTGAGAGAGAAATTTTGGCAATTTTTGGAGAATATTTACAAAACGTTTTGATTCTTAGAATTGAATTGATTGGGGCGTAAAGAAAGGAGGCAGCCAATTCGCGTGCTTTTTTTTATTATTATTTTCTTCAGAATTTTCAGAATATACTTTTGATTGATTGAATTATGGTCCTTTATATAATTAGAACAGGAAACAGCAAATTTAATAAATGATATGTAGTTGTTTGTACGGCTATTCAATGTGGCGCGTTTTTATTGGTTTTTTGGTAATGATGACTTGTCATCCTACCTGTCTCATTGTCTTTTTTCAATCGATTTATTTTGTTTATAAAATAATTTGTGGATATATGAAATAGAAAATTATATACTCACAAGGATAAATATTTACACCGCGAATATTGTGCAAAAAAAAGATAAATAGTTGTGGACATTTTTTAGTTCAAGTGTTCTTTGGTCAAAGTTTATTATCTTTCATCATGGCTGCTGTTTGATTGTAACTTGTAAGCATTGTATTTAAGAGCACGACACTCAAACGCAAAAAATGAGATTATAACTGTAGCATAACGCCTCTTTCCTGGTTAGGTAAGCAACACGTGGCAGCTAAAAGTCTGGACAGGTCATATATGACAAAAATCAGATTTCAGATTTGGTCAAATTAAAAAATATTATCATTTATATTTCTAATTAAAACGATTAATTTCCAACTCAAAGAAGCAATCATAAGGCTTTGTATCAATCAATTTATCCATTTTTGTTTAAACCTCTTGTGACCTGCTATCACTCACCAGTAACCTCATTTTTTCTTGTATGAGCTCAAAAGAATAAGAATATTCATCTTGTCAAATACATATCAATTATAATTTTCTAACTATAATAACCTAGATCAATATTTCACAGAAAAATCGTAAAATAACCGATTTCTCTTAATTTTCAGCCACCTCTTCAACCAAAACCTTCTCATCCAAACCCTCCCTCCCCAAATTCTCACCCCCATTCAAATTCAAATCGGGTCCCTCACAATTCAAACTCGAACTCAAATCGGGTCCCTCACAATCCGAACCCAAACAACTCGAATCAAAAACCTCCGACCGAACCTCCATCTCCACACTCCCCTCACCATTCCCACTAAGCCCCCCAAAAACCGCCTCCCTTCTAACAACATTAAACAAAATCCCATTATCAACTTTCTCGGGCCTCAACAACTCCCCCTCTGAGACCACAATCCCACTATCCACCTCCAAATTTTGAACATAACTCACAAACCTCTGCGCCGAAGACGTCCGCATGAGCGGCCCTCCATTCCGTGTCCATGAATTCAAATCGATACTCTCCGACTCGCTATCGCTACTCTCGCACCCACTCCTCGGACTCTTCCCCTTTACACCCGGTCCGCCGTGGACCGAAGCCGCCGCGTCGGCTAAAAGATCGTCCTCTAAACTTCCGGTGGAGTTTTCTCTCGCGATGCGGTTCCAAGAGGGGATCCTTCTAGAAGGCGAGATGTGGAGGGTTTTGGCGGCTTGCGATGACGAGGCGGCAGCGGCGCGTTCGGAGCTACGTTTTAAGCGGCGCATGTGGTTTAGGAGCGCGACGCACTCGTCTAAGACTAGTTCGACCCCGCAATTTGCCTTGATTGCGGAGAGTTTTTCCCATGTGCAACGACGGCCTTGGTTTAGGGCCTTTTGGAGCTCGTTGTATGACGGGTTTTGAATTATCTTCGAATACTGCATGGCAAAGAAAGATGGAGTATTTAGTGGTGTATAAAAAAAATAGAAATATGTATATTTATATGTCAAAAAGTCTAAGAATCATGCAAACGGATTCTAATCAATCTCAAAAGTGTAAATACGGAAATGTTTTCTTCCTTATTTTCATTCTTATTGTCCTTATTTATGTTTTTAGGATTGATTCGAGATCTGGTTGCATGATTTCTAAAATTTGTGATAAACAAATATATATTTATTATCATTATTATTCTTAAATTTGAAGGAACCTGAGCGAGAGTAGCGGGCATGACGACGGTCACATCACCCTCCCAATCCTGAGCAAAAAGCTTCGCAATGCCTCCCAAAGGGAAACCGAGCTCCAGCACTTGGTTAAACCTATGCTTCACCTCCATCTCCAACAAATGCGCCAACTACAATCCAAACCAAAACCTCAATACCAAACAAATCAACAAATAATTTCAAGTTAGCATCAAAATTTAATAACTACCTTGGCGGCGAAATTCCCGCCGTAAGCTCTAATAATCTCCTTCATTCTTAAAAAGGGAGCGATGTGAGGGTTGGCTTGGCTCACGATGAAGTGGTTCACGTTGAAGAGTTCCTTGAGTTGGATGATCGGCAAGTCGCTCTCCAAGCTCCCGTCTCGCCATCTTCGCACTCCTCCGCCTTCCGCGCCGTCTTTCTCGGCCGAAAACGGCGCGTGGAACGGCACTATCTCACCAAACCTGAAAATATAATATAGTAAATAGTTAGGGCATAATTAAAGAAGATGTATATTTATACACGGTTATATGAGTTTTACATGTGAAGAACAAATGTGTTAGTGATAAGGAAAATTTATAATGGTGATAAGTGAAACATGTCGTCATTGAAATACTCAAAACCTCTTGAAGTCACAACACGTTTCACTTACCACCATAATACATTTCGCTTACCACCTATCACTACAAGAAATGAATAATACCGAAAAGATAAGGGGGGCTCGGTATAATATTCCACATTATTATATGATGCATCAGTTACCTATCTTTGGCCATCAATTCCTGAGCCTCAAACAAGCCAGGAAAAGCACATGAAGCCGTAACAGCGCTCCAAATCAACACGTGAGGCGAGGTCAAATAATTCAAGCACCTCGGCGGCTCGTGCTTCCTCGGCGAGCACACCGTTATCCCCAAAATTCGTCCCGTCAAATCATACGCCTCCTAAAAACCATTTTCATTTTTATTTTTTTAGCATCAACTAAACACGAAATTCGATTACAAAGTCATATAGGGGTTATAACAGCAAAAAACTGACCTGGAAAGTCAAATTACTGGTCAAATTCCTCAGCAGTCTCTGCAGATGCCTGATCTCATGGACCGCCCCGTGCGTCAGAACCCTCTTCACAACATTAAAAATACCCCCCATTTGATCAAAGAATTGTAAAGAATGCCAGTCTTCAAAGAAACTCTCGATTTCCGGCCAAGATCTAGTCGCCACGACCGAGCACATAATCGACCCGACTGACGATCCGGCGACGATGCGCGGCAACAACTTGTGCTCTACCTGTTAATAATGATTTTAGAGATAATTAATTACAATATTTATAATAGAGACCTAAAACCCTAACCCTAATGCCACGTCATCAAACACCTCATCCATTTGATTGTACAATCCGTTTGAATTGAACCTCCTAACAAATTCTATCTATCCTTAGTGCCATACAAAAACACTCTCCATTCCATACACACCTCCATTTACACAACAAATAACATACATAAAACACAACTGTGACATGTCGGTTGATAATTGATATAGTCTTAATAACAGTACCAGGGTTCTGACGACGCCGACGTGGAAGGCGCCGAGGGAGGCGCCGCCGCTGAGGAGGAGCGCCGTGCGGCCAAACGCGTGGCGGGTCTCGTGCATGAACGCGAGCTTCTCGTCCAGGAGCAGGTCGTCGGATTCCGAGTTGCACACCATGCGGAGCTGCGTGGAGACTTCGTCGATGTACTCCTTTATTATTCTTGGCACCTAGTTAGAAGGGATAAATGCACAGAAACTATCATTAATAATTTAATATTATCGTAATTATCACATATTTCAAAATTGGGGGAAATGCACCGTTAGTCCTTGTACTTTAATTGGATTGCGATTTAGTCCTTGTAGTGTTGATTGGACGATCTTGGTCCCTGTAGTTCGTGGATTTGTGCATTGTTAGTCCTTAACTCGGGGACTAATCATGCGTGTGTTTATAAAGTACAGGGATCAAGCATGTCAAATTAATAGTAGAGAGACTGAATTGCAATATATTAAAGGACAGGGACTAACGGTGCATTTATTTTACCCCATTTTTGAAATATGTGACAATTATGATAATATTAAATTATTAATGATGGTTTTTGTGGAAAAGATTGAAAATTGAGAAATTTTTGGGGAGATTTGGTGGATTTAGCACCATTGTTTTTGCAGAAAAGAATGAAAATTGGGAACTTTTTGGTGAATTTAGTACCTGGAGGCGGCCTTTATGGAGCTCAGGATTGCACATATTCCCCAAATTCCTCAACAAATCGGCCCTCATGCAAAACACAATATCCCTCAAGCTCCCCGTCTCCCTCCTTCGTTTCAGCTCCCGCAATTTATGCCTGACCAGCTCCTCATCATAAAACTCCGCCTCGTTCATCTTCACCGTCTCCTTATCCAGCATCTTGGCCGCGTGCGCCCACTCCTCGTACGTCAGCGCGCCCCTCATCAGATTCCGCCAGAACTTCCTTCGGTACGCCGACTCCGCGCGGGCTCTCACGTTGCCGAAGCGTTTGAGGAGGAAGGCGAGGAGGGTGATCATGAGGAGGATCCCCCGCGCGTTCTTGGGGTGGAAGTAGGAGAGGAAGGGGACGGAGAGGTTACGGGAGGAGAGGAGGAAGGCGGAGAGGGAGAGGGAGAGCTTGTGGCGGAGGTGGGCGAGGGAGGTGCAGCAGAGGATGCGGAACGCGATTGTGCGGCCGATGAGGGAGGAAGGCCCGATTGAGAATGTATCCACTGCTGCTTCGTTTGTTATGTCCATTTCTGAATTTGATCTGTGATCAGTGTGTTATTGCCAAGGAAGGAGGCTTTTGTATTGTTTTTACAAGTTTAGGATGTGCGAAAGACAGAAATTTCTCTGATCTCAATTTGTGAATTGAGCTATTGAATCGACCCAAACGCAAAAATGGGTCTATATATACCTCAAAGTTTCTGCAAAATTGATTCTCTAATTCACATCCCAGAGCTAATTGAGCTCAAAATCAGAACCAATAAACCAAATTGAGCTTTCTGAATGAATGAGTTCAATGAGCTCGATCTTAAGCGAAGAAAAGAGAATAGGAGGAGGATCAGCAAGCAAGCTTCGAAAGAGATGTTAAGAAAAGAAAAGAGAAAAAAGAAACTGTACCTGCCGATATTTCATGGAATTCTTTATTGGATTAAATAAGGAGATAATATTGGAACACGCGGATCCGATATGGATCGGGATGGGCGAAAAAGATAAGGAAGAAAGGTGACGCAACAGAAATCTTATTAATCTATCTTTATACGTACTTGTACATTAATTAATGTAGTGAATAAAATATTAAGTGATTGATACGAATGATAGTGATAAAAAATTGCGTTGTAGTTGTAGTACAACCTTATTTTTTTTAATAATATGTAAATTCTTAATTTTAAAAATAAATAAATAAAATAGAAGGAAAAATATAATATAGTGAAAGATAATATATAAAGTAGAATATAAAAAATAAAAATCTAAATTTTGAAACTAATATGCAAATATTTACATTTTATATATATATATATAAAATATGTGAAAAGTAAAAACAAAAAACATACTATAATTGTTTATAAAATACGTGCATAAATAATACAAAAATAGTAAATAATTTGTGCAGTACTGTATTTTATGTTTTATAAAATAATATAAATAATGTTCTAAAAATATTCAGTCGTGCACCGTCGTGTTCTATGGCGATGTGATATTCAATTTCTCAAATATAAAAGATATGCAGGAAAAGATATACAGAATAGAAACTAGAAAATCCGGAGTTGTGCTGGGGAATCGGAAACGAAATCCGAATCCGAATCCGACTGCGACTCCTTACTTCTTCCGAGTGAGAAGAAAGATGAATGGTGGTTGAACATGGTCTGTTTTGTTATTATGAACTGATTGGGTTAATTTGTAGTAAATATTAAATAAGTTGGCCTTTAAATGCTTGGATTATTGTAAGAATAATAGACGAGGAGTCGGGAAGTGAATGAGAGTGCAGAAAGGCTGGAGCAGCCGCTTATTAAATCGGTTGAGTCGTTGAGACGAGAACCTTGTCTTGATCAGGGTCCAGTCCAACTTGTTCTGCTGCACATGATGATTTTGGATCTGCTATGGTTTATCTTCTGTCTCTTTATGTGTTGCTACATTCACATAGCTTTTGCTTGAGTTACTGCTATTTATCACAGTATATATCCAGCTCAAGATTGGAAATAATTGTACGGTACGCTATGAGAGAAGGATAATATGAACTAGGCTAACATCCGCGCGTTGCTGCAGTTATAAAATTATTACGAGAGATAATAAAAATTTAACTTTTGAGATGTCAAAAATAAATCATTAAAAAATACTACGAACTATAGACAAAAATTAGGCATAGTCTTTCACAATTATATATACTAACGTATAACTATTTGTTTTGTTTTTGTAAGTTAATGAATAAAGTAATTTTTTTTGTACACACTCATTGAAGAACTTATATATATACTTTTTTTAGAATTTTCAAAAGCATTTTGTTAATTTCTGGTTTATATAGGTTTTTTTCCCATTTTGGCAATAATGTAGAGTTTCTTTGGAATTTTCCAATAATAAGTCACATTTTGGCAAATTTTGGATAACATACGCATTTTTAGGGGCCTTTTTGCAATTCAGGAGAATATAGGTGCTTTTTATAAATTCCTGGGCTATTTTGTAATTTTCAATAATGTAGGGACATTTTTGGAAATTTCAAGATAATATGTAGTAGGGGCTATTTTGGTAATTTCCAATAATATTGGGATTTTTTGCAATTTAAGAATAATCGAGTGTTTTTTTTTGTGATTTTGGGATAATATAGGGTTTTTTTTTGCAAATCTTAAAAAATATTTAAGTTGGATTTTTTGCAAATTCAAATAATACAAGTTTTGTTTTGTAATTTTTGTTTGCATAGATTTGTTTGTAATTTATAATTTTACAGGAATTTTTTTGCAAATATTAAAAACTAGTAAGTGCAATACTAATATTTTTTGAATCACAATTTAATTCAAGTACTCTAAACGGGTCATAATTAATATTATAAAATGACCCGCTGCATAAATAATATGGTTGGTGTCACCATAGGTACTATATTTTGGCCCAAACCCATCCAATATTTTGTGTAAACCGAATTCACATGAACCATAATTTTATCAAAGAAATGTTGTATATGAACCGGATTTATAAGACTAAAAACGGTTGCAAATTGGGTTCACACCTCCACACGTTTTGTTCAAAGTTAAATATGAAATCGGTCTATATGAGCCAATGTTTAAAAATTTCTTGGTGTGTGTAAACCTGATTTATGCACGAAAAATAATTCTTAAATAAATAAAAAATTAATTGCTTGAGTTCATGAACCGTATAGACCGGCTAATTTTATGATCTGGTTTACGTAAGCCATGTTCACTTAACAAATTTCCACAATAGCCCTCCAACTCCTTGCATTAAGCCATGCGGCATAATGGATTTCTCGATTTAATCTTATCTTCATTTTCATTTAATGATACATGCTATTTAAAGTAACGGAAATTCTTCAAAAACCCCCTAGCTTTTCTCGATATTATCAAAAACTCCCTATCTTTTTCATTTCTTCAAAAATCCCTTATAAAGCAACTTGAATTTTTATTTTACCCCCTATGGAGTTAAGTTAGACTTTTCGATCCATTAAATTTTTTTATTGAAAAAAATATCCTCATTAAATTTTATTTATATTTTATTGGAGCCAAAATAATAAATAATAAATAATGTATTACATCAAACATAAATAAATGAGATCTAAAATAAAAATAAAATCATAAAACAAAAATAATATTACACTTAGAATAAAATTATAATATACATATAAATAAGAGAAAAATATTTTATGTAATATAATACTATAAAAAAATTAATGCATCGTAAAATAATGTAATAATATGCCGGCAACATAAAATCATGGAATATCATCTTGAAAAATGTTAATAATTATTTATTATATTTTTTAATTGAATAAAATATAATATAAAATAATGACTTGAGGGTATTTTGGTCAATACAAAAATTTAATGAATGGAAAAGTTTAATTTTACTCCATAGGGGGTAAAATAAAAATTCAACTTGCTTTATAGGGGATTTTTGAAGAAATGAAAAAAATAGGAGGTTTTTGATAATATCCATAAAAGTTAGGGGGTTTTAAATAACTAATGGAGTTAATTTTTCTATGTATCTAAATTTGATGGCTCAACATGCATTAAATAACTAATGAAGATGATTTTTCTATGTATCTAAATTTGGTAGCTCAACGGGAGGCTTGCTTTTTGATCCAGCATAATAGATAGAAAGATTATTGAATTGAGTTTTTCTTTTTTCCTTGATGCAATACTGTCAAGCTATTTTGCATCATTTCCATGTCCTTATCCATTATTGATCTTTCAGAAACTCCTTCAATCTGGAATTGATAAACTAGCTTTTGAATATTCAATTGGATTGTGCAATTAAATTAGTTAGCCTGTAGAGTGTAGACCAGTTTAATACCAGTATATCAATTTTTACTGGTACTTTTTTTGAATATTTTTTTTTCTGAAGTTCAAAACTGTGATTAATATTATTACTTTATGTTCTTTTAGACAAATATTGGTAGGGGTGATCAGAAAGTCGCTTAATTGAAGTGATATATTTATTGCTTTTTTAGTTCAATATTATTATTTATTTGTTATTGTTTTAGATGATTATTTGTGTACTTTGGTCTGTGAAGAAACAAATTCGGAAAACGGATGTTTGAGCGAGTTTTTCTAATTTTCTAATTTATTGAAGAAAAAGTCATTAATTATAATATATTGTAAAAATCTAATTATTTTCGTAATTCTGCTTTTTAATCAAAGAGTCCGAGGAGATTACTGGTAATATCAGGTCCCAATTGTAACTGACAAGGATGAATTTGCAAATGTAGAACACAGTATAATAAAACAAGGGCGGCCTTTTATCACTTGAAAATTCTAGATTAATGGAGAACTATTCAAGCCAAAAACCAATTTTAAAAGCATTATCATTTACATAATTAACATATTTTTTAAAATAAAAAAAAGTCAAAATAGAAGTAGACAACTCATACAATTAAATCCAAACACAATTTCCACGAAATAAATAAATTTTAACAAATCAGCATACAAATATATAATGCAATTTTAAAAAAATAAATGACATAAACAATGTTCGAATACAGGTGCCCTAAATTTGACCTATATAAAGGCCTTTGTTTCTCTCAAAAGGAACAAACCTATCAATTGACTTCCATTAATTTCTCTCAAAACCAAAACCCCTTTCTATTTTCATTTCCAAATTGCATGTTGTTAAACTTGCAATTCATCTTTCAAAATGAATCGGGGCCGGTCGCCGCTCAAATACAGACCGAAACCCGAAACATTTAATGAGCTTGTGCAGTCTGGTGTCCGTACCGACTCATCGAGCAAGCTTGAAGGTGATTTGAGTAAGAAAAAGAAGGCTGTAGAAAGTCAGAATGCAAGGAAAGATGAGTCACAGGTAATAAGTTACACTTTTTTTATGACATGCAGGTAACTTTTTTTTTTATTTGATTATTCCTAATTTGATTTTTGTGAATTATTGCCTTAAAAAAGTTTTTTGTGAATTATTGGCTTTAGATATGCTGATTATTATGAAATTTTGAGGAACAAGAAATAGCAAGAAATATTATTAGCTTAGATTATTTAATAGATGTATACATATAATGAATTAAAAGCAATGGAACTAAAAACAACGAAACTGTGGGAAAATAATATTTTTCAACTATTTTGTAAAAGAAACTAACATTTTTAACCAATAAGTAGGAAGTCAAATGTTGGAAGCCAGTTCAAACCGACTTACTGGAAAAAATAATATGATTAAAAAAAGAGGAAAGATAATATAAACTGAAAAAGGAATTTTCAAAAAAAGTTACACATAGTGGAAACCATGAACTAGAAAAAAATAAAGAGACTAAATACCAGCTAAAAAAACACTATTTTTCAAAAAACTAAGATAATTTTTTGTGTTGATCAATCTTGATGAGTCATAAGTCTCCTATGTTTCAAAATAATTTTTCAGGCTTATTAACTCTACCGTTCTTACAAAGCCCATAAATATAGGCAGGCCGATTGGCCATTTCAAATGTTGACCTTTAGAAATTCCGATTTAGTTCTATGGACCATTTACATTACGTGGCGCCAAGCAAACGATGAGAGAGAGAGAGAGAGAGACTAGAGAGTGGGAGAGAGCGACAAATTCTCCTAACTGGTGATTTGATTATATCACTTGATTTTATCTCTCTCTTTTCCTTTTCTCCTCGTGTGTATTCACAGAAATGGGAATGTTAATTATAATAACATCTTAGCAGGAATAGCTGGACAGGCACCAGACAGACTTGCACTTAAAGAGAAAGATAGGGCTTAGATTTCGCAACTTCAAGTTTTAACATCTTAGCAATGCTCTTACTTCTCACTGCTAATTCTGATACTTAACAAAATTTTCAACTTTCTAATAATCCAAATATTTTTATTTTTATTTTTGACAGAGACGAAGTCCATCAAGGCTTAGGCGACAGTCCGAATCGCCAAAAGGGCATGTCTTACCAACTAATGAGAGACGCTTTAGTCTACCTACAAGGACCAATTCAGAAAAGAGCCGTGCACCCGTTTTATCAAGGACCAATTCAGAAAAGAACCGTGCGCCAGTTTTATCAAGGACTAATTCAGAAAGGAACCGTGTGCCAGGATTACCAAGGAGCAATTCAGGCCAATTTAATAAAAATGATGATGATAGTAAGAGTAAAGAGGAAGATGATTTGGACAAGGCGAAGAAAATCGCTACGCGCAATTTCATGAAGCACACTAGAAGTTTCAATGCCAAAAGTCAGGTATTGTTAATTTATTCTTTATTTAATTCTTATGGTTTTTTTTTTTGAGGGACGAATCCGTGCAACAAGAGGCTGGATAGTGGATCGTGACAGCAAAGCCACTTTGCTACTTACAATGTCCCGTCGCGTATTTAAATTTAATCTTATGTTAATAGTTGGGAAAACATTCGCATCACCTGCTTAAATATTACCTAAACATCACCATATCATATTTTTATACTATTTTCAATTGTTCATTACGCCTTTGTGTATAATTAATTAAAAAAAATACCGTTTGTATAATAATCTATCTTTTTTATATATTAATTCTACCTTTTTGTATATCAATATTTTTTTTGTAATTCTGTTATACTTTTCTAGATTTCAGTGATGCTAGTGACAAATAAGCTGGTGGTGTGTATCATGTCTCTTAATAGTTAATTTTAGTTTTAATAAGTACCAATACATGATTTTTTTTTTTTTTTTCATTTTATTCTCCAGCCCATTTTTTTGTTGGAGCGTGAATTTTTTTTTCATTTTTTCTATCATAAGTCATAACAATTCTAAGAAATATATAAATTTCGTAGAAACCCATGGATTTGAAGGATGAAAGAGTAAGGAAGAAAGCCGAGCAGGATCCAGGTGGAATAAAGCAAAAAATTGAGGAATTTTGCACAAAAACATGCAGAAACCCTTACTGCTCTTTAAACCACAATAAACCCACCCCACAAAAAACATTTTCCTATTTAAAATCAAGGAGCCGGTCTCCTTCAATCGATTCACAATGTAGCCCTCGCAATTTAAGACGCATGAATTCCATTGAAAAACGAAATTCAAATTTGTCAGGGTCGGCTAAGCAAAATCGCGAAGATAAGAAGAAGAGGGAGAAAAAAGAGATTGAGGTTTGTGAGAAGGTTGTTGAAGAGATAAAACGTGAAAATGAGCTAAAGTTTGAGAATTTATTTGAGGGGAATGAATATGAAAGTTTATTGGAAGTTGAAGAAAATGAAATTGATATGAAAAAATTATTTGAGGGTCAAGAAAATTTATTGGAATTTGAAAAAAATGAAATTAATATGGAAGATGAGGCGGAAATTTTTGAAAAGGATAATTGGGAAAAACATGAGGTCATAAATGGAAATATATCAGAAAATAATGATGATGAAGTTTCGTACCCTCTTGAAACGGTAACTGAAAATGAAATTTTGGAAAACGATAGGGTTATAAATGAAAATGTGCCAATTGAGATAAATGAAACCGATGAGTTAGAAACAATACATGAAGATGAAAATTCATTTGCTCTTGAAACAATACATGAAGATGAAAATTCGGAAAAATACGAGGTTATGGATACAAAATATGACGAAATCTCAGACTCGTACGTTCTATCAAGTTGCAATGATGAGATAGATTCTTCTTTGCAAGAAATCTCAATTGAAGATGAATTATCTAAATTAATCGGAACAAATGATTCAAAATTCGACGAATTTGAATCAATCGAGACCGTATTGATCAATCAAGAAAATCAAGAAGTTATTCAAAATAATAATTCTGCTTCAGTTAATCCGATAATAGAAGATATTGTTACAAATAAACTGGAGGAAATGGAGGAGGTTTCAACTGGAGAGGATGAGGAGAAAGAAGAGGAGGAAATGGAGACGAAAAGAGGGTCGAAGAAATGGCTGGTGGATTATGCGTTGCGAAAGTTGATTAGAAAGTTGGAAACAAGTGACAAATTAAATGATGTCAATAAGGTTTCTGTGTTAATTGAAGCTTATGAGAATGTAATTCCGCTTGCCATGACTCGTAAAGTTGCGCCTCGTCAGGTTTCCGGTTATTAATTGAAGAAAATAAATATAATATTTTTGTACAAAAAAATATTGATTGGTTTTGTATTGAGTGTAGACGATATTTTGTTATTTTTTTTGGGGGGTTTTTATGTTGCAATTTAAGAGATTTGTTATTTTCTTTATATTTCTTTGTTGCAATGTAAGAGATTTGAGAGGATGAGAACTGAGTTTAATACAGATTCCAGTTTGCTGACAAATTATTCTTTTTCTTTTTACTTTCTAATTTTTCTGTAAGGGTCTAAATGATTGATTTCTCCGGTCAATCAAACTAAAGTTTTAAGCCTGATTGTTACTAAGTGAAGTGCTGCTCTAATCTCTCAATAATTTTCTCCAGCGTGACGGGGACTGGATGAGAGTGCTAGATGAGGGTACTATTTCTGCAAATAAAGTTGATCAAAAGACTATTTTTAAAATAAAGTTTTTCTCCATATCTATTTGAAAAAAAAATCCACCAAATAAATATGTAGTAAGATGATTGAATCCACTATATTTACGTACAAAAAGAAGATATTAAAATACTCCAATAAAGAATGAAATCGAAAATATTAACTAAAAAAAAATTAGAAAACACTATTTTACTTACAAGCACAAACAATTCTTTTTATTCATCTTAGATTCATCTAAAGGCCCTTTGGAATAAAAACTTCATCTAAAACATCTTCAGCCTCATGTCCATCTCCATTACCCCTAATTTGAAAAATCCATCGTCACAACATTTTCCTTAATTCCCATAGAGATCATTTCTTGCATAACCTTTTCTGCTTTCTTTGTTGCCCCTTTCTTGCAAAAGCCATTCACAAGCAGGTTATAAATTACAACATCTGGTTTAATTCCCTTAGAAGTCATTTCATACACTAATTTTTCTGCCTTTTCCATGAACCCATCTTTGCAAAAGCCATTCAAAAGTGTGCTATAAGTCACGACATTCGGTTTGATTCCCGCAGAAATCATTGCAACAATTAATTTTTCTGCCTTCTCCATTTCCCCTTTTTTTTGCATAATCCATTCAAAAGTATGTTATAGGAAAACACATCAGGTTCACATCCCATCTTAGTTATTTTGTCGAACACCATGACTGTAGCCTCTAAAACCCCTTTCTCCACACTAACACCCCTCGAAAGCAAATTCAGTGTATAAGTTTCAGCCCTCATACCATCCTTAATTAACTGTCCGAAAAAAACAAACGCACGGTCAATCTGTTTAATGTAGCAGCAACATCTTATCAAGATATTGTATGTATACACATTCGGATAAGCACCACCTTCTTGATTCAAACGGTTAAAGAGAGAAATCATAGTGAAATACCGATCCTTTTGGTACTTCATGCGGCAAATGTCCTCAAAGAGGTCATTAAATGAAGAGATATATGTTTTCTGTTTACCTTTCTGTTACAGCAATTCGTCAAACAGGTGTAGTGCTTCTTCCATTGAGAGACTTGGTTTTTTTTTTTTTTTTTGAAGGTAGTAAGCAATTTGCTTACTACGTTTTCATTTAATAAAATAAAATAAAATAAAAGTTTTGTGACAACTTCTACTTGAAAAGTGAAATTAGAAATATTACAATGCCTGTGAGATTAAAGAAAAGAAGGAAAACAGAGAGGATTGCTACTCTAATGGCGTTGTGTCAGTGGTGTAGCTTCCACAGATGCGCTTCTTGACTTGCCATTTGGTACGTGATAGATGTCGGTGCTCTCCGACCGGTGAAGACTCTCTGGTTTCTTTGCTTCCAAAGAGTCCAGGACCCTGCCGCCCAGTAGACGTCCCAATGGACCTTGTCTTCTATCGTGAGTTGTGAGTTTCTAATTCTCCTCCAGAAGGCTATGTTGGAGGAGTCAGATGGAAGTGGAGAAAAACCGGACCTTCTCCAGAATCTCATGGACTAAGGGCAGTGCGTGAACAAGTGATTAGCTGTCTCAATTATACCACTTGAGCAAAGAGTGCATGTCGTAATACTAGTCCCACCCTTTCTGATTAGGTTCTCTTGGGTAGGCAGTCGGTTAAGACCAATCAACCAAATAAAGAATCTGATTTTTGTGGGTACTTTCAATTTCCAGACCGTGGTACTCCAATCATTCTTACAATTTGTCTTGAAGAAGAGTTTGTAAGAAGATTTAGATGAGTATACTCCGCTGGCGGTCCATCGCCAGGTTGAAGAGTCCGGGTCATTAGATAAGTGAGTTGAGTTAAGAATTGTGAGAAGAGAAGCAGCTTGAGCAGATATTATTGGGTTGTTCAAGAAGAGAAAAAGGGAGAGGTCCCAATTAGAGTCTAAGACTTGTCGCACCGATGCACTTTTATTATTCGATCCCTGGTATATATCCGGGAATTCCTTGGCCAGTGGAATATCATCTATCCATACATCGAACCAAAAAGATGCGTCATGGCTGGATCCCAGAGAAATTTGAGTGGAGAGCTTAAAGAGCGGCAACAAAGTTAGCAACTCTTTAACAAAGAAGGAGAGGCGATTGGAGTTGCTCGGATGTATGGAGAAGGGGTTATTTCCATATAAATTCCGGAGCGTTTGACTCCACATAGAAGTCGGATTGGAGGTTGCCTGCCAAATCCATTTTAGCAACATAGCCTTATTTTGTTTCTCGATATCCAGTATCCCAAGTCCCCCGTTTTCTTTAGGCATCGTAACTCTGTCCCATGAGACGAGGCAATGCCCGCCATAGCAGGGTTTATCCCCCCTCCACAAAAAACTTCTCACAATTCTCTCAAATTGTTGTGTGAACCCTACCGGTAGCGACATCACTTGCATGTGATAATTAAGAATAGGGCCTAGCATGGCTTGTATAAGGGTGAGACGTCCCCCATAAGAGAGGATTTTCCCTTTCCAGCCGGCTAGGCGGTTTTGAACTTTCTTAAGTAACGGAATAAACAATTCTTTCCTCGGTTTTAGAACTGTGAGAGGTAGGCCTAGATATCGCATCGATAGTTCTTGTTTTGGGCACCCTAGGATATTGGCTAAGGAGGGAGCCAGATAGTCAGGAATAAGAAAGGTGGTAAATGAGCTTTTATCATTATTGATAAGAAGCCCACTCATTTGGCCAAAACAACGAAGCACAACCATGAGGATTTTGAGATTGAAGGGTGAAGCCTCTGCAAAGAGCGTAGTATCATCCGCAAACTGAAGAAGTTGCGGTGATATGACATAATGTTGTGTCATCAGTGAGTGCACATTTTGCACCATGGACTGAAGGACATCTACTACAAGGTTGAATAAGAGCGGGGACAGGGGGTCACCTTGACGAACTCCCCGAGCATGAAAGAAAGGTTGGCTTTCAAGGCCATTGATTTTCAGAAAAGAAGATGAGGACTTTAGTAAGTTTTTTATCCAAAGCACCCACAATGGGGGGAATCCCCTAGCTCGTAACATGTAGAATAAAAGAGATGAAAAGCATGGGTTAAAAGACTAACTGAAATGCGGGTGGTGCGTTGAGGAAAGAACGTATGGCGAGATGAAGGGTGTTGAACGAAGCCCTGGGAAGGGAAAGAAGAGGTGGTGCAAGGTAATTGAATAGCCATTATTGTAGATGTATCTTGAAACTGAACCGAACCAATTAAACCGAACTAATTAAACCGAACTCAAATATAGGTTTTGTATAGAACATGCAGGAGCTGAGTAGAGCGAGTGAGGCTTTTTTTCTCTCTTTTATAGGAGGTCACTCGAGTTGAGGAGTGGCGCGAGTGAGGCTCGTCTCTCTGTTTTACTGTATCAAAATGAGAAGGCTCTACTGGATAAAGGAAAGCACTACGAAGTACTGTGCAGCTGGTGTATATAAATATAAATATAAACCATATAAGTGGAACAGGTTAGCTTCAAGAGGTACGAAATCCACGATTGTAAATCCCGGATTTTAACAAAATCCGATATATCAAATGTAGAGCTTCAATTAATCCTATATCAAATGTTACAGAGACAATTCGGTTTTTACAAACCAAAATCGAATTGAACCGAACCGATTAAACCGAATAACTCAAATATTTAAACCGAAGCTGTTGCCTATGAGGCCTATCAGAAGTTGTATTGTATTCACACCTCTGTTAGGTTCCCATGTAGTTCTAACATTTCCTGATTGATTATAATGTCTGACCCATTATTTTTGAATTTCGTAATATTTGCCAGTATCGAAGACTTTTGTTGTTTCCTCATCTCTTCATGGGTTAGCTCCGAGATCAATTGCTCCACATTCTCGCAACTGGATTGTTCATCACAATAAATTTATAATTTCAGTGCTTCCAATGTCATTTTCAGTATCTTATTCGGATTAATCCATTTCACCAGAATCCCAACCATGTTTTGTAAATTCTATATAATTCAGATTATTTTCAGCATTTTTTAGCATATTATGATTTATTTTTAAACAAATTCTGCTTAATTTTCAATAAACTTCATGAAATTCTAGTTATACTATTTCATTTTCAATCTCCTTATGGCACATTTATGGGCCAAGATAATTTTATTTTGTCATAGATCAGGTCTGCCCCAATATGGGAGAAAGCAAAATTTGATAATTTTTTTTTCACCAAACTACAATTTTAATGTCTAAATAAGGGGCCATATATCTGAGGTCTAGCAAAATCTCCACCCCTTGTCAACCAATTTAATATTTCCACGGCTCTATTTATTCCATTTATTATTCCTAGTACATTCCATTTATTATGTCACTGAGTGTGGTTTTACACATTTGGGATATTTCATTTTCAAAAGAGGTTAAAATCACATTCATAATTCATCTAGTGAGATCATTGAACCTTCAGAAATCATTTTCACAAACATGTTTTCTTGAAAACAAACCAGGTTTTTTTGGCGCGAAATAAACTTATTTGTGTTATAAAATAAAGAACAAAAGCATAAAAGAGAGAATTGGAAGGAGAATACAATAGCCACTGCCCTCTTTATATAGTAGAGGGTGAGTGTTGGTCAAGAAATCTCTTGCCTGATTTAGGATTACAATAAAGGAAATAATTTAACCTAAATACAATAGAATATACAGTAGTAAATACCCTGCCACAACTCCTTCCATTCTTACAAGCATTTCCTAATTTATCTTTTCTTAGGTGCCAAGTATTGGACATCCATATTAATTATATTCATAACACTCCCCCTTGGATGTCCATATTTCATATGCATTAGAACTTGCCTCATTAAAAACCTTACAAGGAAAACCTAGTAGGACAAAACCTTGGCTAAGGAAAAAAGAGTGCATCGCGTATTATCATTATTTCTCATTATTTCATATATTAAATTGCCTCGTTAAAACCTTACTAGGTAAAACCCTATGGGCAAACATCCTAGTGAAGGAAAAAGAGTGCATCATCATTCTATATATTACGCACAAAAGTTGTTAAAAACCTTGCTAGGAAAACCCATTGGGACAAAAACCATAGGCAAGGGAAAAAGAGTGCAGTTTGTATTATTTCTCCCCCTCATATATGCAACTATATGTGAGATGACAAAGTTCAATTTCTGTAATATATGCTTAAGAAGAGATCTGCTCGATCATTATTTGAGGAGATTCGTTAAATATTCGTTTCACAATCATCATGCTCATGCATGAAAATAACTCAGCATCCTTTACTTCAATTGTCAATACATCAAACAAGTTATCTTGATGATCTTAATGGATGCGATTTCTCCACATTATATCATTGTAATAGATGGATTGTGAAACAATAACTCCTTCCGGGAAATAATATTCAATTTATAATTCAAGATAATATTTTATGCCTTAAAAAATTTAATCTTATATTCTTTTGAATAATATGGTAGCTTTTGGAGCTCTTCAAGAGTACCATAATATTTTAAATCATCAATATATATATCAACATTCAAAAGGTTCCTAAACGTAATTTTGATCAATTACATAACATTCATTCAACAAATATTTGTTATAGCAATTTAATCACATATCTCAATATTGCATTAATCAGTACAAAGATCTTTGTAATTTAATAAATTAAATCTCTCGAGAGTTTGAAATGTTTCAGGCATTCTAAATCCTTCAGGGATTTTCATTAATATATTGCAATCAAATGAGATATGGATAATTTGCTACTAAGTTAACGAGTCCTCCAGGGACGACAAAATTAGAAATATAATTGCATATCACAATTTAATTTTTCATTACATATTCTTAAAACACCCTCTTATAAGTTATGCCCGCTTATAAGTTACCGTTATACAACGCCAGGTGTTTGGACTACATGTCCACAATTTTATATTTCACTAGTGAAAATAATGATGCTTTAATCACATCTTTCGATTTGGCCAATACTTTATCCGTCGACATTATACAAATAATTTTAATTCTAGATCCTCATTTTCATTTATAAATCAATTGCAATTGCATAACTAAATTTTGATTAATCACAATTTTATTTCGGTTCCATATTTATTCTAGTAGAGCATAATTTATTGAGATCTCATTATTTTCAATATTGTTAGGTACCTAAACCTCTTCTGGGGTAATTTGCTCGTCATTGTCTTCTACTCTTTTATCATCAATATTCTTTTCAGAAGAATTTATTTCTTTTGAAGTATTGATAACTTCAAGCCAACTTTCTTATTATGCTCTTTTCTTCTAGCTTGGATCTTTATCATTGGAACTGATTGGTCGACCATGCTCCTGACATATCTCAAACATAAAATTATCCAAGGGTATCTCAATGAGCACTAAATGCCGGAATATCATTTTTGCATCAATATAAATAATATAATTGCATATTGTTTCACATTAATAAATTTATGAACTTCTAGTTCATATTAACTTGTTAGAGGATCTAAGTGAAAGATATTAATGATGCATTTCATATAAATTATAACTTATGTTTTCCAGCTCTTGTTTCTCTCCCCCTAATGTTATCATTAATTATTAATCAAGTTCTTCAGGACTTTCATTGTCTATTATATCTTGAACATATTCATTAATATTTGATTTGTTTCACAATAATCACTTTGGTATTCATTTAATTCTTTCTTCTGGAATTTTGTCTACAAACATCTAACACATTTCATGTGTGTTTTTGGATGATCCTCCAGGGATATCCATCCGAATTAAGATGTAGTGAATAATTTTGTGTAATGAAGTTCAAGATATCAAATTATGCAGGGCAATTTAACTTAACATATATGCCCGACTTTTATTTGTGACCCATTTTTGTGCGTTGCGGTGGAGCTACCGGAACAAATATTACACATCCAAAAGATTTTAAATAGTATTTACTCGGCTGCAGGCCGGTCACAAATTATAATGGGGAGTACTTATTATAAAATGTTGGCTTTACTCTAATTAGTGCTGTAGCATATATCATTTCATGGCCTCAATCAAAAGACGAGCTTTCATTTCATTATTAGGGGCCAACGATTAATTATAATCGCTTAACAAGATATGATGTTAGATCATTCTAAGTGCGTTTGTGGGCCAATGCTCAACTATAATCTAAATCAACATACAATAGTCAATTATTACTTGGGATGTAGCCAACTGATCATCATCAAGACGATTTTTCTTAGTTGTACGATCCAGAAATTATTATCTTAATTAGAATATTCGAGCAAGCAATCTCGCAAATACAATATTTCGAGATTAAATAAATGTACATGTGACCATCTAATAGATGCATCTATTAATACCATAAAATATCTAGATGGTCCACATGAAAGAGTAATAGGGCCACATATATTTCGATTAATACGCTCAAGGAAATTGGGTGATTTATTCCCAACCCTGATTTGTGATATCTAACAATTAATTCTCCTTTGATAACATGCAGCACATGAAAATTCATTTGATAAAAGAATCTTCTGGTACTTTAATTGATGCATATTTGAATTCTATGTGATTATTTGCATCATCATTGCTCCGAGATTAGTTAACTTTTGTTTCATGCCAAATCATGAAATTTCTCTTCGAATTAGTGAACTTCTGGTTCATGTCAAGTCATAGAATTACTTTTCAAATTATTGAACTTCTGGTTCATGTTTAATGATAAAATTACTTTTCTAATTAGTGAACTTCAAGTTCATGTCCAATTATAAAATTACTTTTCGACTGGACGAAATCTGATATGCAGAAGCATAAATAAGTTTTAAGTCAATAAACTTTTGGTTTACTAATAAATCTGACTTAATTGTATTAGTCCTTCATAATACAAATAAATAGAAAAGCTGCATGTTGTTCTAATGAATATTTCTCAAAATACAGAAATATTGTCCACTACAATGAGGCACACATATTTATAATTCTTATTGTGCCAATACATACTTTGATTCATATTAGTAGTATCAAAAGAAAGAAAAATAATGATAATGATAATAACAATAATAATAAGAATATAAAAATAGAATAAAAGAAATTTTTCTTACTCAGTCCTTTCTCTAACTCGTTCTCGTTAATGTGCTTTAAATCCAGCGGATGATATCATTATGGGTTATCAACTTTTTCATTATGGTGATAAACAAGTCGACATTATTATTTTCTCTTTGCTTTTAAGACGGCTTAATAAACCCCACAAGATTCTAGGGCGTACATAGAGACATACCAAATGTCTTTTACTACCACATAAATTTTTAGACCATTTTGTGCGTTCTTTCCGCTTTCTTGTGTGTTTTTCTTAATATAATCATCACAGTCACAAGTATAATTTCGACCTTGACCTCTTACACGTCAGCATCCATATTAATAATCACGACTTGTATATGTGGTATTCACTTCTGGGAATGATGCGGAACCAATTGTACGGAATTCGTGATTTTTCATTTTAATGAAAATTCATTATTTTGCTTATATACAAGAAACATTAATTTACAATTTTAAAGCATTATCTATTATATACAGGCAACAAAATGGTAACTCTTCTGGAGTCTTAAATTACATTTACAATACATGGTATTATATTAATATTTGTCTTTCAATTTCTAATTATTATTTTAGTTGTTCAATGTCTACTGGACATATGACAGACATTTTGGATTCCACAAATAAATAAAATAAATTGAATAAATATATGGTCAAGGAAGTCCGCCTAAAAGTCTTATGTAATATTTAAGAGCTTACTGAAATGGTTTTCAATTATAAACATAATTAACCATAATTTTTTTTTTCTTTTAAAGAGACTTTATAGAATTCGACAAAATATTTTGGTGTACAACAGGTACTTAACCAATACTCTTTTATACAACATCAAAAATACATATTTTGAAATCAGTTACAAATGATATCTTGTTGTATCTTCTCATTGTCTTATGTGATTTTCTTGTAATGACTTCTGGCATTGGTCTCATTTATGTCATTATTTTGCAACATTCACTTCTGGGAATTGAATGCAATTATTTAGACAAGTTTCATAATTTCTTCTTTTACAACTCATTAGTTTGCTTATTCACAATAATATATGATATTGGTTTTCAATATATCTTACAACTCTCTTCATCTTGTTGCTGCTTCAAGAGCAAGATAAAAAGGAGTATCATTATTTAATATATATTCTTCATATTTTTTTTTTTCAAATTATTATTTGAGAGTTGATCTTCGAGATTTAGACAATATTTCTGATTTATATTCTTGCAACTACTGGTGCTATATTTTGCAACTTATGGTGCATAAAATAAATTTTGCATTTACTGCAACTACAGGTGCATAAATAAAAATAAATTTGCATAAAAATAAATGTGCGTAAAATAAATGTACATAAAAGTAAATGTGCATAAAATAAATGTACATAGAATAAAGATAAATATGCTTGCAACTTCTGGTGCATAAATATACTTACAACTTCTGGTGCATAAATAAAAATAAACATACAACTTCTAATTGTAGCTCATTTTGCATTTAGGGTATATAGTCAAAATGTTGTAAAATGAGTTGGCAATGAAATTTCCATCATTTGTTAAGGACCAAGACACCGTCAATTCAGTACCTGCTAGAGTTGTTGAAGTCCATTCCTCCCAAAGGTTGATCAATTCATCCAGCTCTCTTGTAGCTATGTTGGAAAGAGGTAAGTTGAGTAATGTGGTCCAGTCTTGAATTGCGAAAGTGTCATTTACAGAGATGTTTTGTTGACTATTGATAAAAGAAAATAGATTTGGGAAAGTAGCTTGCAATCTCTGTCCCATTCAATTATGCTTCCAGAAAAGTGTATTGTCTCTGAATAATCCACTAAATTTAATGAATGTGTTAAATATTTCCATAGCAGTATGAACATCTTTCATAAGCGTCGAAGTGGTAGCAGCTTGCGTGATAACAGTCGGTACGGCCGTCTGACGATAGACCTCTCTTGCCAATTTGGACCATAATCCTTCATCTTTGCCGTAAAATTTTCAAGCCCATTTGGCAATGAGAGTCATATTCATGATTATTAAATTCTTGATGCCCAACCCCCCTAATTCTTTGGGCTGACATACAGCTTCCCAGTTTAAGAACTTGATTCTTCTTCGATTTGTAAGTTCTCCATACCATAAGAAATCCCGTCGTACCTTATCGATTCTTTTAATTATCAACATAGGTAATCTAAACATGGAGAGGAAGTAGATTGGCAGCGAGTTTAGGACCGAATTGATGAGCACGACTCTAGCCGCCATCGATAACATTTTGCCCTTCCATGCCGGTAATCTTTTTTCAATCTTTTCTACAAGCGGATTATAGTCTGACTTTTGTAATGGCTTATCTGATAACGGCAATCCAAGATATGCGAATGTCGTCGTTTTAATTGAGCATTCTAGCATGAGGCCTATGTTATTTATAATATCTTCCGAGGCACAAAACCCTCTGATAAAAGATTTAGCAGGGTTGACAGTAAGACCCGTCGAAGACCCTAGTTTATGTAGTACCGTTGAGACCAAAGCAGCATCATTATAATCTGGGTTCATTAAAATAAGTAAGTCATCCGCATACATCAAACAAGCGCTGAATCGATTGTTGTAGTAATGGATAAGACAATGGCTATGATTAGGATAAGGAAATGAGTTAGCGACTCAGAAGACATGATTAGTGTTTAGGGTTTAGTCTTCTTGAGGATATTTTGTTGATTTGGTTGTGTGTGCAAGGGGTCAATTATATAGAGATAAAAAAAAAAAATCTTTTTAAATAGACTACATTTAAAAGAACAATGCATCTCATATTTTGTTGATTTTGCTAAATATATGCTACATAAGATTGTGTTTGTTGCGATTCGAACTTAGAACTATTCTAAAGATGTAAGGTGACTTATCGTTTGAAATAGCAAACTTTCGCAGAGAGATCATGTATTCAACAGTTATTTTTGCATGATTATGATATCATATTTAAACCAAACCAAATCAACTGAGTTAACCGAAATTTACCGGTTCAGTTTGTTAACCGAATAATCTAAATCGAATCAACGCCCCAACTACACTACTGATTGCCATTCCAATGAGGCCTGTGAGAAGTTATATTCACATCTCTGTTAGGTTTCCATGCAATTCTAATTCCTGATTGATTATATATTGTCTGACCCATTATTTTTTAATTTCATAATATTTGCCAGCATCGAAGACTGTTGTTGTTTCCATCTCTTCATGGGGGCAGCTCCGAGATCAATTGCTCCACATCCTCACAAGTCACAACTGGAGTGTTCCTCACAACAAATTTATAATTTCAGTGCTTTTAACGTCATTTTCAGTATTTTATTCAGATTTATCAATTAGCACATTTCCAGCGATATTTTGTAAATTCTAGATAATTTAGATTATTTTCAGCATTTTTTATCATATTCTGATTTATTTTTAAACAAATTCTGCTTAATTTCAATAAATTTCATAAATTCTAGTTATACTATTTAATTTTCAATCATTTATGGGCCAAGATAATTTTATTTCATGTCAGTCTGCCCCAATATGGGAAATAGCAAATTTTGATAATTTTTTTTCCACCAAACTACAATTTTAATTTTAATGTCTAAATAAGGGCCCCCGTATATATGAGGTCTAGCAAAATCTCCACTCCTTGTCAAGCAATTTAATATTTCTACGGCTCTGTGTATTCCATTTATTATTCCTAGTATATTCCATTAATAATATCCCTGAGTATGGTTTTACTCATTTGGGATATTTCATTTTCAAAAGAGGTTAAAATCACATTAATTTTGCGGCCTGGATAAACCGAGTGTTCATATTCATAAGTCATCTACAAATGGCTTGTAACCTAGTTGATTAAAGCATTTGCATGTGTAGTAAGAGATCGTAGATTCAATTCTCAGCAAATGCTACAGCATATCTTTAGCAAAATTTCTCAATCCAATAGGTTGAACATAAAAAAAAAAATATTCATAAGTCATCTAGTGCGGTCATTGAACCTTGAGAAATCCTTTTCACAAACAGACTAGGTTTTTTGGCGCGAAATAAACCCCTATTTTTATGTATTATTTTTACATCTATATATTGATTTATGATATTTATATTATTTATATATTTTAAACATATCAATTTATTATTTTATAACTATATATATACTCTTCTTTTTAATAAAAAAAATAAACAAGGTTATATTTATTATTATTATTAAAATAAATTGTTATGCAAGAGTGTACATTTCTTTTGTTTGCATTTTAAAAAGATGCGACTATATAGAGAAAGATAAATCAAATTGACTTCTCAAGGTATGATTGCTACTTGAGTGTTTATGAAGAAGAAAAGCATGGGTTTGAGTACAAATCTGCCGTCCAAAACTACTGCATGAATTGAAGTGCTAATATGTCGTCCAACTATAGTTTTGGTATCTTTATTTTCGTGCAAAAAGAGATTAAGTTATCAAAAAATATAATTCAGAATTCAGATCCCGATTCAAAGGAAACGATATTCCTACTTTTCTTTCTTTCTTCGTACTTATATTTTCAGAATTAATTCGAGATTCAGATGTATGATCATTGATTTCTATAATTTTTGTAAAATTTTAGTCGCCATCAAAGTGATTATTTGTCAAACAATATAAGTAAAATTTAATTTGTTACCAATTAGACTTTGTTTGCTGTTAAAGTAAAAATGTCAATATCAAATTAAACAACATATCAATTATTTGGAGGACACATCATCAGCATCCTCAACAAGAAATACTAAATGATGAAACAACGAAGGTAGAAAGTCTTTCAATTTTTTGTTATAGCTTCCTTATTGAATTGTAGATGTCATATTCCGAATATACAGCATATTATTATTCACTAAACACGTGTACACCTGAGTTCGAATTTTCAGGTAGGTGAAATATTAATTATTTATTAATAATACATAATCTATTATCAAGTAAAATATAATTTATTGATAATTATTAATATTAGATATATTTTTTGTAAATTATGTTTGCATGCATATTAATGAAAGATTTTTCGCTTTTTTTAGTAAATCTTATGTTGTTTACCAGCGTGAGAAGTTTGGCTTATCATTGTGATATATAAAGGAAAGAATAAGAAAAAAAAGGAGCATTTTATCTGGATTCTATAATTAATTATTTCTCCATACTTGGCATTGATCACCTGAGATATAAAGTTGTTACTAAATCTTCTATCTAAAGCCCCCTATATTAAGCGGTGAATGAGAAACATCTCTCTCTCTCTCTCTCGCACATTGTCTGAAATGGATCTCTCCAAGCCATCTCTCCTCCTCTCTCTTCTCTTCATCTCTTCTTTTCTGCCCTCAATTCTCTCAACTCCTCTCTACCATGAATATCAAAACAACCAATATAGCGTATCGAAATTCAGGCTCATAAACCGAAGATCGCTCCTCAATTGCCCGATTATAAACCCGTATCTTTCAATCAATGTAAACCCAAATTCCTCCTTACCAAATGAATCAAATGTGACGGTAACTGTAAGTGGTGTTTTGCACCCTGATAAGTTGCAATGGATCGCAATGATATCTCCTTCTAACAACAGGTACTATTAACATGATATATTTTTGTCATATTTTATGATTAGTGATTATTATTTTGTTAATATATGATTATTAAAAATAATCGGTGATTTTTTGGGTGAATTTATATTTGTGTAGTGTTAATGGTTGTCCTTTGAGTTCTTTGAATTATATACAGACTGGAGATCTAAAACATTTGCCTCTTCTCTGTCATTATCCCGTTAAGGTAAAATTAATCTTCTCTTATTTAGTTCGAAAATTTATGTATAATTTTTTTTTTTTTGAAGCTCATGTAGGCAATCCCTACTTGAGAATTTCATTTAAAAAATTGAAAAAGAGTTTTAGGTTACAAGATACATTTCTTGTAATTTTTTATGTCTAGACATATTATTTTATTGGAATATATAGCGTGTAATTATGTATTTATAAATAGGTTCGTGTGCAATTAATATTTAGTTAACTATTAGATGGGTTTAATTATTTCCTAATTAAAAAATTAAAGGTTACTAAATTTTGTCATGAAAAAGAGCTTGCTAATTTTAGTTGCAATGTAGGTTTGTATGCAGGGTCTATGAAATTTTAAGTAGACCAAATTTATATAATAGACTAGTACTTTTATAATTGGTCTGGAAATACATAATTGTGTCTAGCCTAGTATCTGTAAAACTGGGCCTAAAATAGGAGGATAATTAGTGCTAATAAACCCATCTTATTATAAATAAATAAAAAACTAGAGTGAATTAAATGCAGACATGATTTGTTGTATGTTAATACAATGGTCTGACGGTTCCAGAAAGCAGCAAAGTTTGTTATGATTAGTTTGTAGTTGCATCAATTTGTATCATGTTTTTGCTTCCAAGGAAAGAAAGAATAGAAAGAAAAAGGAAAAAATATTAAAAAAAATATTTCTTTATTTTTTTCCTAAAGTGAGCTAGAACTGGATCCTGGATCCACTACACCTGTATTTTCAGTATATAGTTTAGAGTACTCTAAAATGATTTATTTAAATAAATCTTAACTAAACTAAATATAAAATGAAATATCAAATTGCAGGCACAATTTTTGAGCAACGATCCGTCCTTTTTGTCATGCAAAAACAGAGTATGCCGCGACAGGTTAGGAGACGACTGCATAATACACACATGTAGTGGTTCAGTTACGTTCCACGTCATCAACATCAGAACAGAACTCGAGTTCGTGTTATTCTCAGGTGGATTCGATGCTCCGTGCGTTCTTAAGCGGTCCGGTCCGATCCAGTTCGCCAACCCAGCCATGCCCTTGTATGGCCATCTGTCAAGCATTGATTCCACTGGAACATCTGTACGTATGCATGATTGATTTTTGTATACTTATTGATCCTAATGCATGTTTAATTGATTACTTTCCTTCGGAAATACAGATGAAGCTAACATGGGTGAGTGGAGATAAAAGACCACAAGAGGTGCAATATGGATCAGGAACGAAATCAGCTCCATCTGATGTTATTACATTTACAAAACAGGATATGTGTAGTAAGTTCGCATTATATTATATCATGTTATTAGTTGTTTTTGCTCCACATAATTTTTGCTCAAAAAGTGTTTGTGATAATTCCTTTGTACATCTTATACAGGTGACCATGTTTTACCGAGTCCAGCTAAAGATTTTGGCTGGCATGATCCTGGTTATATACATTCTGCTATTATGACTGGATTGAAGCCCTCTTATACATATACTTATCGTTATGGAAGGTAAATCATTCTAATTTTAGTTTCTGACTAACTAATTTTCTTAGTTTGACATCGATGAATTGGTTGATTATTTATGCAGTGATTTAGTTGGTTGGAGTGACATAATTAAATTTAAGACCCCGCCGGCTGCTGGATCAAATGAGTTGAATTTTTTAGTATACGGTGACATGGGAAAGGCTCCGCTTGATCCTTCTATAGAACACTATATTCAAGTATAGTTTTAAATTAACTTTAGGATTTTGAATTATTTTTCTCTGTGCCTGAATTTGAAATTTTTTTCTTTCCTTGTGGTGGATTATGCACAGCCAGGATCAGTCTCTGTTGCTAAAGCAATCGAGAAGGAAGTTGAAGACAATAAAGTAGATTCAATATTTCATATTGGCGATATTAGTTATGCTACTGGATTTTTGGTTGAATGGGAATATTTTCTCAATCTTATTCAACCATCTGCTTCTCGAGTTCCGTACATGACAGCTATTGGTAACCACGAAAGGTAATTAGTTCACTTCATAACCTTTTTTATAGTCGCAATTAAGCCTTTAATTTAATATAATGCAAGTATTTTATTTTTTAGGGATTATGCTGAGTCAGGATCGGTGTATAAAACTCCTGATTCAGGGGGCGAGTGTGGTGTGCCATATGAATCATACTTTCAAATGCCTATGTATAAGAAAGATAAACCATGGTATTCTATTGAAAAGGGGCCAGTGCATTTTACAATAATTTCTACAGAACATGACTGGTCTACAAACTCTTCACAAGTACTCCTATTACTCCCATTTTCATATGTTTTTTGTTTCTTTTCAATTTTGAGTTTTAATTTGTATTTTTGTGTGGTTTGTAATCATCAGTATCAATGGATGCTAGAGGATTTGTCATCGGTTAATAGAACAAAGACACCTTGGCTTATTTTCGCGGGGTATGTCTTCATTTATTTTAAATATGTATATTTTTTTGTAATATGTAATAAATAATTGGACTATATGTAATTTCTCATATATTATTTTTTCAGGCATAGACCAATGTATTCGTCCACTCATGGTATTCTTCCAAGTGTTGATATGAAATTCCGCAACTATCTTGAACCACTTCTGCTCAATTATAAGGTGATAAATATGTACGTGATTAATTTAGTGACTATAACTAGTTCTTTTTAATTTATGATAATCATAAATTGATATTTTGGTTGATAATTAAGTTTGTGGTGCGGTTTGTATATATGCAGGTCGATTTGGTTTTATTTGGGCATGTACATAATTACGAGAGAACTTGTGCAATATACCAAAACAAGTGTATAGGCATGCCAACAAATGATAAAAATGGAATTCATATTTATGATAATAGCAACTACACCGCACCAGTTCATGTCATAGTCGGGATGGCTGGATTCAGTTTAGACAGTTTTCCAAAAAATGTAAGTTTATATTTTTTTCTTAATTGAATGTAAGTTTATATTTTTAGTCTTTTTGGTGAATAGATAAATTCAATCAATATAGGGTTTATTACAATTACAAAGTATTTATTAAAAGTTAACAATTGATTCCTTTTCTTATTTTTCTTTTAAATATTTAGGTCAATAGTTGGAGTCTAGCGCGATTTTCTGAGTTTGGTATTGCAAGGGTTCATTCAACAAAAAATGATCTATTATTTGAGGTTATAATTTTTTTTTTTGACAAATTAGCTTCCAATTCGATTATTCGATTTTGTATTTTTAATTATTTTTTTTCTTCTATTTTGTTTCAGTTCGTCAATTCAACCACAATGGAGGTTCTTGATTCATTCTGGATTCTTAAAGAAGTTGCCTAATTTTTTCTTTAGTATTTATATACGAAAATTTTGATTCATTCTGGATTCTTAAAGAAGTTGCCTAATTTTTTTCTTTAGTATTTATATAGGAAAATTTTGATTCATAATTTTTCAAATATCAGTAGTGATGTTGTGTCATGTATAGGTTCATTCCCTAGTCGGCGAATGTAATTTCCCCATTAATTATAGTCAAAATTTTCTGAAGTGAATATTAAATGTACTAAAATAATTTGGAATTTAGTGCAAAATTTCGCCATTAATTGCAGTCAATTTTTCTAGAGTGGATATCAATTGTACAAAAATAATTTGCAATTTTGCTTCCTTAAATATTCACATTTTTAAAATTAATGCTCCACATTTTTTTTGCTTTGATTTTCCTTTGATAGAAAAGTGATCAAATTGTGTTATATAAATGTTAAATACAAATCGAATTGGACAATTTATTGTTATTGTTAAATTATTTTGCTACAATTTATTGGACAATTTCTCCACATTTTGAATGACAATGTACTATCATTCAAAATCTTATTCCAAAATATAGTTAATTATTGTTGTCACAGATCATAAACAGAAACTCTTTCAGAGAGTACATATCTCAAATTGACAAGCTAACTTCAAGCTCTCAAAGCAAATAGATTATATTATTGGTTTGTTAGAAATTCCCCGACAACATCTTCAAGCATCACTACTAAAAAACAACAAAAAGAAGAAAAAATATATTAACTTAATAATCAGTATCCCCTCTTCCTGATGTCATCGATTAATTTTACTTCGGTGAAACATCGTAACCTGAATAAGAAACAAAATAAGTTTCTTTTTGTTAATTTACAATGCCTATATATAAATACACGCATGAATTCCATATTGTAAATATCTCAATTAATTATAATTATTTAGTTTCTTACTTCCGCATTTGCTTCCTTTGGGAAGAGGACGATCACAAGTTGCTGCGACATAAACGACTTTTTCCATACATACAACCTTTTCAATATCTTTAGTCATGTGATCGCATGCGCACTTCATGTCGACCTTCTGCACGATCCCACAACAATCCTTTGACGGAGGGATTTTCGGTTCAGATGGGTACCCTAAATATGGCATGCAAAGCTTGGCTAGAGTCAGCAGGTCATTTGAACAATCGGCTTCAACACTCGCATTTTCGATGGTTGAAGTGATGGATAAGACAATGGCTATGGCTAGGAGAAGGAAATGATTTAGGGATTTAGAAGACATGATTAGTTTTAAAGTTTTGGTCTTCTCGGTCAGTATATTTTGGTGATTTGTTGTGTGTAAGGGGGTAATTTATATAGAAATAGAATTAATTAATGATTTTTTTTGAAACTTTTGACTACATTTAAAACAACAATGTATCTCATTAAAGTTTTCATTATTTTTTTTCACTGGCTTTTGAACGGGATAAATATTCAAATTATTTGAAGTTTAACGGGGTCGTCACCAACCCCGTCGTGATTTCGGATTTTCCCTTTCTCATGAAAGCAGCATTCACATGTTAATGCTATTGGCGAGATTTTTTCAGCTTTAGTTCCAAAATGCATAATAATTGAAGATACTAAGGGATTTATTACATGCGTTTACTTTTATCTTATACTATAACATTTTTATTTTATTTTATCGAGACGGTTTATATGCCCTATATCTATATTCAAAAAAACTTAATTTTGTCAAGTATTGAACCCACAACCTTTTAATTAGTGAGGAGGTGCCTCACTACTCTACTAGAGGTGGTTTGGCTATACTATAACATTTTTACCAATACTCCACACTAAATGTTTGTCGTATCTCAATATTGTTGTAATGCATTACTTTGAATAGTCAATGAATACAAATAATCTGGTGACAACACGGAATCCACAAAGACAGTGGTTGTAGAGAATCTACAAATCTCCACATTTGCAACACATAATTTGTTCTTAGTTCATTTTCAATGCAATAGTCACATTCGTTATCTTTTTACTGATTTTTCCCGCATTTCTATATATCGTATATGATGTTTTCATTTTTTACATATATATTATTTTCATTTCTCACTTATATATTGTTTTGTATATATTGTTTATTTTCAGTTATATACATTCTATATATTATCGTTATATCACGACGGATTTTGCTATACAATTAAAAGGGTTACAACATGAATAATTAAAGAAATCCGCCAAGAGTTCAAACCCATATACATCAACAATGAAAAAAGCCTCATTTGAGAACAAAAAAAATGTTGCAAACCATGATCGCCAAGTCACAAAAGAAGTCATCAGATAATGATTTGCCACATGTCATCCCCTCAAACTCAAGTGAGAAGCCGTTTAACATGATAGTAGGCATATGGCAGACTCACTCGAAGTTAGTTCATCAGTTTGAGGATTTTTTTTTTTTTTGCGAAATCGTGTGGTGTGACTAACCATGTCACGTATATTTTTATCTATTTGAGTTTATATATATCAACAGGTTCAATAAATCAACATAAATGAATAAATAATAATGTGTATTAATCTTCACTTTTAAAAATTATACCCAAAAAATGAAACGAAATATTTTTTGGGTGCATGTATATTTATGATAAGTCTCGTGTAGAGATGTAATTCAACAGTTATTTTTGCGTATTATGATATTATACATAATTTTAAGAATTGTTTTGGTCTTTATAAATATTTGTGTGAGAAAATGGTCTTTATATTTAAATATAATAATCCTCTGATTAAATAAATGACATATTTCCAATTGGTTCAAATGCATTTAGAGAACGGGGTCCTCACATTATTGAAATTAATACTTTTGCCTTAATATTTATTTATTTAAAATTAGATTAAAATAATTATTGAGTTAAGTTGTAAGGCTCATAGTCTATAGACTATAAGTAATTTTCTTAGTTTATGTATGGATATACATCCTTACATTCAAAGGGTGTGAGTGAGAAGATGTATATCCATAAAGGTATGTGCAAGGGTGCCTTGAAGGTTGCTTATGTAGTTATGTATGAAATGATGTATATCCATCCAAAAGGGTATAATTTTGGGATGTTTTTCAAAAAGTATAATAGAGTATAAATAGAAAGTATGAGTTGGTAACAAATCTAATTTCCTCATTATCTATGTTGTAAACAAAACAACAAAAATAAAGAAAAGGAAATTATCCCTCTTGAAAAAAGCAAATTGTTTCTTTGTGTTTTTTATCATTCTCTCTTTCCCGGGTTCTTGCCACAACAAGACAAACAAACTTTTGTGAAGATTTACTATCCATCTTCTAAACTCTCTCTCCATAATCTCTCCATCAATATAAAATAAAACGATCCAAATTCCATATTATTATATTGCACTAAGAAAAGCTCATACACCGATCAAGCTGAAAAGAAAAAATGAAAAAAAAAGAGAGAAGCAGCAAAATTATAGCAGAAGATCCCCTCCTCTTGTAGATCCCGAAATCAATTTCATCAAAACTTCTTACTTGGAGGAACCTCATAACCTGAAAAACAAATCAAAACAACACAAATCAAAACAACATTAATCACATCATTTAATATATTCAAAAACTACACAAAAATGATTTTAACAATAGTATTTTTTCAAATCTTACTTCCACATTTAGTTCCTTTGGGAAGGGGGCTGCCGCACTGGTCCGCCACATAGACGACCTTCTCCATGCAAATAAACTTTTCGACCTCCTTCGTCACGTAATGACACACACACTTCATGTCGCATTTCTTGATGACATCACAACAATATTTTGATGGAGCTATTTTAGGGTTTGAAGGATACTTTATGAACTCTCTGCAGCCTGCGGTCATGTAAGCAATGTCGAACCAGCTGCATTCTTGTTCCGCCATTGTTGGACGTATGGTGAAAGTGAAGGTTAGAGAAATGACTACGATGAAGCTGAGATAAGCTAGTGATTTAGCCATGGTGGGGTGTGTTTCTTTATTTTTAATTAGTTTTATTGTGAGGATTGGAAGTGAGGGGTTTAGGGTATTTATAGAAGGATGGGGGTCTATTGGCATTTAAAGACCTTAAATGCAACAGAGATTTGATAGGAAGAATTAAATGCAACAAATATTTGGGGTACTTTTTATAATTGATTACATCCACTTCTAAATATTTTGCAATAAATATTATTAATTTACATTTAATTATGAAGTAGAAAATGTCACCGTGGAAAAATGTATAGCGATACAATGGTGAGAAATGAAAGTTACAAATCCACTTACTGGGAATGTGAAAACATGAGGCTCACAAAACCACCAGTACTTCAAGGACTGGAGGTTCACAATTACTACAGCAAAACAGTAAAGGAACGCAGCAAAGCCGTCCCTATTGGCCAAAAGATCTTCCTTATAAGCGCAATAGGGATGGCTAGCTATCGCTATTGGGTGGTCAGTATTGGCCTTGTTGTTATTGGGGGTCAATAGTGACAGCCCGAAGCAACAGTGACGGCCTGTCCCTGATCAAGTTCTTGAAATATCAGTAGTCATATTGTATCATGTATAGAACTATAGATTCATACCCTAGTCGGTGAATGAAGTTTCTCCAATTGTAGTCAAAATTTTCTTGAGTGAATATTAATTGTACTAAAATCATTTGCAATTAGTGAATTTCCCCCATTAATTGCAGTAAGTTTTTTTAAAGTGAATATAAAGTGTACTAAGTAATTTGCAATTTAATGTAAATTTAGCTTCCTAAAGGCATTCACATTCTATAATTAATCCTCCACATATTTTTGTACAATTATTTTTTTCTCCTTTTTTGATGAAGGGATGAAATTGTGATATACAATACAAACTAAATTGACAAAATTATTGTTATTATTATACTATCTGGTTCTGTACAATATATTATCTTTCAAAATCTTATTATTTTTTTTTTTGAATTAGCATTCTAAATCTTATTTCGAATTAGTTAATTATTTTTCATAAAGAAAAATATAGAATTATTATTGTCAAATTATAAACTCCTTCAGAGAGTACATATCTCAATTTTCACAATGTAAATTTCAAGTTCTCAAAACAAATATTATTGATTTATTATAAATTTCCACAACACCTCCAAGCATCATTACATATATAAAAACCGAGAAAGGAGATCAAAGATTATCAGGAGAAAAAAAAATCTCCTCTTCTCCTAAATTCATGATCAGTTGTACTTTGGCGGGACATTATAGCCTGTAAAAAAAATTCAAAAACGAAAAATAATAATTTAAGTTAATCTACAATTACTTATATACGCACATGCACACAAATTCATATAGTAATATCCTCAATTAGTTATATATAATTATTTAATTTCTTACTTCCGCATTTGCTTCCTTTGGGAAGAGGACGATCACAAGTTGCTGCGACATAAACTACTTTTTCCATACACACAATCTTTTCAATCTCTTTAGTCATGTGATCACATGCGCACTTCATGTCGACCTTCTGCACGATCCCACAACAATCCTTCGACGGAGGGATTTTCGGGTCAGCTGGGTACCCTATATATGGCATGCAGAGCTTGGCCAGAGTCAGCAGGTCGTTTGAACAGTCTGATTTAACGGTCGCTGAATCGATTGTTGTAGTGATGGATAAGACAATGACTATGGTTAGGAGAAGAAAATGAGTTAGGGATTTAGAAGACATGATTAGTTTAAGGGTTTCGTCTTCCTGAGGATATTTTGGTGAGTGATTGTGTAAGGGGGTCAATTATATAGAGATGGAATTATTTTTTTATTCTTATTTTTTTTTAAATGGACTACATTTAAAAGAACAATGTATCTCATTATTTTTTATTAATATTCCGTATAAATATTCAAACCTGATATATATTCAATATGTGAGATTTGCAAAAATAGAGACTTGAAGATTCTCTACATCCACCGTCTTTGTGACTTTTGGTGTTGTCACTAGATTATTTATAGTCATTGGCTATTCAAAATAATGATTTTTTGTTCAAAAGATGATTGGCCTTCATATCAGGTATCATTTAGTGCATTCATGGATTTTTGACTAGAATGTTTTATACAAAAAACATTTGTTATTGGCTAGTCAAATTGGGCATTAATTTACTGATTTTTGTATTTTCATAAAAAAAGGTGAATAGTGGAATGATTAATACGACATTTGTTATTGGTTAGTCAAATTGAGTATTAATTTACTAGTTTTTTTGTATTTTCATGAGAAATGATATTATAGCGTGAACAACTGTTTTTTAAGTAAAAATTTTTCAATTCCGTAAAGTTCTCAAGCTCATGATTTTGAAAAATAACAAAAATTGAGACTTATAAACTCCAAAGTAGTTCATTTAAAAGGATGGAAAAATATATTTGTAAAGAATACATGATTAACTAATGTAATATGCCGCAACATGTATAATTCACATCATGATCAATATATAAAAGAATTGAAAAAAATATATTGCTTTGTTCGTCAACTGGTTTTATTATTAGTGGTCATATTGTGAATCATATTGTTACAATAGATTATTGTATAGATTTTTTTATATCATTTCTATTATTTTTTCTTCAATTTTGCTTAGTTAAAATACAAAATGTAACTATATTTTTTTTATATAACGGAGAAGACGCAAAATTTCACATCTATTTTTGTTGCCAAAGAAAATTGAATCCCCAATTTTTTGAATCACATACATAATACACAACCAATTATGCTATAGATCATTAACAAAATATTAATATACTTAGAATACATTCACATTTTTCTTTCCATATAACATGGGTCATCGGCTCATCAACTCATCATGATAAGTGAATGTTGCAGCCACCAAGTCATAAGAGAAGTCATCAGAGAATGACGTGCAGCATGTTATCCCTCAAGTCAGAAGTCGTATAAGATGAGGGTAGGCATATATATAGCACTATAGCAGACTTACGGGGTGGAACTAGAATGAATATATAAGGGTGGCAAAAAAATATACAATGAACTAATAAGGGGGGTCAAATTTAATTTTTCTATGAAATTTGCTTGGTGCAAATGGGGGATACATAACAATTTTCCTTTAAACCCCCCACTGGTTCCGCCCCCGAGTTTGAGCAAGTTTTTTTTAACGCGAAATCGTGTGACTAACTATGTCACCCACATAATGATTTTTTTTCTATTTGATTTTATATACAAGTTCGAGAAATCAACATATTTTGTATTTATCATCACTTTTTAAAAATTATACCCAAAATGAAACGAAATACTTTTTAGGTTCATGTATTATTTTGCGTATTGATATCATGCACATTTTTAAGAATATTTTTTTTTCGTCTTTATAGTTTTTCTTTTGAGAAAATGATCTTTATAATTTTAATGTAATAATGCTGTGATTAAATAAATAACTAATTTCAAAGAGGTTCAAATGCGTTTAGAAAACGGAGGAGTCATGTTGTATTATTATTGCACTAAGAAAAACTCATACACCAAACTAGATGAAAAGAAAAAAAGGAAGAACCAAAAGCATAGCAGATCCCTCCTCTTGTAGATCCCAACAACAATTTCATCAAAACATCTTACTTGGAGGAATTTCATAACCTGAAAAACAAACCAAAAACAACAGATAAACGTATTAATCACATATCATTTCATATATTCAAAAAATACACAAAAATAATTTTAACAATTGTTTTTTTAAATCTTACTTCCACATTTACTTCCTTTGGGAAGGGGACGACCACACTGGTCTGCCACATAGACGACCTTCTCCATGCAAATTGCCTTTTCGATGTCCTTCGTCACGTGATCACACACACACTTCACGTCGCATTTCTTCACAACTTCACAGCACTCTTTTGATGGAGCTGTTTTAGGATTTGATGGAAACTTTATGTACTCCATGCAGTTTTTGGTCAGGCCAACAATGTCATTCGAGCAGTCTTGGTTCGCCATTGTTGGACGGATGGTTAGAGTGAAAGTTAGAGAGATGACTAGGAATAAAATAAAACAAGCTAGTGATTTAGCCATGGTGGTGTTGTGTTGTTTCTTATTCTTTTGAATTTGTAATTGTGAGTCTGTGACTTCGTGAGACTTGAGAGTGAGGGATTGAGGGTATTTATAGGAGGAGGGAGGTCTACTTTGCATTTAAAGATATTAAATGCAAGAGAGGTTTGATAGGAAGAATTAAATACAAGAAATATTTGGGGTGCTTTTTAGGATTGTTTACATCCACTTTTGAATATTTTTGCAACAAATGTTGTTAAATATAATTATGAAGTAAAAAATGTCACTGAAAAAATGACATAATAGAATAAATATTGAGAAATGAAAGTTACAAATCCACTTATCAGGATGTGAAAATATGAGGCTCTCAAAACCTCCAACACTTACTTGCTTGGAAGTAAAATATCACAATAGAAGTTAAGAAACATAACTCAAAATCACATATTACAACCTAATAATGTTATAAAATAATTGTGGCTAATTATCAAAATATCTTAGCATTTTTGGCTAGAAGCTTCCACTATTGGACATTATCTCCATTCATTTATTAACTTTTTTTCTTAATATTTTTTTCTTCATCTTTCATATTCTGATCATTTTAAGGCCCGAGCTAACTTAATACAAAAAAGCCCAATTTCAGTATCAGTCCATCCCAATCCAATTCTATCTGTCCAGTAAAACCATACATATTATTTATATTACACAAAAATCCTTCGCTATAGAATATTTGAATTTCAAAAATCTGGAAGGGTCATGTATCGTCTCTTTCTGCCACGCTCTCATGTACGCTCGCCACGTGTATACAAGAGTACAAAAGAAGATATGCATCTCAGACCAGGGTTTTTTTTGTTATTGGTTAGTCTTGGTCAAATTGCGGAAATTTATTTGTTTTGTATTTTCACGAGAAATGATATTATAGTGTGAACAACTGTTTTTTAAGTAATTTTTTTCAATTCCATAAAGTTCTCAAGCTATTGAAAAATAACAAAATATAGAACTTATAAACTACAAAGTAGTACAACTTAAAGGGTGAGAAATTATTATTTTTAAAGAATACATAATAACTAAAGAAATCTCGTTAGTTACGACTTACGATCAGTATATAAGAAAATTGAAAAAATATATATTGCTTTATTCGTCAATTGATTTTCTTATTAGTTACGACTTACGATCATATTGTGAATCATATTGTTACAATAGCTTATTGTATAGATTTTTTATATCATTTTTATTATTTCTTCTACAATTTTGATTTTTTAAAATACAAAACATAACTATAAAATATATTCACCGCAATAATCATTCCACTAGTATACAATCTTTTTGGTCTTCTCGTTCTTGGCTCTATTGTAAGCTCGCACTCACAAATGAGCAATTTTCATTTGCAATTCAAGTCTCATTAGGCGTTTTGCGTGCTACTAAAAAAAATCTATAAAATATATTCACATTTTTTTCCAAGGGTCTATATAACATCTGTCATCAATTCATCATAACAAGTCAATGTTATAAACCATGACAATCAAGTCACAACGAGTCATTAGAAAAAAAGAAATTTCTCTGTAACCGACCACATAAAAGCCCTCTCATCATGGTCACACATCAATGATGTATGGCCGAGAGAGAGATGGCGGACCATAGAGAAATCTCACATAGGGCTATAAATGGTTTGGGAAAATCTGTCACCCTCCGAGACCCGACTCGAATGGGTCAAGAAATTCCCATTTAGTGATCCCGCGAAGATGAGGATGGGAAGAGATTTAGATCCGGGATCGATGGGGTGAATATGGATATTGATACCCCGTCCAGTGGAGACCCAAATTACACATATATAGATTATTTTTTCTTTTTGCGGAGAAACCCGTAGTACATTTTATTAAACATTCAGCCCTAATCTCACACCATTAGAGAATGACTCGTCACATGCCATCTCCTCAAGTGAGAAGCCGTATAAGATGACACAACAGGTATGTAACAGACTCACTTGATGTTCGTTCATTTTTGAGCAATTTTTTTTTTATTGTGCAATCGTGTGACTAATCATGTCACCTACAAAATGATTTTTTATGTGTTTAATTTTATGTATCAACAAATTTAAGAAATCAACATAAGTGAATAAATGATGATGTGTATTAATCGTCAGTTTTTAAAAATTATATCCAAAACAAAATACTTTTTTGGTGCATGTATGTATGATAAGTTTCATGTAGAGATGTGTATACAACAGTTGTTTTGCTTATTATGATGTCATACATACTTTTAAGAATTTTTTTGGTCTTTATAGTTTTTCTTTTGAGAAAATGGTCTTTATAAATTTAATGTAATAATGCTGTGCATATATAAATAACATATTTCCAAAAGGTTCAAATGGGTTTAGGAAACGGAGGAGTCATATTGTATTATTATTGCACTAAAGAAAAGGCTCATACAACGATCTAGCTGAAAAGATAAAAAAAAAAGAGAAAAAAAAAAGAGAGAAGAAACAAAAGCATAGCAGATCCCTCCTCTTGTAGATCCCAACACCAATTTCATCAAAACATCTTACTTGGAGGAATTTCATAACCTGAAAAACAAACCAAAACAACGGGAAAACGTATTAATCACATATCCATCTCACATATTCAAAAACTACACAAAAATAATTTTAACAATTATTTCTTTTTCAAATCTTACTTCCACGTTTACTTCCTTTGGGAAGGGGGCTGCCGCACTGGTCCGCCACATAGACGACCTTCTCCATACAAATCGTCTTTTCGATCGCCTTCGTCACGTGATCACACACACACTTCATGTCGCATTTCTTCACGACTTCACAACAGTCTTTTGATGGAGCTATTTTAGGGTTTGAAGGAAACTTTACGTACTCCATGCAGTTTTTGGTCAGGCCAACAATGTCATTCGAGCAGTCTTGGTTCGCCGTTGTTGGATGGATGGTTAGAGTAAAAGTTAGAGCGATGACTAGGAATAAAGTGAAACAAGCTAGTGAGTTAGTCATGGCGGTGTTGTGTTGTTTCTTTTGAATTTGAATTTGTTGTGACCTATGAGGATTGAGAGTGAGAGGTTGAGAGTATTTATAGAAGGATTGAGGTCCACTTAGCATTTAAAGATATTAAATGTAAGAGAGATTTGATAGGAAGAATTAAATGTAAGAAATATTTGGGGTGCTTATTAGGATTGTTTACATACAACTTTGAATGTTTTGCAACAAATGTTGTTAAATACAATTATGAAGTAGAAAATGCCACCGGAAAAATGAGACGCAGAAATTTGATGTTGAGAAATGGAAGCTATAAATCCACTTAACAGGATGTGAAAACATGGGGCTCTCAAAACCTCCAATACTTAATTACAGGCTTGGGAAGTAAACATATCACAATAGAATCTAAAAAAACATAGCTAAAAATCACAATATGATATGGAAACCTAATCATGTTATGGAATAATTATGACTAATTATCAAATATCTTAGCATTTTTGGCTAGAAGATACCACTATTGGACATCATCATCATCTCCATTCATTTATTACCTCCTTTTCATTAACATTTTTTCTTTTTTTATATTCTGATCATTTTAAGGCCGAGCTAACTAATACAAAAAGCCCAATTTAGGTATCAGCCCAGCCCAATCCAGTTCTATCTGTCCAGTAAAACCATACATATTATTACACAAAATCCTTCGTTACAGAAATTCAGAATTTCAAAATCTCGAAGAGTCATGTATCGTCTCCTTCTGCCACCACGCTCTCATGTATGCTCGCCACGTGTATCCACGTGTACAATATTGAACGAACTTGGCTTACCATTAAATTTGTGAAATATGTAGATATTCTCGAAGGAAAATTGAAATGATTTCTGAAGGGACTTCAGCGCGGTGCAGGCATTGAATGTAGTTTTTTTTTTTCTTATAACGCTAGAGCACCTTAATATGACTTGTGAACCTCTGTAAGGCAACCAAATCCGTTTCCTTCCTGAAAAGCAAAGAAAAATCTCTTTCATTTCTTTTTAATTTCAGAGATCTCAAGATCTAGAGAGAGAGAGAGAGAGAGGAAGAAGGAGAATGAGACCATCAAAACAAGGGCCACCACCATGGGAGGTGATTCTTCTTGTTTCTCATTACTTGGAGCCCAAAACCCTAGCTCTTGCTTCATGCGTGTGCAAATCTTGGTACCAAGCTCTCTCTTCAGACCATCTATGGAAACCTATATGCCTCACCTCTTACCCTTGTTCCTCTCATCTTCTCGCCTCCGGTTTGTCTCCGTACCAGCTTTTCTCTCTATTTTACGGCGCTTCAAAACGCCGGTACATTCACCCTTCACTGGTTTGTCTCTCTCTGGACCAGTTGTTCTTCACGATAGAGATCTTTCACTGCCAAGAAACCCTAGTCTCTGTTATGAAACCTGGTGAAGAGCTCGTACCGAACAAAGATGGTACGTTTAGTTTTGAAATTGATATGATGGACCAGAATGTGGAAATACGAGATGGAAATGAAACGGGCAAGGAAATTACGGTTGGATGGACGATCGTGATGAGAGGATTCGAGAGGGCTTTTGCATTGATGGAGAGAGAAGGAAGAGGGAGAATGATTGCAGATTTGAGTAGAATTTGGTATCATGAGAAATTACCGGTACCGGGTTGTTGTAAAGGACTTATGAGTGAGAGCGCGGGAATTGAGGCAGAAATGACGGTTGAGATTCGTCGAGTGGAAAATGGGAAAAATGGGGTGAAAAAGGTGAGTGTTGGATTGATGAGTGGGTGTAGATATGTTGGATTTGAAGATGGATTGAGATATTTGCAATATTTTCTCTTGGATAGAGATAGAATTTGAGGGGCTTTTTTTTATTTGTAATTTATTTTGTTTGTTTCTCTTGTTTTTATATTTTTTTGTTATTATTTTTTTTTTGTGCGTTGTGGTGTGAAATGAGTTGAGGTTTGAATATTATGTTCTTGTGTTTGTACTAAATTTTTTTGTTGATTTTGCAATTAAATTTTAGGCTTGATTTGGAGGTCCATGAGGATTAATTGAGGATTATTTGTGGTAAATAAGATTTACTTATTTGTAGAGAAAAAGGTCCTTTTATATTTTATACGATTTAATGTCCAGACACATGCAATGATGATTTTAAAATCATATAATTTTACATAAACACCTTAAACTCTTTGAAATTAAAAAACACTACTAAAGTACTTCAATGTTTACAAACATGGCCAAAATTTTCCACTTTTCTTTCTTTATATGAGTCAAGCACTACAAATCAACTACTACAAAAAAGGAATAAAAAAAATAAACCAGGAATTGAATGAATAAATAAGTTTCTAATCTCTTTCTTGCACATTCATTTCACCATTAATTAGTTATCTTTTATCTTTTACCATTTCACCCCACAACATCTTATTATCCCACAAAGGGGTTATATAAGGGTATTTGACAAATTTTCTTGTTTTGCAAGGGTACTTTATTAGTTTTCTTTTTTTTTTTTATCCTTGACATTTTTCTCCTCCTCCATAAACACGAAATAACAAGTACATAAAAAGACCAAAATGACTAACTAATATTTTTTATTTATAAAAAATCTTATAACGAACTAACTAAATTAAAATTGAAAAACAAAAATAACATATTAAGTGTCAAATGCTATTTATTAAAAAAAATAATACTATATTCAAATACTAACGAATTAAAATAAATGGCGCAATTGATAATTTTGAAAAAAGAAACGGCTTTCTTCTACAAAAAAATAAAATTTTAATTTAGTTAGTCAAGATTTTTTATAAATAAAAAATATTAGTTAGTCATTTTGGCCTTTTTATTTACTTGTTATTTCGTGTTTATGGAGCAATTATGAATTCATGAAATTGTATAATATTGAAAATTTATTTTTTATTTTTGTATATGTTTGGTAAGTATTTAGCCAGTATATTTTCTTAATCAACCTTTATTTGAATAAGTATATTAATATTAAAATTTCTAAAGATTTCATGAACAAAAATAATTAATATTAATAAGTTAACAACATATTTTATAAAGAATTAGTTGGTTTTAATGAATATTCATAAATTTGAAAGTTTTGATGATAATTACGTTGGAGAGAGAAAGAATCAACAATAAAGAGTGATATATTCTTGTCTTTTTTAACTCAATTGATTGATATGTACAAACAAGGATAAAGAAGTCTTTTTGTCACAATTTTTCCTGCTCCTATCAAATAATTTCCTGCTCATATCACTTCCCATAAATTAAACAAGAATCAGCTTAAACCCTAAACCAGTTGCTGGTTTAGCGCTCATTGTTTTCTTTTTTGGACATCACGACCGTCAATCAAGAAATAAATTAAACAAGAATCACAGCTCAAACCCTAAACAAGTTACTGGTTTAGCGCTCATGGTTTTCTTTTTAAACATCACAACCGTCAATCAAGAAGTAATTAAAAAAGAATCGGCTTAAAACCCTAAACCAGTTACTGGTTTTGAGCTCGTGGTTTTTTTTTTGATTAAAAACTTAAAATACTTGGCCTTCTAAAATTCTTTATTGTCCATTTCACCCCTATCAAATGGCCTTCATTTTGACATAGTTTTCATTTAATAAATAACAAAAATTAGTGGACCCCATTTAATAGAGTATACGGATTGCATAGATTTTAAATAGGGAACAAGTATATTCTTCTTGAATGTTTAGTAAATCTTGAGAATACAAAATACAGGATGTATTTCTCATTTCCAAAATAGTACTTCCTGTCTAGACAGCCCGGCCCGATTACACTACAACAGTCTTGCGACCGAGTACAGGTCGCAGGCAAAGTTTTTATCTTCACCAACGCCAGACACACGGCGCCGAAGATTACGCCGCGAATTTTCCGCCATAAGCCGCTTGCTCGCTGTTATACTAAACCCCAATTTCTCCTCCTTTCTCTCTTCCATTTCATCTCCGATGCTCGCTTTTCGCGCCTCTTCTACATTGGCATTGCTCAGGTGATCTTTTTTTTTTCTTTTTTTCTCTTATTCATGCTTTGGTGACCAAATATCACATTCAATATTCATCTCTCCATCTTTAGTGAATTGTGAATCTCTCTTGTTTTTCTTTGCGCTTGTACCCTTGGAAAAGTGCGGAATTGCTTTGTGGTCCTCGTAAAGTTGGTTTATCTGATATATTTGTTGGTAGTGATATTTCTTTTGGTAATTATTTATGTATTTATACTTGTAGAAACAGTGGGCTGCTGTGCGGCAATCCGAGAGCTGGGGCCTTATTTGCAGTAAGAAAAATTGGAGGGATGAATCCGCAAATGCGCTGCTCTTCTTCTTCCGTCTCTGCTTCCCAAGCTAGGGTTACCAAAAAAACTGAGATATCCAATGATGAATCTTTCGATTCTGCAGTAAAGGTTTAGTCTTGAATGATTTTTCTTCAGTATCAGGTTTTGTGAGGTTCGAGTATTTTTTTCTTCTTTTTGATTTGAAATTATGTACAATTTTTTTGATTGGATTGCAGGAGCCATGGACAGTCCTGACTCACAAGAAGCCAAACCCGGACTGGATTGCGTACAATCCACGAAGCATGAGACCTCCTCCGCTCAGCAGGGCGGATTGCAAATTCGTGAAATTCCTCTCCTGGAATGTGAACGGATTGCGCCCCTTACTCAAATCCAAGACCTTCTCTCCAATTGAATTTGCCCAAAGAGAGGATTTCGATGTCCTGTGCCTCCAAGAGACCAAAATTCAGGCAAAAAAAAATTAAAAATTATATAATTTATTTATTTATTTATAATTTTTATTTTTTTTAATAGGAGAAGGATATAGAGGAGGTGAGAGAGACTTTGATAGAAGGGTATAAAAACAATTATTGGACGTGTAGCCTTACGAAACTCGGCTACTCTGGAACTGCCATTATTTCAAGAGTAATATTCAATTTATTATTTTTATTTTGTAAATGTTTTGTTTTGGTGTGAGGAGTTTTATTTTATTTTATTTATTTTGTGGTTAGATAAAGCCGATATCTGTTTCTTATGGACTCGGTGTAGCAGACCACGATGGTGAAGGAAGACTTTTGACGGTGGAATTCGATGGGTTTTATTTGTTGTGTAGTTACGTGCCTAATTCAGGCAATCGCTTAAAAAGATTGGTAATTTGTTACATTACATTATTATTATTTTTATTATTATTTAGTTAGTAATGTTTTTTTAAATTTTGTTGTTTTTTTGTTTGGTCAGAATTATAGAGTTACAGAGTGGGATCCAGCTCTGAGTAATTATATGAAGGTATTGAGACATTTGTTTTATATTTTATATTTTATATTTATAAATTGGTAATTATTATAAAAAATGATGACATATTATTTTTTTAGGAATTGGAGAAATCTAAGCCGGTAATTCTGACTGGAGATCTCAATTGCGCTCATCAAGAAATTGATATACATAACCCTGTTGTAAGTGTCATAATTTTATTACTATATATTTTTTTGGACCTGATAGAGCACGACGCTTGGAGCACGTCTAAATCATGTCCGTCGGCTGACGTCAGCAGGCCTTAATCACGACGGCTCCCCAGTAATCATCTCCCTTTGTCGTGCAGCACAACTGTCACGCTCATAACAGTATATATATCATTACTCAAACAATACTATAACCTAATAAAAACAGTATATAGATATGATATAACAGTATATAATTCAGGCAAAACAGTATATATATAACACTATATAATTCACATATATAACAGTATATATATCAATACACAGATATGATATAACAGTATATACACGTGATAAATAGATATGGTATAACAATATATAGATATGATATAAGAGTATATAATTCGACAAAACGGTATATATATAACAATATATAAATTGGATATAAAACATTATATATATCTATCAGTATACTGATATGATATAACAGTATATAGATGTGATATATAGATATGATATAATAATATATATAATCGATATAACGGTATATTTTTCAGAGAAAACAGTATATATATATATATATATATATATATATATATATATATATATATATATATATATATATATATATATATATATATATATATATATATAACAATGTATAATAAGCCAATAACAATATATAGTCGTCGTGCTGAAGAAGAAAAGTACGACGGGAAGAAAAAGAGAGGAGTGGCTGACAGTCGTGCTGCACGACGGTCGTGATTCATGCGTGATCACCCGGTCGTGTTTGCACATTTCCCATATATTTTTTTATTTTTTTATGGTGAAATAATAAAAGATATATTTTGGTTTAATAGGGGAATAAAAGGAGCGCTGGATTTACGACCAAAGAGCGACAATCGTTTGAAAAATGTTATTTAAATAATGGATTTGTTGACACGTTTAGAAAGCAAAACCCAAATGTCGTGGCATATAGTTATTGGGGTTACGGACATGGCGTCCGTGAAACCAACAAAGGTAAAGACCTAATTTAAATTTCAACAATTTGAAATCTGACATTTTGAAATTTTGAATTTTGTTTTTTTGTAATAGGTTGGAGATTGGACTACTTTTTGGTGTCGGAAAGTTTGATGGAGAAAGTTTATGATTCGTATATTTTGCCGGATATTGGGGGCAGTGATCATTGTCCAGTTGGACTCGTTTTGAAGATTTAGATTTATAATCTGATTATTTGAATTTGGATTTTGTTTTGTTTGGTTTTGATGAAATGGTCTAAATAGATTTTTGTTGGAAGTTTTTGACGTAGTTTAATGGTTGTATCTTATGTAGTTGGACTTGTTTTGAAGATTTAAATTTAAAATCTGATGATTTAAATGTAGTTTTTTTGTAAGATTATCTAAACATATGCAGTCGGAAATTTTAGTAATTTCATGATTGTATCTTATGTTAATGAAGAAGTATTAGAATTTTATCATATTATCACTATTTTTTACTACTTTTTTCTGAAATAACTCAGACATAATATAAAACAAATACACCTCTCAGAAACTAGTAATTCAGAAATATTTATGAAGTAATTAAACCCCCCCCCCCCCCCCCCCCCCCACAAACCCCTTCTTTTCTTGAAGAGTTAGTTTTGAATGATTGGTGATATGAATAGAATTTGGTACCATGAGAAATTACCGGTACCCGGGTTGTAGTAAAGGACTCATGAGTGAGAGCATGGGAATCGAGGCGGAAATGACGGTTGAGATTGGTCGAGCGGAAAATGGGGTGAAAAAGGTGAGTGTTGGATTGATGAGTGGGTGTAGTCATGTAGATATGTTGGATTTGAAGATGGATTGAGATACTTGCAGTATTTTCTTTTGGATAGAGATAGAATTTGAGGATCAATTTTTTTTTTTTGTAATTTATTTTGTTTGCTCTGTTTTTATGTTATTTTTTTTTTTTTTTTTTTTTGTGCGTTGTGCTTGTGGGGTGAAATGAGTTGGAGTTTGAATCTTATGTTCTTGTGTTTGTACTAAATTTTTTTTTGTTGATTTTTGCAATTAAATTTTTAGGCTTGATTTGGGGGTCCATTAGGATTGAGGATTACTAGCTATTACCCTTGTGCCGCTTTGGATTATATATGATGTTATTTTATAAAGTATTTTTAAAAATGAAGTTATAAATTCTATTTTATAATGTTATTTATCAATTACAAAAGATAATCATACAAATTGAACATAATTAAAAAGTACTTTATGCATCATTGACTTTGCGAGGTATTATTTGGGGATCTTTAACCGGACAAACGGCGCCGCTAACTTTCCGTCATAAGCCGTTAGCTCGCCGTTAAACTAAACCCCACTTTCCCCGCCTTGTTCTCTTCTCTTCCATTTCTTCTCCGATGCTCGCATTTCGCGCCTCTTCTACTCTCCTTAGGTATTTCTCTCTTCTTCCTTTTTTTCTCTTATCCATGCTTTAGTGCCCAATTATCACATTCAATTTTCATCTCAACATCTTTAGTGAATCGCACTTGTTTCTCTTTGCACTTTTACCCTAGAAGTGCGGAATTGCAGTGAGGTCCTTATAAAGTTGCTTTATCTGATAGATTTATTGGTAGTGATATTTCTTTTAGTTATTATTTATGTATTTATGCTTGTAGAAACAGTGGGCTGCTGAGCGGGAATCCGAGAGCTGGGGCCTTCTTAGTGATTAGAAAAATTGGAGGAATGAAACCGCAAGTGCGCTGCTCCTCTTCTTCTGGCTCTGTTTCCCAAGCTAGGGTTACCAAAAAAGCTGCGAAATTGAATGATGAATCTTTCGATTCTGCAGTAAAGGTTTAGTCTTCATTGATTTTTTTTTTCAGTATTAGGTTTTGTATTGTTTAAGTATTTTTCTGCTTTTTGATTTGTAATTATGGACAATTTTTTTGATTTGATTGCAGGAGGTTGCAATCGAAGGCAATGCAGAGATGGAGTTTATCAGAACCGACCCTGATAAGCTTCAAAAATTGACTGTGAAAGAACTAAGGGAACTTACTAAGTAATGACTTAATTTTATTTTTTTATTCATTTTGCTAATTTGAATTTAATTAAATTTTATATGTTATTTTTTTTATTTTTATCCATTAAAGGAAAGTAGGGGTTTCTACTAAAGGTACCAAAAAGGATCTAGTTTCGGCATTATTAAGCTCCATTGATGAGACTCAAAATGGTAATTTTTCTAAATTTTCATTCAAGACTTGAGATTTATTATTTTTTTCACATTTGAAACTAAAGAGGAATAAAATTTTGACAGGTCAAAGTCCATCAAAAAGAAAGGAAATTTCTTCCTCTACAATCGAACATACTCTAGAATGCTCTACAATTATTTCGGAAAACCAAACCAAGCAGAAAAAAAGTAAAATCAAACAGAAAACCGTCAAAACTGAAACTCTTGAGGGCAATTCCGTAATTAACACGATCCAACAAACCCTAGGTCAGTTCACTCTTCATTTTTCTTCTTTCATCCAGTAATTTCTGTTTATTTAATTTTATTTCATTTCATTTTACTTATATTCTATTCTATTCTATTTTATTTTATTTATCTTTTTTTAAATTGGATCCTGTTCTAGCAAGGAACCAAGAAAAAAAGAGTTAATCCATCAATATGATCGACAGAAGTTACATCAAAATAATTAAAATTAAATGTATTCATTTATTTTGCTTTCTTTTTCATTTTTATGTTTTGAAGTGGAGCCATGGACTGTGCTGACACACAAAAAACCAAAGCCCGACTGGATTGCATACAATCCGCGAAGCACGAGGCCGCCTCCTCTCAGCCGGGACAATTGCAAATTCGTGAAATTCCTCTCCTGGAATGTGAACGGATTGCGCGCCCTACTGAAATCTAAGAACTTCTCCGCAATTGAATTAGCCGAAAGAGAGGATTTCGACGTGCTCTGCTTGCAAGAGACCAAAATCCAGGCAAAATCTAAAAAAATATATATATATATAATTTATTTTTTATAATTTTTAATTTTTGTAATAGGAGAAGGATATAGAGGAGGTGAGAGAGAGTTTGATAGAAGGGTATAAAAACAATTATTGGACGTGTAGCCTTACGAAACTCGGCTACTCTGGAACTGCTATTATTTCAAGAGTAATATTTATTTTATTATTTTGCGAATGTTTCGTTTTGTTGTGTTGATTTTTATTTTATTTATTCTATTTAGATAAAGCCGATATCGGTTTCGTATGGACTCGGTGTAACGGACCATGATGGGGAAGGACGACTTTTGACGGTGGAGTTTGAGGGGTTTTATTTGTTGTCTAGTTACGTTCCTAATTCTGGCGATGGATTAAAACGATTGGTAATTTATTGCATTATTATTATTGTTTTAATATTTAGTTAGTAATGCTAAATGTGTGTTGGGTAGTATATTTGATATTTTGTTGCTCTTTTGTTTGAGCAGAATTATAGAGTTACGGAGTGGGATCCATCTCTGAGCAATTATATGAAGGTATTTTATATTTTATATTTATAAATTAGTAATTATTATAAAAAATGATGAAATATATTTTTGTAGATCTAAAAAAATGATGAATATTATTATTATTGTTATCTTTTTTAGGAATTGGAGAAATCTAAGCCGGTAATTCTGACTGGAGATCTCAATTGCGCTCACCAAGAAATTGACATATATAACCCTGCTGTGAGTCATAATTTCATTACTATATCTTTTTTTATTTTTTATGGTGAAATAATAAAAGATATTTTTTGTTTAATAGGGGAATAAAAGGAGCGCTGGATTTACAATAGAAGAACGGCAATCGTTTGAAAAATGTTATTTAAATAATGGATTTATTGACACGTTTAGGAAACAAAACCCGAATGTTGTAGCGTATAGTTATTGGGGTTACAGACATGGCGGCCGTAAAACCAACAAAGGTAAAACCCTAACTTAAATTTCCACAATTTGAAATTTAAAATTTGAAATTTGAAATTTGGTGATGCAGGTTGGAGATTGGACTACTTTTTGGTGTCGGAAAGTTTGATGGGAAAAGTTTATGATTCGTATATTTTGCCGGATATTGGGGGCAGTGATCATTGTCCTGTTGGACTCATTTTGAAGATTTAGAATTATAATCTGATGATTTGAATTTGGTTTTTGTTTTGTTTAATTTTGATGAAATGATCTAAATATAATTTAGTTGGAAGTTTTTGAACTAGTTTAATGGTTATTTCTTATGTAGTTGGACTCGTTTTGAAGATTTGAATTTGAAATCTGATGATTTGAATGTAGTTTTTGTTTTGTTTAGTGTTTGTAAAATTATCTGAAGTATATTTAGTTGAAATTTTAGTAATTTTATGATTGTATCTTATGTTAACGAAGAAGTATTAGAGTTTTATCATACTAGCACTATTTTCTTTAAATAACTCCACACTGACATAGAAGATAGAACAAATACACCTCTCAGAAAATAATATTTCAGAAATATTATAAAGTAATAATATTACATTAAACAAACATAAAGTAAAAAAGAAAAAGAAAATGAAAATGAAAATGAAAAACACAAAATAATATATCTTAAAACATGAAATAAAAAAGAAAAAGAAAGAGTAAAAATCTTCAGTGCTGATGTTCACTGGAGGGTTCAGTCCAACCGAGTCCAGGTCTCGACACCTCAACCTTCTTCTCTTCTTCTTCTTCTTCAAAATTGCGAGCATCTCTCAAATTCGCTTCAAAATCCGTTGAATCAATCATGACTGGAAGTAAACTACCGATATCATCCCTCGCGCCGAATCCTCCTGCTCTAATCATATCCTCAGCTCTAATTTCCGCCTCCATATTCACATCTCCTGGGCTGTTGTTTTTCTTTGAATTGGAGACGCCATTGTTGGTCTCTTTTTTGAGTTCTTTTTCTCGGTTGATTGGGTCTTTTTGTTGTGTTGGTGGAGTTTTGTTTGGTTTTTCATCCATGGTACGGTATTGATTGATTGATTCCCTTCTAAAATTGGGAAATAATGAGAAATTAAGCTAAATTCGATTAAAAATCTAACTGAAATCGATTAAGAAAATCAAAATCATAGAGAAAGGCATAACTCACAAATTTTACCTCTCTCAGATAATTTTCAGAGCTTAAATAAAAAAGATAGATTTCATAGCACTTTTGTTCTAATAGAGATTTTGCTAATATGCCCTCGTCTTTTAATGTATTTCACTTAGAAAAACAATTTGGCTATTTATACTGATCAGAAGCTACAGTACTTACACGTGTCACAATATGTACACGTGTAAACAAGACACAAGTCTTTATAATTTCAGAGCCAAAAGAACACAAATTCTGAATTTAAAATCTAAATTTATACAACCACAACAAGCATTTTATTTTTTCTAGTTTTATAAAACTAGACAAATATGTCAACACATATTCTCATCTCCAATTAATCTACTAAATAAAATCACATAACAAATCCAAAAGAAAAAACAATAAAAGCCAAATAAATGAAATAAAAACCCAAATCATCCCTCCACAGAGAAAATCATCCCTCCACAAAGAATTCAGCTAGAATTTGAAAAATCCACGTGGTAGACCTCGCTCATGTCCGGTCTATACAGACCGAAGTTTTGCTCGACTCCTTCAGGCTTCTGATTCTCATTAAACATGGCAAACAAGTAAGTCTCAAGCTCCTTGTTAGGCCTTCTTGGTGTGCCATTTTTCACATGTTGCACCACATTATTATTATATATTCTCGCATTTTCAACCGACGCACCGGTTCCACCACTAGACGGCCAGCCGGTTTCTGATACTACAAGTTGTACATCAGGTCCACCGGAGTTTTCCATTGCAGCGTAGACTGAGTCCACAATCGCATCGAAGAGGTTTGTGTAGCCGACTGAACCGTCTGTTACCACATTTTGTTGGGTATTGAAAAGCGCATAGTCTAAACGGATCTCTTTAGGGCTTTGTGAATATGCAAAATACGGGTATACATTTATGAGTAACGGATATTTTTTGGACTGTAAATACGACACGATTGGTTCCATGTAAGATGAGGCCGATTCGGAAAATGCACCTTGAGATGGAGGGTATGATACACCTAAAACCTAAAAAATGGAAAATTATTGATGCATATGTTAGTTAATTATATAAGATGATAGATAATATGTTAGTTACTTTTTAAAAAAAATTATGTCAGCCTTTTTATGACCTTTAGCCTAATTATTTGACTATATATTTAAGTTTCAACTTTCTTTAAACGTATATATGACAATGGTGTTCATAAAAAATCTCTCCTTCAAAGAACATAATTTCTTTAATTTATGATGAATATATATAGTCATGTGAAAACACCTAAATATAATCAACTAAATAGACTAAAGATTATCCCAAAAAAACTAAATAAGTTATAGAAGGAGGAGTCTTAAACATACCTCTGTGGAGACGGCAGTAGAAACTGGGATACTAAATCCGGCAGCTTTAACGGCAGAATCCAGATTCTTCATAGCCGGTAAAACAAATGCCGCAAGTTCTCCAGGAATGACTTCATTTCCGGCATTAATATAGCTAAAGTTCACCGACGCAAAAGGGGCCACGTTCGTCTGGACCCACGTGGCGGCGTACGATTGGTCCGAAGCGAGCTTTTGTAGGTCCTCATTAAACGTACCGAGAATTACGTTTAAACCGGATCCTTTGAGCGCATTTAATGCCTTAGGGTTTGGATCGAAAATTCGGAGGCTGTTGATGTTTCGTGATTTGTAAAGAGAGATTACTTTGTCTGCTGAGGGGAGATTATTTCCTAACATGCCATAATTCACTCCTATACCTTCCACTCCTGCATTAATATCATGAAATTTGTAATATTTAGTTGAGTTTTAATGGAATAATTTGGTTTCGATATTTATTTTTAGGATATGAGTTAATTATTTCATGATTGTATTTTTTTTTTTTTGAAGGAAATGATTGTATTGTTATAATGGTGAAAAATATATGGTTGGTGTTTATGATATATGCAATTAATTGTGCTTTGATTTTATTTTATTTTTGAAAATATTTAGGAAGGGAATGTAATTTGTAGTGGTTTCATTAGATTTAGATTTATCAAAAGTAATATATAGAAAATAAATATAAAAAAAGAATGTAAAAACTCAAAATTGCGATTTAAAGAGTGGTTGCAACGGTTTGTTTGAAAGTCGCAACTTCTCATTTGAAATACAATCAAGTCGTATCTTCTCAACTGAAAACTGGTAACCGTCTCTATGATGGAAATAATTAATTAAAAGTTGTATGCGCCCACTTATATCAATCCTCTCCATTGACAAAATATACGGAGGTTTTCGATTAAGTAATTAACTTACGTGTGATATATAATTATAGTGGTAAAGTCAGACAATTAATTGTTTGGATCTTGCTAAAATAAATTTTAGAATATTTAATTCGAATCTACAGACTCACAAATTATATTGGACTAAGGGATCTATCCAGTGCTACGACTGGAGAGCAATGACAAAATATAAAACGTCACTAATATTTCAGTGTAATTTAATTACTAAGATTTGTGAATTCAAAAAAATTTACTAAGATTTATGGAAATTTGAAAACTTTAACGTTCTTTGTACTCTCAAAAAAGGAAGTTAAATTTCAAGACACAATTTTAAACGTTATATAATTGGAACTGTAAAGATTTAAAATTCACATGATAGAAAAAACCAAAAGAACAAAGACGTATGTATTTCACAAATTTGAAAAAAAGTACTTTTATATCACTGATTTTTTTTTTTTTTTGAAAAACATACTAAAATTTCATCAAAAAGAAAATTTTGAAAAATACCGTTTGTGGTGATACCGCCAATATTGATACTATGATGTGTAGAAATAATTTTCCATCATCAACAGACAAAAAGGAAGAATCAATAAAATTAACACCATAAATGTACCTTCAATTTTTTGAAGTAAAACCTTCAATTTTTTTGAAAGCTATATATAATTTAACGATTTAAATTTACCTCTAAGAAGACAGAAGCTTGAAAGAAAACATAATCCAAGCATAAATATACCCATTGCAGCACAATTCATTCTCTCTCTCTAGTTAGTGTCTATTGTTTTTCTCTCTCTCTCTAGTCTTGAGTGTTTCTCTCTTTTACTCGCAACTGTTTTTCCTTCTTCTCTCTGGTGTCTCTCTAGAATGGGGAAGATAAATAGAGAAGGAAAGAAGAAAGAAAGGGCAATAAAATGCACACACCAAGAAAATTATGAACCTAACAAATTTGTCTTTGTATCATACAAAGAGGTAATATATATACACTGTGCCTTCGCCCTTCATCAAGATTCCTTTATTTAAGGTGAATTAATTTACTAAATAGACTCGGTCTATGTAGATCGTACCGTAATTAAAGTAAGTTAATTAGGGTGTATTGCACTATGTATCAAGTTATTCTCAGAATATTTACTTTTCAAATATAAAATCTCAGAATATCCTGAAACCAAATAGGCACTCCCAATATAGAAATAAAGGCACTACTAATCCTTGTATTTTAGTAGAATTTAGATTTCGTCTAAATATATACTTAACGTGCTTAGACAATATCTATTATACCAATTAACAAAATAAAAGATCCTTTATTTACATAAGTAAGACTTGGATAAATTGTAAAAACTTGGAGTAAAAATATCTCCTTTTTGAGGAAAAAGTAAAATATATTTCAAATGTACTATAATATAGATTTATTTAAAAAATGTAATATTCGTAAAGAATCTAATAATTGCCATATATGTAATGAGTTGGTATTTTTTTTTCTTCGTAAAGAAAGTCAAAATATTTGGTAGCAGTTCAACAAGTCTTTTTTTTTTCTTTTTTTCCTTTTTTTTCTCCAATTTTGTAATGTTACAAATGCCAGTATTATTGGAAAGAGTTCTCTTTCTTGAAGGAAGCGTGTATATAGAGAAAATTTAATTAAGAAGAAAATAAGATTAAGGATATAAACCAAGCTTTCCGGAAGGACTTTATTTTATCAAATTTTCTTCAACAGTTATTATTTTCCTTCCAAACTTAATTCTTTGCTTGTTCTAATGATATAGGTCGAGTGTTTGGAGAGCTAATTTTCTAAGTTGCACCAAATACATTCATTAAAATACATCTAAAATCTCTTGTTATTATTGAGGCAATCAGAGACTAAAATAAATGCAGAAACTGGTCTCAAAATCAATCTTAAAAATTATATAAAGATGATAAGAATGAAAATAAGAAATGCCTTTTTATTTCAAATTAGGGGTCGATTATGATCAGATTTCTGAGTTTCTAGAAATTCTTTTTAAGGAAAGAACGTATAGAATTGTTAAAAACCAAAACCATGGGGCCCGTTCTGTAAAGTATGGAATAGAAAAATAGTGAAATATAAAATAGCCGATTATTCTGTCATATTCTAACTGTTATCTAAATGGAATAAACATTTAGTTTAAATTATTAAATAGTATAATAATGGCTAATGACCAAAATATCCTCATTCTCTAATATTATGAATGTGAATTTTGATGAATGAAATTTTCTAAAATTAAAAGAAGACGATAATAAAAATAAATTTTCTCAATAAATTAAAATAGAGAAGAATATGATGAAGGAAATTAGTATAATTGATGGATGTCTTTTAAGATAAAAAAACGAGCACAATAATATGGAGCCGTTAGATGAAAAATTTAATCACACTTTCATGGTAAATATGAAGGAGAAACCATAAAAATCTTTTTTTTGGCAACAAAAGTTGTAGAAAAAGAAAGAAATATGGAGAGATGGAAAAATAAATAAAATAAGAAAAGAAGATGATTTGACTGCTACGTATGATGAAATTTGAAATAGAAAAATATATTTTTGTCAGCAATTATAGTCTATTATTCCATCGAATGATAGAATATAACAATTACATGTTTATCATAGAATTGAGAAATTCTTCTCTTTCATGTCTTTATTTTGAGATGTTCCATCCGCGTTCTCCTAGAATAAGTCATCTAATCCACTAATTCACTCTATTTCATGTGTAAAGAATAGATACCACGGGAAAAAGAGATTTGAGATCATCTACATTAGTCCAATTTTTTAAAATTAATGATAGATAGATCTAATTCAGACCATTATGACTAATAGATATATTTTAGGTATATACGATATTAATTACAAAGATTTACTTTTTATTTGTTTCCATAATATACACATATTTATTCTCTATTTATTCAAAGAGATCTCCACTGAATTTCTTCCTCTCTTGATTCACACAACTCTCTTCCGCTCCGCACGAGATCTGCTCTCTTCTCTAACTTGGGTTGGTTGTCCTATCAAGTTTGTTACATTTGATCGAAAGATGAGGTATTGGTATGTGTGTGAGTTTTTTTTTTAATGATCATAGTCATCTGCTAGTGAACAAGAAGTTATATTTCTAGTAACTCATTGTATTTTTTTTTGAAGCTTCAGGAGACGATAGCCTCGTTGAGATTCCATTTAAGAAATAAAAATGAAAAATGTGTTCGAAGTTACAAAGAAAAGGAAAAGGAATATATACAGTCCCAAGAGAAAACATAACTATAATACAATAATAATGATCTAAAACTTTAACAGTACGACTTCCAATTATCCGTCTGCTGAGCTATCTCCGTCAAACATAACTAGTATCTCATTGTAATGTTCACAGTGTAAAGCAAATGGATATAATTTCTTTACAAGTTGTAGGATTGCATAAGAGACAAATCATGGATGTCCTGGAATATAAAGAGGGAGTTTTTCATAATGTGGGGTTTGTGATGAAAAATTTGTATAATTTTTTGGCTAAAATTTATATAAATCTTTTACCATAAACTCCAAACCACTAAAATACCTCTCTTTAGTTGAGTTCTTATGTTTAGCCAAAATATTATACAAATCTTTTATCATAAACTCCAAATTATGAAAATACCCCTATTTATGTTTCAGGATATTCAATTATTTGTCTCTTATGAAGTCGTGCAGTTTGTAAACATATTATATCTGCTTGACACTATCAATATTACGATGAGATCATAGAAAAACAACCTCTTGTTCATTAGCTAACGGATGATTATGACCATTGACAAATTCACTCACGTACCAATACCCCATCTTCCGATTAAGCGTAATAGCACGCTCTCTTTTCTTGTCTAGAACATATTATCAAAAATTTGGTTAAGTTAAATATTTCTCTTTTATTGGAGAATCAGATATTTAATTGGTGTAAAAGAAAAGCGACAAATTATTGTTGCTATGATTTGTATTAAGTTAGATTTTCTATGACTGGATTATGCTTTAACTAAAATTATCAGTTGTGCATCAATTTTAGAAAAAAAAATTAGTGGCAGATTGTAAAACATTAATGGCTTGATGGTGAAAACTGAAACTTTGATTGAATCTTATTTATTTATTTATTTTATTTTTTTTTGCCCTTCTAAATTAAACTGTATCTTTTGACCATGATAGAATCCTAAATTAATGAAATTTCTATTTAAAATCCTGAATTCTTTTTTTAGATGTTATACAAGAATTTTTTTTAAAAGATATCAAGGCGTAAGGTAAAGTTTATTCTTTCCAATAAAAGAACAAAAGAGAATATATAACATCATCTAATTTGTCCATAGAAGGCATGCATTTTCTCATCTAATTTGACAAAAAGAAAGAATGATTTTGAAGACTAAATGTCTAAAAGTCATAAATTTAGGTAAGCTTAAACTACTCTTTTATACATCTGTCAAAGAATTAATGGTTTAAGATTAATATATGTGAACAAGCAAGTAACTCACAACTAGACAAATTGGTCAGAACGCGTTTACCATAAGTCTAAGTTACAATGATTAAAATGTAGAATTCTAAATATGAAAAGAAAATGACTAAGAATACGGGCGGAAAACGTATGTTATATAATGATAAAAATATATAAAATCCTAAGTATTAGCATACTATATATTTCATCTACACGATTCAAATTGATCTAAGAATTCCATTTTGGCATTAACAGTGTCTTAGCCATTCGTTCTAACCATATTTAAAACGAACTTCAACATTATAAAAGCAGTAATAACAAACATTTTTTCCAAATAAAACATTATTTATTATACATAACTAATCCAAACCAACACTCACAACACATGCGCCGCCCTCGAAATTTACAGACATAACTCAACATAACTAAACAAAAGAATTCCACTCAACATTTAAACGGCTCTAAAAACAAACAAATAAACATAAAAACCCTAAAACAAAACCCTAGCACGGATTTGAAAGCTTCAGCGGGGACTGAGTAGAGAAGGCCGGTACAAAACATGGCTCTGCGCAATCTCAATTCTCTCTCTAGGATCATACATCGACTCATCTCTCAAAGCTTGGAGAATCGCCTCTGTTGAAAGCTCCCTAAAATTCCAAGTCAAAACAATCAAGTTAAAATATCAACTTTAACCTTTCAAAACCACACATAATAAATAGATCAAAATCAAACCTTTTGATGAGAATTTTGTGAAGGGTTTTAAGAATGGGGCAAAGCTCGACCGGAGCAACGAGACGATTCTCTTCAGGATGCATCACGCTCAAACTATGCTGACTCAGCAACTCATAAAACGCATTCACGGCCGACACACCCTAAAATAATAAAAAAATATATAAAAACCTATTAAGCAATTAATCCAATCCAAATATCACTATTCATTTACCAATAATCACACTACAATCCATTCACCAACCCAACTCTTCTAAATCAGCTCTCAATTCTACAATTATATCTCACCTAAGTTAAACAATTAAGGAAAATTTGCCAACAAAAAACCCTGCATTATGCCAAAATTACAAAAAATCCCCTACATTAAAAAATCACATTTTGATGGATATAATGGAGAGTGAGCGAGAGAGAGACGGATATTAAATTAGACTAAAAAATGAACTTAAAACAAAATATGAAAAATAACGGTGTTAACTTCCAACAAATGGTAGAGAGTTCTTCACAATTCCGGCATAACACATAACCTTTTTTGCAATTCCCGACAACGCAGGGTCTTTTTTGCAAACCAAAACTCAAAATCTCTGACCTGAATAGTTCCCTTGCCCTTGATGCTGTCGCCCATCTCGAGAGTCAGCTCCCCCTTGGCGAGCATGTGGCCGTACCACGAGTTACGTCCCTTCAACAAAGTGACGTACGTGTCGGCCAGCAGCGGGCCCGCCAGCTTCTCCGGCCGCTCCGCCAGCAGGTGCGTGATGTATATCATCTCCGACGTGCACAGCGCGAAGTAGACTGACTTGCTCGTCGCGCTCTCGTTCGTCAGCGCCGCCACCATGCCTTCAAAAGTTGAGATTTATTATTATTATTAAAATGTAACAATTATTATCATGGCTTTTATTATTATTGTTAACGTTTATTAATATCGTCATTATCATTTCAATCGATCATTGTTTTTTGTTTTTTCAAAAATGCTACACAACATGACCAAAAAGCATGATGACAACACAACAGGGTCTATAGTGAAAATATTACAACTAAATAATATTATTTAATAATAAATAAATAAATAATATTTTCACTATAGACCATGTCAGGTTGCCATCATGCTTTTTGGTCATGCTCTATATCATTTTTATTTTATTTTATAAAAAAAATCATCATAAAAAAGAGACAACACACCTAACACAACATCACTCCGAAACACAAAACACCAACTCTACAAAATTACAAAACCACCCTTATAAACAACAATGAATTAAACAATTACCGGCGCCGATGGCGTAGACGTTCTTCAGCCCGCCCATGACCTCGTGAGTCACCAAATCCCCGTTATCCCACACGATGAAATGCGGCTGCCTCAGGAACTTGGCCAAAGGTTTTCTCCACTTCTCGGACCCGCAGATCCGCGCGTTCGCGTACTCCTTGTTGTATATCTCCGACGCGATGTTCGGGCCGCCCAGGTACAGTATGTTCTCTACTGAAATGCCAGCTGGAGAAAGAGGAAAGGAATGGTTAGAGTGCACTGGAGATCTCCAGTATGGTTTGAACTTTTTGATGGGGTTGGTCACTGAATCGGTATTTTTTAAGTACGGGGATCAGAAAGTTTAAATCAGTAGTACAGGGACTAATTTGCGATACGATTTAAATATGTGGACATAACCGTGCATATCCCTAGTATCTTTTTTTTCCCACGTACGATACAAGCCCAAATTATATATGTAATTTCATCTGTACCCACGCAAAATATCAAAAATACCACACATACCCCTAAAAATTCACAAATTCTCACATTCTTAATTATACACCTGCTATTCAAATTTCGACATTCTATAGCACGTTACTTACTCGCTTTACATCTCGGTTGGCGTAATAATCCTCAGCACCGGCTCAACACTCGCCTCAATCCCTTTGAATGAGATTCATCACGACTTTTAATTGGGTTGCAGTTTGGTCCTTGTACTACTGATTTAAACTTTTTGGTCCCTGCCTCGAGGAGGACCAATCATCCATGTCTTCATAAAGTACAGGGATCAAAATGTCTAAATCAGTAGTACAAGGGCTAAATTGCAATCCAATTAAAATACATTTACTAACCCTAGTTTTCTCGCATGTTAGGTATAGTGTGAAAAGGTATGTAATTGTAATCTCTTCCGTACCCCGCAAAAATATAAAAATATCACAAATTAACCTCCCACTTACTCGCATTACTAATCATCTCCGTGGGCGTAATAATCCTCGGCACGGGATCCACGCTCGCCTCGATCCCCTTCGCAAGACTAATAACAACGGGCGCGCTGACCCTCTCCATCCAGTATTTCTTAATCTCGGTAAAAACTTCGCGGGTCTCGGTGGAGGGGAGGCCGTTGATGACGAGGTCGGCGTCCCAGACGGCCTCCTGGAGGTTGGTCACGACTTTTAAAGGGGACAAGGGGGTGTCGATCATGTTCAGGCAGAACCCGTCGCGCAGGATCTCGTCCGCGTACAGGACGCGGTCCCCGAGACGGGCTTCGACGTATTTTAGATACGCGCAGCGCCGGATTAACCTGGTTGAGGAAAAGAGGTTGAGATTTGAGATTTTATTTTATTTTTGTTTTAAGAAATTCAGGATTTAAAATGAAGCTAGGATTTAAGAATTAATCTTGACTCTACGTATTTAAGATGCGCGCATCGCTGGATTAACCTGGTTGGAGGGAGAGATTAGGATTTGAGATTGGGATTGGATATGGGATTTAGGAACTAATTGAGGCTCTATTTTGAAATTTGAAGTGGATTTAGGGAAATTTGCGAAACGTGCGTGATGATGAAATTGCAAAAAAAGGCCCTAAATTATTGGAAATGGCAACAAAAAAACCTGCCTTATTGCCTGATTGCAAAAACCTCCTGACGATTACTCGGAAATTAACATTTTAGTTGTTTTCATTTCATACTTTAATTATTCAAACAATGAGTAGAAAACTAACACTGTTAGTCTGTAACTAAGGGTATAAGCTTTTTGCAATTTCGGTAATAACACAGGACCTTATTTGCAACTTCCAACAATACAGCATACAGGTGCTTTCTTTGCAATCTGCGCATAAGACAAGGGATTTTTTGCAAATTTCCCTCAAATTCAATCTCAAGATTCATTTTCGAATTTCAGAAGATTGTCTAACCTTCTTAAAACATCCTCGCGAGAATTGATCACTTCAAACAGATGCTCAGCCGTCGGCCGATCCACCGCTCTACCCGCTCTGCGCCAGATCCTGAACTGCACTTTGTCTCTCAAATGACCATAAGCGTCCTGTAACAGCGCGAGAAACACGCTGCCCCAGGCTCCGGCGCCGACTCCGACGATCTTCAGCGGGTTTCCGTCCGGCTTGTTGAGGAGCGCGCGGAGCTCGTCGAGCTTCTCCTCTGGGGTTGAGGGATGAACGGACCCGTTTGAGGGACGAAGCGAGCCGTTTGAGTGGGGTGTTGTGATGTGTAACGAATGTTCGATTGCCATGGTCAATTGAGTGAATGATTGTTGGTGGGTTTGTTTAAGAAGTCAGAAAGAGAAGAGTTTTGGGGTTTTGGGTTTACTCTTCAGTTGACGTGTTGAGCTCAGAAGAGTGGAATTACGAGTTGGTGAATTCAAAAGAAAAAGAGGGCGAATTGAGAGAAAATTAGAGAAGGGATTTTTATAGAAAGGTGAGAAAGAAGGGATTTTATAGAAAATTATCGAAGGGATTTGGTCTTTGGAACTGAGTCTGGAAGAAATTAGATCAAACAGTGAGCTAATCAATTCAGATCCAACAACAAATCCTCACAAGTCAGCACTTTTCAGCGTTTAAAACATGATTCAGACAAAAAAAAACTCGAATTCCAATTTTTTATAGATAAAAGTGAGAAATTCGAGCATTTTTTATAGAGAAGAAGTGAGAAGAAAATCGAGCTTTTGATGCAGCTCACCAAACCCCAACAATGAGAGAATTAAATGTGTATAGGCTTAGCGTGTAAATGATTGCCGCCCATTATTTGACCGTTTCTTTATGCTAACTAAAGTAACACGAAAGTGAATGAATTCAGATATAAAAGAAGAAAAATCGAACCAAAAATGAAAACAAATAAAAAAGAAAGATAGAAGAAAGGAAGTCAGTCGGCGTTAAGACTCTTCTCCATTTATATCTCACTGGAGAGGAAATGATTTAAATGGAATTGAAGAGTGTTGAATGTGTTGGGTATGTTTGGTTTTGGTTTAAATGGAGAGGGAAGTGAGGAGTAGATGGAGGAAAGTGACTTCATTATATCTGGTGAAAGACAAGGATATTGACATGCTCTCCATTTGTATTGACATGCGATTATTAATATTTAGTATGAAAATAATAATACTCTTACGTTATTAGAATATTAACATTTCTTTCTGAGAAAAAATTAATATCGAAATTTTATGTTCAACATTGTGTTATTTTTAATTGCTTTTTTTTTCAACTGAAGCTGGATTTATCCAGATCTTGGAATGGAGAGAATATCTAACAGTAAGTTTGACCTGGGCAGAATTTGGGCCTAAATAAAATGGGCCGATGTCACAGGCTTAACAGAACTTTACAATTTTGTACATAACAATGATATGAAATATTTACAGATTGTTCTCTGTTTGTATTGTACAAAGTAACAAAACTGCACTTGAAACACACAATGATATATATATATATAAATTACTGCAATTAAGTTTCGAAAATTAGAAGAACTACATATTGTAAATGATACAAGATGCATGCAATGTTGCCCATGGATAAAATCTCCAAAAAGAACATGAGGCACACCCAAAATCATATGAACACCTTCACAAAAAATAATAAAGCAACACAAATCATACAAAAATATGGAGATCAACTCCAAAACAATATAATAAAAAAATTCTTTCATTCTCTTTTTTCACAAATCATCAAACAAATACCCTTCAAATTTAATATTCAAACACGTTCAGGTCCATCAGGAAGCGGTTCATAACCGTCACCTGTAACAACTTTTTTCTTCGCAAATTCAAATGGTATACACTTCAAAGTAACTGTGATAATCAAGCTTATTGACCCGATTATTACACTGCAGAGCTGCCAATTCGGCTGAGCCGTATTAGAATCGCCAAACTTCATCCCTCTCTCTCCCTCGCTCTCGAGCTCATCAGGATGTACACCAAAACCAGCATCTTGAATCTCTTCGGAAAGAGACATTTGTACGGTTGTTTCATTGTGACCTTCAAACACAAGAGAATTATTATGCATTAACAAATAGTATTATGTTACTAAATTGAATTGATGGTCAGTTTTTTAAAACATACCCTTTGACGGCTCTCCGGCTTCCTTAATAGAATCCCTAAATTTTTGCTGAAAACGAATCAAAGAAGAAATCGGGTTTAATCATTTATTTTAGGCTTCTCTTTCATTTTTGTGTTTTTTCTCATTCTTTTTGTTTTTTGGTTTCCCTCCTTGTTTTTAATACAAATGAAGCTATTTTTCTTAGTCATATGAAGTAAAGAAAGAGTAAAACATAATGATGAGCTGAAATTGACAATTAGAGTAAGCTAATTGTGTTTCATAAAACCAAAGCACATTACACATGAAGGTGCAATACTTTTATTTCAAAAATTTATTGATGCATCTTCATTAAAATTAAGACAAAAATGAGATCCTTTTTCAAAACATAAGAAAGAAATTTGGATTCACATTAGTGTTTTATATAACTAACCCAACACTAGAGATTGTTCAGAATACATAGTAACTTCTGATTGATGATATATAAAATCTCATTTCATTTTAATGATAGAAATTTAGAGGAACAGAATTCATCAAAAAAATAGAAACTGAAAATAACCAAGATTTGGCGGTCTTTCTCAATCTCTTCCGGCTTCAGCCGAAGGCGGTGGAGCCGTTTGATGTTCCTTTGGAACTTTAGCACGCTTGTCAGAACCCCCCATTGCTGTTGTGCACTATCGGAGGAGCCACTCTCCCTCTTTCTCTGCCCCTCTCTCTCCTGCTCATCAAGATTTATATCAAAACCAGCATCTCCAATCTCTTCAGAAAAAGGTATTTGTACGATTGTTTCACTTTCATTGAGACCTTCAAACACAAGAGAATTAAAATAAAAAGAGGCGAAATTTGGTCACATGAAATTCGATTTCTTCATTATTATTATGCATTAACAAATATTTCATTATTGAATTGAATTGATGTTCGGTTTTTAACATACCTTTTGATGGCTCTGCAGCTTCTTTAATAGGATCCCCAATTTTTTGCTGAAAATGAATCAAATAAGAAACCGGGTTTAATCATTCATTAGGTTTCTCTTTCAATTTTTTATTTTTATTCTTTTTTTTTATTCAACCCATATTAATGAGTTGAGAGACTTTGCTAAATATAAATTTACATATATAATATACTTTACCAACACTATGGATCATTTGTCATTCTCATTCTTTCTGTCTTTACAGGTTTACTTTTTGTTTTAAATTTTCCTTTGATTTTAATACATAGAACAAATGAAGCTGTTTTTCTTAGTCATATGAGTAAATTAATTCCGCCTTAACTGCAAGATGGATAGTGAAATAATTTATTATTTATACTGCTAGAATGACTTACTATGTTGCATTGATTGTTATATGAGTATCGTATCCAGTATGATACAGATACAGTACAGCTATATGATAATTTAAACACACTTATGATATGATACGTGTATTATACATAATATTTTATTATTTTACTAAATGTATCTTATATTTAAGCTAGCAAAAATATATATTATATACAATATTTTATGTGTCAATATATATTTATTCATATATTAAAATAAATATAAATTCTTATCCGATAAATTTTCATCCCGCTATTATTTTGAAATTAAATATTCAATGTCATACGAAATATCCAACAAGTACCATACAAATGCCATTATCTGGTTCGGTATCTTAGACGATACAGCTTGATTTATAATTATTGAAGTCTTGGGAACTAACTCTAATTTCAGATATATGGAAGCTGCATCATTTGACTTTGGCTATTCTCTATATAGCTATGATCTTTCATGCTATCCTCGTTCATAACAGCTACACGTATAATAATAAAATAAGGCACCCAAGTATTACTAATTAATAGATATATTAATAAAAATTAATAAATTGGCCCTTATACAACACCGGATTATTTGTCATTAGCATCGTCGAAATTAAGAAAAGGTACAAGAAAATTATGAAAGGGAAATCCGAAATCACGATAGGGTTGAGCACGACCCCATCGCGACCGTATATTGTTTCTTACATATTTTTATATATTTTTTGTTTTATATATACTATTTTCATTTTTAACGTATATTCGGGTTTTTTTTTCACGTATATACTGTTTGTTTTAAGTTTATATATTTTTTATTGTCTCTATATACTGTCGTGTTGCACGACGAAAAATCTCATCGTGCAGCGTTAGGTCCCATTATAAAAAGATATATTAAAATACAAAAATGAAGAATGAACATATAAAAATGTATATTCATATACTAATTATTTTCTTTTTCAATTAGTTATATACAAAGATATAATAAAAATCGAAAATGGTATAAAAATATGATATGATGATGTTTAGGTGATATTTAAGCAGGTGATAACGAATGTTTTCTCAAAATTAAAACAAAGATAATGTCTATGGAAAATTGAATTATTCATTCATATGCAGAAAGGAATAATGGACGGTAATTTCTTGGGAAATTTTCTTACATAGACCATATACACACTAACAAATGATATTTTCTCCAAAATTTAACCTTTCAATTTATTAAAAGTTAAAAACACAAATCTCTTGACAGTTGACAATTTCACAATCACCACTACAACAAGACATGAGTTCCTTTCATTTCATTTCAAAGATAGAAACTTAATTAAAAGGAGAGAAACTGAAAAATAACCCGTGTTGAACTGCTTTTCTCAATCTTTTCGGGCTTGAGTTGATTGCGTTTGGCATTCTTTCCCAACTTCAACACTCCTTTCAGCATCCCCCATTGCCGCCGAGAACTATCTGAGGAGCCGCTCTCCATCTCTTCTGCTCTCTCTCTCTCTCTCTCTCTCTATTTTCTGAAGGGTCAGAGGTGATATTGGAAAGGCAAAAGCGAACAGTGCAATTTAGAAGTTCGTGGAGAAGAAAGGTCTTCTTAGGGGCATGTAAACTCTGTATCAAACTATATAGAGAGTCATTTTCATAAGATATAATGACTCGATGCGGGGAAAATGGAGTGTTGTATAATAAGCAGAGATTAACAGCTTACGCTTAACTGGAGTAATGGCAGAGATTAACAGCTTATGCTTAACTGGAGTAATGGCTAACATGTATATGATGTTTATGTACATGTTTATACGCATAGAATGTGTATAGACAGGCCCGGCCTTTCTTCTTAGAAACAGAGGCCTAAGTCAAAGGCCTCTAACACTTGAGGGCCTCTAAAAAATAATTAGTTTATTTAAGTATGTATAATTAATTAGACCATCAAATAATGTGATATATGATTAGAACATTGATTTTTTCTTTGAAACAAGTGATTCTTAAAAGATTAGAGCATATATATCTATTTGATAATGTGATTCATGATAAAATACTTAATTGATAAAGATAATTAGATGATACATTAATATTGAAGGCAAAAACTAGTCTATTTCTTTTAATTTTTTTCATTTAAAATTAAAATCTTTAGGAGATTAATTTCAATTCGAGAAAAAAATACTTACCTTTTTTGTATAAAAAAATATATTTATTTTAAGATGATCTCTAATTTAAAACTACCATAATAAAAAATTCGTTAAAGGCCTCTCGAGACATCAGACCGGCCTTGTGTATAGATCACGGCCCCACTGTACAAATTATATTGTATCTATTCTTTTCTTTCCAGATTACATTTTCAAAAACGAAAGTCCAAATAATTAGCCCAGTAAAATCTCACTTGTCTTCTTCCCCATTGTCAAAGAGACGACATTTTTTCATTAAATAAATAAAAAATGAGTGAATCCCGTTTAATAGTGAATAATTTGTGAATTGAGAGAGATATTAAGTTCGTTCCAAAAACATCTTTTTAATAATTCAATAATATCAATGCAGGGAATTACACATTGTAAATGATACAAAATACATGCAACGGTGCCCATTTATCAATGGATATAATCGCAAAAAAACGTAAGGCACACCCAAAATCATAAACACCTTCACAGAAAATAAAAATAAAAATAAAAACAACACAAATCATACAAAAATATGGAGATCAACTCCAAAACAGTATATTAAAAAATTTCTTTCTCTTCCAAATCTTCAAGCAAAATTCCCTTCAAATTTAATATTCAAACACCATCAGGTCCATGAGGAATCGGTTCATAACCATCATGCGTAACACCTTTTCCCTTCGCAAATTCAACTGGTATGTACTTCAATATAACCGCGATAATTAGGCTTATCGACCCGATAATTACACTGAGCAACCAGAGCTGCCAGCTTAGGGGGGTCGTATTTGCAAAGGTTCCAACAAACTCCACAATTATCGCTTGGAAAATCACAGTTCCGCTAACTATGCCGATAAATATCCAGTTGCCAAACATTCCTTTAAATACGTTGATTTTTTCCATCTCTCTACTGTTTATCTCATTAAATACCTAAAAAGTTAAAAAAAAAAAAAAAGTAAGAACCATAAGCTTTAATTTTACACTTGTATTTGAATATTTCATACTTGGCATTTTCATATTTATAATTTTTATACCTGGCAAAAAACGAAAGAGTTGAAGACGAGCGTGTTTAAAGTTTTTTCGGCATTAGACCCTTGAAGATTCAAGAGCTTCTTTCCACGGAAGACAAGAACGCCCAAGACAACCAGCTGATACAAGCTCTGACCAATGATGTTTCGCCACATAACCTTCGTTATGAAACTCTCGTCCTTTCGGACAGGCGGCCTCTTCATGAGCCCATCGTGAGGCGGTTCAGTTGCGAGAGCCAAAGCACCAAGTGTATCCATTATCATGTTGACCCAAAGCAACTGGACAGCCGTCAGTGGTGCAGACCCTGCACATCGTCATAATACATTAATTAGATCGGTTATAAAATTTCTCCTAAAATGAAGGTTTATGTGTAAATATGTATGCACCTATGATGCATGCCGAAACGAAATTGACTATTAGGGCCACAATATTAACTGTCAATTGGAATTGCACGAATTTTTGGATGTTGATGTAAACTGCACGACCCCATTTCACCACATTCACAATTGTAGAGAAATTGTCGTCTAATACTATAACGTCCGCGTTCTCTTTCGCCACCTGTCAAAAGATCAAAATCATCAAAAAACAATATTTTGGACAAAAAAAGAAATTGTATGCCTTACATGATATTGATTAGAAGTTCGAATTAGTGTAACTAAATAATTTGAATATTTGGATTGTTAGTTAAATATGAACTATTGTATTGAATCAGCATGTCATTCAAACTGTAACAACAATTGTATTGAATCAGTATGTTACTCCGACTGTTACAGTATGAGTAGAATGTATATGTACCTCTGTGCCGGCAATGCCCATTGCAAGTCCAATATCGGCTTCGTTTAAAGCTGGAGCATCGTTCGTACCATCACCAGTCACTGCAACAACTTCATTAAATGCATTTCCTCTCAAATTCTCCACCAGTTTTAGTTTATCTAATGGCAAGGACCTTGCCATTACCTAATTAAAAAATTAATAAAAACTATCATCAAAATACAAAAAAATCACCAAACACATATCAGAAAATATACATATATGAAAAAGATATACCCGAATTTTTGGTATGAGAACCTTCAATTCTTGTTCATTTTTGGTCCGAAACTCAGGTCCTTCAATTGATATATCATTATCGGTTAATAAACCACATTCTTTCGCTATAGCATTAGCCGTATTAATATTATCTCCAGTAACCATTCGCACCACAATACCCGCATCTTGACAAGTCTTAACGGATTCTTTAACCCCGGGCCTTACCGGATCCTTTATACCAATAACCGCAATTAATGTGTAATGACTTTTTGGTATTTTTTCTGTTTCATTAATTTCATCCAAATCTCTATACGCCAAACATAATGTTCGTAATGCATCCGATGCGAAACAATTTATAGTTCTCGAAATACCCTTAACAAGGTTTTCATTCAAGAGAGTAATGGATCCATCTTTATCAATCATAGTATCACACATGCCCAAAACAATCTCGGATGCGCCTTTACAAAATGCGCGGTAGGAACCATGTGTAGATATAATGACCGACATTATTTTCTTATCAGAATTGAAGGGTTCAACTTTAATCTTCTCATATTTCTGATATTGCACCCCACTTTCTCCCTCTAGCTTTAACCCAAACTCCAACAATGCGGTTTCAGTAGGTGTACCGAAAACGGTATATTTACCGTCCTTCCCTCTCACCGCCTCCGATCCAGTATTCTCGAAAATACATTGCACAAGTTTACTCCTTGCATTTATGGGAACATCACTACTATCTAAAATCTCACCAATGCCCTCTCTATTTATAGACTTGGATACACCACATAACCAAACTTTATCAACAACCATGTGATTGGTAGTTAGCGTACCGGTTTTGTCGGTACAAATACAGCTGGCCGAGCCCATTGTCTCACAAGCCGACAAACGCCTCACGAGAGCTTTCTCGTCCATTAATTTTTTCATCGCAAACGCAAGACTAAGAGTGACAGCTAAAGGTAATCCTTCCGGGACCGCAACAACAATTATAGTAACCGCAATCGCGAAATAGTTGACTATAGTCAACGCATCACTTCCTGACCATTTTTCATTATTTACATGTTTCCCCACTATTAGTCTCCCTAAAAGTACGCAAAACGTCAAAATGGCAAAAGCTAGACCAATTTGACCGATTAAAGTGGCTACTTTGTTTAACTTAGTTTGGAGAGGAGTTTCTTCATTCCCTTCAGCGCTAAGAGTTCCCATTAGTTTCCCCCACTCGGTACGTGTGCCAACAGCTGTGACCACCATTACAGCCGAGCCATCTTGCACTTTAGTCCCGGCTCTCAAATAAGGTTTTTTTCGTGAAATATTTACATGATCACTCTCTCCCGTTAAACTCGACTCATCTATCATTAAAGAATATCCCGATATGAACAACCCATCAGCCGGAACCTGATCTCCTATCGATAAATGCACAATATCTCCAACCACCAAATCGAAAATCAAAACCTTTTTTCTCTCACCATTTCGCGTAACTTGTACAATAATCTTTTCCTTTTCTTTATCCAACTCTTTAAATTGAAGTGATTGGCGGTAATCGCTAACTGAGGTGACAATTACCACTAAGAAAATACTAAGTATTATTCCAAGTCCATCATACATTCCTTTCGGAAACCCTTCGGTGGAAACTCCAACTCCAACCGAAATAACCGCGCAAATAATAAGAATAATTAGGGTTAAATCATGTAAAGCTTCCCATACAAAGTTCAAAAAGCTTCTAGAAGGTTTCTCGGCGTACTTGTTGGAACCGTAAAGATTCCCCCTTTCTTCTATCTCCTCTTCTTTGATTCCTTCTCCAATGGTGACCTTGAGTTTTTCCGATATTTTGTTTACACCTTCATGCAATTTTAAGAGGGATTTGCTATGATTGCGTACAACTAATGCCAGCTCGTCAGGATGGATTCCAAAGCCGGCATTTCGAATTTCTTCGGGAAGAGGCATCTGTTCGATTGGACCACAGGGACCTTCAAGCACAAGAGAATTATCATGCATTAAACAAATATTATTACATTCTTAAACTGAATTGATTTTCGGTTTTTTAACATACCACTTGACTGCTCTTCATCTGACTCTTCATTTTGTTTAAGAACAGCCCAAAGTTCTCGCTGAAAAGGAACCAAATAATTAAGAAATCAATCATTCATTTTAGATTTCTCTTTCATTTTTTTATTTTTTCTCATTCTTTTTGTATTTTTTTATTTCCCTCTTTGCTTTAAATTTTCCTTTGATTTTAATACATTGAACAAATGAAGCTATTTTCATATGAGGAAACTAATTTAACCCCCCCTTAAATAAAAAATGGATAGTGAAATTTTTTATTATTTGTAGTATTTAGACTGCTCGAATGAACTACTAACTATGTTGCACGGATTGTCATATGAGTATCTTATCCGACACGATAGGTAAAACGGTGAGATAGTGATGAAACTTAATAAAACTAGGGGGCGGCGTGATCCTTTGATTTTGTAGTAATAGTATATGTGTATGGTTATATTACTTTTTGTGATATAGTCAAGAGTTTTGTACATTAAGTATTTTGTGGCATGTCCTTTGAATGATTGTAATGAATGTGGTTGTTTGGTCAGAATAAATATTTACTTATTTATATTTGTTTATTTATTTATTTGCATGGATTGTTATATTATTTAAAAGTTAAAACTATGTTTCATGGATTGTTATATGGGTATAGTATCCGATATGATAAAGAATGCAGCATATAATTTTTTATTATTTTGCTAAATATAAGTTATATTTAAGCTAACAAAAACATATGCTATATACAGTACTAATTTTTTTTAGACAACCCATGATTAATGGGTTGTTAGATTTGTTAAATATTGAGATAAATTAATTCGCAGTAACTTGAACTTGAGTCTCTCCCAAAGTTTGCAGGTTGCCTTATCGCTTGAGCTATCAAGTTTTGGCAATATACAATATTATTTTATGTGTCAAATATATTTCTTCATATATATTAAAATATATATAATTTTTATCCTATAAATGTTTGGAATATATCTGCTACTGTTTTGAAATTAAATATTAAAATATATCATACAAAATATCCAACAAATGTCATACATGTATTCGTTAGGGTATTTGAGATTATACAGCTTGGTTTATGAAATATGAGCTCAACATAGCCTACTAGTCTTATAAATATGCCCAAGGGCTTTGAATCAAAAAAAAAAAACATAGCCTACTACTACTAGTCTTATTAAGAAGGACTCTACTAAGGGACATCTCCATGTTGTGGAGAGAATAAATTTCAGATCTATGGAATTTACATCAGTTGACTTTGAATATTCTATAGTTATCATAACTGCACCAGTATAATGATTAAATAAGGGACAAGGTCTTAATAGATGTATTAATAAAAATAAAAGAAAGACCATGTCTATAAAACAAATGATTTATTCATATGACGAAGTAATGGAGGGTAATTTCTTGGAAATTTTCCTAACATGGATCATATACGCTAACAAATGATATTTTCTCCAAATTTGGCCTTAAAATTAATTAAAACTTAAAAACAAAATCTCTTGACAATTTCTGTCCCTTGAATGCTGATAATGCATTGTTGGTTGGTCAGAAAAAATTTATTTATTTATATTTATTTATTTATTTGCATCAATGGCAATTTCACAACTAGCAAGACATAATTTTCTCAATGATTTAATTTTAAAAAATAAGGGAGAACTACAAGCGAACGTTTGCTTTGTTCTCTTAGTACGATAGGTTCATATGTTCTCATCTACATTTTCAAAATCATGCTTGCACTCGGGATTCAAACATCTCATCTATGAAAAACTCGGACTAGTACCATACCATCAGACTATCCCGGTGGTGGTAACTGAGTTAATTTTAGTTATAACACTAATATATTTTATTTACTGTTATGTTTCCATAAAATTTATGCATAGTCATAATCTTGATGAACTGTAATATTATATAAATGTAGCAAAAGAGTAACACATAATGATGTGCTGAACTTGAAAATTATACAGTAATTAATAAGCCAAATGTGTTTCATAAATCTCAAGTGCATTACATAACGAAGTCCTTAGGGACGGAGCTTCACCCAGAATAATGAGGGGGCCAAAAAAATTTCCTTATGCCAATGCACTTAATTTTATTTTCCCTCGATAATATAATACATTAAACTTCTATGTATATAGAATACTAGAAGAAGAAAAAATTTGGGGGGGCCCTATCCAATCTCTGTTAAGTTCCACATCCCTGTGAGTCCTTACATATAATGGTGCAACTACTTTTATTTCTTTCAAGAGAAGATAGTTCCGCCGTAATTAAGGAAAAAAACTTAAGAAGGAAATTTGGGTTCACATTAATGCTTTATACAGTTTACAGATTGTTCTGATACACATAGTAACTTTACGCATTTCATTTTAAAGAGAGAAATTTAAAAGGAGAGAATATGAAAAATAACCCGGAGCGAATTGTTTCTCTCAATTTCTTTAGGCTTTGATCGATGGCGGTGGAGCCGTTTGGGGTTTCTTACGAACTTGAACACTCCTCTCAGGACCCGCCAGTTCCGCCGAGCCCTATAAGAGGAGCCGCTCTCTGTCTTTCCCTCGTCGCCTCTCGCCACCTCTCCCTCTTCCACTCTCTGTATCTCTCTATCTTCATCTCTCTCCATCTCTCCCTCTTCCTCTCCCGAAATCTCTCTCGCTCTCGCTCTCTCAAGGGTCAGAGTAGAATTTAGAAATCGGAAATGCGAAGGAACAGTGCCCTTTAAATCTTGGGAAGTTCAATCGTGGAGAAGAAACGTCTTTTAAGTTCTATATGGCGCATAAACTCTGTATAAATATATCCAGCGAGCCACTTTTATTTGCAATAACAACTTGCTATACGTAATGATGTATTGTATATTAAACAGAAGATTAAGAGAGTCAACCATAATGGGAAACATGTATGAACTCATGTGCAATTCGTACGCGTAGAATTTGCATATTTGAATGAATGGATCGGTCAAGCCTACGAATAATATTAATTTGCTCTTTCTTTTCAACATGACATTTTCCAAAAATATCTTTTTAATAATTTCAAAAATATTGACACCTCTTGTGTTCTAGAATTGTTTCTTGCTTTGTATTTGAAAATTATGTATACAGTCTATTATACAAACTCTGATCTACATTTCTGTATTTTTCAAACGATGTGACCTGCACCACTAAATAATTGACCTGCTAGAGCCTACAAGTACAGAAGTACGAAATGCAGTACATTATGATCGATCACTACTTTTAGCCAAAAGAAAACACACTAAATAAACAAACATGTATGCACTTGCAGACATGTTTATCAACTAATGCATGTTTGTACGACACAACACTACCAAAAATTAAAAAAATAATAACTTAATATGACATGATGCGGCCTAAACAAGCCAAAAAAATCTTCTACCTTACTTGTTTAGTGGTGCAGGTCACATATTACAACGGTTTCAATCCTCCCAACATTACTAAACACCAAAAACAACTTTCAATCTAAAACAATATTACACCTTATTTCTATTATCCAAATACATTCATCACACCAAAAGAACCCTAAACACTCATCTTCCCATAACAAAAACAACAAACAAAAAAAAAAAACAACAATCGTCTCACTTAAAAGGGGCGATGATTCTTCTGCGTCGTTTAGGAGTCTCCCTTTTCACATACATGCGCTCCATCTCGTTGAGCTCTCGGCTCGATCCGTCAGGCAGGCTCACGAACTTGACGCCGCCGCCGGCCCCGCGCCTGTCGCGCGCGCCCAGCTTTTCGACGGTGAAGTTCCAGCCCTCGTCCGGCCGCCGCCTGCTGTACTTGTGCTGCTTCACCTCACCCGCCACCTGTCCATCAGCATCCAAGGGTATTTCCGTCATTAAGTTAGGAAAGATGAATGGAAGGGATGAAATGAATGCATTGTTGGTTAGTCCTTGTGCTTTGATTGAATTGTGATTTAGTCTGTGTGCTATTGATTTGAATTGTTTGATCCTGGTGCCATGTAGAATAGAGTATGGTTTGTCCCAGACTCAAGGACTAATAATGACCCATATTTTTGTAAAGTACAGGGATCAAATAGTTCCGATCAATAGCGCAGGGACTAAATTGCAATTCAATTAGAGTACAGGTACTAACCGTGCATTTCAGTATCTTATTAATTTTCCCATAAAAATAAAAATAAAATAAAAAATAAAAAAACTCGATAAAAATGACAAAAAAGGACGACAGCAGCATGACAGAGTCTAAAATGCAAATATTAGTATTACAGCCGAGTATAGCCAATTAAAGAAGTAATATTTGCACGATGGACCCTGTCATGCTGCCATCATGCTTTTGGGTCATGCTATGTATCATTTTCATAAAATCAAATGAAAAGAGGAGTAAATGAACGAATGAAGTTTTAAAATTGCCTTTTTCTTGTTGAATTCGAGGCGGGTGAGGAACTCCTCGTAGAGCATTTGGTCTTCTTTGACGGAGATGTCGTAGAGGACTTCGTCGGGGTCGCGGACGGTGCCGTCCCAGCCCTCCGGCATCACCTTGAAGTCCGGCTTGTACGGCAACGACGCCACGTGGAACTCCCTATCGTGCGAATTGAAAAACCTAAAAAGAAAAAGGAGAAAAATAAATGAGAAGCCCAGTTCGTAGTTCGCCTGAAAGACGCATCATTGAAGAAGAAAACTAATGACTATTTTGAAAAACTTAAGAACGGAAAATTCAAGTGGGAAATTTTCATAATTTTATATCATGAGTTGTAGTATATTGGTTTTCGATTTTATTTGAATTTTTGTGTTAATTGCATAATTAGGGTATAGTAGGGCTAAATTGGATGATGATTGAGTTAAATGCTTAATCAAGCCACAATTCAGTCCTATTTCCACATTTCAACTCAATTCATTACCAATTTATGCAAAATCCCAAAATTACCCAAAAAACACCAAGAAGACCAAAACCCAACAAAATCAACCTACTCTGGGAAATTATCGAGCAAAATCTCGACCGAATCATCCAACGGCTTCCCCAACTTCCTCTCCTCCTCTTCCTCCATCTCTTTCAGCCACAGAATCGCGTGCACTCTCTGACGCATCACTCTGAAATCCTTCGCGAGTCTCTCCACCGTGTACTCTTCCGGATTCTCCTTGTGCAGCCGGTACATCTCCTTCTTCTCCGAGTCCTTCAAGTAACTTCCTCTCGCCCCCGGTTCCCTCACCTGATCGCACAAATTGATTAAAAATGGTTGAAGGATTGATTTGGACGTGAAAGATCGGTTCTTGAAAGTGGAACCTGTTTGAGAAGAGAGCAGGTCTCCTTCATGCGATCTTTCCATCCGTCCACAAACGCTTTATCGCGACGATTGTCCTTCTCTAACGCCCTTAAGATGTCTTCCTCATCGTCCATGGTTCTCACCGTCGCTAGAGCGTCATTGGCGGCGCCGTCGAAGTGGGCCTTGGTGCCGCCGCTGGACCAGGCGGAAGCATCGCCCCAGTCGAGGCCGGAGCCGGAGCCACCGCCGGCGGAGGAGGAGAAGAGGCGGAGGGGGGAGCGGAAGGAGTTGCGGCAATGGAGAAGGGATCGGAGTGGATACATTGGGTTTTTGAGGGGGGTTTGTGGAAGAGTGAGAGAGAGTGGGCAGTTTGGGAGAAAGAAGGGTTTTTGTGAGTCGTCTCTAGTTGAAATAACCGGGAATTGAATTCCCGGTTTTATGAATGAGAATTATTCAGAGTGCTCTAAAGCGCCCACCGTACAGTTTTAGCTGTACACATATATATTTATACTTGAATATATCTTTTGTTTTTACAAATATATCTTTTTGAAAATATAGTTTTTTGTAATTTCACTCTATCTTTTGTGTTTATAAAAATACATTTTTATAATTTCATCATATCTTTTGTGCACTGTTGGGCGCTCCAAAATATCGGCACTCCATATCTGAACCTTCTATGGATTTGATGATAGGAGGAGAGAGAGTAGAAACAGAGAAGGTTCTTATGGAATTTTATTTATTCTTTTCTGATACATATAATAATTTCTTCAAACATATTACACAATTAAACAAATAGTTTTTCTTTTTAAAATATTCATTATATTTCTGATACATACGATTATTCTTGAAACACATTGGACACTTAAACATGGAGCATTGGCTTCTCTTCTTTGCTTGTTCCGGTACCATAATGTTCTTCAACTGATAAAAGAAGAAAAAATGATTTAATTAGATTCGAATTTAGAGCATAGCAATTTTTAAGGGATGGTATACTTGATGGCTTAGGTGGTTTACTTGGCGGGAATGAAGGCCTTATCCCTCATTACCAAGTTTTTCTTCTTTCACTCCTATATAAATTTATAAAACAGTATATTAGTATATTACATAAAAAAATAGTATAAAGGAATAATGTGTTCTGGTTCAACTTTCAAGCTTATTAATCAGATAACTAACGTAATTAATTATTTAATTAATGAGAAAAAGAGTATTTGGCCTGGTTTAGGTGGTAGACGTGGTGGTAGCCTGATAAGAGGCGCCCCAATGACAAGTTTTTCTTCTTTGAAGATTTCCACAGATCGTCGTTCTTCTTTCCCTACTGAATAATTCAAAAGTAGTAAATTAATTTGGTGAATTTCACAGCTAAAAAAGTAAAAGAACTAAAAAAATCAATTACCATTGGTGTCGCTGGAAGGGATTGATTTAGCTGCTTCAGAAATATTAACAAGTGTGATGGAAATGAGAGAGAAAATATTTAAGAGTTCGTCTATAGTACTCTACTTCTTTTTTTAAGTTCATAATAGATTTAATCAAGACCACTAGATTGACAAGAGTATTTTCGGTATATCTGGTATTAATTACTGAGATTAAATTTCAAATTCATTTCCATTTTATTTTGTCCTCCATTTCTTCAATCAATGGAGAACTCCATTAAAATATGACTTTTAAAATCTTAGACAAAACTATGTTGTCTCTACCATGAAATAACTTAGACAAAATCTTGCATAAACCAGAAAGAAATCATGATCCAAAAAACAAAACTTACAAACTACATCAAGTAAAAATATTTTCGGCATGTACTGTTCACTTTCCAACAAAACATAAAACATAAAACATCAACTTATATTATATTATATTATGTTATGTTATGTTATGTTATGTTATATTATATTATATTATATTATATTATATTATATTATATTATATTATATTATATTATATTATATTGTATTGTATTATATTATATTGTATTGTATTGTATTGTATTGTATTTTTATATTGCACTATACTATTTTGTTATGTTGTATTATATTATATTCTATAATATAATATTATGTTCTTTAATATAATATTGTGTTCTTTAATATATATACCATATTTATAGCAAATTACAAGACTAGATGTCAATTTTGGAAGGCTGGATTACAAGGCAAATTCAGAGCAAATTAAGATCATTGTTCATAGCAAATTATGTGCATTTTTTATGGCAAATTACAAGACTGGATTTATGGATTTACACGTGTAATTTAGATTCAGAATGATGACACACTCAATTTTTAACTTGAAAACTCAATTAAAATATTAATGAAAAATATTTTCCAATTTCAATTATTCAAGTAAGAAATTTAAATAAATAGCAACCAATAATAATCTTTACAAATTAAAACTTATGCAAGACAGTTTCATATTATCTTGGCCGAAACAAGAATTCCATCTTGTATATCTTCCATCAGATAACCGTCAGAAAAACTAGTTTCGTTGTGATCTTTTTTTCCAAAGAAATTCATATTTTTCTGTAAAAATAAAAAGAACATAAATGACAAAAATTAATAATTATTTACTTTCAAAATAAATACATATGTATATTCGACCTGAGAGAAAATGCATTTATGTTTTGTACCATATAGATTCAATTACATGCCAATCAACTTATTACTAATTGTTAATGTTCCTCTTTTGATTTCTCATTTGCTTGCTAAATTTGGCTTCCCATTTACTTGCTAAATTGGCGGTATTTTCAGAAAAATAGAAATAGAAGCTATTAAATATGACAGGAAATAGAGGCTATCAAATATGGAAGCTTACTGAAAAATCTGTCAGGATATTATGTATGATTCCAAGATTGGAAAGCTAATTAAAGGACCAGAGATGGAACAAAGATATTGGAGAGAGAAAAGAAAGAAGACAAAATAATTAGACCTGAAATTACGACTTTACCCTTTTATCATTTAATTTATGTAGAAAAAATGTCTACAGTACTCCACTTTCAGACTAATCTGGACCGTTCATCAGAACTAATATTTTCAATGTGGAGTACTGTAGATAAGCTCAATATTTAATGCCATGGTTATTTTGGAAGCCATATTTCTCATAATATAACAAGAGAGATCAAACTAAGTGTGCTATAAATAATAAGGAAAAAGATTAATTTTAATCAAAATATAAATTAATAATTTAATGTTGATGATTTGGTGCATGGTGCTAATTAAGTAGATCTAATATAGGAAAGAGGTGCCAACCCTTTCACTTAGATGGAATTATAGATATTTTAGATACCTTGCAAAGTATATATCTCCAATGTTTATTCCAAAACTCTAAAACCTAGCTCAATTTAGGTTAGGAAACATTACACAATATAAATATGCAATATATCAGCTTCCTTGTGTAGTGTAATTATACAAAATACACATTATTTTGGAATAACAACCAACAGAAGTAACTGAAAAGAAATCAATTGTAGCTCATAACAAGCACATATATGCCAATAAACACACATTTAGATAGAAGAAATAATAACGACATACATTGGGCATCAAATTTTTACTCAGAAATTTGAATCTCTATGTAACGCGGCCTGAAGAACCACACACTAATGATCATGCGATGGCGCCTGAACCACACCTTCCACGTATTTAGATTGATATGGTAATGTTTTTCCATTGTTTCACATATTGATTTGAGGTAATAATCGCCGTTTAAATTAAAGACTACCCCTTCACTTAGCTGGTTAACAGGGCCGGTCTTGGGCTTTGGCCCAGTAGGCAAATGCCTAAGGCCCTCAAATATCTAGGGCCCCAAAATAGAAAATGCATATATCCTCATGTAATAAAAATATATATTTATAGCCCAATTGAAACCCAACAGCCCAAGTAACAAACAAACAACAAAGTCCAGGTAATTAATTGCTTAAATTGCTTGCGTGCAGCTCCATTTAAGGACTTTATAATGGAAAAAAAAAGAGGAAGAAAGGAAAACAAAGAAAAGAAAGGGAAACAAAAAGAAACATAATTGAAATGGAAATAGTACAATGATATAGAAACATCATAGAAATAGAAGTTGCTAAAAAATCAGAGAGAATAAATCATGTTTTTGTTCATATTTTTCTCTTCAAGATTGACTCTAATATCTTCAGATTTTGATGATTTGTTGCTAATTCTCAATTGAAGCTTTATTTTCTTGTTATATTTGTTTTTTAAAATATTTTTCCTTCTCAATTAGTCAATTCCTTAAAATAATTAAGATTTTATTTTATGTTTCTAAATTTATCGATAAAAATTGTTTTCAAAATTCGAGATCTCATATCAATATAATCTTCAAAGGCCCCAAAAACAGCAAGACCGGCCCTGCTGGTTAAAAAGATTTAACACCAACTCATCATGGTGTAAATGGTGCACAAGAACACCGCTTCGAACAAGCAGTCTGACGTCTTTGGGTTATTTTGATGAGGCCAGATAGAAAGATGATGTATGTGGTGATGTCATTACCAGCCTGAGGTGTTGTTTGCTCGAACGCAATCAGGTTTCTGAAAATAGAAACAGTGTAATCGTCAATGACGAGTGATGGGATTTCCAACCTGCCAGGTCTGGTGAAATTTATGTCCAAAAGAGAATGATTAGACTTTCCATCGTGCACCTTTTTTGTGAACACAATTCCTGCTTCGTAGTATTCTTCAGCTTTACGCCAACACTTCCTACATACTGTATTGGTTGATCCATTACAATCCATTCGTGCAACTCGGCTCTGCCTAAAGTACATGTGACATAGATCTAGCAGGTGATGAGCATCTCTTGGCCTATTAGATGCATTGATGGATTTAGGATATTTGTCTAAGAAACCCTCGATGAATTGAAAGAGCTTGTCAATAAGAACCCGAGTACTATTTTGATGATGATCGCCATCGATTAGATCATAAATTTGATTAAGAACAAAGAAGGGAATTTGATTTTCCAACAGAAGCAAGTCACGAAGAACACTGCTACTATACCAATGCGTCGCCTCTTCGCTTTCACCATTTGAAGGACTCGTATCTCTCGGCGATTCAACAACGTCTAGCATTTCATCTAACGCTCTAACTGTGACGAGCATGAAGCAACCATCAAGCAAAAGTATTTGACAAAACTTACCTTTGTCCATATGAATCTCGTCCAAGTAGAACCACCTAGAGTTTTGCTCTATTTGTCGGATAGCCGATAAGTACTCTTGAAGATCTTTTCCATGGTTAAGCTTAAGAATGCAATCTAGACAGTCCCACTTTGTCGTTTGAGACGCCATTAGGTTTTGTGAGCCGTGATGATAAGGACCGATAGAAATAATGGTAGGTTTGTATAAGTGCTTGTCAGATCTATTAATGTTTGGGGGGATTTTGTGAATGCTCCATGGTTGAGTTGTGGGGACATTGGTTTCCATGTTTAATTGATTTGGTAGCTGGAATAATGCTCAATTAACCCTTTAAGATTAATGGAGAAGGAAATATTGATTCAAAAAAGAAATAATGAGAAGGAAATAAGAAAGAAGAAAATATATGAGAAATGAGTTAGATTAGAATACAATTAAGAAAAGTGGCACATTGGCAAGAACACTTGCCTTCTAAGCATGCGATCCGAGTTCAATACTCGGCGTCCTAAACAAAAAAAGATTATAATACAGTTGAGTGATCTTAGTTCATTTGTAATTAATTAGATAATTATCAAAGAGGGTAATGGCTGTTGAGTCTTGAAGCGAAATAACCTAATTTTCAACATAAATTCAAATGCCCCATTTCCTATAATTAAAACAAAAAAATGAAATTAAATAAAAAATACTTCCGTTAAACGCCCCTACTTTGCCCCCATTATCTAATACATCAGCAATGGAAAATAATCACAAAATAACCATCAATTGCGGTAACTAAAACTTAAAAACAGAAAAAAAAATTAAGACTTGAAAGCAAACAATAATAAAAGGTACCTCACAGATTATTCAGCCAATACAAAAAAGTTATTCTGATTATTGGGGAGAGATTTGCGATGACACTCTCTGAGATAGAAAATAAACAATTGACAACTCATTTCCTAAATCAGATACCGAATTACAGGTCGCCTCTTCATCCAAATAGACTTCACAACATGACAATGATAAAAACTGATAAAATCTACAATTAATTACGATATCTACACTATAAACCTTGTCAGATAATATTGTGCAGTAGAAGCAGAATGACAGAGCCTGCAAGCAATACTGCAGACTGTACATCTGACCCCACACAACAACGAACGCATGTGGAACACGGCAAACAAGTCCGGCCCATACAACGCACGAAAGGCATACCAATTCTTTGCCGACACGGGCATAAAGACTCCGAATATTGCTAAAATATGGAAAATCAAGACGCCACTAAGAGTCAAAGTTTTCGGGTGGCTAATGCTTAAACAAAAAATATTGAAAAAAGAGAAAATAGTAAAGTGGTCTCCAAAAATCAATACACAATGCATGTTGTGTTCGGATAATGTGCTCGAAACAGCCAACCACCTATTTCGGCACTGCCCATTCACAGACTTTTTGCTACAACATGCGTCCAAAAGGAAAGTGTGCCACTACACTTCCAAAATAACAATATTGTGCCATCCACAAACGGCATGGACAAACTCAAAAAACAAAGATGGACAACCTCCTGGCTGGCGGCGATCTGGACTATTTGGAAGGAGTGAAATGCGCGGCACTTCAATAACAAAAAAACCCGTATTTTCGAGACAATGCTACAGACACAACAAGAGGCTAAATGGTGGCAGGAAACGCTATTAACGAAAACCACAGTCACAGCTGGAAGGGGAAATTAGAGTATAAGGAGGGTGACAAAAAAAAATTTATTAGTTTGCGTATAGGTTGTAATGATTTTATCTGAGACACAAGGCTTGTAAAACTTTAAATTTAATTAATGAAATTACAGTTGGCAATCGCCTAACGTTCAAAAAAAAAAAAGATAATATTGTGCAGTATCTTTTTGTCTTTTCATCCCTTAATTAGCAGATTTTTTTTTTAATATCTTTTTTTCAAAAATAAACCAGCAAATACCACTCCTTTCAAAATAACGTGGTATCTACCATTTCCGCCACTACTAGTGGCGGAACATATGAATTTTATAATTTTTCAAAAAATGGGATTAATTAGTGAAAAAAATGTGTTCCGCCACTGCCACTTGCGGAACAGGAAAAAAATTAATTTTTTCTCAAAAAAAAAAAAAAAATTCATGTTCCGCCACTACCAGTGGCGGAACAGTGTTTTCCGCCACTACCTGTGGCGGAACAGCATTTTTTTACACTAATTAATCCTGTTTAACTAGCCAAATGAGAAATTTTTGAAAAAACTGAAAATGATCCGCCACTAGTAGTGACGGAAATGGTAGTTATCTCATTATTTTCAAAACAGTGGCAAATATTAGTTTATTTTTGAAAAAAATGGTATATAAAAAAAAAATCTAATTACCAGTACTTCGCCAAAGAAAACAAAGCCCAAACAATATCTGAGTCCCACTACTAGCCCAATCAAGTTTCTGTCAAATATCTACCCATATGACCAAATAACAGCATGCCACGAAGGAGAGGATCGCCAAATTGGAGAAGCATCCAATTATTTTTGACTTGCAAACAGGGGAAAATAAGTGCAAGAGAAAGAAAGCAACAGAAAGCGAATCAGTTTCCTGGATTTTTAGACTGAGAAGGAAATTTGACCTTTTTCAATTCCCTTTTTCTTTCTTCTTTTTTATCTTCTACAGTCAAAAACTTAAAAAAAAAACCCACCTTCACTCCTTTTTCCTCTGCAATTTGCAATTGGACTTGGTGACGGTGTGGATGGATAAAGGTACATGCATAGTTATATAACTTATATTTGATTTATTTATGTTATCTATACAAATTATTGTTCGTATTAAAATCTTTTTTAATTCACCTACGTGTCAAGGAAGTATTCAATACAACTATACAAATATCTTAAAAATGAAATTAAATTTTGTTTTCAATTTTAATATCTTAAAAATGAAATTTCAAATTTCATGACGTTTTGACTGAGGGAGATATTTGAGTATATACTATATAGTAATACAACTATACAAATAGTGCTTAGTTTTGTTTTCAATTTTAATATCTTAAAAATGAAATTCCAAATTTCATGACGTTTTGAGGGAGATATTTGAGTATATAGCAATATAGTCTATAGATCATGTAAGTTAATTTGACTATTCATATTTTTTAATTTCAATTTTCACTAAATAAGCCTTTTATTCCAATTAAAATTGCAGAGGATTGAAATCCCTTTTGTCTCTTCTTTACTAGATTCTAAACTCCAAATACACAAAGATATAAAAATTCAGAAAGAAAAAAATCAGGAAAGAAATAACGAAAAGGAGCGGTGGTGTAAATTCCTATTTTTGTTCTTCCTTCTTCTCTCTACTCAATAAAACTCTCTTTGTTTTTCTTTCTTCTCTCTCCAATGGCGAACTGAAAAAAAAAAAGGGAGCAATTTCAAGGTGATCATTGATTTTGATCCGTCAGCCTCTTTCCTCAATTGGGTATTTCTTAGATTTTGCTGAAATGCTTTTCTAAGCTTGGAATTTTGCGAAATACCAGCAATTAATTACTTATCTGTGCCTTGTAAGCTCGTTCTTCATCTTCTGACTAATCCCGATTTGGTGCGCGGAATAAAAAACTTTCAATTCGTGCAAAATTTTTGGGCCTCTGTTTTTTATCCGAACTGAGGAAAAATAGCGAAACTTTTCGTGCTTTTTGATGATTGGAGAGTACAATTTTGATCCTTCTACCAACTCTCACCAACTGAGCTATTAAACCCACCAATTGTTCGACGAAATTCTCAACTGAATAACAACCAGCTCTCTGGCAAAAATGGACGACGGGGAACTGGACCTGTCCAGTCATCTCCTCTTACCGAGCCCTGAAATGTCTAGCACGTTCGAAGAGTTCATGAAGAGCACCATAACCTCCTGCACACACACTCACACGTGCAACCCACCAGGCTCCACTGCCACGTCACACACTCACACGTGTCACCACTCCCACACTCAAGTCTTCACTCCCTCTGACGACGATGACGAGTCAGCCGACCCGAAACCCGACAAGAAGAACACGAGAAAGCCGTTAGGAAACAGAGAAGCCGTGAGAAAGTACAGAGAGAAGAAGAAAGCCCACACTCTGTACTTAGAAGAAGAGGTGAAGAAACTCAGAAACATAAATCAACAGCTTTTGAAGAGATTGCAAGGCCAAGCTCAGCTCGAGGCTGAATTGGCGAGATTGAGAGGGCTTCTTTTTGACGTGAAATCGAAAATCGATTGTGAAATTGGGGATTTTCCGTTTCAGAAGCAATGCGGGAATGAAACTGGAGGTCTCCAGTGTGATCATGTGGCGTTCTCTGGTTGGGAGGAGAGCTGTGGTGGGCCAGTAGTTTTGGATTGTCAGAAAAATCAGAATTTTGAAAATGAATTCGACTACTGAATTTTTTTGTCATTTTTCTTTTTTTTATTAAAAATATGAGATGATTATTGTTTAGTTTCTTGTGTTGAGTGGCTTTGTTGGAATGATGTGAGAAAATGGGGTTATATATGAGAATAAATAGTTTTGATACTTGATGTATGCAAAATTAGTGTAGAAAGTATATATGAAGAATAATAATAGTGGCTGAGAGGTTATTTTGTGAAGAAGGTTTTGTATATTTTGTTGTGATGTAGAATTGATTTTCAGTATTAATAAAAGATTCTAATTTTCATATTTTTGAGCAATTTTGATGCATTGTTAGTTGAGGTCTAAGGATTTTATTTTATGAATTATCATTAGAATGTTATAAATTTTTGTAAGGTTATTATTATTATTGTTATTGTTATTATTTCTTTATGTTCCTACAAATAATGTTATTTTATTATTTCACATAAAGTCCTAACTGCACTAGCAAATAATATAAAATAATATATTTTTGGATGACGCAAAATTTTTAAAATATTAATCAATTTTATAATTTTGTTTGGCAAGAGGGTTAATAATAATGTAATTAAATAAGGAAATGGTTAATTGAGTACCACTAAGACAAGATTTTTCATTTCATGCAGCTCATATTATTTATTTTTTTCTTGTTTGGATAAACTAATTAATTAGTTTAATCAAATAACGAGTGATAATCATGCTTATTGTTTATGCTTAATCGCCTGTTTATTCCCACCAAGAATTGTTCAAGATAAGCAAAAAAGTAATATCTCAATTTTGTAAACGTTACTTTTTTTTTCTTGTAACATGTAACTTGTAAGCATGTCAAATTTTATTTATATTTCTCTTTCAAGAAATCTTGATTCATTTTGGCATTGACATAAACAATGAATCTAATCGACAAGTCTTCTGGCATCTGTTTTTTAATTGATGCATAATTTTCATTTCTTCCGTACAACTTTGGCTAATCAAAAGAATATTCTCTTATCTTGCTACTGCTTGAGACTAATTTGGCAAAGACAAAAAATTATGCTGAGATTTGATACCTCTCAACTTGCATTAGTTTAGTTTCTTTCTAGATCTCTTGTACCTACAAAATTTTCCATTTAGCGTCCTTTTCACAGATCATACAGTTAATCAACATTATCTTCAATTCAAACATTTCAAAAACCAATTTTTTTAATCCCTTTTCAATTCCGAAATCCGATTAGAGATCTTAATTCTTCACAAATGAATCTATAAACCAACTCCATGACTTATCAAATTAAGCACATCATAATATCATAATTAATTAACTCAAAAACATCCAACACAAAATTAACAAACATAAATAAAGCCAATTCATTACAAGTGTTGAGCTCTCCAATCCACATTAAAACTCTCACCATCATCATCACTATCAGAATCCGAATCCGAAGAATCCTTCGTTTCAAACGCCGGTTTTTGTTTCGCTCTCGCCAATTTTGCGGCTTTAGCCTCCATTAATTTCTGTTTCACCATTTCAACTTTTTCTCTATACTCCCTGTAAAATCACAAAAATTACAAAACATAAGAAAAATATTATTTTATTTTACAAAAATATAGGGGAAATGTTTGTGTTGATTGTACTTTTGTTCTATGGTTAATAATTCGCCCTGCTCCTCTGCCGCATCAATCTGAAATTATAAATAAAAAAAATATGTAAAATTTAGTTTTTAGGGTATAGAAAAATGAAAAATAATAAAAAAAAAATTTACCTCTTCATCTTCAAGGCGATTATCAACATCCTGTAAATTATCCTGAATCTCCTTCTCAAATTCCTTCACTGCCTCACTGCAAAATTAATTTCACAAAATTAAATAAAATTACCGAAATAACAATTATTAAAAAAGACAGAAAATTCATAAAGTATTTACTTTATATCAACTTTTACTGGTTGGACCCCGCGCGCTTTGAGATCCGCGTCCTTATTATCGAAGAATCCTTCAGGCAGAGCTCCTTTGGCCGGTTGACTTTTCTCCTTTGACTCGGTCAACTCAGTCGACTCCCTTTCTGGTTGACTTTTCTCATATGATTCAGTCAACTCTTCTTGTTCCTTTACATTGTCAAAAAAATTGGCCGGTACTCTGCTTTTTGGCACCTTGAATTCTGGCTTTTCAGCAGTTTTTTCTGATTTTTTATGAGTGGAATTAGTTAGATATTTAAAATAAAAAATAGAATGAAAAATGTAATTATGTAAGTTTTAAGGTTTCGTACCTGTTTTTGGTTTTTTGGAATCTTTATTATCAAAGAAATTTGAAGGGAGAGAAGAAGCGGGTCTTGTTGCTTTCTGAATTTCTATCGATTTTTGCTCATTATTATTATTATTATTACTATTACTACTATTATTATTTATGCTAGAATTTCCCTTTTTTGCTTCAGCTGCAGCTTTCAATTTTTCTATAGCCTGTCGAAAAAATATTAAATTATTAAATTACCATCTGAATATTAATATAAATATTACAATATAGTGAGAGAATAGAAAATAAATTTAAAATTACCTCATGATGCTTGCGAGAGACTTGGTGTGCAGGCCAGATAGATTCGGATTTCAAAACCAAGTTACAAACTTTGCAAATCGGCTGTCCATGCTCATTGTATCTACATAATTTAAACATAATTAATCTTAATTATGCTCAATTAACGTCCCAATTTGAAGTATATAGATCGTAATCAAGAAATTGATAACCAAATTGAAAAGCTTAAATTGCATGCTTTAATTCCTTCAGAATATATGCTGAATTCCTTACAAACACACTATTCTAAAACAAAATTACAAAATATTGAAGCTTCAGTAAGAATCTGAGAGGAAAAGAACCTGACGAGCGGCGAATCGATCCGTTTATCCTTTTTCTGCTCGGATTCTCTCAGCTTCGCACGAAAAGCCGCCTTTCTATCCATCCCTCCAAAATCCCACTGACAAAAAAAATTCCACACAAGAACCAAAAATCGATCTCTCACTGATTGCTTCTCCTGTTCAAGCTGAAATCCAAACCCCAAATCTCTCTCAAATTGGTTCGATTTACAAACAGGGCATCAATTCGCCCAAGTTGGGCTCTCAATTCTTTTTCTTTTTGAACGCTCTCAATTTGTTAATGGATTCACAATTAAGCCCATTGAAAGAACTGAAATTATAACTCTAAAGGCCCATGTTGTTTATAGAAAATTATTTCCTTTAAAAAAAGCTTAAATAATTCAGGGGAATCAGGACCAGGACGTTTCACCAAACTCCAATTCTTGTCTCTTCTCCGCACTACTGTATGCAAAATCTCTCCAGTATTAAACACTGGAGAGCCTTGTAATATCCATTTTATCCATAGTCTATATAAAAATTCATTTTATTCATAGTCTATGTAAAATGATTTATTATAATAATATAATATATTACTGGATAGGATACGAGAGCCGCAATAAACACTGAATTACTCGGTGAATAAAATATTCTGACAAAGAGTTCTGGTCCATACGCATTTCATACGGTAGAATCCTCTTATATAGACCGTCCGATCTTAATCTAACGGTAAAAATTCACACTAGTTCAACAGAATTGTAGAGAATAAAATGGAATCACGCCCACTCCTTCTGGAACATTACAGTCTCTTTCCCTCGTTAATTCCCCCTTATTAACACTAACACTCGCACGAAATAAATTATACAAGCTTTAATGTTAATCAACGTGGCAAAGTTTTAATCGCAGTATTGGAGACACGTAGGAGCGAGTGAAGGTTTTGTAAATTAGCGAGTGTGAGGAGAAGTGTTAACTATTCTCGCGCTTCATATTCCTTCTTGCAGTCTTTTTTGCTTATCTCGTTTTTATCACTCGTTTGAGTTGGGGTTTTGGTTCTGTGGTTTCCTTCGCCTGAACCGATCTGAAGGTATATTCATCAGTTTTTATCAGTATTATTCTGCTCTGGCTGCTTTCTGTATTTTTAATTTGCGAACTTGATGCTGATTGCTTGCTTGTTGATTGATTGAATTCTATGCATTTTTTGTGGTATTAGCTTTTGATTTATTGGAGTTTCTTGTACATCTGATCGTATGATCGGTGACTAATTCGGGAGATTCATTGTTTTATGTAACAAATTGTCATGTTTGGCTAATCAAACTCGAGCAATACCAGGACGTCTTTCTTCGTATTTTTTTTTATTTATCAGACAAATCGTCCCGAATTTTCAAACTTGTTTTCCAGTCTCTATGATGTGTGTGACGGTCAAGATTCAAAATTTCGAACGTAATTAATTAATTAATTATGACTCTCCCGATCACAATAATGCAATTAATTAATTAGATTCCATCATTAATTAATTGCATCATTGCTCAATACTTTTCTTAACTACAATAATTCAATTAATTACTCCAAAACCTTCTTGACTTGACAGGAAACCCTCCACTCAAAAATGTCGAGCCGCAACACGCACTGGTGCTACATATGCCGCCGTGCAATCTGTCCCCAAAACGCACGCGAACTAACCTGCCCCACTTGCAACCAAGGCTTCATCCAAGAACTCAACGAAATGAACTCAATCCACAACCTATTCGACCTGGTCGAACCGCATCCACTCATCGCCGACTCAGACCAGCCGCTCGGACTCATGGAAATCTTCTCCTCCCTAATGCGCCAGCGCATGGCCCTCGACATCCGCACCCGCCCATTCCTGGTCCACGGCGGACCCGGTCCACGACGCACCAATTTAGAAGGGCCGAGTTTGGAGCAGCTGTTTGAGCAGTTGTTGGTGGGGAGTGAGTTGAATAGACACGGTCCGCCACCTGCCTCGCGCACCGCGATCGAGTCCATGGCGGTTGTGAAGATTAATAACAGGCATTTGAGAGGGGATTTGAATTGTCCGGTTTGTAAGGAGAAGTTTGAATTGGGGATTGAGGTGAGAGAAATGCCGTGCAAGCATTTGTATCATGAGGATTGTATTGTACCGTGGCTGGTTAGGCATAATTCCTGTCCTGTTTGCCGAAAGGAACTGCCAGCTGGCAGAAATAATATTAGAGGCAGTAGCAGCAGAAATAGTAATAATAATAACAGTCGTGGGTTTAGTGGATGGGGGAATTTTGGTATTACCAACAATAATAATAATAATAATAATAATAATAATAATAATAATAATAATAATAATAATAATGGGTGGTCGTTTTTGTGGCCGTTTAGAGGAGGAAATGCGGGTTCGGGTTCGGATCAGAACCGAAGCGGGTCGTATTCGGTTTATGAGGATCCGAACCCGGACCAGAACGGGAACAGGAATTCGAGGTGGTCTTATGGCTGGTGATGTGTTGTGGGTTTGAATGTATTAATAATTTTGAATTAATTAAGATGTTTTGGACTTAGGATTTTGGAATGGTTTTGTATGAGTGGAACTTGTTTGGCGCCTTGGAAGTTTTATTTATGGCTATTTGTGGGTTTTGTGTTAGTTTGTTAATTTACTTGGTTTGTTAGTTTTAATTATTTTTTATTATTTAGAAAAAGTTGAATATAGTTGATAAAAAAGATGGAAATATGTTTAGAAAAATGATGTACTTTAGCTCAATTGTCAGTATATTTGACTTAATTAGATGGTTGCTTGACCAGGTTACTCAAGATGTGGAATTATATTAGAATCCTAATACTTTCAAAAATTAGAATTAAAAAGGTATATAACATTTAACATGTGGAAAAATTATAAAATGCAGCTCAAAAAAGCAGTAAAACACTACTGAACAAAATAAAACAGAGATACGAAAGCAGCTCAAACAGAAACACTTAACAAACAATGGCTTGCTCAATCCATCTGCCACCTCACCACCTCTCCGTCCCCTCCAGTCACCTCTCAACAGGACGCTCCAGCTCGCCGTTCTGGCGCCGGAATTCCCGTTCCGGGAGGAATTTGTCGCTCAAGTGCGCGGCTTCTGAGTCTGGAAGAAGGCAAGTTGAGGTACGACTCGAAATTTTGAAAGAAAGTTAAGTTTTTGATACTTGTTTGTTTGATTTTTGATATTTTTGGTTGATTTTTTGAGTAGTTTGTGTATGATTTGGAGACGAAGCTGAATAGATTGGGCGATGAGATGGACAGAACAGGTGGCATGTCCAGACTTAATCTTTTCTCTCCTTGCAAGGTTAAAACGAAATTTATTAATACAATTTTTTTTGGATATTTAAACTTTAAAAATCAGTAATTTGGTATAAAATCTGTTTTTTTTTTTTATGTAGATTAATGTGTTTTTAAGAATTACCGGCAAGAGAGAAGATGGTTATCATGACTTGGCTTCTCTTTTTCATGTAAGCTGAAAAATTTAAAAGCTTTTCCATTTAAGCTTAATTACATAATTTATATTAATCCAATTATTATTCTCGCTTTAATTAGTATTTAACTTTTTTAGGTAATAAGTTTAGGAGACACGATAAAATTCTCACTCTCTCCTACGAAGACAAAGGACCGTCTTTCCACAAACGCGCCAGGTGTACCTCTAGATGAACGAAATTTGGTACATAATTTTTCAGTTTAGACCCTAAAAAATTCTCGTATTATTATATTGTCATGTTTAGTTTTATGTAATGATTTTTCGGTAATGCAGATTATTAAAGCACTCAATCTCTACAGGAAGAAAACCGGCACAGACAACTACTTTTGGGTATTATTTTATCCGAAAAATAAACTACTTTTTTTGTATAATTTGGTTTATATATTAGGGATAAATGCACCATTAGTCCCTGTACTACTGATTTGAAATTTTTGGTGCCTGTACTTTATAGAATTGTGCATGTTATTTAGTCCTCGATTGAAGGACTAAATAACACCAAATGAACAGTGCAGGGACTAAATTGCAATTGAATCAAAGTACAGGGACTAACGGTGCATTCATCCCTTTTTATTACATTAAAATCTTCCAACTGTGACCTAATTCCAAAGTTCAGGGCTAATTATATCAAAATTAGGTCAACATTAAAACGAATCTTAATTGCTCAATTAGGGTTCAATTCAATCACCTTTCAATCATAAAAACCAAATTGCACAACCAAGACTCAATCACATCCCAACTGCCTTAAAACGGAACTCAAAAAGTCAAAATCACACCATAAATGCTGATTCTGTTGCTTAAATTTCTCATTTTGATTTCCTCATTATTCCTTTTTCATCCTTTAACAGATCCATTTGGATAAGAAGGTCCCGACGGGGGCCGGCCTGGGCGGCGGGAGCAGCAACGCTGCCACCGCCCTCTGGGCCGCCAACCAATTCTCCGACGGACTCGTCTCCGAAAGCGAGTTGAAAGAGTGGTCGGGCGAGATCGGCTCCGACGTCCCCTTCTTCTTCTCCCGCGGCGCTGCTTATTGCACCGGCCGCGGCGAGGTACTTTACTTTCTACCGGCATTGGTTTTTAAAAAAAATGATAAACAAATGGGGGAAAGGGTATAGGGGTAAATATGATATTTTGTATTTGTTAAGGGTGTTTTGGGTATTTCGCATTTTTGGTGCCGTTTTTGTTGTGAAAATTTGAGAAATAGGATGGATGGATTTTTGAAAGAAATGGGGGAAAAAGGGAGTGTACATGATTGTTTTGTTGTGTTTTAGGTAGGTTTCTCTTATTTGTTGGGGGTAAGTAAATAAGATGTTTTGAGGTTTTGTATTTGTCAAGGGTATTTGGGCATTTTTGTAATTTTTAAATTTTATTAGATTATTGAAGATATTCCAAACGCGTTGCCGCTTAATCTCCCGATGGTTCTAATGAAGCCGAAAGAAGAATGCTCTACGGCTGAAGTTTACAAGGTAAATAAATCACAAAAAAATAGAAAAGTTTCATTTGCTTATACATTCTTGAATAGAGGACATATCCACAAATTCACATCATTTGGAGGGCTTATACATAAAAGCTCAACTCAAAATGGATTATTTAATTTTGCAGCGCCTTAAGCTAGAACAAACTAGTTCGGTCGATCCAATGACTTTGCTTAACCAAATTACTCAAAACGGAATTTCGCAAGATTTGTGTATCAATGACTTAGGTAAATAAATAATATTAATTAATTAATTTTCATTCTTATAAAGCGGGTTTATTGTTATTTAATATTTTTTATTTTTGTTTGAATTTTTTCAGAGGCGCCAGCTTTTGAAGTTTTGCCATCATTAAAAAGGTTGAAAAAGCGAATAATTGCAGCTAGTAGGGGCGATTATAATGCTGTTTTTATGTCAGGAAGGTATATAATAATAATATTATCAAATTTTATTATTAAAGAAAATAATATCATTTTTTTTTATATTTAAAGTGGGAGCACAATAGTAGGAGTCGGTTCGCCAGATCCGCCCGCATTTATATACGATGATGAAGAATATAAGGACGTATTTGTTTCAGGTACTGATTTGTAATTTTTGCGATTTATTAGCTAGTTTTGTAGTATTTTTGCGATTAAGTCCTTACGATTTGTGATTTATCATACAGAGGCTTGCTTCTTGACACGCGAGGAGAATGAGTGGTACAAAGAGCCTCTTTCTTCAGCTGGATCTTTTGGTGAAGAGTCTTTTGGTGATAAATCTGGATTTATTTGAGATTTTGTATTACATTTTTCGGGTTTTGCTAGGTTTGTTTTTGTATGAAAATGGTAGATATTATTATTGAATAATTGTTCATGTTATTGTGAGATTTGGATTTGTACTATTATGTTATAAAGATTATAAAAGGTTAATTATATAAATATGAACCTAGTAATGTGGGCTTATCATTTTTGGAGTTTATTTATTTATTTATTTATTATTGCGTTTGACTATTTGGACTTTTGTGGTGACTCAGAGTCATTATTTTAATCTCTAATGGACCAATTGAATGCTACTTATTCCTCTGACTTTGAAAAGTCAAAATCACACGTGGATATTGACATAATTATCAAAAAAACCAAAAAAAAAACACACAAAATTATATTTCCAATTATTTCTCTACTAAATAATCATACATCCACCAAACCAAAAACAAAAAATAAAACAAAAATACATGAAACAAACAGTGAAACTAAATATACTACATTTAAAAATTCTCTTCTTCTGAGGGTCAACAGTAAAATACTTAGTCCTTGTCTTCTTCTTCCGAAATTACATCTTTACCCTCACTACCCTCCCCTTCTTCCTCCTCCTCTTCCGCCGGCGACTTCTCCGGCACCGGCGGCGGCGGAGGCTCGGACTCAGCAACCGCCTCCTCCACAGAAACCTCTGGACTGAAATTGAAAGAACCGAATTTCGGAGTGACCTCAATCGGAGCAATGCTTCTTGAATCGAAGGAGAAGGAACTCACCCCCTCGTCTTTCTCCTTCTCTACACTCTCCAGAGCAGAAACGCACGTGCGCCGCCGCTTAGAGTCACGTGATGATGTCCCCTTCTCAACCTCATCCTCCTCCTCCTCCTCCTTGTCGTCGTCCCGCGGCGGAGGAGCATCTCCGGCGGTGGAAACAGGCGGCGGCGGCGGGGGTTCCTCCGCCTCGGCCGCCATGCAAAGAAGGTGAATTCGATTGATCTGTGCTTTGTTTAGTGTTTTTTCACTTTGGTGATTTTTGGAATTCGATCGAGGAGTGGGAAGAAGAAGGAACTGTAGATAGAATCCCTGAACCCGGTTTATGCAGAGTACTTTCTCGCTGGCCTGAACCGGTATTTCAAATCCTGGATTTATGTAAAAGTGGGATTTTAGATCCTGGATTGTGATTTTATGCTTCCAATTCTGGATTGCTGTACAAACAATTCTCATGTAGTTTATTGACTGATTTCAATTCTAGAGTTATATATGGGAAATCTATGATTTCAGATCTTGAGATTTGGAATCTCGGATTTTAATGGCAAGAAGAGCTGTTTTTAATTTTGAAGTGCCAATCTGTACATATGTACTATATAATTACTTAATATTTATAATTAATTAACATATATCATATATACTAATCACAAAGAAATGTATAATTATAGCTCTTTATTATATAAATAACTAATATACATAACAATTATGAACAATTAATTAGTATAGCCCTACCACCAATATACATAATTAATTAACATATAAAACAATAATTATTAATTATCTAATCGCTAGTAAGAACATATCTATAAATGGCAAATATCTCCCTCGAGTCTCAAACACACTCCATCCAGATTCCATTCCTCTTTCTCTCCAACACACACACACAAAGGAAGAGATGGAAGGAAAGAACACCAAATCCACTAATTATATGATATTTTCAACTTCGAATTTAGGCAATCCGCAGCTTGAAATCAAACATTATACGAAATTATATGATAATATGTTATTTGGAATATTGGATATAGACAGTCCACTATTTTAAATCTCGGATTGTAGGCGGTCTTAAAATTTCAAATCTAGGTACATTTTTAGCAAGACCTCAGAGGGTCAAGGAGGTGAGAAATTACGGCAGATAGCCTTTGTGATTCTGTTCTGTGTTTGGAGACTGAGGTGTAGACGGATGTTTGATGGAGAAAGAGGGATAGAGGCAGATCTGGTGGAGGAGGTCTTGGAAGAGATAAGGATGTTGAGATTGGTCGACGCAGAAGGAAGGAAGAGTAGAACTGTAGAAGTGGAGAGAGAAAAACATTAGGTTAAATGAGCTGCTTGTAAGAAACTTCTCGATGTGGTCGGAAATATCTTGGTTTTAAAACCAGGATTTCTATTCCGTCAAATGAAGAGTTTCTAAATCCGGGAAATAGTCATTTAGTTTTTGTAATAGGTTAGGGTTGGGCTTTAAAATTTAAATTGTAATAGATAGACCCAATTACTTTTCCAGTCAGGAAAAGTTTTTTATGAATTTTTGTAATAACTTTACAAAATTAAATATATTAATTAGATGAGGGATATTTAAGCCCTCTCTAATTTTCTCAAAAATAAAATTTCAAATCTAGTTCATACATCTGAGATTTACAATATTCCCCCAGTTTTCATATCAACCTAGATTTGAAATGTAGGACTTTTTCAATAACCTACATATTATTTCGAAACTACAAAAGAAGGAAATTGCCCCAATTTAAGGCATATTTCATCCAATCCACAAACATCTTGTCAGAAAATCACAATATTATTAAAAAGAAGAAGAAATTTAGTTGTCATAAGGAGCTCTATTTCATCCATTCATCCATCTTTTTTCTTACAGGCCCGTTACGATGTAGTAGAGAATCGTAAATGGCAACGATATGAAATTACCAATTATAATACTGCACGAGTTGGAAAAATTATATAATCAGTTAATATAGTTAAACAATAATAAATAATTAAAAAACCAATATATATTTATATTGAAGAAAATACAAACCCTGTGCTCATGATATCTGAGTGCAGCTTATATTCTTCCGCATAAACAAAAGAACTCACAGCAAGCGGTAGAGCAGCCTATAAATAGAATTTCAACAATATCAAATCAAATATATTTTAAACATAAATATATGCAAATGAGATATAAAATATATATATATATATATATATATATATTTTCTTACTTGCACAACAGCAATATGAAAAAGGGTGCCATGTAAACCCAAAAGATAAGAAGTCAAGGCCATTAACACAGGCCCCACAATAAATCTTACTACTATAGAAAGAATAGCTTTTGAATAACCACATGAAATGAATTGAGTTTGTCTTGCTAAAAATGTACCTAAATAAGAACAGGAAAACAATTTCAGTTTTTTGTCAAAATTATGTATGGTTGTATATTGTAGAAAGATCGGAATAATATCAATGATAATTACGTAGAAACTACATACCGGCTGAAAACATGCTTAACCCGACCGCAGTCGTAGAAACAATGGCTAAGGAATCATCGACAATGGATGGTAATTTGATGCCGACCCTGAATAAAATATTATATGATGTTATTAGTAAACTCATTAGTTAGAAATAAAAGACAAAATTGCTTATTTGAAAACGTTATTTATGCTAAATCATACATAAAAGAATTAGTTTTGCAAATTATTTTTATTATAATAAGGTCATTTCAAAAAACAACTCGTTCTATACATTGGTTTTAACATATAATGGTGTAGGTTAATGGATTCTTCGTCATCGAATCAGAAGTACAGAAATAATGGTCTTTGTAGTTGGCCTAGTTTTCTTCTTAATAAGAGAATAATAGAATCAATATTTAATAGCTACTTACTCTCTAAGAATATAATTATTTTAATCATTAAACAATTCCCTTGTTACAATATGAGAATATTTTTGAAGTCAAAACAATACTTACTTGAAAGCCATTAGAGACCAAAGAAGCCCCAAAAAGCTCGCGTAAGTGTTTGGAATTTTCAAGAGCTTCTTCATGGCCACAAATACCACTTCTTTTACCGCTACGGTTGGTACTTGTGGCTCGCGTGGTACTTGTACTGATACTGGTGCCATTTTTTCTGCATTTGTCTCAGGTATCTCAACTGCAACATCTTGATCTTTTGTTACGACTGTTTCGACCGTATCATCTTTATCTGGTATAATAATCTCAACCGTACCATCGACAATACTGTCTTTCTGATCTGGAATGACAATTTCAATTGTACAATCTTTCTCTTTCACCAGCGCAATCTCTGGTAGAACTTGGTGACCCTTAGCAAGGATCGCTCTCTTTGCCGCCATGTACTCATATAGAAAAATTACTAGATTGTACCTGTTATAAGCCCAAAACTTTATTTTTAGATAAAAGATATTTTAATCAATCTTAATTTAAAAATAAGAATTTAGAAATTTAAATATGAATCTGTAACAGTACCAGAGACAGAACTGAAGAACGACTATTTGCACCATCAGGTTAGCTGAGACAGACCCATACATACCACCCAAAAGTGGTATTCCCATTATAATCGTATTAGGCAAAGAAGCAAGGGAAAAAATCGTCACAACCCATTGTAGCGGCGAAGAATTAGAAGATTTCAACGATTTTTTCTGACGTTTGTTAGCCCAGTATGCCCATGCAAAAAGTACGATGAGTAAAATGACTTTCTGTAACGTGTCGGACGCGACTAAACGTGCTGACATGGCATATGGATTGTTTGATGAAACCATTCGGAAGATTAAGAGAGGAAGCGCGTAGAGAGCTACGAAATGATTTATTCCATTACATTGGTCCGCATTAAATGCGTGAAGATGTCTGACGGAGACAAAACCGAGAGCCATTGCAGTGTATAATGGCACCATGGCCTTGACTACTGCATAGAGATTCGAAGGTGTTATCATTTTGGTGTGTGTGAGTGAGTTTTGAAAGCTAGGGTTTTGGTGTGTGTGTGTGTGTGTATGTGTTTTGAAGCTAGCTAGAGTTTGTACGTGAATGAGTGTGTTTTGAGAGATATAGTGTTTGGTGTGTTAGAGTGTGCGGAATGAGGGGGATATATATATGCATGGAGGAGAGAGATGATTGGTTGTTTATTGACCTATTAGGGTTGAAGTACAAGAGTTGGTACGTACCAGTGTTGGTACGTGGGTGACGCAGTTTTAGAATGGAATATACCTTTGTGAAATTCTGTGGGCTGAGGAAATAAAGACACCAACTTCATATATTCAGATTCATCAAAGAAAATCAATGGATCAAAGTTGAGGTTTGGATCGAACAGAGTAATGTCACCTGGCACGCGTTTAATAAAATTGACACCAGATATCAGTTGATGTTCAAGTTTCAGAGACCACTTATTTGTGGTGTGTTCCTACGGTATTGCTACTAAAAGGCTAGCAAACTCGAATGAACACCTTCTCCATATCCCATGATCTTCAAGGAAACTTCGTCCATTCGTGGATAAAAGCAAGAAGAAGACTCGCTAAAACCCAAAGAATACGTTGGGAACCTGGGCGGTATTGATGTGGAATATTTGGAAGGAACTAAATAATCTTATTTTCAACGATAGGAAATCAACTCCTATAATTGTAGCGAGGAAGGCAACAGAAGCAGCAGCATTTTGGTTAAACCACTGCTGAGATCTACTGATCTACAGGCCCACTACGACAGGAGTGCTCATCAAATTCATTTTTAGAATGACTAGATTTACTTGTAACTCATACTTGTAACTCAAACTTAACTCTTTAATGAAAGATCATGTTCAAGTTTCAAAATAAAGAGAAAACTATATGTTCATGTTCAAAATGATAAAAAAAAAAAGAAGGAAAACACAAGGAAATGAGAAGAAGCATGCATGCATGTGAGTTATGACCTCTCCACTTAGGTAAGAAAAAAAATGCAAGTACTTTAAGACGCACTATATCTTTTTTGTGAACATTAACACTATCGAAAGTGAGAGTTTACAAAAACAATTAAATTTCACTAGGTCAGTAACGAAAAGGAAGTTCTCATTTTCTCCATTTTGTTTGTCATCAATCAAATATATATTCATACTGGATTTAATTATATATTCTTTTCTTATATATATATATATATATATATATATATATATATATATATATATATATATATATATGTATGTATGATTTATATGTTATTATTCTCAATTCAGTTTAACTTTTTTTAGCAATTGTTACTGATTAGTTTTAATATGCGAAAATTACTGAAAAATTAACTTCTCCTCTCATTTTCCCACAAAAACATCATATTCATCTGAATCCTATGATATCATGATTTTTATATTTATATCTTCCTATGATATTATAATTTTTGTATTTACACTCTCTATAGTGTCATGATTTTTGTATTTACGTTCCTTATAATGTTACGATGACCTTATGACACTTTTGTGGGGAAATGAGGAGGCATAGTAGAAAGCTCTTAAAATTAATTACCTCAAACCTTGTTGCATATGCATCTTACGAAGAAAATTAAATGGTACTCTCCATTTTAAGATTAACTGAAGACTATAGCCAATTCTGACTTCAACATTCTGAGTAATCCAGCAGAGCACTTTCATATATACCAGTTTTCAGCAAAAACAATAGAAATTAAATTTGAATTTTATGAACAAATCATGGCAAAAAGAAAAATGACGTAATTACATTACAGCTGCACATAATTTAATTAGCTTTCATTCACATTCTTTTGGTACTTGCCCATGGTTTTGCAATTTTGTTTCAGCTGTATTGACTTTTTGTTGGTGCAATATTACAAAATTAGGGTTCCAAGTTTGATCCATGTGATTCGTGAATCTGAATCCCATTAGTTTGATTTGTACCTAATTCCGCATGATTGACCAATTTGACATTTCAAATATTAAAAGAATTCTGCGTCCTAAAAGAATTAGAAAAAATTACAGGGGAAGAAGATTGTTTAGTTATTTTTATCAAATTAATTTTTGGTGCATCGCACATATTGTTTAAATGTAAGTGAAAAATAATCAAGAGACAAATCATGAGGAAGATAGAAAATTGCAAATAGGAAGAAAAACAAGCAAATCTGAAAAAGATTACAAAAAAATTGAAGAACAAAACCTCAAGCACCCATTCAAAAAAAAAAAATTGAAGAACAAAAGAGCACCTCTGATTTAAAGTGTTATGATTAAGTGTGCTCCACTCAAGTTGTCTTGAGTGTTTACAAAAAGCAACTTTTGAAGATCTCTTTAAATTTAGGAGGCCTCAAACAATAATTTTTAAAGGAAAATTGACATACAAGATGAAAATCTTATTTAAAAAGTGATATTTTTATGACAACAAGCTAAAGAGTTTTCCTTGAAAAAAAAAAGAAATAATGAGTTTACAAAAGTTATTTATTCTATGTTTTGAAGTTTTTTGTATAATATGTGTGACATCTCAAAACGGAAGGGACGCTGCTATATAAAAAATTAACAATATATTAATTCAATAATTTAATTTCAACATGGAAGAAATTGGTACCAAAAAGAATATTTTTTCTTACTAAACTAAATTTTATATGTCAAAAAATGTGTTCCAACATGAGAAGGTTACAAAATTATATATGGTTTGCGGTGTATCAACCTGGCCAAATATGACTCAATATATCATATCATATGTTATACTTCAGTTTCTTTTTTTTTTAAGGAATGGATGCAAGTTGCGTTCCATTCATTTTTAAATATATTTATAATAAGTAGAATATATAGTACATCCGTTCATACATCTCAAAGTTGTCTCCCATAAAGCACTATCTTAAACGTGTGTAGTCCAAGTCCTAGCCTCTTCGATCGCTCGCCTTGCAATCATTAATGGCGGACAACGTTTGTTATTGAAGATCCTATAATCTCTTTCCTTCCAAACATTCAAATTAATAGCCGCCCATAGTGGTTCCCATGTTTTTCTCGTGTCTTTAGATAACCGGCTTCGTGTTTTTTGCCAGTTTTGTAGGAAGTCTTCATTAAGCGTGATCGCACTATGGTGTTGGTTATTACGCTGAGCTAGCCGCCATACGGTTTTAGTGAAAGAACATTGCCCGAACAGATGATTTCTCGTTTCCTGAGGGGTGCCACACAGTGAACAAGAGGAGTTATGAGGCCAACCTTTTTTGCGTAGGTTGTCGGCCGTGTTCAATCTATTATGACATGTGAGCCATATGAAAAACTTCACTTTCGGTGGAGCTTTTAGTCTCCAAACCGCTCGTTGCCAACAACATTTAATCCCTGGATTAATGAGGAAATTATATGCCGACTTAGCACTATAATTACTATTTGAAGACCATTTCCAAGTGGTTTGATCAGTAACTTCATCAGTGGATGTGCTAGTTTTGTAGTGGTCTAATAGGCCTAGCAAATCTTGCATGAAAAAAGATGACCCTGTCAGGTTAAGTTCTCCAAGTTGAGAAGTGCTAGAGATTCCATATAATTCGTTGATCATCTTAGCCCATAGGCTGTCTTTATCTCGATCTATTTTCCACAACCACTTAAGGAGAAGTGCGTCGTTTTGTGTTTCCAGCTCAGAGATTCCCAATCCGCCATAAGCTTTGGGAAGAGATACTTTTTTCCAACTCACGAGACAATTCCCGGGGTTACATTGGTCGGTTCCTTTCCATAAGAAGCCTCTCATTAGCCTCTCAAGTTGTTGGAAAACCCCTTTGGGAATTTTTAAGGCTTGGATTAAGAATATGGGAATAGCGCTTATTGTTGCCTTTATCAAGGTTAATCTCCCTCCCATTGACAAGAAACGGCCCTTCCAAGCACTTATTCTACTTTTTACCTTTTTAATAAGTGGTAGGAATGTCACTTTCTTTGGCTTTTTGATGGATAATGGCATTCCTAAGTATGTAATAAGAAGTGTCATTTTATTGCATCTTAGTATTTGAGAGACAATTGGATGTAAGTGAGGAGGAATAGCGATGGGGAAGAAAGCACTCTTATCCCAATTTATCGATAGTCCCGTTAGTTCCAAAAAAATATCAAGCGCATAAGAGGTAAGTTTTAGGTTTTCCGCACTTGCCTCTATGAATAGAATCGTATCGTCGGCATATTGGATCACTTGAGATCCTATATGGGAGATCTTTGTTAGCATAGGCCTTAACTTAAGGAAGATAACTTGTAGTATGTTAACCGCTAGATTAAAGAGGAGCGGAGAGAGAGGATCGCCTTGTCGCACTCCCTTCTGATGGCGAAAGAACCCGGAGTTCATGCCATTTGTCCTAATTGACGAGCAAGAAGAGTAGAGAAGGTTCTTAATCCATAACACCCATCTCTCGGGAAAGCCCATGTTTCTTTGTAATGCATGAAGAAAGTTCCATGAGATGGAATCAAAAGCTTTAGCGAAGTCGATTTTGAGCATGACCGATGGGATTTTATTTTGGTGGAAAAAATGAAGAAATTCCTGAGACACTAAAAACGTATCTGTTATTGATCTCTTTTTAATAAAGGCCGCTTGATTGGCATGAATCAATGAGTTCATTAGGGGTTGCAATCTTGTTGCAAGGATTTTAGAAATAATTTTAATGGGTGTAGCTATCACGCTTATTGGCCTATAATCGTTGACTTTCGTCGGCTTATCTATCTTCGGAATAAGCGTGATCGTGGCTTGATTGATTTTGCTTTAAGTCAATCGAGTTATCATAGAACTCAACGAGCCACTTCATAAGGTCGATCTTCATGAGATCCCAAAATTCTTGAAAATATTCAATAGGAAACCCATCTGGTCCACATGTTTTTCCTTTTTGAATGGCCATGATGTTTCTCTTGACTTCATCCTCGGAGAATGGCACGGCCAAATGAGATAAGTCTACACCCAAGTTATCAATTAGGGAGTCCATGCACGCCAAGTCTGTTTGGCTACTTGGAGTCCCCATTGTTTCTTTGTAGAAGTTAAAAAATATCTCATTAATTTGGATCGGGTCGGAGGTGGAGGTACCATTATCTGTTAGGGTCGAAATAGTATTCCTTATTTTCCTAGCAAACGCAACCGCGTGAAAATATCCTGTATTGTTGTCCCCTAGCTTTAGCCAAGTCACGGCAGCTCGTTGTTGCCACTTGGACTCTAGTCCGTTTGCAAGTATGTAAATGTGCTCCTTGAGCTCAACCCTTAGCTTCCTTTCTTCTTTATTTAGAGTTCTTTTCTCTTCTATGCTATCTAAGATTTGTACCAAGCATTTGGATCGGGTAAGTATGGTATCATCATTTTTGAATTTCTCTTTAGCCCACAAGTTAAGAGCTCTACGTGCGACCTTCATTTTCATGTGAAGGTTCTTTGCCGCATTTGGGTCGCTTATGACCATTTGCCATGTGTCGTTCAAAATCGCTTTTGCCTCATCATAGCGAAGCCAAAATCTTTCTAGTTTCCAAGTTCTAGTAGAGTTAGCTTGTATTCTTAAGGTAAATTTTAGCGGCGCATGGTCTGAGGTAGTGATGGGGAGGTCTACTAGGGCCGGCATGACATTTAGAGAAAGAAAATGGTGGGAATAGAACACTCTATCGAGCTTAGTGAAGGTGGGATTCGGCCGGCCGTTGGACCAAGTGAACTCTCTACCAATGAGAGGAATTTCTAGAATGCCTATAGCATTGATTGTCTGGTTAAATTCTAAAATGGAATTTAGCGAGTGGCCGTCACCTGTTGACTCACTAGGCATTCTAATTAGGTTAAAATCCCCGACCAATATCCAAGGCAAATCAAGTGTCGCATTAATGGAGTGAAGTGTCGCATTCAGTTTCATTTCCCAAGTTAAGAAACTTTTGTCACATCCAAATATTTTGCCACAATATTGTGTCCTAAATTTCGCAAGTGGCTATATCATGTTTATTGCAGTTATTTTATGTCAACAACTATTTTTATGTAATATGTCATTTAACTTTTTCAAGCCAAACAAGTCATGAAATTCTCCTCTTATATTTTCTTTTCTTTTTACTATATACATGATAACTAACTGGAATGGATTATTGATGTGTATATGCAACATTGAAGAATTGAATCATTTTTTTTAATTAAATAAATATAAAAAGGCTACATGTTGGCATTATGTAATGAACATGACCACATCATATGTTCCACTTATACCATTTGCATAATTTTTACATTTTTAAAAATCCAGTCAACAAATAGAATCAACAAAATAGGCTAAATAGCCCCCACAATATATTAATCTTAAAAATTAGGCTGCATACACGCCATTCTTTTCGGCCTTATTATCTTAAAATAAGCCTATTGTTTATTATAGGATCACAAAGTTGAGCCTAATCTTAACAAAAAATTTATAAAGATTAGATTCTTCTTCTTTTTCAGGCCGAAAATAACCTATTTTGAAATTATGAAAGTTCAACTCAAATTTTATAAGCCCAAGCCCATTGTTAAGTTCAATTTTGTACTTACAGAACATTTTTAGCCTATTTTTAGTCAATTAGGATTATTAGAAAATCATGCACAGATTAGATCACAAAACCTCAAAATGACAGAATATCATATATATCCCTCAAAATCAAGAAAAATAACTTAATAACTTTTACTCCTATAAAACTACTGAAAGAGCTACCATAAAATTAAATGCCAAGGAAATAAATGGTCTTGTGACTGACTGTATCTTTGTTTCACAGAAAGTACTTCATGCGTGCTTATTTATTATTATATAGTACAGAAACTGAACTCAGCTTTGTACTAATGGTTAATAAATTCAATTTATACACTCATAAATATCCCTACATATAACATATATTTATCTTTTAAGTTTTAACGATCAAATTTACAACAATTACTTCTATAGTGATGCGAATTGAAGCATAATAAATATGATAAATTACCAAACTAATGTACTTAGTATAGTAGAACCAATAATTTCTCCATCAATGAACTCTGAGAAGTAGATTTAGACCTAAATTGAAAATGAAATTTCAACAACCTTTGATGTGTCAAAAATAATAGACTGCTATTCATTTGTACATCATTTAAATCACAATTTTATTAAAGTTTATATAATGAAATCCATCAAATGAATCTGAATAGTCCAAATCAAAATTTTGATAATTGAAACTACAAATTATGTCAATGTAAAGATCAACAAATATCTCATGAAATACTTTCTCATAAGTAAAATAAAGGGAAGATTCCGACATTAGATCAAATATTTTTCAAAATTATCAAAATAGCATGTCATGCAAAATTATTCTCAAACTAGTCTAAAACATTTCTAATGCCTTCATTCTCAAATAAAATAAACCAATATACTCGAAACCTCTTCAGCTCGTCTGACACGCGAATAAAAAATAAAAATTTTGGAGGCCTTTGAAACGCCTCCAAAATTTTGGAGGTATTTCAAATGCCTCCATATTTTAGACCATTAACTGTTCTTCGATCAAATCTTGTATGAAAAATGAGTTAATTTCAAGGAACCGTAGTAGGATTTTCAGGTATGTGTTGTCTATACCTGAATTGTTTCATGACCCTATCAAGAAGATGCATCTCAATTTTCTCAAAACAAATGACTGGAACCTTAGCCATCCAAATTTCAGCACCCGCAAAACACACTCATGTGGCAGATTCTGAATTAACTCCTCCATGTACAGATCCCATATGATCTAAAAAAAATATTAAGTGTAAGATTCTAAATATATAAGAAGTAATTAGAAAACCAATACATTATACCTGACTCTCATTTAGCATGTCAAACTCATTCGTGAAAAAACTTCCCACCGTGCCTGTATTATTATTATTTTTATTTTTGAAAAGTTAGGTTGCACATATAATAATTCATCAAGAGCAAACCATTAATTGATCCATACTTGCCCAACACATCGGGTCGCCCAGGAAAAAAGGTACCATGCCCATACCTACATAAAATCATTCATTTATTTTTAAAATACAAAAATATATAAGATTTATAATAAAAAATAAAAAATAACTCAATTTATTTAACTGAAGATGGCCGTACCACCCGTATGCTCTTTTCGCACCTACCAAACATGCATTTCTTAATGCTCTATACAACCAAGCAAGTGCTCTTTTCTTCCAACAGGAACAAGATTTAGTAGTGGATGGTCTAAAATATGGAGGCATTTGAAATACCTCCAAAAATTTTAAGGTGTTTCAAAAGCCTCCAAAATTTTGGAGGCATTTCAAAGGCCTCCAAAATATTTTACTTTTTATTCGCCTGTCAGGCGAGCTGAAGAGGTTTCGAGTATATTGGTTTATTTTATTCGAGAATGGAGGCATTTGAAATGTCTTACGCTAGTTTGGGAATAACTTTGCGCGGTAGACTATTTTGATAATTTTAAAAGATATTTGGTCTTTCTCTAAAATAAATAGCTTCAAATATATGCACCTAAATAATTTCAAGTACTATATGTCCATCTAAAATTCTAAAAATATCTCATGAAATTCTATTTTAGAAGCAAATTAAATAAGTTCACTTGACCAGTTACTCATTCAACAGTTTCATTTCATTTATAATTTTCCATCATTAGCATTAAAGATTGAGAATAAACTGAATAGATATTTCACAAAAAATGCAAATCTCTCTTCCAAGTTATTGGTCGATCTATCAAGTCAAGAAGGCAAGCAAAGGAAAAGAAATAACTTCACTCAATCTATAAATATACATTTAATTCAATCTCCAAATTTAGACATAGACACAGAGACAATGTAAACAAGATAATTTCATTTTTAGCCAAGACTTTATAAATGTGCCATCTCACCTAACTTAAATGGCCCACTAATATCTTCCTATTCCATATTTTTACCAAAAACATTATTAATTAATCAGCATTTTGAGGAAATAAATAAAAAGCATAAATATTAAATTGAAATGACTATGAACTCAGTAAACAGCAAATTTAGATACCTTTCAAATGAAGGTCCTAAAAACAAATAAATGATAGGAACAAAAAAGAACAAAAAAAAGGAGATCATAAACACTGTTTATCTCCAAACAAAAATAACACGAAACATAAAAGAAAAATACTCATTACGGTCCTTCAAATTGACTACAAGTAATAACAAAAAAAATCCTAAATTGAACCATATAATAATAAAGATCTTCAAATTTCATCTCGGATTGAACCAATGTGATATCAGCCATCCAATTATGTTCGTAAATTTCAACATATTTCCTGAAAAATAAATTCAAAATTAGAATTTCATGAAATAAATATAAATCAGAATAAATTAAGGATCTTTTGGGGATAAATTTGTTTCAAATCAGATCTTTTGCCCCAATGTGGATCATTCGATCAAACATCTAATCTGCATTCTGATTTATAACCTAATTTTAGATTGACTAACACAATTGCACATTATTTACTTATACTTACTATCTAGATTATGATTATTACATAATAAATTTCTAAATCTGATCATTTAGATCTACTGATCTATTTAAATTGGTAACGAATCAAACAAATGAGCCTCAAATATCTCAGATCTAATCTAAAAAAGAACAAATCTTGCATAACAAATCACAAATTGAAAGAAGAAAAATTAATCCGAATCCCAAATCAAACCAACAAGCAAAATTCAAATTAAAAACCAACCGAAAGACAAAATAAAATAGAATCAAGCTTTAACACATAAAATAAAAAAAACTTACGGATCAAATCAGATCAGGCCTGGTCGCCTTTCTTGTCGACATCTCTCTCTTGCATGAGCGCTCCGGCCTCTTCATCTTGCTGCTGAGCCTTCTTTTGCGCCTCTTTCGCCTTGAGAGCTTGCAATTTGACGTGGTTGTAGTATCCCACTCCAAGAAACGCGATTCCGTATCCAAACAGGTTGATTGGAGTGACCGTGTCTCTAATCACCGACCAAGAAAAGGCGATGAGCAGCCAATCTTTGACCACTCCGGCCACATTCATGGTCAAAGCCGAAGTCTTCCCGACCAGCAAGAACACGGCCAGATTCAAAGCAAACGCGCAGATAGAATTGGTCCCAAAAACAAGGAAATTCGGCTCGAAACTCGCCATCTGGCGGAGTCTTGGCAGCTCAACAAAGGACCAAGGGAGGAGCAAGAAGCAGAAGCAACACGGCGCGACGTAGTAAAGCGAAGTGATCGGGTTGAGCGAGATCCCCTTCGAGGTGAGCAAGATCTGAATGAGAACCAACCTGGTGGCCTCAAAAGCAACAGCCGCGAGCTGCAGAGTAACTCCCCACACATCAAATCTAGCCTCCCCATAAGCCGCAATGGCCACCCCAAACGAGATCGAAAGCATATTAAGCATGGAAGCCGTCCTGAAAGTCTCCTTCTTGAACAAAACCCCGATCGAATAAACCGCGACCGGCATCAGCGCTTTCAACATCTGAATGAAACTCACAGACAGATAAATATACGCCGAGTTCGAAAACCACAGCGAGAGCGAGTAAAGCGCCCCGATCGGCACCACGGACGACACATACAGCTCGCGGGTCATGGCGGGGGAGGACGGCGGGTCAACCAGGCGGAAAACTCGGATTATCACAACAGCGAGGGTGGAGCAAAACCCCATGTGGACCATGGTGAGGGAGATCGGGAACGGCCAGTTGTACATCTTGGGGTCGAGGATGTACTTGTTGTAGACGATGACGGTGAAGGAGAGGAAGATCCAGATCGCGACGTAGGTGTAGGAGAGCAGCACCTTACGGATCACGCTCTCGCTCATCGCGCCGCCGCCGTTGGAGTCCCGGCCCATTTCCGATGGTTCTTCTGCGGCGGATCTGGGAGAGGGTTTGAGATTTGTGAGGTGAGACTTTAGAGAGGAGGAGTAACAGACGGGGTCGAAGAAGAAGAAAAGGAAGAGAGGGAGGTGTAAATTGGGGAGAGATCGGACACGTGCTACAAAGGTGGGGGGAGGAGTCTGAGACTATGGAGGGGATGGAGTTGGTGCATAGTTAAATGTCATATTGGGAGTATAGAACTATAGATATAGATAATTTATTTATCATTTTTTTTAATTAGATATTTATGAATTGATATGGTAACGTTGAGTATCCGGAAAATTAAAGATATAGTTATTATGTAGATGGCGTAAATTTATTGATTTATATTATTGATATGATGTATATGAGTGAAAGGATTTACTCATTTGAAGTGTTAATATAGGTATAAATATTCATGAGTTGATGCAGTAGAATTGAATATCTGGAAATTTATAGTATAGTGTATTTAATAAGCATATAACATAAGTTTATTAATCCGAACTCTTAATATAATATAAGATTAGAAACTGTTTTTATTAATTAGAGTGAGGACATTATTATTTTTATTGGTATTCATCGTTAAAAAATATATGAATTGTTTAATATTGAACTTGAAAAAATATCTATTTAACATAACACAAATTAAAAAGCACTCTATATATACTATTTTTAGTAGATAATAATATTTATACATGTTATTGTATGCTTTATATCCCTTTTATACATTTATATATGATATTATTTACTAATTTGCATAGATTAATACATTTGATTAGTATGGTAAAATACTAAGAAATGAATTCGGCAAAAATAAAGTATAGACAAATGCCATATTATTAATGACGCATTCACGATACGCTAGCATGGACAAATAAAAATGTTAAACAAATATTTTAGTTTCTTTCTTATATTATATATACAAATTAGTACCTTATTAAATAAAGTCTATAAATCCATTGGCCATTAAATACGGATTGAATTAAAAAAACAAGTTCTATTACCGGTCTATCAAAACAAACCTATGCACCAAGCCTACAGAATTATTTATCCTAGGAGTACTATGAGGACTTATTCCATGCACCCGGATCTTCTCAAAGAAGCATCTTTCGTAACGTCCGCATCTCGATCCACCGTGAACCAAGTCCATATAAAAGTCTCTTATTAAACGCGGGTTTCAAGATGGACCGACAGCGGTATCGGGTTCGGATTTGACTTTCTATATTACCCGATCCGATTCGCTCAGGCGTTGTTTTCTGAACTGTTCTAATGTTGATTAATTAATTGGTTGATTAGAATTTTAGATTATCAAGAAGGGGTCTATGCTCTATGGACAATAATTTATTTTGACATGGACATGGTTATAGTTTAGAGGAGGAATTATTGTCTGACCCATTTTACCAAGTCAGTAAAAAAATATATTACATTGTGTTTGTTGATTTATTGTTTGAAAACAGAATAAGTTTTGTTGTTTAGCTTTAATGAATTGAAGTTATAGTGAGGGCGTTTTTCTAAGTTTATGCGATTTTAATTATTCTAATAATGTAAGTTACTTGGCTTTATCTTTCGGAAAAAAAAGTTACTTGGCTTTTTTTCCTAAAGAATATTTCCATTTCATATTTGAATCAGCATTTTCCAGAAATTTTGATGGATTATTTCTTTTCTAAAATACTTGTAAAAAGCGAATTATAAAAGGAGACAAAAATGGTGGGCCAAATAATTGAAAGGTTGGCTAAATTTGACGAAGTCCCTTTTTTTGTGGTGAAGGTCGTGCATACACATGTTATTTTTGGGTTTGTAAATTCAATTTCAAACAGACTTGAACCCTAAAATTATTTGAATATTTAGTCTCACTCACCAACCACTTCATGAAATTATTTTGTTTTTTAAGTTTGAAACATTCAATTGTTGGTACCGCCATGGTTGCGTACCGGTTTGGTTGAATGGGTCATGTTCACATGGTCCATGCTAAGAGGACTTTTAATCTCATGATAACCATTAGTCTATTATATTATGATGATAATCATGACTAGTCTAGTATATTATGCTATCTCTTTATTTGATTCCAAAAATATTTTGATTGTTTTTCCCCCGAGTTCCGTTGGGATGAAATGTTTTTGCAATTCACTTTTAAATGCATGGAAAATTTGGTTCACATGATTAGACTTATTCGGTTCGGTTTAACCGGTAAACGAACCAAATTAATCGGTTGAATTTGATTAATTCAGCGCAGTTGTTCGGTTTATTTACTTCGGTTCAGATCATTTAGAAAATTGGTGTTATTTGTTTTTTTTCCTTCTAATTTTCAGTTCATTTTATATTTATCAGATTGTATGAATCAACAAGCCAAATAAACTGAATAAACCAATAATAATTAGGTTTGCATAACTATAGATTTTATTTTTATAATATAGTTTGTCATTAACTAATTTTTATTTTAGTTTATATACTTTCTGTTCAGTATAATTAAATAAACTGATTTTTGATTCGTTCTATTTAGCCCAGTTTGTAATCCGATTCAAAGCATATTCGGTCGAATAAACATCCAATATGTGACGAGTAAATTTTTTGATTTTGTATGTAACCAGTAAATGAACATGATAGCTAGTATGCTACACAATAGACCAGATGAGCTGATACCTGCTTATCTAAATTGACTAAATGGGTACTTTCTAAGGCTAAACGTGGAATCATGTGAGGTTTTGTGTTGATTTGTTTGGAAGGATCCTTATAACAAATATGACAACTCCTTTCTTTTTCATTTCATCTGACAAATGATAAATGAAATGTTGTACATTAGTAAATGAAAGAACTATTAGATGTTAAATATGTGGAGGGAAATGAGGTCTTGTTATCTAAATTCATAAATAAATCTTTTTACTTAGTGCTTGTTTTTTAATCTTGGGTTTTGTTTGGGAATTAAGCTAAGTAGAGCTTTATCCAATTTCAAAGAAACTTCCCTTTTTTTCTTTATTTAGTTGTATATTTGTAGAGTCGCGTATCTCGATAAAGACTAGGGAGGCAGCTGCTCCTGTCCCCAAAAAATTTTTGAAACAATAGTACTACATATATGATTATAATACTGTATTTTGTATAAAATTAGAAGTTACATATACACTCCTTCTGATTTTTTGTATATTTTACAATACGGTCATTTCTAAATTTTTGATCAAGATTTGTCACTGTATTTGTATTGGAAATTAGAAGAAGCACAAGTGGCTAGTATTTGTCAACTTTTGGGATGATTTGAGGACTCATTATCTAACTAACTAACCTTCCTACCATATTTTCTAGGTAATGAAATTTGAGACCATATGATTAGATCATTTTAATCCTTCATAAAAAAAGCAACTCTTTGTTGTTTATATATTATTTAAAATTACTTAGAGTGTTTAAAATTTGATGTTAAATCAAATGATCCAATTAAAAAGTTCAAGAGTTTCGAAAATAGCCATAAAACAAAGATGAAAAAGTTTCACAATTTTTTTCTATCCGGCCCCAAAACAAGGCCGTGTATTAAATTAGCCCAGTCAGGCTGACAGAATTAACATATTAACCCTACAAATTAAACAGGTAGAGCTTAATTCTGAATTAGGCCTTAGGCTGATTGAACGGCCTATTGGGCTCAATAAACGGCATTTCAATTCTCTGTTTTTTTTTTTAATTGTAATTCTCTGTTTACTATTAATCTGGAACCTCAAATCGTCCATTTTTATTTAAAAAAACATGAACCCACAATTTTAATTGTATAAAATAAAAATCAATAGCTATAGAAAATCTATGTCTAGAGTTAAATTTCGGCTTAATATGTACTAAAAAAACCATGATTTATTATTGACCAATTTTTTGGCACATAAGATCTTGTTTTGAAAAAACAAGTATAGACTTTCGAGGCTAAAATGAGACCTTAATTCCTTAACCATTAAGATTATTTTCAGTCGAGCCAAAACAAAAATTGCTTATCCATTAAGATAACTGTCCAAGATAATCCACTCAAAAAGGAATAATTTCATTTGTACCCCCATAAAACTAAAAATTACCTAAAAGTAGGATATTTTCTTTTGAATAAAATGGCAAATACAAGCTTGCATTAAAAAAAAAGAATAAAATGCCAAATATTTGGAGGGATATACTCTATTCTATGCATAACTAAATTATAATGAATATACATTGTACTTTCAGTAAATAACATTTTAGAATTTCAGGTATATAATTGCAATAAAAAAGGCAATCAAAATCACTTTAAAAAAGGGAGTCAGAATCGAATAAAAAATATCTCAATCCAACCAATCCAATTTGTGTGCGTCCCCTCTTAAATCCTCTTTATATCATCACACATTTCCTCGTCTTTTGGCATCAAATTCTCTCTTCAAAAGAAAAGAAAAGAAAAGAAGAAGGACAACAACAATGGCGACTCCCATTGCAGGCGGAATCACGGAAGTGCCGGCTGGAAATGAGAACGATCTTACTACTGTCGAGCTCGCTCGTTTCGCCTTGGATGAACACAAGAAGAAATCTGTCAGTTTTTGCGATCTTTTTTCCTTCAATTTTTGGCTTTTGATTCTTTATTTGTATCTTTTTTACGGAATTAGGATCATGAGAAAGTTGTATTTGGTCGATTCAGTGAATCCATTTGTACGGTATCAATAGGAGACCTGACAATGGAGCTTAAATCTTGCTCTAAATCAAAGTAAAATCCCAAATAATCATAACCAACCAAACCAAACCACTCAGATCCCCAAAATTTATAATCTTTTTGGCATTTGTTTTTCCAATACAACCATTGAAAAACACCAAATTATTAACATAAAGACTCAAAACATTTTGTTTTACAGAATGAGGTGTTGGAATTTGTGAGGGTTGTGAAAGTGAAAAAGCAAGTGGTGTCTGGCACGATGCATCATCTGACGATCGAGGCTTCTGACGAGACCAAAACCATGAAATTATATGAGGCCAAGGTTTGGGAGAAGCCATGGATGAATTTCAAGGAGCTCAGTGAAATGAAGCACTTGGGCGACTCTACCAGCTCTTAAATTTCAAGGTATTTTGTAATTTTGATTTTTTTTTTCAATCTGTAATGAAAGTGAGGCCCAATTAGGCCTGATTAAGACACCATTGAGGATCAATTAGCACAATTTAGCCCTCAATTGGGATCAATTTTACCCAAAAATCCCCAAATTTGTTTCACACGAAATAACATTCCTGATTTGGGGGTAGAGTGGAATGCTTGGTTTGAAGTTAGCTTTGTACCAATTTCTATTTTGTATTTTTATTCTTTGATGTATTTTCTAAGTTTTCACATATTTAATCAATTTCCTCCTCTTTTTTTTGTAGGTATTTGGATTGCTAAATATATTTAAATTTCGCTGCTCTGAGTGAGAGGATAATGTAATGAATAATAATAAAGATAATCGCTTGAGAAGTTTGTATCGAGTGAGGAATTTGTGATATTATGAAAATGTATTTGTTGCAAATATTCAGAGCATATTTGATATGAATGATATCTGATTGGAATTTTATTGCTAATATTAAGTTTCAAATTGATTGTTATTTTATATGCTAATTTCATTATCAAATAGCTAAGTCTCCTTGAGAGATGTTAGACATTAGTTTTAGCATAATTGGCCCTTAATTCATCAAAGAAAAAAAATAATAAAGTAAAAGAAAAGAAAAGAAAAGGAAAGGAAAAATGCCTATTAAGTGCAATTTCTTGGTCTAATACGTGTTCTTTTGATATATATGTGTTTTGACTTTATATCATTTTTATACAGCACATAGAAATTAATATTATTATTTTTTGGAAAATATATAATAGACAGATCTTGGCACCACAGGTGGCGAGCTACTTGTTTTGATGCCCACATTTATCGTAGTCTTAACATATAAGAAAGCTTATCTTTTCTAGAATTTCAAAAAATAATATGGATGATCTGTCATAATTTTATAAAAAATCACTCTTATATAATTATAATTCTTACTAAATAAAATATATAATTTCAAATGATAAGCACGAAAAAACTTATGAAGCAAGAAAAATTAGGCAAATTAATGCCCAAGTAAACAAAACGATGCTCTCAAAATGGACTTCTCCAATTTAGAACAAACTTGAGATGTAAAACCAGAAGGGCCTGTTTGCTAGCGCAGTTTTGAGCAAGGGTTAGGAAGCCATGGTTGCAGGAAGCTAATGTGTGGCCATCAGGAAGCCATGAGTGCAGGAAGCTACGTAAAACTGTACGAAAGTATCAAAAACAGGTGTTTGATCAAAACACAGGAAGTGATGAATATAAAATTATTATTTCAAAAAAAAACTAGCTGTTTGAGATTTCCATAATTCCAACTTGGACGTCAGATGGCTACTGTTTTATAATCTACAATTTATCTAGAAATTTTTATCAAATCTATAATTATTATTCATTGCTTAAGGATTATGTAAATTTATGATTGTAAATAACTTAAAAAACAAACATTTGCTTATTTTAATTAACATAATATTGACACTATTTATTAATCAATTAAATAAATTCATAATAATTTAGTTGCAGAAATATTTTGTTCTCCAAATTAGATAACAACATTTGATATTTTTATTAAAGTGAAGTACAAAATATCTTGACTAGTCGTTGAAGGAACATACTTCTTACCGTAAGATGTGCTTTAATGGTGCTTGAATAGTAAAAAAAAATAGCCGTTTGAGTGCTCCATTATATAAGCAACTAAAATGAGATACAAAATGAAGAGTAATATTCTACAAAAAATTGGTATATAGTTATTATTTGTTAGATGTCTCAATTTATTTTTACATACTACCAAGAGATACAAGATATGCTCTTTGAGTTTCGGTCCATTCGGCTTTACTATTTTCTTTCTCTTTTCCTAAATAGAAGCAAAATTAATCAAAAAATTGAAGCATTTAAATATAGAAAAATTATGCTCTAACATTAAACAAAAATTAAACAATTATGAAACAAAATGAAGCAAAGTTTTTCATGAAGCATTTCATCGAGCAACTGTCATGCATTGATTCTCGAATGTGAAATACAAAGTGGATTATCTTTTCTCTCTACCAAACAAAAAAAAACAATATGCTTAGATTAATAACATACGATCAGAACGTGTGGCTTTTAAGTATAAATATGCATGTTATTCTCTTTCCACAGATAATAACAAAACGAATGCTCGAGAATTGTTACAAATTCTTGACTTTTTCTACATATTTATACTTAGAGAAGAAAATAAATAATCACTTGATAGAAGAATACTTAAATTGAAAAAAGAACAAAAATGCTCCAAAATTCGTGTATATAGTGAGATATTAACCTTTCCTGCTCTTGGTCGGAGGTCGAGAGGAGGAATCCTTCAGAAGCCCTTCGGATCGCTTGATCTCAGATATTTTTTACTGTCCAGAACATTAGCGAAAGAGGAAAGCTTGGGGGAGGAGAAAGAAATTTTTCTTCAGCAGCGAAAGAAGAAAGTTCGGAGGAGGGACATCAAAAAAAAGTTGTCTTTTGATTCCATGTCTTCTCTCTCCAAAACGGATCTCAGAAGTACGTTTTGCAAAATTGTAATTTTGGGACAGATTTGGCGGGTTTTGAGGTAAAAAAACTACACTTCCTAACCCTCATCCGAGCACCCCAAAATTGCACTTGGTCAAACCCATGGATTCCTACTGAAAACTACACTCGAAATTTCTTATCCAGCGAACAGGCCCCAAGTAAAACCAGGGGCAAAGTTACGATTTAATTCAACTCTAATAATCAATTAACAACCAAATTAGAATCAAGTTACGATTTAATCCAACCTCAATAGAGATGAGAGTGGTAAAGTGGGTGGTTTGTGCGACATGGCTGGCGGTGGTGTGGTGGTGCATCGCCGGCGTCATGGCGAGGGGTTGCGGCGGAAAGGAGGGAGGAGGAATGATGCACGATTCCCCTGATACGACGAACAGCACGGAGATGGAAAGCCTGGCTCGCTTCGCCATTGATGAACACAACAAAAAGGAGGTAGTAAATCTAATAATTTCTCACTTTTAACTATTAAACAGAGATTCAAACTGTATATGATTAGTCTGCTATTTTGTGTAGCTGATTTGGATTTTGCACATAATATTGAACTTTTGATTTTGTTATAGTAGTAAAAGATGTTGGATTTCTACTCAATTTTGATTAATTTGGAATTTCAGAATTCCATGCTTGAGTTTGTACGAGTTGTGAAAGCGAGAGAACAAGTCGTGGCGGGATTAATGTACTACTTAACAATGGAGGCCAAAGAAGGTAAAATGACAAATTGGTATGATGCGAAACTGTGGATCAAGCCATGGATGAACTTCAAAAAGCTCGAGGAATTCAAGCTGTCAGATCAGAAAGGCGCAACTTCATGAGGTGTATCTTGTAATTTCAAAGTTCGATTTGAAGACTATAAAGCAAGAATTTGGTTTCATCGTTATGTAAAATTTTGGTTTCATTGTGCAACTTATTGCCTTCATTCTGTAAATTACGTTTTGATTGGTTTGATTTTTGATATATTTGATACGATTCTTGATTGATAAACTAGCTTTGTTTTCATTTCGTGGTTTTATTATTATTCATTCATACCTTGTATGATAACGTAATTACTAAATATATAAACTATAAATCTAATTATAAATCCAACACGATAAATTAAATTCATTTCTCAAACCAAAACTACAACACTGTCCAAACATTCCATTTTCAAAGTTTGATTTGAAGAAAACTTAAAACAAGGATTTGGTTTACATTCCGTAGCTTATTATCCTTTCCATCAGCTTGACTTGTAGACACGTATTACGATCGACGATTGAGAATCTACGTTCGTAATCTTATTTTTCTTCATTCCCGATCTCGAGCATTTCTACCATAACGATCAATAAACACACAAACCACAACTCAAAACACGATAAATCAAATCCGTCTGAACTATAAATCAAACACGATAAATTAAATCCATTTCTCAAACCAAACCAAAACTACAACAATGTCCAAACATCACATCTTACAACACTCGAAACCCCACCAACCAACCAAACTCACATCTCGACCGGGACCCGCTTATACACCCCAACATCATCCAACCTCGGCTTCGCAACCGCCTTCAACGGCGTGTACATAAAAGTCACCATCCCCGGACTCTCGCTCATATCCACCTCCTCCTCCTTAACCCCCTCCGGCAAAGTCCACTCAAAATGATGCAACAAATGTCCGAGCATCGACATGACAAGATTAATCCCCAGCTGCGCCCCAGGACAGACTCTCCTCCCGGCCCCAAACGGCAAAACCCTAAAATCCGCGCCCTTAATATCAATCTCCTCCTCGATAAACCTCTCGGGTCTATACTCCAGCGGATTCTTCCACACCTTCGGATCCCTCGCTAACGCCCACACATTCACCATAATATTCGACCCTTTGGGGACGTCGAATCCTCCGAGTTTGACGTTTTGGGTGGCTTTGTGGGGGAGCATTAGCGGAGTTGGGGGGTGGAGACGGAGCGATTCTTTGACGATCGCGTTGAGGTAAGGGAGGTTTTGGAAGTCGGTCTCGTTCATGACTCGGTTTCGGCCGACGACTCGGTCGAGCTCCTCTTGAGCCTTGGCTTGCACGCGTGGGTTGCGGACGAGTTCTGACATGGCCCATTCGACGGAGATTACGGTCGTGTCCATTCCTGCTGTTATCATGTCCTGGAAATAAGAAAGGTGTTAGTTTTATTTGATTAATATAACACCTGAGATGTAAGGCTCTTTTTTAGGATTGTAGTTGGAGTGATAAAATGTTATAGTCAAATATGTCTTTAATTAGGTAAGTTTTTTATCTGTATCTATCATGATAGAAGGTTGATGGATAAGTGGCATAGTTTATTTCTTTAAACATTAATCTAACAAACTTTTTACTTTTTTTTCCCTAAATGACATGTTCCAAACCTCACCAACCCCCCATGATAGCAACCTTCCACCAATTCCAAATGGAGTTCAACTCCCACATAAACCCCACTTTCACAAATCATAAAAAAAAAACTAGTAAATACCGCTTTAAAAACCATGCAAACATAATAGATATCGGAAAAAAACAAACTTCAAAAACCGTGCGATTATCATATCGAGAGAGCAATCACCCACATGACTCCCAAACCATAAAAGTCAACCGAAGGGCAATAAATGTCACTTAAAAACCGCGCAACTATTATAACATTTCAAGAGTAAATAACTAAATAATTAAATCATTAACTAACGAATTTACCCATAAGAGGCCGAAGATCAGCCAGGCCAAGCAGCACTTGTCCAATTGGTGCATATGGCCGGGCTTAAACTCACAACCTCTTGTATCACAAGCAAGATACTCTTTCAGTATTAAACAATCAACTAAAATCACTCACCCATAACAGGCCGAAGATGGTGTCGTCGCTGAGGTCGTACTGCCCCTTGAGCGTCAGCAGCGCGTCCACGAAATGCTGTTTCGCCTGCCCGGTCTTCTGACGCATCTTCGTGTGCTCCTCAAGGATCTTGACGGTGAGCTCGTCCCTTCGCTCGTTGTGGCTCCGGTAGAGTTCTTCGTCTAACGGACACAGCCAACGAAGCCAGTTTATGTATTCTGCTATCGATAGCGACGCCCCGATCTTGATTCCTGTTGTTGTGGTAAAGAGGTTAATGATATGATGATTTTGAGTGGATATAAATGGTAGAAGAATTAGTAATATAATAATTTTGAGTATATATATATATATGGTAAAAAAATAATAATGCAAAAAATTTGAGTATATATGATAAATAATACAATAATTTTGAGTATATATTTAAAAAAATTAATAATATAATGATTTTGAGCATATATATATATATATATATATATATATATGGGAAATGCTAAAAAACATACATATGTTTTTGGGGTGAAAAACATACGGTCCAAAATACGTATTAAACCATCAAAAATTCAAATTTCAACCGTACGGATGGAATATATATGTTTTGAATATGTTCTAGATTAATTTTCGCAAGAATCAGAATAATATATCATTGCCATCATATATCATCAAAATATGTAATATTTTTGATGGTTTAATACGTATTTTGGACCGTATGTTTTTCACCCCAAAAACATACGTATGTTTTTTAGCCACACTATATATATATATATATATATATATATATATATATATATATATATATATATATATATATATATAGAATATGGCTAAATTGATGATACATGATGGCAATGATATAATATTCCGATTCTTGTGAAAATTAATGTACAACATAATTCAAAACATATATATTCCATCCGTACGGTTGAAATTTGAATTTTTGATGATACGTGTAATTTTTTGGACCGTAAGCAAAATATTCATTTTGCTTACGTATGTTGTTTAGCATCTCCCATATATATATATATATATATATATATATATATATATATATATATATATATATATATATATATATATATATATAAAATTAAAACGGTTAGTTTTGTTGTTGTAGAAGAATAATAAATAATGAAGAAATACCGTTGGCAACAATGGCTTTGAATTCTTTGCCTTGTTCATCAATGACACCGTTCGAGTCCATGAATCGTTTTCCAAAAGCGAGTCGTGTGATGTTGTTGAACGCGACTCCAGAAAGATGCTCCCTCACTATCAAACTCTTCTCCTCTATTACCAAAAATAAAAAATAAATAAATTAACTAATTAAGTAAGTAAGTAATATAAACATGGGGATTTTATATTCTTTGGGGTGAAATTATGAGGAAGGTAATTTGGTAAGATACGATGAAAATTCAAAGAGGACATGATGTGAATGAATGAATGGATGGATGGAGTGTCTATTTTTGACTCAATGGGGAATAATGACAAGAAATCCTATTGATTGCAAATTGGAAATGTTCAATGCATCAACAAATTAAATGCAATCGTAATTGGAAATTGGTAACTTAAACGTGAGAAAGATTCATTTCCTATGCTAAAAATATACCATACTTCAACGCATGACATAATTCAGACAAGTACATTCAAATGATTTAGTGGTTAGCCTAATTCTATCAATTGTTTCTCAATTTTCTACCTAATCACAACCAACATTGAATTGACAGCATGGCAAGATCCACTTTCCAATTCAACCCCCAAAAAAATTAGTTTCAAACAATCAATTAAGTCTTTATTTCTAATCAAAGACAAATCAAGTCTATATCAGTGACTATTAAACACACATAGCTCTATTTAGTCTACCAATATCAATGACAGTAGGCTCCACTCCACTTCTATTCTAATTTTAACAAACTGTCCCCATTTAATGCATAGACCATTTCCATCCAATGTAATTACTGACTTCAATAGTGACTAGATCCAAATTCCAATCGTCATTCTCTCCTTTTCTACTTTTATTTTCACCACATAAATTTCCACAAAACTCAAAAAATGAATTATTCAACAAAAGGAGGTAAAACTAAAACCTTACCAGATTGCGTACAAGATCTGAAGATCGACTCAACCATGGCCGTGACCTCATCTTCCCTGATCGGCCTGAGAAGCTCCAGCCGTTTGGGCGAGAAAAGCTCGAGGTTACAAACCTTCCTCACCTTCACGTAGTGCGGGCCGTAGTCGGCCCAGATCAGATCCATCCCGCCGCGGCTGAACCGGTGCGTCGACCGGTTCCTCGGCCGGTCCGCCAGCTGCTGGTCCTTCTCCTTCAGAACCTCCTTGGCCAGCTCGGTGGTCGAGACCACGACGGTTAACGAGTTCCCGAACCAGACCGACATGATCGGGCCGTACTTCTCGGCCCACTCCGCGAAGCATCTGAACCGGACCGGTTTGATGTCGTAGAGGTTCCCGACCACGGGCCAGGGCCGCGGGCCGGGCGGGAGCTTGAACCGGAGCCGGTTTAACACGATGTAAGAGAGTATAGCTAAGAATAAGCCGATTAAAATGGGAAGTAACGAGGAATCCATTGTTGGGTAGAGAGAGTGAAGAGGATCGATCTCTGAAGGAGGAAAGTCGAAAGAGTGTATTTATATCATCGAGATGATGTTTGGTGGTAGGTGGAGTGAAAATGAAAATTACCTTTTTTGTTAATTTGTTTATTTTTAGGGGTTGAGTGGGAAAAGTGTCCATACTTGCTCATTGACTTGACTAGTGAAGTCACTGAAATGCAGGCCCCACATGTCAGGAACTTTTTTTTTTAAAAAAAATGTAAAAAATTACCTGACTTTACAATATAATTATACACACACACGATAATTTCCTAAAATTCTCTATTTAACTCAAATCTAATTCAATACCTTCTAATTATCCTAAATTTATGATCATTATTGCACTAATACAATATTGTCAATCTATTTAATATGGCCTGCTATGAGAAGAGAATGTTTTTGTTTAAGATTGACTGTCATGTAAATTTATTTAAGACTGTGTTTGATATTAACTATTTGTATATATACTAAACTACCTCCAGTAGGGTGATAAAAGTTTCATCTTACTAACTTAAAGATTGTGGATTTAATACTTAACCAAACTAATTTTTTTTGAATATAGACGAGGACATACGAGCCTCTCAATAAAATAAAAAAAATACTATAATATATTTGGTGCATGGAACACAATAGAGAATTTGGGGAGATAGTGATATGTGGAGAGGAAACAATACACGTTTGAGTCAATATTATTTGTGTGTTGTGTATGAGGGAAAGCCAATGGTTTTCACGTGGATCCTGTGGGCCTTTCGTTGTTTTGTTTTGTCATTCATTTTTGTGGGAGAGAGAGGTTTGAGTCCTAAAAAAATAAATTAAATAATATGATGATAATAATAGTTTCAATTTATAAAATAAAATTCTCACATGATTTAGTGTGTAGTTGGTATGCTCACTGTCTGATCTGTTAGATTGATAAATAATAATATAGTAGCTTTGGATTATATATGATTAATTTAATTATGGAGATCAAACAAACAGTTATAGGTATTGACAACTTCTTAATATTTATTAAGTCCTTTACTTTTTGTCAAGAAGTTGACATAATTTGATTTTTAACATATTTATCGGCTTGGCTTTTGCATTCCATCTCGTATAAAAAAAAATCCAATTTCTATTTCATTTATCACAAGTACGTAAGAAAGCCTGAGGCGGATTTTCAAATCTCTTTTTCTTTATTTGGGTCGGGGTTTGGAAGTTCGAACCAAATTAACAGAGAATAAAAATTGTAAATCATATTGTTTTGAGTACTTTCAAAGAAATGACTGGATTATATACGAAAGTTGTGTTATATATCTCTCACAAAGTACATTTTGCACATTCGTTTTAGTGACATGGTTCGGCCTTTCTGGGTCACAAATTAGTGCTGGCAATGATGAATGGGAGAAGGGAGAGTAGGTGAGAGAAAATGTTTTATTGAATTGAAGGGCATCGAGGTAAAAAAAAAGGGAATCAAAATCAACTTCAGTTCACCAACCACTATGGGTTGCCTAAGAGCTTGTTTTTTCTTAAAATAAATAAATTATGAGGTCAACATGACATACATTCAACTTCAACATATTTTAACTAAATCATTAAAATCATCAGGGGACCATAATAAAAATCACACCAAAAATTTAGAAGAAACGACGTCCATATAACTTCTAAATATATCGCAAAATACAGTAATATAACTATATATGTATACTATTTTTTTTTTAATTTGAGAAGAGCCGTCCTCCTAGTTTCTATTAAGATCCGCCGTTGGTGCTTTTTGTCCCTATATTTGTTTTACATGCCATATAAATAATTCTCACGAGGTATGCATGACCAAAATAAGTTAAACAAATCAATTTTCTTGTTAAATGCATGTCATAAAAGTCAGGTTGCATGTGTGTATTTTGTGATATAATTTTGTCTCATGTGAGGTGCCCTAACAATTATATAACTTGGTAAGTACTTCGTATCGATCGTAATAGGCCCATTCTAAGATGATTATATTTTGGAGATTATTGCTACGAAGACTATTTGGGCCTTCGACCCTTTTACGAAGCCTTAAGAAACAAATATACAAAAAAGAAGATGAATTCCTTTTCAGCCCAATATTTCTGGCCTAAGCCCACGCTGCTATTATTTACCTGAAATTATTATACCCAAATATTTTTAAACAAATATACAAATAAAAAGAAGATGAATTCTTACAAAGCCTTAAAAAACAAATATTTCTTCCCTTTCAAAGCCTTGTTAAATATTTATAGGACGGTTATTGATCTTGGGCCTATGTGAAAAAGGTATTATAAAAAAAGATTTAATTATAAAATATAAGCAAGAGAAGCTTCCAAAATCAATTTGCTTTAAGAAGTAAGATCCAAGGCATCCATGCTAATTAAGATCTCTCTATGAAGTCTAACTTGTACCAATAATTGTGACCATATTCACTTGCATGGTCATAATGTAGCATGTGCCACTCACATTGAGAGAGTTGACATTAATATGCCCTCACATTCACCAAGGCCAATGAAATTGAGACAAATAACAATACGCAAAAATATAACAAAAGATCTTATTTATTTATAATGTTACGACATTCAAATTAAAATAGAATATTGCATTGCCAGCAGAAATTGGTGTCATAAAAAAAAAATCTTCGTTGAGTTGCCTTTATATATACACTAGCCTAAATTCCGATGATTTACTCTCTCTCTCTCTCTCTCACATCATCACACACACATACACAAAAACGCAATGGGTAAAAATGAAAGCATGCTTCAGCCATCAATCCCGTTTCTCCTAGGCACCATGGCAGCGGTACTATTTATAATGTTATTATATCAATCAAGCTTCAGTGGAAATGGCGAGAGATCTCGTGAAATTTTCGCTTCTGGAAATGCAACTCAAGTTACAGTTAGCAAGGAGATTCATTCATTTCATGAAAATAAGTATGGGGTAGAAAATGCAACTCAAGTTACAACTGACAAGGAGATTCATTCATTTGATGAAAATAACAATCTAGGAGATGATCAGGTTTTGATCTTTTCTATTTTTAGTTAAAACCTTAAATGCATTTATTTATTTTTTGGATAAATTGATCTTTTTTAGTAGATTTTAGTTTAGTTGTAATAGTGAGGAAGGATTTATCAAGTTCCTCACTATTACAACTAAACTAATAAACTAAGCAATATTTAATTTACTAATGTAATTAATATATCTTGGATTGGCTCATATAATTTATACGACAATTAAAATTAATTACTTGGAACGAGAATTCGAAGTTGCCTGTAGATCCGTACATACCGTTGACCAATGACCACTACATTAAGGTCAACATTAAGTTAATTTTTCCAAATTTTAAGCATAATATATATATTGTCTATCCTTTCAGAACTTGGAAATATGGAACTTACCCCCTTCAAAATAGATATTACCAGATATTCAAATTTGCCCATCCAAACTCAACTAAAATTTTTGCGGAAGATCCATCAATTACTTCATACTAAAATATATTTTTCTACAATTACAACTTTAATATTTCTTATCTTGAAACAGGAAATATTTCCAGACTTACTCCCCTTACTGAAAAAAGCCGCAACAGATGACAAAACCGTCATAATAACATCAGTAAATGAGGCTTGGGCTGCTCAAAATTCTCTACTCGACATCTTTCTTGACGGTTTCCACATCGGCGAGAAAATAGAGCATCTCTTGAACCATCTCATTGTTGTAGCGTTAGATCCAAATGCGTTTCAACGATGCAAAACTGTGCATCGTTTTTGTTATTTTCTGAAAGTGGAGGGGGCGAATTTTACGACCGAAAAAGTGTTTATGAGTAAAGAGTATATCGATTTGGTTTGGAGCAAGGTCAGGCTTCAGCGTCGAATTCTCGAGCTAGGATATAATTTTCTTTTTACGGTATGTTTTTTTTATATAAAATTATGCAATATAACTCATCTTATATAGTCATATATTTCAATTATTTTGAAGGGAACATATTGTTGACAAATTGAAATTATAGATATTATTATTAAAACTATGTTATTGGTACTTCAGATATATTGATAACTAGATCATATATCATATATATATATATTTTTTTTGAATTCTGACCGAAGGCTCAAAGTCCCACTGGACAGTTTCTCGAAAAAAATAAATAATCATTAAAATTACTGTTATCAATTTTAAATGTAGGATGTTGATGTCTTATGGCTCAGAAATCCATTCAAACATATAACAGTCTACGCAGACTTAACTACATCCAGCGATCAATTCGCAGGAGATCCAGATGAAATTCACAATTATCCAAACACCGGATTTATTTACGTAAAATCCACCAAAAAGACAATCAAAATGATGAAATATTGGCACGATGCTCGTGAAAAATTCCCGCCGAATCACGAGCAAAACATATTCAACTTCATAAAGGAAGACCTGGTAAACCAGCTCGGCATGAAAGTCCAATACATCGACACAAAGTATTGCGGCGGATTTTGTAATCACGGAAAGGATTTGAATAAAATTTGCACGATGCATGCGAATTGTTGCGTCGGTCTCGGAGCGAAACTTCATGATTTGAGAAGTGTTGTCGATGATTGGAAAAAATATACTACGTTACCAATTGAAGAGAAGAGGAAAGGGTGGTTTACTTGGAGAGTTCCTGGCTTTTGCATTCATTGACAGAGATTTTTTTTTTCCTTGTTTTGTATGTGTAATAGTTATTATAATTTAATGAAGATACATAAGATCAAATGATTTAGTTTAAATTTGGAAGCATGAAGTTGGGCCTTAACTTATAGCGGCCCATGAGGCCTGGCCTCCAAAGCAAAACCGGGAATATATGCAATCAATTTTTGTGTTATATTATTAAAACCTGATGAAACCCCTTTATTTCTTTTAGTCTTTAGTTTTCAATCTCAGCATTCTCGCTGTGACCGGTAACTAAAGCTTATTGTTTTGTAATATTATTAACTATTATTTTTTACTGCTTAATGAAAATACTTGCGTGTGGCTCGATCCAAAAAAATAAAACCTGATGAAACCCGATTTGTTCAGAAGTTATGAAGCAACTATTATCTATTCACAAATTATGGAAGAAAATGAATATAATTTTGCTGCCACAAAGAGAAACAATGTTTGTAAATGCCACTGAAATGTAACTATCTATGTCGGCCTATAATGGCAAATAGCTGCATGAGGAAATTTGAAGAATTATAATGGAGTTGTGCAACAGCACTGACTGGTCAAATAGATTTCTCTTTCAAAATAAATAATTTGACAAATTACAGTATGGAATTGTTGTACAGAATTTTAGACATTTCAACTTATATGCATTAATGCACAAAATCATGTCCATATATACAGTGACGGAGCTTAATTGAAAATTTCGGAGGAGGGGATGAAAAATTTCTCCCTATTAATTAATCTGTACAAAATTTTGGGAGGCTAAATTCATAAAATATTTTATTCATTAAAACACGAATAATATATACTACTTTGTCAAAATATTAAAAAGATCACGACACCCTTAATTCTTATAAAGCTCCACTTCAACATACACACTCTTTGAGTTCAAATATAATAATGGAGCCGACACATTTCCTTTTTTTTTTTTTGAAATATTTATCTGGCTAACAAGGTTTTCATTCGCCACATCTATTAATTATTTTTCATACATTCGCCGCATTTATACCAAACTTCCCACTATAAAAATTCCCTTGATTGGTACTTGTATATATGTATATTGATATCTCCACTATAACAAATGATCAAAATAAGATTCCATAAGTTATGGAATCTTTATCATAAATCATTAATGTACAATTTAAATCATCTTATAAGTTATAATTAAGTCACTAATAACTCAAATCATGTCATGAAGAGTTCCAAGTTTTTTTTTTTGAATTAGAGCTCCAAGCTTCTTGGCTTCCAACGTTTTTCGTGTTCTCCAAATTGTGGTTTGATATTGAAATAAACAAAATTTACTTGATAAAAATAACATGTTTTCCCTAACAAAAAAGATGTGAATGTGGTAAATAAAAAAAATAAAGTAAATGTGAGGTGTGGTCATTTTGGTTTTGCTTATATCACGAGGGAGGGACCTCCTCCATATATTTATTATGTAAAGTCCTTATATTGTGCTCTGCCTCATACTTCACTATTTCCAATTTCTAAGTGGCCTTGGCCTTTCGATTCCCTCTTTAATTAGATCATTAAATAATGAGAGTGATTATTGCCAATCTACACAATTAGCATCCCAAATTGAATCTTCTTTTGTTTGTTTAACCTCATATAAAATAAATAAATTAAGACAATATTTTTTTTTTGACTAAAACGAAAATTGACATTTAATATATAATTTCATTTCCAATATAGTTTTTTTGTTTTGCATGTAACATCGATCATAACATTGTCCTTGTTTCGAATAGACATAGGTAGCATTAGCACAATATATAGACATGACTATTTAATTCGTTCATCTACAATTCTATTCAATTATATACTGTCATAATTACCCTGTAAAAATATTCTTTACAGTTCCTATCATTCCATCAATTTCCATACAATCCAATCCCTTATAATTTTATTGTAATCGTCAACTAAGTTATTTAATTCTTTTTTTTTTTTGATAAAAACGGAGAGCTTAAATATCTCTCGCGTAATTCTAATAATTAAAGTTCAGTTGTACAACCTCATTGATAATAATTTTAGATGATTTAAAAATAAAAAAAACTAAACGAAATAAAAGAGGAAAAATAACAAAAAACAACAAAAAGAAAAGGAGAAACCGTCCACATGGACGTTATCATGAGAAAAAATATATTACAGACAACCAAATTAGTAACCACAATAATTATTTATTATTGTGTGTTTGTGTAGGTATAGAGATGAGAATGTTGTCGCTATCTTCATGCATGAGCATAACCTAGATAGTCCATTGAGTATAGACCCCGAGTTACATTACTTTCCTTCCTTCTTCCTTTGGCCTCCGTCCTCCTCCCTTCTCGTTACACTCATTTCGGGCTATGTCTCTCCCCAAGTACATTTCTGTCAGTTGTTAAAATCGTCCTTCGCCGAGTTAAGTACTGATGTGAAATTTCGGCTCTCATCTCTAAGCGTTCTGTTATATCTTTCGCGCCAGATTGCCAAGTTTACAAATAGTTGAAAGACGGTTCTTGTGGAGGTTGGCTCGTTTGCGATGAGTTGTAGGATATTAGCACTAAGTTATCTAATTCATATACGATTTAACTATTTAATCATTATAATTAATCATCTATCTAATTATACTTTATGCAAGGCACAAATATTATTTTGCCACAGAAGAACTGAAATATTAAACTGCCAAGGTGCTATCCTAGTAAGAAAGAGGCCATTAATTGTTGGACTATTGACACTTGCATATTTATTTATTTATTTCTATTTGCATAATTATAAGGGGAATATATAGAATATATGCATGCTTCTTTTCTAGAATCATGTAATGGAATTTCCGGGTTAATGTCATTATATGAGTGCGTCATATGATTGTGACACATGCTCTTTTTCATAACAAAATGGATTTAAAGTGATTTTTTTCTTCTTTTTTTGAGATTTGTTGCTCGGATTTGAAGTGATTCGTTAGGCCTAGCTAGTTTCATAGAACAAGAATCAGTTCTTTCTTTACATGTCGTATGTGCTTCTTTTCTTCACCCTTTAATTATAGTTATAATGTTATATTGTTTTGTGAAGTGATATAATGGTATATTTAATGAAAATGATATTAATACAAAAATAAAAAAAAGGTACGGTCTATGCTTCAAATATCATTATTCATTATTAACACCGGTATAAATTTACATTTTAAACATTTTCTATTTCAATAAGAAAAATAGTATATAAGTGGTTATGATTAGTCGAATTTGCTTTATTGGTTAGGAGTTGGGGACTGTTATTTTGAGCATCATTTTTCTTATATTGAGCAGAGAGAAACATATATCGTAATTCATTGATGGCATGTCATATAAAAAAGACAAAACTGATAGAAAATGATACGTATATATTGACAAGACAAACAAAAATTGAAGATGAAAATGAAGTATAAAGGGGTTAGAACATTCTGAGAAAAGGTTATGACTTTATTCTTTTACATATAGCTAGATCATAAGATATATAAAACTGCTACAAGAATATCTAAGCTATAGTTTTTATTTTTAATGTATGTTATGTTTGTTATCTGTGTGGAGAATCGTTGGAGTTTGGTAAGTCACACGCATTAAAAGTCTCTTTTTATAGCCCCCTTAATGAAACTCATTCTGGTGTAGGCTTATCCACATGTGAAGTTTTATCTATTGTTTGCTGTTCTTTTCTTAGTGAAATTTTATCTATCTTTTGGCTTTGTTCTTCTTTTCTTAGTGAAATTATCTTTATTTGTGTTCTTAAGTCTTAGTGAAATTTTGTCAATACCACATAGGCAACTACATGTTGGTCGATATGGTGTGAACTAATCAAAGAATCTTCACAAACAAACGCCGTCCCCATCGTTTTCTAGTGACGGAAATTAAATCACTCTCTGATCAATGGCTTAAATATTGTTGAGCCATCCTTCATTCATTCTTTGCTCCCTCTTTTCAGTCCTTCCTAGTAGATAGGCGGTACTCTATTTAGGAGATCTTTTGTAATTTTTTTGTTGTTCAAATTCTTCGCATCTAGCAAACAATATGTAACTCTTTTTATTAATTATATTAATGAAAAACATATCGAGCGAACGCTCGTAGTTTTTCTAAGAAAAAAATAGTAGGAAAGAGACCATGTACAAAATAAAGAGGCTAATGCGCATAAATATGAAATATACACATATATTTATAACATATTTTTTATTTTATATAATGTTTATTATACTATATATTATTTCACTAGAACTATATATAGTTTTATTATGCATATATATTAGTACACAAGAATCTTGAAGATTTTAATCTTGTAAATTTTGTATGAATTATTTTCAGTTGGGACTTAATATATTACAATGACACCAATTTCTTTCGCTTCGGCTCCAGTTAACAACAATGGATTGGGGGGGATTTTAAGTGAGGTCAAGTATATGACTCAACGAGAAAATAATATACATATTTCAAAGGAAATGGAAAAAGTAAATAAAAGTATAAGTATATACAAATCGGGGTGATCACCTTGGTATAATAGCTTGCTTAAAAAAACTGGAGCTTTTATTGCCTTTATTAGTGGGATACGAAATCAAATCCACATATCAATTATACTATATGTGAATTCAAATCCACATATCAATTATTTAAATAAAAAAATCAACATGTAAATTATATTGGATTGGAGAGAACAAAGCAAAAACATATTAAAGTATAACTCATCGAATTCTTTCGATATATATATTCTCAATTTCTTACATACCTCTCCATTGACAAAGGAAAATTGAAATAGAAAAACACACACCACTCTCTTTCAAAAAAGAGTTACCAAAATAACACAAAAAAACAAAAACAAAAGAAAAACAAAAGCAAAAGCAAAAAAGGGTTAAAATTGGGGAATTAAAGGCAAAATGTCACATTTCAACGCATTTATTTTTTAGTTATTCTTCTCATCCTTCCTTCACCCATCTCTCCCCTGTATATATTATGTCAGAATCATTTCTCCATTAAAAAAGTTCCACGTCAAATAAAATTATATGACTCCATTAGAAATGGATTTCATGCAATTAGGATTCTTGCAATCCATCTCATTTCCATTTCCATGTTCTTCTTCAGTGGCATAAATGGCTTGTCCACTTATTCCATTATCTTTATAAGCCACAGGCAAAGCCATTGATGCTTCTTTATTCTCTTTGCTCTCTTTGAACTTGCCCCACAAAACAGCATATAGACCCAGCACAATCAAAACTCCTCCAAGAACCCTAAAAAACAAAAAGAAAAGCTTAATATGTATTTTAATATTATGAGATGCTAATAAAAAAATAATAGATATCATAATTTTGAATTAGGCTTTTATTTTTACCCTCCAAGATAAAGGTTTTCAGCAAGGATGAATGAACCCATTATCGCAACGATGATCATCATAAGAGGACTAAATGCTGAGGCGAATACAGGTCCTCTCTTTTTAATAACCAATCCTTGAACATAGTATGCGATGCTCGAAGTAACAACTCCCTGTAAGTCAAAAACAAATTACATAAGAATATGAAAAATTCAAAAAATACATATATGACTTGATTTAGAACTTTCTATATTCTAGTTGGACTTGAATAATTATATTTGATCAGTAAGTATGTCATTTGGATGATTGTGACAAATATGAGTAGAAAAACAGACCGCGTAGGCTGCGGCAAGAAGGTTCATGTCGAATCCTATCTGCCACACAGAAGGTTTCCTCTCCATTATAAAGGTGGCCACAATGGCTTGAAGTGTCCCCACAAAGCATATGAGAGTAGTGAGAGATAACTGGGCAGAGTATTGCTTCAATGTATGTGCCTAACCAAATTACAAACATAAATTTCATTATTTAATTATTATGATACAATATAAAATATATTGACTATCATAATTACGTTACAAATTCATGAAAACATACTTGTAAGACGAAAAGAGAAGCCCAAGCTAGAGTTGCTATAATGAGAAACATTGAACCCAAGAACCAAGCCGTGCTACTCGCATCAGCTGAGGTGGCTGGCGAGTCAGCTGTCTGAGTGTGCATATGTTTCGCCCAAACCAATTCCATAATCGGTCCTTTATATAGAGTCATAAGCATCGCTCCTGCGACTGTAACCACTGTGCCTATGACTTTCGCTTGACAGCTGATTTTCTTTATGTGTAATTTCTCCATCCTAGTTTAGAAACATTAAAAGTTAATTAGTCATACTGATAAAATAAAATGGTAAGTTAAATTTGAGATAAATAATTAGGTATACGAAAAGATTAGTACCTGAATATAACTGCCAGGACGAAGGTCATGGCGGGTAAAATGTTACTCATTGCACATGAGAAAGTTGGAGAGGTGAATTTCAACCCCATGTAGTAGAAGTTTTGGTCTATGACAGGTCCAAGAAGTGCCAACACAAAAATTTGCCAGAATACTGACCAAGTCATCTTAGGTCTCACTTTTCTGTTAAAAAATAAACATATATATACATATTAATATTACAATATACTATATAACAAATCATATATTTTATATAAAATAATGATTTTAATTTTGAGTAAATATACCGTTCGAGGATAAGTGCAAAAGGAGCAATCGAAATTGTTGCGAACGCATGGCGATACACAACAAGGACATAATGACTCATGCCACTATTTAATGAGACTTTAGTGATGATATTCATTCCTGCGTATCCAAACTGGAGACATATCATAGCGATGTAAGGCTTTGCCCTCTCAAACATCTCAGTGAAACCCATGTTTTGATCGATTGAAGAATCGAGTTTTGAGATAGTAGGGTTTGATTTGGATTTTTGAAGTGGAAGGTGCAAGGAGAGCTACAACTCAAAACTTGTTTTGTTTGCTCTGAGAGAGAGATGAAGATGATGAGAAGTATTTATAAGGAGAGGTAAGGGGCATTGTGGTACTTTTACAGATGAATCTCTTCTGGAAATGGTGGAGAGCCTACAATGACGTTTGCTAATGGAAGAGGATACGAGAGGCACTCAACTGAATTGCGTTGTGACAAAGCTTGGGTCCAGGTCGGGTTCGAACCGGACCGGTTCAAGAGGAATGTGGCGAACCGAATAGGGTTTTGGCCCTTTTGGGGATTAGATAATTAGGAGTGGAAATAAAGGGATTATTTATCACTTATCAAGGGTTAGGGTTTAGTTGAGATAAGGTTTTCTTATTCTCTGCAAAATATCTTGATTGGTTTTTTAGGGTTTGGTTTGGATAGGATATAAGGCTAGTGTGACCCAAGTCTAGTCTAGCCATGCACCATAATTAAGATGCATAAAGATATCACAATACGAGGATTTGATTATTCAGTGGATGTGAAATTTTGAATATAGGCAATTTATTAGAAAGTCAAGTTTGATTTTCGTGGAATCATATACATTATGTGCCCATTGGGCAAAGCATAAAATTAAAGAATAGTGAAATATAGAATAACCGATTGTTAGTTTTTATTTCAATAACGTCCGGTTAGATACATATATTTAAAATTTGGTATAAATAATATGATAATGACTTATGAGTATGACTACATATAATAAGAAATGAGAAAATTTGATTGTTACGTAAGATGATATTTGAAATAAACAATGGTATATGTTTTCTAAATTATACTATATTCTATGGATTAGAGTTATCTCATTCCTATCTTAGAATAGAACAATTCCGTTTTTTCATATCTTTAATCCAAGATATTCCATCTCTGTTCGGATGAAAATTCTTCTATTTCATCATATTCCACGTGAGCCGAACATGAACTATATGATATGTAAAATGAGTTCTTATATAGTGTTCGAGATCTTTTTTTAAAATTTCATGATAGATTAAATCTTGACTCTTAAAATTGAGAGGGGTAATTTGGGTACTTACCTGTTAATTATACAATTAATTACCCAATAACCCTTTCCTGTTACGCATATGTTTTCTCACCTCTCAACTTATCTCCAGTTTATTCCATTTTATCCACTCTCACCTCTTTCGTTTCTCTCTCATCGTGGATCTCTCTCCATCTCCCATCTTTTTTCCATCACTAAATAGTATATTAATACACAAAATGTTATATTAACTATGAAATTGATATTAAAATGATATATATGCACAAATATCATATTTGTACAAAAAAGATGGCATTAATACTAAAAAAGGTATATTAGCGTCAAATATGGTATATTGATATGAAATGTAAAATGATGTACTCACACTGAAAACAATACAATATTACATATAAAATAGTATATTAACAATGGGACCGGCACAAAAGTTTATATTACTGCTTAGAAGTATATATCGATAATACAAAAATAGTATACTAAAATCACAAAAAATACACTGTAACTTGAAAATATATATTGATATTAAAAAAAAATTACCAACAATATTCATTCAAACATTCAAAAAAAAAAAATTCAAGTACAAATTCTAAGAAAAATAACACTCAACATCCAAAATTATAGATAACCACAAACTACTAAGAAATTGAACAAGTAAATTCTAAATAATGGTATATTTGCACTAAAATGATATGTTGACACCAATATCATACTTGTACAAAAATAATATATTGACACTAAAAATAATATATTGGCATCGGAGATGATATGTTATAACAATTGAAATAGTATATTGACACGTAAAATGATATATCAACAATAAAATCAGCACAAAAAATACATATTAGCATTCAGAAATCTAAATCAACAATAAAAAAAATAGTATAATAGAACACGAAAATATACATTATAACTTGAAAACATATATCGATACTCAAAAATGTGTATTGCCGCTAAAAAATATTTATTCAACGTCCAAAACACAATATTTAGACATAAATTATAAAAAAATAGCATTCACCGAGTATCCAAAATTATTTTGATTGACCACAAAATACTCGCATTGGTGAAAATGTATATTTGTATTCGTAATAGTAGATTGGCACACAAAGTGATATCTAAATAACAAAAATAATATGATTATTGATGGTGAAATGATATGTAACACAAAATAGTATATTAACAATAAAATTGGCACAAAACATATATAATAGCACTTAGAAATCTATTATAACTTGAAATTATATATTGTTACTCAAAAATATATATTGCATTAAAATGGTATATTGGCTTGGCACCAATATAATATTTGTACAAAAACAAATTTTATACCTCTAAAAGACAGAATATTGGCATTGAAGATGTTATATTTATTTTGAAGATGATATACTTACATTGATAATTTTTTTATCTATTATGCGGGATCAAATTCTAAATTTCTTATTGACCCACCAAATTTAGGTACACACAAAGATCCCCTCCATTAATTCATAAATGGAGAAATCCATTTCTTAATAAAACTCTTATATTATTAGAAATTGCAAAATAATCCTTTCTTAAATATATTCAGAAAATTTAGAAAAACAACCTTATATTATCCCTATTTTACAAAGAGGTCCCTGCAATGTTGAAATTAAAAAAACCTATATAAAGCATAAATTACAAAAAAGTCCCTGCATTATTGTAAATTACAAAAAGTTAAAATATTTATGAAAATTTATAAATAAAACTCTATATGATCTCGAAATTGATATCTTGCATTATTTGAAATTGCAAAAAAAACCTATATTATTGTCAAAAAAACACAATCATTAGTTATAAACAAACAACAATTATTTTTTACTCTAATAATTTCAAAAAAGTTAATTAATTTTTCTCTCCCTTGAATAAAATTCTTACAAAATATTGAGTTTAATTAAAAATGCTTAAAATTGAAAAAAATTAAGTTCAATTAGTCTTTCTCTCTTTCACTTGAAAAAATTCTTAGATTTCTTTTAGTTAAAATTCTTATGATTTTCTTAATAAAGTTTAAAAAAATTATTTCAATAAGATTTTTAAAGTTAATTAATATTTATTAAAATTAATTTTAAAATATTAATTAACTTATTTAAATTTAAGAAAGTTAATTAACTTTAGAAAAAACTCATGAGAGAGAAAAATATTAACTAATATTTAAATTATGTTTTTAAGGTCTTAATAAGTGTGTACCAAAAAAGTTATCCTTATTCATTCATTTACAAAAATTAAAACAATGATTTGTATATGTATGTAAGCATATATAGTTATAAAAGACTATGCATAATTTTTATTTGTAAATTGATACTTTTTATTAAATAATATGTTAATAACATCAAGAAAGATTATTTTTATTATCTTTTTTAATAATTTTATACCCGCAGCAACGCGCGGGTGTCAGTCTAGTAATATATTAACACACAAAGTAGTATACGAACACTGGAAATCGACATGAAAAACACCTAGATCAATTGAAAAATGGGTATATTTGAAATACATATAATTTATTACATGCAAAATAAAATCAATTATCCGAAATTGGTCCATTGCAATCAAAGCATAAGATCTAATATTACAACTTTAGCTAATTAATCATTCAATATAACTTCATCATCCACCCTTAAAACCCTTGTACCAGCTGCCACTGCTTTAACCTGAACAAAACAATAAACAGTATAATTAGACACCAAGTATAAATATTTTTCGAAACTCTATAGGCATATATACCAGTAATTATCAATATTAGTAGCAAATATTTACCAAACCCTATACCAATAAAATATCAAAATTAATTTACATACTAAACCATATAGGCATATACATGACCAATTAACAAAATTGGTTTACATACTAAACCCAAACCTTTTTGCAATACAAATCCTCTCTGAAACAAGACTAATTGAGCCTCAAATTGAATTTTTTTTGCAAAATAGCACTTTTTTGAAAAATAATTAATCAGATGACATTTTTTTCGAAGTATTTCAGCAGATAGCACTTCCGCCAGAGGGTCTGGCGGAACAGAAGTAGTTCCGCCAGAGGATCCGGCGGAACTAGTAATTTTTTTTTTGTTGATCCCAGCCATTTAGCACCCATAAACACGCTTAATTAAGAAAAAAAGTTAGTTCCGCCATAGGGTCTGGCGGAACTAGGTAAAATTTATTTTTTCAGGTTAAACTCTTAATTTAGAAGGCCAATTAGCTCAAAAATTACGGAACCAGCTATTTTATATTTTTTTGCCTCTAAACAGTCATGAAAATTTAGCAAAAAAAAAAAAAAAAAAAAAATCACTGTTCCGCCAGAGGGTCTGGCGGAACTATGAACAGTATTTATTTTATTTTATTTTTTTTGCTAAATTTTCGTGGCTGTTTAGGGGCAAAAAATATAAAATAGCCAGTTCCGCCAGAGGGTCTGGTGGAACTTCTGGATTCGTAATTTTTTGAGCTAATTGGCCTTCTAAATTAAGAGTTTAACCTGAAAAAATAAATTTTACCTAGTTCCGCCAGACCCTATGGCGGAACTAACTTTTTTTTCTTAATTAAGCGTGTTTATGGGTGCTAAATGGCTGGGATCAACAAAAAAAAAATTACTAGTTCCGCCGGACCCTCTGACGGAACTACTTCAGTTCCGCCAGAGCCTCTGGCGGAAGTGCTAGATACCCAATTATTTACAAAATAATGTCATCTGATTAATTATTGTTCAAAAAAGTGCTCCTTTGAAAAAAAATTCCCTCAAATTCCCCAATTAAGGCTGATTTGGTGCCAGTTGCGCCTCAACAACCAAATCAACCCTAATTAATATCCAAATCAATATCTATAAAGGCTCATTTCAAATTGGTATCTAATGTAAGAAAGGCCACAGCTACACATAGCAGCAGAACATTGGCACAAACAAATCAAATCCTTAACTGGCCCCAAAAAACTAAATACAGCGGATCAAGGTTATTTGAGAAGTGCGAATCTCAGGGTTCGGTCTATTGAGAGGAACTCACCACAGAGGGGTAAACCGTACATCAAATAATTTTAATCATGCAAAGAGAGAAAACTATAGTCTAGAGTAAATAACACATACACACAGAAAGAAAAGATCCTTATGCCTTAAATAATTGATACATCAAGGTTATAATTTGAGAGAGCAAGGTTCATCGATCGAGGGGGAGAGGGGAATGTATCGGGTCCGGAGTCTTAGCCTCTTAGGGAGAGAAGGGGACACAAATCCGTCGAGTCCCTCCATGAGGTGAAGAGTGCCCGAGTGGAGAAGAGGAGACTTCATAGAGAGGTAGAGTTGAGTTGGAGAGATCAGTAATATGACCTGAGAGGAAATTCAAAAAAAATTATACGACTGGAGAGGAGCAAAAGTGAAGAAATAATACGTGAAATCAAGATTCAATAATAGTAGCAGTCTAATTATTTTTTTTTTTATAAAAACGGAGAGCTTAAATATCTCTCGCGTAATTCTATTAATCAAAATTCAGTTATACAGCTTCATTGATAATAGTTTTAGGTGATTTAAAGATAAGAAAAAAAAAAAAAAAAAAAAAAAAACACTAAACGAAATACAGGAGGGAGAAAACAGCAAAAAGGAAAGGAGGGACCGTCCCACATGGACGGTATCATGAGAAAAAATATATTACAGACAACCAAATTAGTAACCACAATAATTATTTATTATTGTGTGCTTGTGTAGGTATAGAGATGAGAACGTTGTCGTTATGTTCATGCATGAGCATAGCCTAAGTAGTCCATTGAGTATGGACCCCGAGTTGCATTACGTCCCTTCCTTCTTCCTTCGGCCGCCATCCTTCTCCCTCTTCGTTGTACTCTTTTCGGGCTACGTCTCTCCCTGGGTGCATTTTCGCCAGCTGTTAAAATCGTCCTTTGCCGAGTTAAGTACGGATGTGAAATTTTGGCTCTCATCTCTAAACGTTCTATTACATCTTTCGCGCCAGATTGCGAAGTTTGCAAATAGTTGAAAGATGGTTCTTGTGGAGGTCGGCTCGTTTGCGATGAGTTGTATTGTATTAGCGTTAGGGTGTCCCCCTGTTGTGGCGTTTTGTTGCCACAGTTGTGCGGTGAATGCACACGAGGCCAGTAGATGGTCTAGAGTTTCCGCTTGTTGTTTACAAAGTAAGCAGCAATTTACCGTCATGACCCCCCTTCTTTGCAGGTTGTCGACGGTTGGTAGCCTATTTCGTATGGCTTTCCATACAAATATCTTTATTTTCGGCGGTACCTTTATTCGCCACAGCGTTTGCATATCTTTATGCATTAGACCTTCATTGGACATGATTTTGTATGCCGATTTTGTGCTGAACCGGCCATCATTTTCCCACCTCCATACCACCTGATCCTCGGTTTGGTTCCTTTGCACGTCTTCTAAGTGTCCCGTTAGGAGTTGGAGTTGCCTTTCTGCTGTCACGGATAAGGTTCCGCGGAATGCGGTGTTTTCCCAATTTTCTAATCCTTCGGCAACCGTTTCATCCGTATTTTCTAGAAATGAGAATAATTCAGGAAACATAAATTTAAGTGTTTGCCCCATCCAGTTTTGCTGCCATAGGAGCGTTCGATTCCCGTTGCCGATGTGTACGTTCGTAGAAGCAAGGAAGAATGGCGCGATCTCTTTAAGAGCTTGCACCAGAGGCGACGATGGAGAAGCTTCTGAGCTCGACATAAGTGGGAAGTTTGGGTCGCCGTAAAAGAGGGTCAGTAGCAGTCTAATTATGAGTGGGGCAACATATAAAAACTCATGCAAAATACCAAAGAAATTAAACTACAAGAAAAGCATATAAATTGTTAAATGTTAACAAAATTAGTAATATACACTACAAAATTCCCGTTCAGAAAAGAAATATATATACTACAAAATATTCTAATGAGATTTCAACATAGAACTCTTAAAAGTTTGTCTAAAAAGCAAAAGCAATAAGAAGCATATGTGAATTTGGATGGCCTTACTACCGTTATGATAGTCTAGTGATAAAATACTAATTTCATCATTTCATAGATGAGGAGTTTGAATTCTGCGTATAGCAAGATTAATTTGAAAGAGAAAAAAAAATCAAGCGATCGCCCATAATTCTCTCTCTAAAAAAAGGAAGAATTTAGATGGCCTCTCCTTTGATGCAGAACTAGAAGAAAGAACAAAAAGGGAACATTATGTTTTGTTTAAAGCACATTAAATTTGATAAAATCTACACAATTATAGTTTGAATTTCTTCTTTCTGTTCATTAACCACACTCTTGAAGAACAAATTTATCGACCTCCATATATTTCGTTCATCACTTGATCGGTGAAATAATGCAAAACATTCAACACATGAATGCATGAGACCCAAAGAAACAGGAAATTGACCTAAGACTAGCTAGGTTCCCCCCAAATGAATGGGATAGACCACACAAACCTTAGTAGGTGTAAAAGAAGGCATACAAATCAATCCTGATGTGATGTTTGTTAGCTGTCTCAAAATAATTAAATTCTTCAAAAAAAATATTTTTATTGTTTGGCTCTAATTCAAAAGTTAAATATATACATGGATCTGACATGATGAGTCTTTTTGTCTGCTAGTGCTAACACTCTTAATAAACCCTGTGTTAATTCAACAATTCACATTTTCAGTTTGTGTCCCGATAATTAACCTCACAAGAAGAGATATTTTCTAGGATTTTCTCGGATTAATACACATTCATGATATATAAGACTTTTAATTATTTTGATGAACTAATATTTATTGTATATCGAACATCTTGATTTGAGGTGCCATAACCTCTTCTAGTCTCTTACTGAGATACCCCTCCCTAAATGGAAAAAAAAAATCATTCATGCATGCACAAATACTTGATATATTAATTAACCAATATATCATTTTGATTCATGTATGTACAAATACTTGATATGTTAATTAACCAATGTATCATTTTGAAATATTTGTTGGAAAAGGGGGTAAAAATGCAAATAAGAGACCACTAATAATTGTTTTATCATGTTGGGGGGCTATGACTTGTGGCATGTCATTGTTGCTTCTGATGGCGGCATTATTCACATTTTCATGTTGGACACCCACTTTGTCTTTTGCCATGATAATGGAAAGGTTAATGTAACATTCTGAATGACGTAAAAAATCTCATATAAACTATTTATACTTACAAATAATAGACAAGTTTCCTATATAACCCCTTAATTTTTCAAATACTCAAAATTGTTAGAAAAAAATATCGCCCAAGTAATATAATAAAAATAAATTAATTATAATTTGTTTAAATAAATAAATAATAAAATAAAATAATAATAAATATATTTAATCAAAAGATCAAGCATGATGTAGCCGTGCGATCGAGTCGCGACTGCCCTAAAGAAAGATTATGCCTTCTTGTATAGGAAATGTCACTGATCTGTCTCCAAGGTTCTACACCTCGAGCCTAATCTCGAATCCACGCCAGTAGCACAGTCACGGAGCGGATGACGTCCACTTCGAAAGAAATGAAGTCGTACACCAAATTTTCCAACCAAGTTGTAGATTTAATTTTTGATTTAATGAAAGAGAGAATATGATTGTTTTCTTTTCAATTTTGAGAATATTTTTTCAGTGGAGAGAAGGGGATCTGAATATCCTTTTGTTTTCCTTTTTGTAAAATTAGAAAACGGACAAAGAATAGAAAAGACATATGAGAGAGACAGACCAAGCAAATTAAATTGCTAGATGAGAAAATGAAAGGTTGCCTCATCTCTTGATCCATTTCCATATGTATTGAATATTGAAAATAATGGCCAATGACCTGTTGGCCCAACAAAGAATATTGTTTCCTTAATTATTTATATATATTAATTAAGTTTTAAAAATTTATGTATTATTTAATAAAATGATACAACAAAAATAACTTAATTTGCAACTTATTTATCTAACCACTTCAATTCCAAATTACAGATTCCACATCAGATAAATTATAGAATTTTAAATGCCAATTTTATTATGTCAAGATAGTGATTGTTTCACAGCTAGCTCATAATTAATTTAGCAAAATAAATTATGAAATTCATCTCATATCCAAAATAAAATGCATCTCCTCATCTTAAATTGAGTGTACAATTGAGACACTCGGTCTTACTTTATTCTTTCACAAATTCAAAAGAACTAAAAGATGATTTACATGTCGTTATAGGCTCAAAAGTGATTATCAATCAATTAATTAACCACATTATTTGGAAGTCTACAACCATACCATTATACACAACTAGCCCTCTCCATTTTAAACTAACTGTAGCTAAAATTTCCCCCGAATTTGTATAAAATTTCTCAGAGAAAAAGGATATCTCCAGTTTCATTAGAAATAAAGGGGAAAGGAGACTAATGTAAGTATGGTTTTGAGTGTATATTGCACTAATTAATCATCTTTATAATGTAACCCACTCGGAAGTAAATAGTATAATACACGTTTGAGCAACTTCGTGAAGCGACATCGCTTTTACCTTTTAATTACTTTTCCTAATTAAAATTTTCTTGATTTTTACATGTCAGTAAAAGTTTGGTTAAAACAAAGCCTTAAAAGTGGGAAACGTTCGGCCCTAAAATTACTTTTTCATTACTAAACTAAATCAAAGTCCCAAATTCAAAATAATAAATAAAGCTCATGCTTTGTTATTGTAAAGAAAAAACGAAGTAATAGATACAGAATTTGCCACGACAACAAGTCTCTGTAATATCATGAAAAACAATATGCTGCATTAGTTAAAAACAAAGATCATCAATTCAGATAAACATGGAAAACTTAGTGGTAAATGACTAGGTCCATAATACATATATGCAAAATACAAAATATAATTCGAATCCACAAAAAAAAGCAAAAGACAAAATTCCATATTCTTTTTAATATGGTACTCTGAACTAAAATTAACACATAAAAAGTATTTTGTCTGCCTTTTGCAAAGATTTTTTCTGTAAGCACAAAGTGTCAGCAAAGATTTGTTCATTTTTTAATGGACATAACTAGTGACAAATAGGAGTCATCCATTTCCATGCAATTTGGCACTAAAATAGGGAAATTATAGTTTACCTATATTGTTTTCCCCAAGTAGATATAAGAGTCTAAGCTGACGTCCATTTGTCTAAAAAAATAGTGTTTCTTATTTTACATTAATTAAAAAACTAAATATTTGTACATTTTATGATATATTAATCTATCAATAGTTATAATTCAAATAAAATATTTCCTCAAAAAAAAATATATATATATATATATAATTCAAATAAAATAATGTTCTTCATAAATTTTAAGCTAGGACTTGATAAAGGCCCACAATGAGGTTTTTCAAATTATCCAAAACAAAGGCCCACAATCTGTTTGTGTTTATTCAAACACTTGCGCACAAACTCTTTGTGTTTACTCCTCAATAAAATCCAAAAACTACACTAATATCAACTATCATGAAATCTACTTCTTCATCACTTAAACAATATTTATTTTTAATATATTTATATAAAAAACATAAAACACGATTACAAACAACCTTCTTGTATCAATCATCTCTCTTCATCACTTGTATCATTTCTAAAAGATGTCATTTGGTAAAATCATTGCATTCTTGAGGGTTCTAAAGGATACACTCATGATTCATTTTCTACCGTTTTCATTTCAACAAGTCATATAATCTAACAACATATTATCAATTTTATAATTTAAATACATAAGATCTTATTTTATGGTAAAACCTACTTTACCTTGGTAAATAGCTACAAAAACAAGCTAAGACAACGAAGATATTACATAACAAAAACATAACACAAGATAACTGCATGTACATTTCACAAGTCAATCCTCTCTCTTCACCACTTGAATCGGCAACCCACCTTTCATGCGTAAAGTAAGGGAAAGCAAAGTTTCCGGTGTACCGTCCTTCCCCAAAATTCTAACCCTAAATCTCTCAAGCACACAAGCAACAATGGACTTCATTTGTATATACGCCATTTCTTTCCCCAAGCACATTCTCGGCCCCGCATGAAAAACAGGGTACTTAAACGGATTTTCAGGTTTAAAAACTCCATTTTCCAACCATCTTTCTGGTTTAAATTCACAGCAATCTTTCCCCCAAACATCCTCTATTCTTCCCATTGCATATGCACTATATGAAATGAACCATCCTTTTCCTACAAACGTGCCATCTGGTAAGAAATCGTCTTCCTTGCATGAAGTTGTGTCGATGGCTACTGGAGGATATAATCTCATCGACTCGGTTATAGCTGCATGGAGATAGTTCATTTCTCGTAAATCATCAAATCCAAATGTTTGAGAAGAAATTTGGTTTTTTGAACGAATTGATTTGATTTCCTCTAGTATATTTTTCTCCACGTCTTGTCGAGTTGATAGGAACCAAAAGAACCATGTTAAAGCCGAAGAAGTGGTCTCACGACCTGCTAGTATGAAATTTGTCACCACATCACGTAAATTTTCATCACTTTGGTTATCCATTAAGGAAAATCGAGAGAGAAGATCTTGTTTTTTATCAATAGAACCTCTCTCTTTACTTGCACGAACAATATTCAGTGTGTAACCATGAACGGTTGAGATCAACTCTCGCATTCTTCTCTCATTTCCAACATTGAAAAACTTCTTGATCTTCCATGCAAACTTCAAAGGATGCATGAATCGTTCTAGTGCGATCTCTTGTGCCTCTCCAAAATCCTTCATAAATTTTGATTTCTCGCCAACAAACACCTCTTCGGTTAGACAAGCTGGGTCTTCACCAAATGCCACCTTACATATGTTGTCAAATGCAAATCGTTCGAGCAACTCTTGAAGGTCTAGAGTTTGGTTGGTTCCCTCAATTTTGGAAAGAAGAGGGAGGAGACCATGTATGATCTCGCCCTGGACTGTGTCTACAACAAAATTGCGGAGGGAACGCTTGTTGAACTCCAAGCTGGCAGTTTTGCGTTGCTGCTTCCACTGTTCTCCGTCAGAATTGAAGATGCCGTGACCAAGAAAGTCAGCTAGCGTCGAGATTAAAACCTCGCCCTATATATGTTAAACTTATCAATTTAAGCATAGCTAGATATATTATTTACTTAGATCATGCATTAATGCGTTAACAATTTATCTTGTTAATTGTTATATATACCATACCATAATATTTTTTTAGTCATATGTTGATGGTCATAGATCAAAAAGTTACTTTCATTATTTGATGACAGTAAAACACTATATTATTGAAGTCGTTACGCTATATTATTGATGGTTTAGTAGCATATCTAACACAAAATTGATTATCGTACTTGAATTAATCACATAAAAAGATCTTACTTTGGGATAATTATCACATTTGGTCTTGACAATGTGTTCAACATTCTTTGGGTTAGCCGTGATCACGCCTCCATCTGTACCAAAGCTTGTAAAACCCATGGTGTGGGTCGGGCTACGAATCAATATCTCAGTTGACCAGTCAACAAATCGGTGCCGGTTTTTAACATACTGAGGTAAATAACCAACAATTGGATAGCACTTGAGGCCATAAGTGAAGGGTTTCTTCCTTGGATCTTCATGCTTAAAGAAGAAGAGGTACACCAGAAGAGGGAGGAAGAAGAGGAAGATCAGGTTAAGGAAGGAGAGTTCCATTGATGAAATACTTGTCTTGAAATTTTGAAATGGGAACATTATGAATTTATAAGAATAGAAACCTTGATTAGGTGGAGGGCATTGGCCTTGGAGAAGGGGGTTAATGGTTTATTTTGATCAAGTCAACGGGGCGTGGCCTGGCTTGGAGAAGGGTCATATGGTTTACATTATATATAATAACTTGATCCGGATAGGGTTGAAAAATAAATTAATGCAATGAAACAATTTAAGGGATAAAGACATTTTGGAGATTTGTCACATGCATGTAATTAGATTCTGTTGGGTTATATTTCTTATAATTAATTAAAATTATTGAAAGAAATAATTTTATAACAATAATAATTAAAATAAGATAAGCTTGGGTTTGTGTAGTGCGATCGAGTCGCGCCTACCATAAAAACATAATAATATTATTCTGTGCAAGGTTTTAGTTTATCTGTCTCCAATGTTCTATATCTAGAGTTATCTCATATTTTGCTCCAATTGGACAGTCGTAGAACGGGATCTTTCATCTTAAAAAGATAAGACGTATGCACTCGACTTCTCAACCAAGTTTATTTTGTATAATTGGAAAAACATGTAGTTGAGATGAAGATGAAGATGAAGAGAAATCTATTTTATTTTATTTTATTTTCTAGTGTTTAGAAATTTCTCCAGGCTTTCAAGCAAAAAAAATGAAAGAAAGAAAGAATTAAAGCTCCTTTTATATTAAGGGAGACTTGGTCTACAGAATTAAATTTCATTTATAACTCCTCATTATTTTTTTTCTTTTATTTTAATTCCAACGAGTATTAAAATACCAAAATATGCAACATATAAGTTTTAAAATTTCATAAATATTATTTATAAAATAAATAATACAACAGATGCTAGGTATTCTATCATCAAAAAAAAGATGCTAGGTATTCGTTCCATTCTATGGCATTTTCTTGTGTGGTGCTCACTTCTTAATTTTTAGAGAAATGATTCATATTAAGATTCAATTTTATTGACAGTAAACCAAATATACTAATATCAATTATCATAAAACCTACTTAATCACTTAAACAAAACTTATTCTTAGTTTATATATAGAAAACACAAAAAACAAACACAAACAAACTTCAAGAATCAATCCCCTCGCGCTTCATCACCTGAATCAACAGCCCACCTTTCATGCGTAGAGTAAGAGAAAGCAAAGTATCGGGTGTACCCTCCCGCAAAACCTTAACCCTAAATCTCTCAAGAACACAAACAACAATGGACTTCATTTGAATGTATGCCATTTCTTTTCCCAAACACATTCTCGGTCCGGCATGAAAAACAGGGTACTTAAATTGATTTTCAGGCTTAAATACTCCATTTTCCAACCATCTTTCCGGTTTAAATTCATTGCAATCCTTTCCCCATATATCTTCGATCCGCGCCATTGCATATGCACTATATGAAACAAACCATCCTTTTCCTACAAATGTGCCGTCAGGTAAGAAATCATCTTCTTTGCATGACGTCGTGTCTATCGCTACTGGCGGATATAATCTCATCGACTCGGTTATAGCCGCATGGAGATAATTCATTTCTCGTAAATCATCAAATCCAAATGTTTGAGATGAAACTTGGTTTTTTGAACGTATCATGTTAATTTCCTCTATTATCTTTTTCTCCGCTTCTGGTCGAGTTGATAGGAGCCAAAAGAACCATGTTAAAGCCGACGAAGTGGTCTCACGACCGGCTAGTATGAAATTTGTAACCACGTCACGTAAATTTTCGTCACTTTGGTCATCCATTACAGAAAATCGAGAAAGAAGATCTTGCTTTTCATCAATAGAGCCTCTCTCTTTTTTTGCACGAACAATATTCATCGTGTAATCATGGATGGTCGAGATCAAGTCTCGCATTCTTTTCTCATTTCCAACATTGAAAAATTTCTTGATCTTCCATGCAAAGTCGACGGGGTGCATGAACCGCTCGAGAGCTATCTCTTGCGCCTCTCCAAAATCCTTCATAAATTTCGATTTTTCTCCATTAAATGCCTCTTCGGTTAGACAAGCCGGGTCTTCACCAAATGCCACTTTACATATGTTATCAAATGCAAATAGCTCGAGCAAGTCTTGGAGGTCTATGGTTTGGTTGGTTTGCTCAATTTTGACAAGGAGAGGAACGAGGCGGTGTACTATCTCATCCTGGACTGTGTCTACCACGAAATTTCGAAGAGACCTTTTGTTGAACTCTAGGCTGGCGGTCTTGCGCTGTCCCCTCCATTGTTCTCCGTCAGAGTTGAAAATGCCATGACCGAGGAAATCGGCTAGCTTGGAGATTGAGGGTTCACCCTGCATATATCAAACTTATCAATCTTGTATTTAAGTATGTATTAAGTATATGTCATTATTAGTTAGTAACTTGGATTTGTTAAATGAATGGTTTTTTTATTTCAACACATTGGGTTATGAGACTTCATTAAATATATGCTAAATTGTGTTTGACGGGAACTGAAGCTATAACCTTTGGCTACAAATACAAATGTTTTAACCAACTATGGTACAAGTCATTTGAATTAGATATTTTATTTAAATTAATCGACTAGAAGTAAAAGAGATTGTATTTTTGGTTAATTCTTAAATTTTGTCTTTACGACATATTCAATATTCTTCGGATTAGCGGTAATCACGTCACCGTCTCCGAAGATTGTAACACTCATGGTGTGAGTGGGAGACCTGACCAAGATCTTAGTTGACCAATCGACGAGCCGATGCCGGTTTTTAACATAGTAAGGTAAATATCCAATAATTGGGTAACATTAGAAGAGGGAGGAATCCCCCCCCCCCCCCCCCCCCCCCCCCAAATTCTAGCATCCAAAGGAGTCCCCAAAAGAGGACACGTCATCCTCTTTTGGAGACCGTTGGATGGGATGACGTGGGTTGATATGGACCGTTCGATCGTTTAGAGTTTCTGATATTTTATAGCGGTTTCTGTGTAGTTAAATAGTGTAAGAATATGATTGGTTGAATTCGGTGTTCTGTGTTCTTTCCTGATTTAGTGTGAAATGTCAAATCAAATATAATTAATTATTTTGAAAACTAAACTGTGTAACTTATGTGTTGTGAGTTATAATATCAATAACCACTGAATACTCGCTACATATAATTCATTCCTAAATAATAATAAAAAAATTAAAAATAATGATTTTAAAAAATAAAAAAAACTGGGCCCACATGTCACTCTCTTTCTCTCTCTCCCTCAAATAAAAAAAAAGATTAATGATTTCCAAAATAAATAAAAAAAGTGGGGCCCTCTCTTTCTCTCTCTCTCAAATAATAAAAAAAAGAAAATAAATAATTCATTTTCCAAAAAACAAATGTGGGTACATGTGTCTTTCTCTCTGAGGTAATTTTTTCCCAATGTTTTATTTCAAAATATGATTTTTTTAGTAGCTCAATTTTTTGTGAAAAAATGAAAAATATAACAAGGATGATGAGATTTTTCATTCAAGATCTCAATTGTTATACTTTCGAACGCACTATTATGTTTTCTAATAATGACTTTCAATATCTCGTGTCTTCAATCGACTGGATTGAATATCACAATATCAGATGGCATTATGACTCATTCCTAAATAAAAATAAAAAATAATAATTTATCAAAAAAAAATGCGGGTCTCATGTGTCACTCATTTTCTCTCTCCCTCAAGTAAACAAAAAAAAATAGATTAATAATTTTCAAAAAAAATGTGGGCCCTCTCTTCCCTAAATAATTAAAAAAAAGAAAATAAATAAATAAATTATTTTTCAAAAAAAAGAATGTGGGCTCCATGTGTCTAGCTCAGGTAATTTTTTCCCAACATTTTCTTTCAAAATATGATTTTTCAGTAGCTTAATTTTTTGTGAAAAATGAAAAATAGAACAAGGATAATGAGATCTTTCATTCAAGATCTCAATTGTTATACTTTCGAACGCACAATTATATATAAATCTTATTACATATTTTTTATTATGACTTATATAAATCTTATTTGATTCATAGATAATTTCTAACAAAAATATGAATTATTCATTGTTTATTTTGTTATAAGTTAATTTTTGAGATAATCTATATAGATTTTTTATGATTATTAATTCATAAGATAAATTTAATGTGTTAATTATTAGACAATAAAAATGATAAAAATTGCAGCGGAGAGCAGAAATTCTCCTAGTAAGAGTGATGTTGCGTTGAAAAGTGATAGTTCCATTGTTTGAATTGTAGAGTTTTGAAGGATTGAAATGAAAAGATGATGATTTTCTATGCATTGGGACGTACACTAACTTATTAAGTTATTTGCTCGGGTGTAGTGGGTCTAGATAGGATTGAAAAATAATAAAAAGCAATGACGAAAGTATTCAAGGGGTAAGGACAATTTTGTATTTGTCACATGCAATTGGATGCTAAGTTATTACTTTAATGAGGCACTTGTACATTTTTTTTTCCGTTCTTACAGAGGGGAGATCAATAATATAATGTTAGGACTCAAACAAATAATTAGTTCGATTTAGGATTGTAAATGAATTGGTCTTAAAGACTACAGATATCAAACATCATATCACAACATATATATATTAATTAAAATTAACCTATAAAAAAACTCTTACTTTCGGATAATTCTCAAATTTTGTTTTGAAAATGTGTTCAAGATTCTTCGGGTTGGCGGTAATGACACCTCCCATGCTACTCATACTGTGAGTCGGGCTGGCAATCAGGATCTCAGTCGTCCAATCGATGAATCGGTGTAGATTTTTAACATAGTGAGGTAAATAACCCAAAATCGGATATCTTTTGTGGCCATGGATGACTGGTTTCTTCTTCGGGTCTTCATGTTTGAAGAAGAAGTAGAGGAGGAGGAGGAGGGAAAAGAGGAATATGGAGTTGAAAAAGGAGAGCTCCATTGATGGAATTATGAAGGGTTGAAGGGTTGAAATGAAAGCATGGTGCATTTAAAATGAATTGTGTGGTTGAGATCTATGAAGAATCTGTAGAATAATCGTGTTTTATGAATTTTCGTTGATTAGAAACCTACTGTTGCTTTCCTTCTGAGGATCTTTTTTTTTATGTTTTTTCCTTTTCTTTAAAAAAAAAAATGAATTGTGTGGTCGAGAGTCAAAGAACTTGGTTAAGAGACATTAATTAAATGATAACAACATGAAAATTGTGGACGAAAATCTTCTGGATTCTATTAAGAAAAAAATCAGGCAATTTTATTTCTGATCTATCGTTTTTTTTAACTACGATGAGAAGTTTCGCTGAAGGGATCCAAAGCTGGATTTCAGCTACTAGAAAAGAACAACGACGATGAGAAGTTTCCCTGAAAGCAAAGCTGAATTTCAGCTACTAGAAAAGATCAACGACGATGAGAAGTTTCGCTGATGGGATCCAAAGTTGGATTTTCGCTACTAGAAAAGAAAAAACATATGTCATGGTTTCTTGATTCCGAAGGCATAAAAAATATAGAAAAGTATACATGTTTTACAAGAGTTTCAGAAAGAAATGCAAATCCAAATTGGAGCCCAAATTTTGAAGTTAAAACCCACAATATAAAGCTGGACAGGCTTGATAGGCCCAATCCAATGCTATATTAGGCTCGTATTTTCTTTTATATTTAGATCCAAAATATCATGTATGCAGTAGGCCCCTGTAAAACAAGAAATATAACGGACCACCCTACAATACATTTTAAAAAAATCACTATAAAATATAACTAATTTGTGCATATTTTTACCAAAAGTAGGAGAGGAGGTAGAAGATGAGATTCTATATGTTAGATCCTTTTTCATGACATCTATTGATTTCTTTTAATTTCCATTTATTGGCATGAGTATACAGATTACATTTTGATGTTAAGTGTTGTGTCAATTTAAAAAAAAAGATTGAACGAAATGGAGTAGGCTCATCCTACTTCCATCAAAACATTATTAATATAAAAATTTTAGAGATATCACTTCAACATTATAGTTTTCAATCGAATTATTGACACCAAAGTCATCCTTTTCATCAAAATTTTCAACTCCTTCAGTTGACCGTCCCCTTCAATTAACCCATCTTTTCTCCGTGCTGTCCAAATCTTCCTTCTGTGACATGTACATGTTGTCTCATTGTTGTATCTGTATAAACTGCCATCACTTTTTCTTAGCCTCTAATTGCTAATATTTCAAAACCAACAAAACTCATGGAGCTTCTCTCACTACACTCTTTCCTCTTCCTCCTCCTTCCCTTACTAGCCTTTCTCTACCTCTTTACAAAACCAACAAAAAATGAAACAACTAAATCTTATCCAATACTTGGCCACCTACCCGAGCTCTTCAAAAATCGTGATCGTTTCCTCAGTTGGTTGACCGAAATCCTAATTGCTTCACCCAACCGAACAATAACCCTCCGAGTACCAGGACGGGTCAACCGGGTCATAACCGGTAACCCTAAAAATGTGGAGTACATGCTCAAATCCAACTTTGACAACTTTCCAAAAGGCGATGTCTCAATAACCGTCGTAGAAGATTTTTTCGGTCACGGTATTTTCAGCTCGGATGGGGATCACTGGCTCTGGCAGAGAAAAGCGACAAGCATGGAATTCAATAAAAAATCGTTTCGAAATATTGTGACTGATACAGTACAAAAAGAAATATTTGACAGGCTTTTACCATTGTTGGAAAAAACTGCACGAAACAGTGAAACTATAGATTTTGAGGATGTAATTGAGCGTTTTGCTTTTGACACTATTTGTGTTGTGGTTTTTGAGGAAGATCCGGGGCTTCTGACAGAAAGAGGGGTGGATGGTGAAAGAGGCGAATTTATGAAAGCCTTCAGAGAAGCACAAGAATTATTGATGGAGAGATTTGAAGGTCTTGTTCAAGATTTATGGAAGGTGAAGAGGATGTTTGATATTGGGTCGGAGAAACGGTTTCGAGAGTCTCTTGAAATGGTTCATAGTTTTGGAATGCGGATTGTTCAAAAACAAAAGGTATGATAAAAATTAAATAAATATGACCTAATTTAATATGTAAGGTTAATGATAAAAATTATACTATAGCTCAATTTTTTTTCTTTTAACTCCTCAAGTGAGGAGGATTATTTGAAATAAAATCACTCTTAGCAAATATCGAATCCATAACCTCTTAATTGGTGGAATGATGCCTTATCGCTTTAGCAAACATTGGCCTATAGCTCAAATTTTATATTCAATTTCATTTCTTGAATCCTAAATTGTTTCTAATAAATAGGGTAAATCTTCGGAGGGAGATCTATTAAGCCGATTCAAGTCGAACAAATCGCAGACGGAAGAACAACTCAGAGATACAGTCACAAGTTTCTTAATCGGTGGGACCGAGACCACAACATCCGCCTTAATATGGTTCTTCTATCTCGTATCAACAAATCCATCCGTACTTACAAAAATTGAAGAAGAAATCTCATCAATCCGTTCAACAAAACAAAATCCCCACGAATCATTCACCCTAGACGAATTGCGTAGAATGCATTATTTACATGCTTCAATAACTGAATCGATGCGCTTATACCCTCCAATATCCGTGGACAACCAATCATGCAAAGAAAGCGATATATTGCCAGACGGAACAATCATCAAAAAAGGTTGGTTCATGGCGTATAGCGCGTATGCAATGGCACGAATGGAGGAATTGTGGGGGAAAGATTGTAAGGAATATAAACCAGAAAGATGGTTGGAAAATGGAGTTTTCAAACCCGAAAACCCATTTAAATACCCGGTTTTTCATGCAGGCCCTAGAGTTTGTTTGGGCAAGGAGATGGCTTATATAGAGATGAAAATGGTGGCTTCTTGCTTGTTGGAAAAGTTTGAGTTTGTATATGTCGGGAAAGATAAGGTTCCCGAACCTTTACTTTCCCTCACTTTGAAGATGAAAGGCGGCATGCCAGTGCAAGTTAGAAATAAGAAAAACAATTGACAAAATATGAATAAATTATGCATTTTATATTTATTGAAATAAATGAACTAATTATGTGTATGATTTGGGCGTTATAAGTTGGTCGATAGAATTTGTAATATTCGAACAATAAACTCTCACATATTTTATTATCATGTTGTGTAAGAGGATTATCTGCAAGTCATTGAGAACTTCTTATTATTTTTAGTCGAGATAGAGGATAAATTTTTCTCAACCACAAATAACATGTCAGGCCCATTAAATAGCCCAAAATGCAAGTACGCAACCTTGACAAAACAGGGAATCAATACAAAATATCAAACGCAAAACACGTAACAAAAACACCAACCTAAATTCAAAACACTAACATTTAAAAAAAAAAAAACTCGGACCGGGGAATCAGGCCTTCTTGAGATTTGGACAAAAGAGTATATATCAACACTATTAGTATTTTAATGGAAAAAATTTTAAAATATATGTATTTTTATATATTTCGGCTTTGTTCACCGTTAATTAGCAGGAAAATTTTCTTTGGCCCTCGTAGTAAATGCAATCAAACTCCACCACTAACTGCGGCACATATTATGATTTTGTCCTTCTATTTAAAAAAAATTACAGATCTCTTCGACATTATAGTTTTCAACCGGACTATTAACCCCAAAAGTCATCCTTTCATTAAAATTTTCAACTCCTTCAGTTGACCGTCCCCCTAATTATTTATTTATTTTTATTTTTTTTGAGAAAATTTGGAGAAGCTTGTTTTATCCCGAATGTATGAAATAACTACACAAATATTCTCTTGCAGTTAGATTTTATTATAATTTATTAGAATAAAGTAAAAATCTGAATATGGAAGATTCAAACTCCATATTGTAGTACCTATATAAACTACCATCACTTTTTCTTAGCCTCTAATCGCTAATATTTCAAAAGTAAAACTCATGGAGCTTCTCTCACTACATTCTTTCCTCTTCCTTCTTGTTCCTTTATTAACCTCTCTCTACCTCTTTACAAAACCAACAAAAAATGAAACACCTAGATCTTATCCATTACTTGGCCATCTACCCGAACTCTTAAAAAACCGTGATTGTTTCCTCGGTTGGTTGACCGAAATCCTAATCGCTTCACCCAACCGAACAATAACTCTTCGAGTACCAGGACGGGTCAACCGGGTCATAACAGGTGACCCTAAAAATGTCGAATACATGTTGAAATCCAACTTTGACAACTTTCCGAAAGGCGATGTTACGATAAACATCGTAGAAGATTTTGTCGGTCACGGTCTTTTCAGCTCTGATGGAGATCATTGGCTCTGGCAGAGAAAGGCAACAAGTGTGGCATTCAATAAAAAATCGTTTAGGAATATTGTGACTGATGCAGTACACAAAGAAATATCTGACAGGCTTTTGCCGTTATTGGTGAAAACCGTGTGAAACGGTGGAACTATAGATTTTCAGGATGTAATTGAGCGATTTGCTTTCGACACGATTTGTCTCGTAGTTTTTGAGGAAGATCCAGGACTTCTGACAGAAAGAGGAGTGGAGGGTGAAAGAGGCAAGTTTATGATAGCGTTTAGAGAAGCGCAAGAACTGTTGATGGGAAGATTTGAAGGTTTTGTTCAAGATTTATGGAAGGTGAAGAGGATGTTTGATGTTGGGTCCGAGAAACGGCTTCGAAAGTCTCTTGAAGTGGTTCATAGTTTTGGAATGCGGATTGTTGAAAAACAAAAGGTATGATAAATATACATCTCAATCCGATGGCCAATTTCATTTCTTCTAAACTGTTTTCAATAAATAGGGTAAATCTTCGGAGGGAGATTTATTATTAGGCCCATTCAAGTCGTACAAACCGCAAACAGAAGAACAACTTAGAGACACAGTCACAGGTTTCTTAATCGGTGGGACCGAGACCACAACATCTGCCTTAATATGGTTCTTCTATCTTGTATTAACAAATCCATCCGTTCTCAGAAAAATTGAAGAAGAGATATCATCGATCCGTTCAACAAAACAAAATCCCCACGAATTGTTCACACTAGACGAATTGCGTAGAATGCATTATTTACACGCTTCAATAACAGAATCGATGCGCTTATACCCTCCAGTATCAGTAGACACTCAATCATGCAAAGAAAATGATATATTGCCAGATGGAACAATAATTAAAAAAGGTTGGTTCACAGCATATAGCGCGTATGCAATGGCACAAATGGAGGAATTGTGGGGAAAAGATTGTAAGGATTATAAACCAGAAAGATGGTTGGAAAATGGAGTTTTCAAATCCAAAAACCCGTTTAAATACCCGGTCTTCCATGCAGGCCCTAGAGTTTGTTTGGGCAAGGCGATGGCTTATATAGAGATGAAAATGGTGGCTTCTTGCTTGTTGGAAAAGTACGAGTTTGTTTATGTGGGGAAAGATAAGGTTCCGGAGCCTTTACTTTCCCTCACTTTGAAGATGAAAGGCGGCATGCCAGTTCAAGTTAGAAAAAAACATGTTAGAAATAAATAATTTGATATGATAATACGATAATTATGGATCGTATATTTGCTATATTTTGTCAAAATAATGGATGTTTTGTACATGATTATTTTCTGTACACTATTTGTACTTAATTTTGGTTAAGAGGTATAAATAACACATCAAGCTTAACAAATAGTCAAAATGCCGAATTTTATTGTAATTGATGTAATATAAATAGTCAAAATACAAATAGGCAACAATTTTGATTATAAAGGTAACAAATTTGACTATAATCGATGTAATGGCAATACAATTCAATACAATACAATACAAAACATCAAAGGCAAATACACGACGAAAACAAACAATTACAAATTAAAAAGCCCAACCAAAACTCAAAACACTAACATTTTAAACAAACTCAAATCCTACGCATGTTGCGTTTCCTCCTTCCGTACCCAAAGTGTTTCTTCCCGCTACTCGCGTGGGTTTTGGTGCAGAGCACTTTGCGCCCCTTCTTCCGTCGTCTCCTCAAAACTTTTCGCCCGCCCGGAGTCCGCGACCTGACGCGGAATCCGTGGACTCGGGCGAGCGATTTGCGCGACCGGCTGCGTTTCGTCTGCCCTAGCTGGTATTTCTTTCCAGCCACGATTGTCAGAGGCCGGTTTCGCGAGGTTTGTTTGTATGGGGAGAAGCTAAGGCCTCCTACGGATAAACCTGACATATAATTTGGGTTTCTTTAGTTAGTAATTTGGGATTAGAATCAAGCGTTTTTCTTCATTTTTTGTTTTGATTGTTTGTTTTTGATTCTATTGTTGGGTTTGGGTATCAGTTGAGTGATTAAGTAGCTTTAGTTAAACAATTCAACGAAAAAGAAATAATTAATTGTTTTTGCTGGTTAATTGATTGTATTCAGAAATTTGACCATGTGAAGAGCAGATTGAGCTCTGAAATTGCTTTACGTAAGAAAATGAATGAACAAATTAATTTGGGGCCGAGAAATTTGGACAGTAAATACCAGTACCGAAAGGGTTTGAAACAGCGATGAAACCCACTAGTGAAATCTGATTACAATGAGCGTGTAACCTAAATTAGCGAGGTTCAGAGCTCACCGGAGAAGGAAGAGACGAGAGAGAACTGCGCGGAGAAATGGGAGGAGGGGCAGGAAACAAACGCCTTGGAGGCGGTGAGAGAGCATCGGACTGAGGAGGCATTGGAAGCTCGGAGGCAGGAGGCGAAGGGCGAGGCGGCGGAAAGAGAGACGAGAGTGAGCGCCATTGCTCGAGAGGAGAGGAGACTGAACTGGAGCTTCTTCTTCTCTTTCCTTATCCTTCAGATAAGGCGAAGTTCTCGGCCCAAAAGAAACTTCCCATACACCCGGTTCACGTAGTTAATTTATACACCATTATAAGCTGAAGAAGAATTTTCTAATTTGAACAATAAATTGTATGGAACAGGTCTATGCGAATTAATATTCTTCTCCTTGCTCAGCTCCACTCACTATCCAGCGTCAAAATTGTTTCTGGATAAGAAAAAGGCGGGAGCTCAGTCCAAACCTTCTTCCTTCCCTCTAATGGCGTCTCCCTCTCCTTCTCCTACCTCACCTCTCTTATCCTCTCCATTTCGTTCCTCTCAGTTACTTTCGCCTTCTCAAGACTCCGTTGTTCCAATCACGCCCAAGAGATCCTCCCCTCCAGTGCTTAGACTTAACAGGAGAGATTTGATTCTGGGTATTTCGTTGAGTTCTTCGTTGGTTTTGAAGGCCCCGTTGAAAGCGGAGGCGAGAGAGGTGGAAGTGGGTAAGTATCTCCCTACATCTCCGTCCGACCCGTCGTTCGTCGTCTTTAAGGCCACTTCGAAAGATACTCCCGCTCTTCGTGCCGGTAAAGTTCCATCCTTCTTCAAAACAAATGCTTTCTTCTTCAAAATAACTCCCAATTTGATAATTTCAGGGAATGTGGAGCCGTACAAGTTTCTTCTGCCGCCGACGTGGAAACAAGCGCGAGTGGCCAACATTCTTTCGGGCAACTACTGCCAGCCGAAATGCGCCGAGCCATGGGTGGAGGTGAAGTTCGAAGACGAGAAACAGGGGAAAGTTCAGGTCGTTGCTTCTCCGTTGATTCGGCTGACTAATAAACCGAATGCCACCATTGAAGACATTGGAAGTCCGGAAAAGCTCATTGCTTCGCTCGGTCCGTTTGTGACTGGAAATACGCTTGAGTCTGACGAGCTTGTAGAAACCTCTGTTGAGAAGATTGATGGACTCACGGTAATAATTAATATGTTAATTAAAGAGTTAATTAATTATTCAATAAAAAAAAGTAATTAATGTGCACTAGAAAGTAGAAAACTTTTATTCAAAAAAAAAAGTTGAAAACTGAGAAATTTTCCAAGAACTCAGTATAGTTTTACATATATGTAAAAAAATCAATTTTGCGTTTGGACGGGGGGGGGTATTATAAGCCCTCTCCAAATTTCCTCAAAAAAAAAAAATCAATTTTTTTTTTTTTCATTTTCAGTGAACTTTCTAGACTCTTGACTTCCAAATTTTCAAAAAATGACCTGTAATTCACTTTTCGAATAAAATAATAGATTGATTGTATTAAATGTATAAATTCTCACGACAATTTCCGAAATCAGAATTTTTTTTATGAATGACAAACTAAAAGTAAGAACATCATTAATATTTTAAAAATTAAGATGATTTTTTTCTATAAATCCGAGAAAATAGAGAAAAATTTCGAAAAGATTTACTTTTGTTTATTTAATTAATTCTGATGTGATCTGTTGCTTAAATGCAGTATTACACGTACGTATTGGAGACTCCATTTGCACTTACAGGAACTCATAATCTGGCGAAGGCTACTGCGAAAGGAAATACGGTAGTTTTGTTTGTGGTCAGTGCGAGTGATAAGCAGTGGAATTCTTCACAAAAGACGTTGAAAACTATTGTCGACTCGTTTCAGTTGTAATTAATTTGGGGAAATGAGGGTGGTAATGGTAAATATATATGACATTGTTTTGTAATTTAAATAGAAGAGAATACAATTATACAAAGGGGGTTTTGGAGAGTTACATGTTTATTTTGTGAAAATTGTTATAGGACTATATATTCAATCATGGTTTTTTAATAAAATAAAATCAATTTTTTGTTGTGAAATGGTAGTGAATGTAGTTCAAAATATGTGTGTAGATGTTTTGAAATAATAATTCCACTTTTGATATTTTCTTGTAATTTTTTTTTTCTTGAGAGGAGTATGGTGGAGATGTAATTTTTTGTTAATTATAGTCACTTCTATTAAATACTAAAATTAAGATTTTTCAAAGTCTCCTTTCGTATGCTCAAGCATGGTAACAATTTATGCAGGAACCATATCAATAAAGGATCTCAAAACAAAGAAATTTTGGCAGAAAAAAAATAATATCTCATTGAGTATCATTACCGATTAAAAAATAAGAGAGGAATTTAATCAAAATTTGTCATATATGTATGTAAACTTGGTATCTATCGATATATCATGAGCATCGCAAGAACATGAATAGAATTGAGTCATTTATATTCATGTGATATGACCTATCAAGAATGTATAAGACTATCTGTAATCTAAGTATATTTATACAAACAAATAATGGTCTTAAAAAACTAATGATCAATATAGGTTAAAATGTTCCTACATCTAATTATCTGATAACTGAAACAGTTAATTTCTTGTGCATAAAATCCGACGGTTGAGATCTTCACATTCAGATCTTAGATCCCCAAACTTTCCGAAATTGGTGGAACTTCCTCAACCGTTAATCGAACTGATAGACGGCCAGGATCGTTCCACGATAAACGATGCAGTCTTTTTCGCGTGTGGCGCGACGTTTGAAGATCTTGGGCTGTTTTACATTTTGGACCTCGGAAAGATAAAAAGCTTTTTTATGGTTGTCACCTTGAAAATATATGAATTAATAACAATTTGGAAGATCAATACAAACTTTACAAACCAGTTCACATACGTACGGCCTGCACATTTCTCAAAACACAAAGAAAAAAACATTTTACAGAGAGAGAAATGGTTGAAGAAAATAAGAAGAGATGTATCTGTACAATGCTTGGCTTGCGTTTCCAGTGGCAGAGGAGGCGAAGAAAGAGAAGGAGGGGTTCAGATCCGCCGTTAAATCGGCCAAGGAGGCTTAGAAGAGGGACGATCCCGATTCAGTGCGAGATACTCTCAAGTGGATTCCGATTCTTGCTATGTGAGCTTTTGTTTTTCGACTTTTATTTAGTTTTCTTCGTCTGTCTGTTTGTTGCATTCCATTCCAGATTCTTCGTCTTAATTACTTCTGCTCGTTTCTCTCTGTTTTTTGCATGCATGGACGAATCAGTTCTTATGTTCTTCTTCTTCTTCTTTTATTATTATTATTATTATTATTATTATTATTATTATTATTATTATTATTATTATTTTATTTTATTTTTTTTATTTTTTTTTTTTTTAAGATCCCGATCGTTCATTTGTATCTTCGTTTAACTTCTGATTTTGATTTCTAAATTTTTATTAATATATATGTATTCATAAAAAATAAAAAATAAAAATATATATATATATACACACACACATGTAAATATATATTTTATTTTAGTTATATTTGCTAAAATTTAATCCATTTAGAATAAATTTTTGTAAGAAAATTATACAAATAATGGATGAGATATTATAAATCATGTCTTATGGTGGTTAAAAAAAAAGGAAATCAAACTATCAAAATAAGTCTTGTAAAATATCTTATTCCTGTTTAATTTGACTTATCAGGAGGGCTGATTTGAAAAAATAGAATCCAGAGAGGTACAAAAGGAGAAAAGAGGAGAGAGAGAGAGAACAAAGAAGCGCCAAAAAGAAGAGGAAACTTTTTATCATTATTTTCGCTTCGTTCTGTTATAACGACCGTCTGAGGTGGCAATGGATTTGACGTCGAGCTGCTCCGCCGTATTACCGCTGGTGGTAGAATTGGACAAGAAGGATGCGGACTCACCTTTCGCCTCCGTCGATCCATTGCTCGTTCAGGCGCTGCAGAACCCTAGGCATCGCATTACAGGTTCGCGATTATGATTTTTTTGTTTTCTTGATCGTTTTTTTATGTGCTGGATTGTTAGATCTAGTTGTTTCTTGGCCTTTTATTATGTTGAAGTTCATAGAAATTGTATTAATTAAGGATCTGCATTTCTTGTTTTGATCCAATTTTGGGTTCAGAATCGCTGGCATTGGATTAACGATTCCCCTTTATCCATATACTGATGAAAGGAAATACAAGATGGCCGTTCTTTAATCCATAAGACTTATCTTAATTTCATAAACTTCAATAATTGGCCATGGAAATTGATTCCATTCCAAACTTCATACCTCCTTCAATTCAAGAATTCAAATCTTGATTATTTCACAACATAAATCTCTAGATCAAATCTACCTATTCAACCTAATTTCAAAAACACAAAAATCAACGTCATACATTCCAATTTCCGATTTCAGTTTTAAGGATGGAACTAGACATCCAGCAATTCATCCAGAACCCCGACTTACATCACTTCGAATTCCCGCAATTCCCGACCTCCTTCCTCAAACGCTGTGCGCACAGAGTGGCCCAGCACTACGGCCTGCAAACATCCTCCTCAGAAAAACTCAACAAGTACAACTGCTTCAAAAGCACAGTCATCGCCAAAAAGTCCTCCGAAATCCGGTTCCCGCCCATCGGCCTCTCTCAAATCCCTCCAGTTAAAACGGAGAGGAACAGAGAGAAGAAGATTGTGATTTTGTCGAGGAGGGAAAATGTTGGGGTGAAGAGATCAGGGGGAATGGAGAGGATTGAGAGGACGGAAATGGAGAGGAAAGAGGACTATGAGAAAGCTAGGGCAAGGATATTTGATGGAAAGAATGGAGAGGAACAGGAGAAGTGTGGAACTGGAGAGGATCAGGTGGGAAGGGAGAAGGCTGTTACTGTTACGGCTGGAGAGAATTCGAGTGGTAGTAATAATGGTGGGGGTAATAGGGTTGCGATATTTAAGGATCATTTTAAGGACCGAACCGATCCGGATTTTGATCGCAGGTATTTTTTTTTTTTTTTGAATAATTATTTTTAAATATTTGAAATGGTATAATATATATACCGTATTTTTTATATTTTAAATATTTTTATTTTTAGTATGATATATGTATAAAGTACTTTTAAAATAATATATGTATAATCTACTTTTAATATAATTATTTATTATTTTATTTTTGGGACATGATATGTCACGACGGCACTGTAGCACGCCGAATCACGACGACAGTATATATAACTAATAACCAGTGTTAAAAACAATATATATAATTCATGTTTTGTAACAGAAAACAGTATATAAAAAACAAAATAGTATATTAAAACAGTATATACAAATTCCAAAAGCAAATAATGCTTAAAGAACAAAAATATATCTAAAACAATGAAAACAATATTTATAAAAAAATAATACATTGAAAAGTGAAAAAACGTCATGATTCGGCGTGCTACAGTCGTGAATCGTGATATCACATTTTCCTTTATTTTTTTATGTTTAATATAATATATGTATAAGTACTTTTAAAGTAATTATCTTTAAACAAATCGAGTTGATTTAAAGACATATATTTCTAGTAGTCTGTTTTTATGATAATTTTCTAGTTTCGAGAATTTAGAAGATCGGCAAGGCAAGAATTTTTCGATATTGATGATGATTTTATATTCTTGTTACTCGCTATTTATTCCATAAGAAGAAATCGTAAATATTTGAACTAGTATATACACCCTAGTATTTTTAGTTTTTATATTATGAAAGATTTTTTTAATTTTGTACAAAATTTGTAGGAGGAATTTTGCTGTGGGGCCCCAAATTGGTGTACAGCCTCACGTATTGCAATACGGTCCAATTTCACCGTACACGATGATGCCTCCTAACCTGGAATTCAATTATGCGTACAATCACAATTCTAATTTCGTGCAATATCGTTGCCCCATTTATTTCACGTTAGAGGTATTCATTTATTCTATTTTTTTTAATTTATGAAAAGATTACGATTTTTTATATATTTATTTATTTTGAAATTTGATTTTATTTTTATGTAGGGTATGGCTTATCCGCAATATCAGCAACCGTTGAGATATTAGCAAGTGGTAAACGGCTAATTGTTTGGTGGTAGACTAACTTAGAGAGTGAGGATAATTTGATATATATTTTGCGGTTTTTTGGTTATTGGTAGAATTAATGTTGTGAAAAAAAAATGATGGTAATAAGTAAATTCTGGTTTGATATTATTAGTACGGTTTTGGTTTAATCTTGTTTTTGCTATTTGTTGTGAAATATTTGCATGGTTAATGGTTATGCATAATGCATTGCTTAATATTTGGTTTCAAACTTGTTTGAAATCTTAATATATATAAAGTATGGTGAAATGAAAAGCAACAAATATGAAATGATAGATATTGTCATATATATAAGCTTTTATGCTTGTAGAATACAACTTCATTGGAATTATTGCTTTTCAGTTTTCATCATACTTAGTTACAACTTAAGATTTTAATCAAGTTATACTATATTTTGCATATGTTATAATAGTTATATTATATTTCATTTTCTGAGTTGAAATAAATGAATATCACTTTGTTGGTAGAAGAAGCAAAATGCAATGGTCATTGTGTTGGTGATGCCATCTATGACACATCATGTTTTTATACGGCTACAGCGGTTTTTGATTTTCCTCATACCTACTACTCTCTTTTGAAGCTATCTTTGAATTTTGGTCATCTCAACGAACTCTATCCTCTCCTCTCTACAAAACATGAAACGTCAAGACACCTCTCTTATACGTTGTAGTTTGCACCTTCCAATAATGGAGGTCCAAATACAAAGCTCTAGAATCATACCTCCACAACACGACTCACAAAGCTTCCCCAAAAAAGTCCCTCTCACAATTTTCGACCGTTTCGCAACTAACATTCACATTGCGGTCATTTGGGCCTTTACTCCACCTACACCGACCAATGAAACCCTTATTAATGGCCTTTACAAAACCCTTCAATATTTTCCGACACTGACCGCCAAGCTTAACCAGAGTCAGGATGCCAAGCGGCCATGTCTAATCACAGGTGGCTTAGATGGCGGTGCGCTATTGGTCGAAACCATCGTGAATTCCAAACTATCTGATCATCTGCCATTGGAGCCAACTCCTGATTTTCTAAAGCTACACCCTTCGGCCGATGATCCGGATCACCTGCACCAGGTCCAGATAAATCGGTTTAAGGATGACGGAGTGATTATCTCCACGACCACCCATCATCGCGTGGCTGATGGTCAGTCTATGGGCCTATTTTACACCACTTGGGCGAGGATGGTCCGTGGTGAACCAATGGATCGGTTACCGGTGTATGACCTGTCTTGGCTCAAACCACGAAGTCCTCCAAGATGCGAGTTCAATCATTGGGGCCAGGAGTTTGTGCCGGTCGACCAAAACGGGTCCACGGTGGACCGAGTTGATGTTGATCCGAGTGAGATAACTAATGTCTTGTTGCGTTATCCTAAAGAGTTTATCGAAAAACTGAAGGTCAAGGTGAAATATGAGTATACGACCTTCGAGACCGTGTTGGGCTATGTTTGGAGGAAGATATCTATAGCTCGAAGGTTAAAAGATGAAGAACTTGCACAAATTAGGATAGCAGTAAATGGTAGGACGAGGATTAAACCGCCCGTGCCTCGTGAATTCGTGGGAAATTTGGTGGTGAGTGCGTATTCTAAATCGAACATAAAGCAATTGATTGCAGGTGGAGTGACATATGCAGCTAAATTAATACACGAGGCGATAATCAAGGCCGATAATAATTACATACAGTCCTTTATAGACTTCGGAGAGTTGTACGGCTCTAAGGAGCTTGTGCCGGTATATGACCGAGATGGTATAATCAACAAATTAAACAATTTCCATAAAAAAACTCAAGTTCATTAAATCTAAAGTGATTGTTTCTACTTTCAAACATTTCATACGTTATATTGACAGGTAATGTAGTGTCGCCAAAACTAGCGGTTGACAGCTGGCTGGGGCTCAGGTTTGAGGAGGTGGATTTTGGAGGCGGAGCAGGACCGAACGCATTCTTGCCAACGTGGGTCCCATATGAGGGAGTGATCATGTTTGTGCCTAATTTTGACAAGGCGGGAGGTCTCGGTGTGTTTGTCACAATGCTTGTGGAGCATGCCAAGTTGCTCAAGGAAATCTCTCACTCCATGGATTAAGCTTGTCTTTTCATATTTCTATTTGCTAAAACCATTTTGGGATCCAACACTTGAACAAGTTATGAGTTGTAAACAGTTCTTATTTTAGCATAATATAATTTGTTAGAGATAGAGGGACCCAATTCACTTTTGGGGATAGATTAAATGCGCTCACAAGTTAGTTTATATAGAGAAGGCTATTGTAAATCTCTTTACTATTAATCAATTATATTTAATAAATCTCAATTATAAATTTCAACATGATATAAAAAGCCATGTGAATACACTATTGTATTATTATTTAGTTAATGCTAGATCTAATATTGTCAAAAAGAAAATAATGATAGTAAATAATTTTTGTGGTCTGATCATATACGAGTATCAAGCTGAAGGTCCCAGACTCTTCTAATCATCAGCTTGTATCAGAAAATATTTCTGATTCGATTTTTTTTCTTCTGTGAAATTCAATTCGATCTTTTTCTATATTGTGTTTAATTGATGATCATCATATAATATATATGCATTATTTATATTATTTTTTATATGTATTCTATCTATTCTGGAATTTTAGTAGCACATGTATAATTTATACGACTAAAGAGGAGTATGGAGTTTTAGTTGACTTATTTGACGATATGGCATTTGATGCATTTGGACTATGGAGTATGGAATCGCCGAAGGTTGAATACAAGTAGTCATAAAAGTCGTCTACAAACATACAAATCTTACGTGTCATAATTTCATCAATTTAGTGTTGAAACCCAAAAATAAAAGGATGGATCAAATACATTTTTCTTCCTCAAACCTACTCTCTCTTTTGGATCTACATTTGATGAGCAACACTCATACATCCACATGGCATGCATCGTTCATCCTCACCTTGATCATCATCCCACCAACACCTCTCTATAATTACATGGATTTTCTCCTTTTCAAAACCATGCACAAATAAAAGAAACTCATTTCTCATTAGTCAAAAAGATAAGTCGTTTCTCATATTTGTCTACTTGCACCCTTCCATGGAAGTCCAAATACAAAGCTCTAGAATCATACCACCACAACATGAACCCGATAAGTTTCTGCGTAAAACGCCCCTAACTATATTTGATCGTTTTGCACCGAACATTCATATCGCGGTTGTTTGGGCCTTCGCTGCCCCTACACCAACCAATGAAACGGTAATTGATTGTCTTCACAAAACCCTTAGATATTTTCCGACCCTGACTGCCCAACTTAACGAGAATCAAGTCGGCGAACACCCATGCCTTATCATAGATGGCTTAGGTGCTGGTGCACTATTGGTTGAAGCCACAGTAAACTCTAAATTATCAGATCACTTACCGCTTGAGCCGACTCCTGATTTCCTAAAGCTACACCCTTCAACTGATGATCCAGTTCACGTGTTCCAGGTTCAGATAAGCCGGTTCAAGGATGAAGGGATGGTTATTTCCACAACGGCTCACCATCGAGTGGCTGATGGCCAGTCTATGAGCTTATTTTTCACCACATGGGCAAAATTGGTCCGTGGTGAACCAATCAACCGGTTACCAGTGTATGACCTATCTTGGCTCAAGCCACGGAGTCCTCCAAGATGCGAGTTTAACCATTGGGGCAAGGAATTTGTTCCGATCGAACCGTACAAAAATGGGTTCACCGTGGACTATCTTACTGTCGATCATAGTGAGATAACCAACATCTTACTTCGATATCCTGATGAGTTCATCACTAAACTAAAAGCCGAGGTGGAAAACAAGTACACCACCTTTGAGACCATCTTAGGCTACATATGGAGGAAGGTAACCATCGCGCGAGGTTTAGAGGATGAAGAAAACACAATGATCAGGCTAACTGTTAATGGCAGGAGGAGGCTAAAACCTCCTGTCCCTAATGAATTCTTTGGCAACTTGGTGGTCAATGCGTACCCTAAATCAAACGTGAAGCACTTAATTGCCGGCGGAATCGCAGGCGCTGCGAGGTTGATACACGAAGCAGTAATCAAGGCTGATCATAATTACCTGCAATCCTTCATAGACTTCGGAGAGCTGTCTGGCGATGAGAAGCTCGTGCCAATATATGATGTTGGTGGTATGTTCAACATTTCCAATTAATTAATATACTTAAAGTCGATAGAAGAATATAATTTTTAACGTTACGTACATTCCATTTTGACAGGTAATGTCGTGTCGCCAGAACTGGAGGCGGATAGCTGGCTAGGGTTCAGGTTCGAAGACGTGGATTTTGGCAGTGGGGTAGGACCGAGCGCGTTCTTACCTACGTGGGTTCCGTATGAAGGGCTAGTAATGCTTGTTCCAGGCATGAGTGAGGGAGGAATTGGCGTGTTTGTGACAACGCTTAGAGAGCACGTCGAGTTGCTCAAAGAAATCTCTCACTATATAGATTAATCTTGCCGGAATAATCCCTTCTTTAGTTGACTAAATTGCTTATTTGGTGGTTGGTTCAAGCTTTATTTAATAATTATTTTTGTTGTATGAAATAAAATATGATGAATAAATCAAAAATGCAATTTAAATATTTCTTATTTGCTGTTATCACTTGTGAGTCAACTCAAAATCAATGCACCTAGAAAGATTTTTGAATGTTTACTTATTATAAAGGAAAAAAGAAATTGGGCCAAGCTATTTGAAAATGGGACTTACTACAATGTCATAAAATTATTACTCATTCATTACTATATAGGACCCACTTATCATTTATATTTACTGCACGTGATATTTACCACTAAAATTTAATATTTTTTTCTACTGTGGATCTCACTTACCACTACGGTTCAAATTTATCAACCGCCTTAAGTGCGAAATAATTTTATAGCATTTTGGAGTTTTTCTTTGAAAATCAGTCTAAAAACTCATATTGGGTCTCTGAGCTTTCTTTAGTTGAATAAATAAAAAGTATAATCCAGTTTGACTATGAATAGAATCAATCATTATTGGTTCTCCGGTAATACCTCCGATGTAATGTATCTAACAAACACCCAACTGCAAGAAACCTACAGTCACTCGCCACGTATCCAAAGACATCCTCAGAACAAACCACTGTATACTCACGAGAGTGAACAGACCGCACAAACGTGCTCCAGCCTCTTATCTCTTTTTCTCTTCTGCCCATTTACAGTGAAGAAGATAAATTACTTTATAAACTACACTCTCTATTGCATACTTTCTTCTTCCTCAGAGCTTCCAACAATGGCTTTGGCCCGCCACGTGGTAGCCATGCCATACCCAGGCCGAGGCCACATCAACCCAATGATGGTCCTGGCGCGCCAGCTCATCGCTCGCGGCGTCCACGTCACCTTCGTGGTAACACAAGAATGGCTGAGCCTCATCAACTCGCCTCCTGAAGAACTCGACCTTCGAACCATTCCGAACTGCATTCCATCCGAAAATGGCCGGGCCCAGAACTTCCAGGAGTTTTTAGAAGCGGTGTACACCAAGATGCGTGGGCCGTTTGAGGAGATGATGGACGGATTGGAAGCCGGCCCGCCAATGGCGATTGTTGCGGATACGTATCTTCCTTGGGTGGTTGAGTTGGGGAAGGACAGGGGCATTCCTGTAGTTTCGGTTTTCACCATGTCTGCGAGTTTTTTCTCTATTTTGTTGAACTTTGAGAAGATTCCCCCGCCGGATAATTATTCCTTCCCGATCAGAGGTAATTTATTAAGTTTATGCGTTTATTTTGCTTTAATTTCTTTAATTTTTTTTGTTCGAATTGTCGACAGAGAAAGATGAAAGCTTGGAGAAATACATTTCGAATCTTTCGTCAATAAAACTTTCTGATGTGGATCCAATGTTTATTGTACCGGTACTTCTCAAGCTTGCGCTACAAGCAATCACTGCATCGAAAGAATCACAATGCATTATTTTCACCTCATTTTACGAACTTGAATCTCGTGTTGTAGATTCATTAAAAAAAGAACTCAATTTACCTATTTACACACTCGGCCCTTCAATACCTTACATGATTGAACCCAAAGATGAATATAATCAGTTAGCTTGGTTAAATTCGCAACCTAAAGGCTCAGTCTTGTATGTTTCTCTTGGGAGTTTTCTTTCGGTTTCACCGTCGCAATTAGAGGAAATCGCGATAGGGGTGCGTTTGAGCGAGGTTAAATTTCTTTGGGTAGCTAGAGAAAATGTGTCTTCAGTTCAAGAATTGTGTGGAAACAAAGGATTGGTTGTTTCATGGTGCGATCAATTGAACGCCTTGAAAAATCCTTCGATTAGAGGGTTTTTAACGCACTGTGGGTTTAATTCAACACTGGAGACTCTGTTTTGTGGAGTTCCAGTGCTCTGTTTCCCCATTTTTTGGGACCAATTGATCGATCGAAGCCTTTTGGCTGACGAATGGAAAATTGGGGTGGATTTGAGGGGTAAAATGGGGAAAGATGGAATTGTGAGGAGAGAGGAGATTGCGAAAGCGGTGAGAGAATTGATGGATTTGGGAGAAGATTGTGAGATGAGAAGAAGAGCTTTGCATTGGAGAGATGTTTGTAATAAAGCGATTGAGAAGGACGGATCGTCCTTTGATTCTCTGAGTAGTTTTATTCATGAATTTATTGATCAAAATTAAGTAGAGAAATGAGTAGCTAGCTAGTTGAAAATTTGGAGTGATTGTTTTTTGTTTGTTCACTATTTAATGAATGATTTTCCCACAATTTTCCTCTGGTGAAAATATCTCAATTTTGTTATCAACATTCTCGTCCATAATAATGTTTTCTTTCAATCCATTAATTGTAATTGGGTGCTGATAAATCACAGAGTTATTGTAGCGACATTATAGCGACAGTATATAAAAACTGAAAACAGTATATATAAACATATGAACTGAAAACAAACAGTATATAAAAATTCATTATATAAAATAATATATATTTAAAAAAAATAAAAACAGTATATACAAGCATATAAACTGAAAACAAATAATATATATAAATTCATTCGGTAAACAATATATATTTTAAAAAAAATGAAAACGGTATATATTGTATATTGGAACGTGAACGTAAGAAAACAGTATATAATTTCAATCCGTCACTACATTATCGATGATTTCCAATTTGGCTAATTGTAAATAGTCCGAAGCAAAATATAATAAAACTTCTTCACTCCCACAGTCCCACTCACCACAGTCCCACTCAGCATTCCTCTATAAATCCTCTTCACAAAACAAAACTCTCAACTCACACTTCCACACTCAAACCAAACCAAAAACACCATACAAGTTACAACAATGGCGTCTCTCATTTCATCTCAATGCCACGTGGCAGCCATGCCTCACCCGGGGCGAGGCCACATCAACGCCATGATGAATCTCTGCCGCCTCCTCTCTTCTCACAACGACGGTTTCCTCATCTCCTTTGTGGTAACCGAAGAATGGCTCTCCATCCTCTCTTCAGACCCTTCTCCCCCTTCTAATGTAAAATATCGTACGATTCCCAACTGCATTCCGTCTGAGCGGGGCCGAGCGGCTGACATGAACGGGTTTCTGGAAGCTGTTCAGACCGAAATGGAGGTGCCGTTTGAACACCTTCTTGATCAATTAGACCCGCCAGTGAAGGTATAATGACTGAAAATTCTTGTTTTCTCAAATTTCTTTCATTATTTTCAATTTAATCTTCTTTTCAGGCGATTGTGGGAGATACGTTCTTGCCATGGGTGGTGAAGGTGGGGAATAGAAGACACGTGCCGGTTTGTTCCTTGTTTCCAATGGCGGCTTGTATGTTTTCTGCATTGAACAACTATGAATTGTTGCCGGTTCCAAAGGCCGTTAATGGAGGTTTTCCGGCGCAAGATATCCTATCCGGTATGAAGGAAATTTTATTTTACTTTCTGAAGTGAATGTATGTGTGGGAAGTCGTAGAAAAGAGATGTAGGTGTTAAGTGCGAGATTCTGATGAGCAGAATTTTTTGGATAGAGTTCTTTAACGTATAAATTTGATAAGTGTATTGTTGACTTGCACCTATACCTATAGAATCTTTTGTTGACTGGGCTAAGTTTATATTTTGGGCCAAGTTTCTATTTTATATTTATAACTTGTTTATATTTTGGGTCAAGTTTCTATTATGTATTTATAACTTATATACTAACATATATATATATATATATATATATATATATATATATATATAAGATATATATATGTACATATATTAATTTATTAATATACAGATATAATATTATATTAATGTATAATGTATTTAAACTGACATACTTTTTTCTTTTTTATAGAGTACAATGATCACCCTTTGGAGAAATACATTCCTGGTTTACATCCTCTAAAATCCAGGGATCTAAATACTGTTTACACCGTAAAACCGATAAACAAAATTCTACAATCCTTCCCTTGGATTCAAAAGGCTCAATACCTTATCTTCACCTCATTTTATGAACTCGAGTCGAACCTTTTTGACTCACTAAAATCACAAATCCCTTGTCAGATTTACCCTATTGGTCCATGCATTCCTTATAACTCTCCCAAAAAAGAAGAAACAAAATTAAATGAAGGCTATTATATTACATGGCTAGATTCTCAGTCTGAAAAGTCGGTTTTATACGTGTCTTTGGGTAGTTTTCTGTCTGTTTCACCAGCTCAGAGTGATGAAATTGCAAATGGTTTAGCCTCAAGTGGGTTCAAATTTTTGTGGGTCGTTAGAGATAATGACTCTAGGGTTCAAGAAATGGTTGGAAAGACTGGTTTAATCGTGCCATGGTGTGAACAACTAAAGGTGATGTGTCATCCTTCTATTGGAGGTTTTCTAACACACTGTGGATGGAATTCAACGCTCGAAGCTGTTTATGCTGGTGTGCCAATGCTGACATTTCCAATATTTTGGGACCAGGATGTGGATAGCCGGCTTATTGTGGAGAAATGGAATATCGGTTTGAGTTTGAAGGATGAAATGAGGAAAGATGGAATTGTTGGAAGAGAGGAAATTGAGAAAAATGTAAGGAAATTAATGGATTTGGGTGGAGACGTTAGTAAGAAGTTGAGGAATGAGAGTTTTAAATTGAAAGAGGTGGCTCGTAAAGCGATAGAGAAGGGCGGGTCTTCTTATAACAATCTCAATTCTTTTGTTGAAGGCATCCTTTCTTCTAAGTGAATCAGAAAATTTGTGATTGATTCTTATTTTTAAATTTTTAGATGACGAACAATTTAAGAAGTGTTTAGGTAACTCTACCTCTTGAAAGAAAATGTATTCTTATTCTGAAAAACAAATGTTTATCAATATACTAAAATTTAGCTTCTGAAATTTATTTGGGGTGCATCACTTTAATGATGTTGAAAATCAATAAATGTTTGTTAAAATCACGTCTTTGGCATATTAATTGTTAATTAGCTGTCAAACCCAATATTTAGTATTTTTAATTTGTTATGATATCAGTTGTTAAAACCCAATGTTTAGTCTGCACAGAGATCATCGCACGTATGACTCTCTCATGTTCATGCATAATGGGTTGCTTTCATGCTCTTTTCATTTTTACCATGAATACCAAATCTTATTGTTGTGATGACTATTTCTATATAAATATAACTTAATCTCATTATTGTATGAGCCATTTGAAACATAGAATACATATTGTTAAAAAGTGTTTACATAGAATGGCAGATATTGGAATGAACCAATATAAATTGAGAAAAAATGAAGAAGTTAACTGATTTTGAATGCGCTCTTCTCATGGAAATAGGAATTTGAGAAATGAAAGTTTGAAATCAAAGGATAATAGAAAATTGATGTAACTTTTGTTATAATGATCTTAATGCATTCTTTAATTTTTTTTATCCCAAATATTAAATTTTTAGATAACAAAGCTAATTGAGAAGTGGTTTAAATATATTTTGTTAGAAAGAAAATGTATTTTCATTCTGAAAAATTAAATGTATTTTAAGATATGAAATTATACTCTCAATTCTTCATGCTTTACCTTTTTTTTACTTAGTTACTACTTTCGTAAAACTATTTGGTATGCACGACTTAATGATATTGCAAATCAATAAATTCCTCTTCCACTTTTTCCCATGATTAATGTATTTCTCATCTAAATCAAGTATTAATTCTCATGCAAAATGTTAATGTCTAACCAAATTACTCCAATACCTCAAAATTAGCATCAACTAAACCCAAATACCACAAACCCCATTACACGATCTTTGGATATAAAAATATATATAAAATGTAAGAAATCAAGTATACACAAACTTGACTAAGCACGGATTGACTAAATTTACTACACGGAAAATACTTTTCATATATTCTTGACCAGTTTAGAAACCACTATTATCAGAGCTTAATCTTAATTTTGATGGCACAAAACATGAATATTTTTATAGAATTCAAATAATTCAAGGGCAAAACAACAACAAAGTAATCATATATCTGATAGCATCATAGTCATAAGTTGCGTAACAGTACATACCAGCTGGCAATTGGGGCCTGTATTGATTTTATCAATTTTTCGCCCATTTTTAGGTTAATTTCCCGATTTTTTAGGATTAGTTTAACAATGTACCAAATACAAAATGTATCATAATAGTTTCTGTGACATAATAAATAATAATAGATATTAAAAAGAGAAATTGTAAGGTTAGTTATACAAAGAGAAATTGTAGGTGGTGGAGTTTTGGTCAAAGGTTAGAATTTAAACTGGTACATATCAACATGGGCACTGCTTCAGATAACAAGTAACCTTAATTAAAAGAAAACTGGAAAATATGATATTGTTATATTTAGTATATTAGAGAAATAGACTTCAGACTCATTCATATAATAATACAATATATATCAATTTCAAATATCTACTGTATTTGTACCATTCTTAGTACCACATATTGTTATGTTTGTCAAAAATCTATACTTTTTGTTTCACATAGAAACAAATAATAACTATAATAATTTCTCATAGCTAAGGGTTCAGATATGGAGTGCCAGCATTTTGGAGCGTCAAGCAGCGCCCGATTACAAAAGGTATGATGAAATTACAAAAAAGTATTTTTGTAGACACAAAATGTATAGTGAAATTACAAAAAGACATATTTTCAAAAAGATATATTTATATACATAAAAGATGGTGTTTATGTGTATAGCTAAAACTGTATGGTGGGCGCTTCTGAGCACTCCAAAAACTGAACACTCTGAATAATTTCTCATAGCTAAATTAAACAAGATATTAGATCATTTCATTTGTGCCTCTCTCTCATGAACATGCATAATAGTCTTTACAACTCAACTAGCCGAGTTTTCATGCCATTTTCATTCTTACCATGGAGATTTAATCATATTAGATGGATGAGCATTGCTACATATCTCATTGTTATAAGAGCCATTTGAAAGAGACTAACATATTATGCTATTATATGAAAAACGAGTAAATTATGATGTTAGTTATCGGAAGAAACCAATATATTATTCAGGAAACTAAAAAAGTCTCTTTTTAAAAAAGCTAAAAATATCATTCAGTTTTTCCGCTTTGATAAACAATTGCAATAAATCTTCTACTACTTTGATGAATATTTCCAGTTCCAAGTCGATGTCAAAGAAGGTTCGAATTTGTCTGAACAATAGCCACATTTAGAGTGTCTCAGCTGAAAATTTTAGGGCTCAACTTAGTGTGTATTGTGAGTTTTAAGAAATAATTATGCATGCTGGACAGTTAGGGTTTGGACATTTCAATAAAAATAAAATTCATAAAACTAAAATTTAATTATAAACAAGTTATGGTTTGGTTTAATTCATTGGAGAAAAAAATAATAAACTTACCATTATAAATATTCTTATGAGAACTAAAAATAAAAGTCAAAACATTTTAACTACAATGTTCTTTGTGTAAAACTTAATCAATCTTCACTGAAATGTTTATTGGCGTGAAAACAGATAAAACAAAAAATGTATATGGTAAAATGGAACTATTGCTTACAAGCCAACGATATGCAAAACTGTTTATGTATAACTTTTCATGGTTTCATCATTTTCAGTAAGATTAAAAATTTCATAACATTACGAGAATGACACCTCCCTGTAAATATTTTCTTCTACTTTTTCCATGTGCTAGATTGGAAATAGAATGGCATGAAAAATTAATATTTATTTTTTGAAAAGTAGTTGTGTTGTGTGAATAACAAACAATATTTGCTTATGACATACTTATTTGAAAAAAGCCTAAATTTGTATTGGCTCGTGTTTTTTTGTAGAACTTGAAATTTGCAACAGTAAAAATCCCTAGTTATATATCCATCATCGTTAAATCAATCCCCTAGTTATATATCTATCATCTTTAAATTATACTTAGTTGGAAGAACTAGGCTTATTGTGTACATAAATGGGTAAAACTTACTCTGCATTATCTTAACTCAGGCATGAATCAAAATTATGATTGCAAAATATTATTTATTGAGAAGATTATACCAATTGAAATTGCAACAACTTAATAAAAAACCATTTAAAACTTTGTTCCTGCAGCTCAACCCTTTCAAAATCTCAGACCCTCCAATTTGCCCCTTCTAAGATCAAGTATATTAAATAAAGATTCCAGCTTTAATTATCCCTCATGGTTGTGTTCATCGTAAACATCTCAAAAGAGGAATAATTGCAAATTGGAATATTAAAGATACATTGCGTGAAATGTGACATAATTCTATAATTCAGGGCTAATTGATACACAGCTGGATTAAATTGAGGCTTAATTACCCAAATTGAATCATACTTTGGTTCGGCCGTTTGGGCAATGAGGGGGACCATATACCAATACCTAATCACATTCACAGCCATTTAAAACGAAAAAAAGGATCTTGCAATCTACCTTTTCCAATGACTGGCTGTTTAATTATCTGTAACAAAAGTTTTGGCCTCTTTATCCAAATTAAAAATCTCCCTTTTTTGCCCCAATTCAAGCTGAGAGTCGCTAAAAGGAGTACAGAGACGAGATCTGGAGATCCTAATAACGACCTAATCCTTGGAGCGCAAATCTTGAGGCATATCTAATCTGAGCTCATTATTGTTTAATTAAGGAGGTTGGTTAGAAGGATTTGAACAAGCCAAAAAGCCCAAAAGATTTGAACAAACAACTGAGAGGATGAAAGACTAACGAACATTTGAACTTGTTTTGATCAAAGGTTAGAGTTTAAACTGATAACATATCCATATGGGTACTGCTTCTGTGCTTCATATGACAAGTAATCTTAACTAAAAGAAAAATTGGAAAGTATGATATTGTTATATTTAGTACATTAGAGAAGTAGAGTTCAGGCTTATTCATATAGTTTGAAGATAACATTACTAAAACCGAAGAAACCACAATATAGACAATATATCAATATCAAATATATATTGTAGTAGTTGTACCATTGTTAGTACCACATATTGTTATGTTCATGTTCGTCAAAATTTATACTTTGCTGTTTCACGCAGAAAAAATAATAACTACAACAGTATAACTAAATTTAATAAGATATTAGATCATTTGATTTATGCCTCTCCCTCTCATGATCATGCATAATAGTCTTTACAACTCAAAGAACCAAGTTTTCATGCCATTTTCATTTTTACCATGGAGATTTAATCATATTGGATTGATGAGTATTTCTATATAAATTTAACTTTTATCTCATTGTTCTAAGAGTCATTTGAAAAATACCAATATATAATGTTTTTAGATGAAAAAAGAGTAAATTTGATATTAGATATCGGAAGAAACCAATATATTGATTACAAAACTAAATAAGTCTTGCTAAGAATATCATTCAGCTCCTTCAATTTTACAAACGCCCGCAAATAGTTCTCCGAAATTAGGGGGACTATTTCAGTTCCAAGCTGAGGTCAAGGAAGGGCTCGAAGGTGTCAGAACAACTCATCTACGTTTTTAACATCTCAGCATGAACAATTAGAGCTCAAATAATTAGGTTTATACTTTGAATAAAGAAATCTAAACCCTAAGAATTGTGTATGATAGGAATATACTTGTCCAAATCGTGCTACAATTTTTTCTTTCTTACAAACACAAAATCCTTGTCGAATGCTAAGATTTGGAAAATCAAGGCCCCCACGAAAATTCGCTTCTTCCTTTGGCTTCTACAAGCAAACCGATTACCCACCCAAGAAAAACTCATGCGTAAAGGGTGGCAAAGCATAGCTTCCTGCACATTGTGCTCTTCCGGTATAATGGAAACTGCCGATCACCTATTCACAACCTGTCCTTACAGTACGAGAGTTTGGAGTTACTTTGGAGCAACTCCGGACGCTAACACATGCTCAGTCTTCTCCTTCTGGCAAGAAACGAGAAGAATACAAAATACAGACTCTGATAAAAAAGAATGGGACCTCACGTGGGCGGCGGCATGTTGGAATATATGGAAGCAACGGAATAATCGAATCTTCAACAACCGGCGCGCTACACCGCCAATAACGGGAAGGATGGCATCGCAAGACGCACAACTCTGGTCTGACAATTACTAGCAAATAAGTGCGTTGGAATGGAGACCGATCTTGCTAGGTCTTAGGGTTTTTTCTCTTATTTCACAATGGTTGTGTTGTAATTCCCTAATTTATAAGCTGCCATCTACGAAAGCAGCCAGCCGCTATCTGTGTAAAAAAACTTTTTTATTTTAACTTTAATCAATGAAATCTCAAGTAGGCAATCGCCTACATGAGCTTCAAAAAAAGAATTGTGTATGATTGACTAGAATTTTAAATGTTGAGCCTCTTATTGTACCAAACCAGTTATGTTTTAAGTTAGGACTAGAATAATGCTCGCGCTTCGTAGTGAGTATTTCAATTTTAATAGTTATTTTAATATAATAATGTATAACTTACAATTATGAAAATTTAAAATTAAAATTTGTGAATCCATAATACATAAATAATACATGAGAATTCAAAGTTGTTGTCTTTGTTTTTCTTATATCATTATGTTTTAATATATAATTAAGTATTAATCAGGTTTAGATGAATGAGATAAAAAAAATACAAGATGATTTATTTCGAAAATTTTAGTTGAAACTACATAAGATTAAATTATAGATTATTAACTTTTAAAAAAATAAAAAATAATAATTATATTTTATATATGGAAAAATATGTATACTACATAGCAAAATGTAACATTACCATTTCAATCTAATAATGTATAACTTATAATTATAAAAATTCAAAATTAAAGTTTGTCAATCCATAGTACATAAATAATACATGAGAATTCAAAATTATTATTTTTGATTATCTTATATCATTATGCCTTGACATATTATATTAGAAAAATAAATTAAGTATTAATCAAGCTTAGATGAATGAGATCAGAAAAAATAAAATGAAAGATAATTTATTTCGAAGATTTTAATTGAAACTACATAAGCTTAAATTATAGATGATTAACTATAATTAATATTATATATGGGAAAAATATGTATATTACATAGCAAAATGTAGAATTACTTATTTTCTTCAAACTTTGTCACTACTATTTTTCTTACTTTTTTAGATGCTAAAATGGTATGAATTACACATATGTTATTATGAAACCCGTAATAGTAATATAATATCGTTTTCAATATTCTGAAATTTTGTTTGAGATGATTGTTGTCGCATAACGGAGATATAACACTGAACATTAATCTAACTAATCATGTGATATTATGATAATAATTTAAATTAAAAGCTAAGATTTGATAAACTTTTTGATTTGACGGCGGAGAGAAAATTGATAATATTCTCTTGAGAATTTTCAAAGAGGGGTAAAAGAATATGATAAGAGTAAATGAGCTTATCATGTTATTACATGTTCTTTTATATAATCTATATTCACATATTTTATCAAGAAAAAATGAAATTAAAATCATAACAATATGTCTTTATGTGATATTATGGTAATAATTTAAATGAAAAGCTAAGATTTCAAAAAAATTTGATACAACGGCCAAGATAAAATGCTCAAAGAGAGATGAAAAATAAGGTATAAGGTATAAGTTAATGAGCATATCATTTTTGTACATATTCATTTATATAATCTATATTCACATTTTTAGTAAAAAAAAAAAATTGGAACCATAACAATATGGAACTCAGAATAAAGAGAAAATTCCGACAAATTTATATTTGATGATTTTAACATGAGAAATAAATATTTCATTAAGAATTATAATTTTTTAAAGAAGAAAAAAAAATTATTTATATTTTAATGAGTAATTCATTAACTATTGATACATGTGAAATTATGGTAATAATTTAAATGAAAAACTAATATTTCAAAAAAAAAAATTATCCAAAGGCCGAGATAAAATTGACAATAGTTCTCTTAAAAATGATCAAAAAGAGATAAAAATAAGGTATAAGTTATAAGTTAATAAGCATATCATTTTTGTACATCTTCTTTCATGTAGTCTACATTCATATATTTTAGCAAGAAAATAAATTTGAACCATAGCAATATGGAACTCAAAATAAAGAGAAAATTTCAACAAATTTATATTTGATGATTTTAACATTAGAAATAAAATATTTTTGATTAAGAATTATAATTTTTTAAAGAAGAAAAGAAAAATTATTTATGTTTTAATGAGTGAACTCTTCATTAATTATCGGTATTAATAATTGAACATAACTTTGCACCATGATTCATTGAAACCATTTGATTAAGATCTGATGGTCATAAACAACTCATAACGATTCTCATTAAATCGGATATGGAGCACAAAACACTAATTTGACCAATCATATGCTTATGTTTTAATATCCACACAAATATTGCCACAAAATATCAATAAATTTAAGAAAATAAATAGCTAAGATTCGACAAAAAAATTAATCGAACGGTGGAGATAAAAGTGACGATGTGACATTTTGAGGAGGCTCAAAAGTAGATGAAAAATAAGGGGTTGGGGTTAATTTCGATACTTCAATAAAAATAAATTTCATAAAAAATAAATTTCAAAGCTTAGAATTTTCATAACATTATAAAAGAAATATATATAATATTTTTTTCTACATTTTTCATGTGTTCAACTGGAAATCAATGGTTTGAAAATTAGCATTTAATTACCGTTATTTTAAATTACAAAGTAATTGTGCTCTGTGAATAACAAATATTAATTGCTTCTGACTTGCTGTATATTGTATAAATAATCTCAAAATTATGATTGCAAAATTTGATTAATTCTCGTTTTGTGCTGGTACATACAAACTGAATTTGCAACAACTTAATAAATAAACCATTTGAAAAGTTCAAAAAAAATAATCCTGCCTCTCAACACTTTGAAAATCTTATATGATCCTTCAATTCTTATAACCTCATTTTGCCTCTTATAATCCAAATTATAACTTTCATCCTTTCTTAATAAGAAAAAAAACTTCAGCTGTAATTAACCCCTCATTATTGTGTTCATCAGAATAATTGCAACACGAAAACTTAATCTAAGAATTCCATAATTCAGACAAAACTGATGCTAGATTGAGGGAAACGAGTATCAAAATATATCAATACCCAATCACAGCCATTAAAAACAAAAAAGATTTTGCAATCATATTCGTACCTTTCCAGTGACTGAGCATTTAATTATCTGTAAAAAAACTCTTTCGGCCTCTTAAATCCAAATTAAAAATCCCCCTTTTTTGCCCCAATTCAAGCTGCATCATCAAACTGAGAATCGCAAAAAGGGGCAAAAAAAAAAAACGAGAGCATAATCAGATCGAATCCTTTGAGCGCAAATGTTGAGCCATCGCTAGAGTTAGGATTTGAAGAAGCCCAAAAAGCCCAAAAGAGTTTTTACAGATAATTAATTAATAGCCTAATGAACGGCCCGAATAATATATGAACAAAACGGTTGAGTTTAGCTATGTTCCCACGTACAACGGTTATGTATTTCGAATCAAACCTTCTTCACGGCTTCACTCTCGCTCTCTCTCTCAACAACTTTTTTTTTTTTTTTGATTGAAAAACAACCATATTCGAACACGGATCACTCAACAACTTCTATTTCCTTCTGTTTGTTCGATAATCAATGTTTTTATTTTGCAAAGGTATAATTATTAATTCTCGTTTCAAATACTTGATTTTTCCTGAATTCTACTTCTTGATTTTTAAACTTTCTGAATTTTACTTATTTTGTGTTCCAGATTAGTCAGTACACTTTTCAATTTTAGGAGAAAAAAATTCCAGTTCTGCAAATCCAGGTACTTGATTTTTAAAACAGTTTCAAACTTAGAAAAAAATGTCAGAACTAATCTTTTTAAGGCGAGAGAAATTTTCGAGAATTCATTCATTCAAAGTATGAATGAATTTATTCAAAAAAACACAAACAGCAAAAATTTCGAGAATTCATTTAAAGAGTTTCAAACTAAATGAATGAATTTATTCAAAAAAACACAAACAGCAAAAATTTCGAGAATTCATTTAAAGAGTTTCAAACTAAATCACACACACACATGAATAAAACTAAATCACACATTAATGATTCAATTTCTTACAAATGAATAAAACGAATTCAATACACAAAACAATACTCCAACCAATTCTTACAATCCAGATTCTTTTTATCACAATGATTAAAAAGACTTCAAGCCAACCCTAATACGAAAAACCAATCACACTTTTATGATTTATTATTAACCCTACTACCAAGTAGTACTAAGCCTAAGATAAAAACAGCAAACAGCTGTTCAGTCAAACCCTCACAAATCCAATCCAAACCCAAAAAAACTTCACATCAAAACCCTAATTTTTCAAACAGAAGCCCCAGCAGAAGAGCTTCCGGAAGAATTCCCACATATCAAGTTGGTCAAATCTGGCGAAAGCTGAAATTTGGCCACGCCTCCAAACTGCTCTTGACTGTACTTCTTGTATGCGATCTTCAGTTTGCTCTCTGGCGCCTCAAAGTGACAGCTGGCCATGATCTTCACGCACTCCCTTCAAATTTCACAAAAAAAAGATTAATTATTAATTCAATACTTGGTCATTATTATTGATTTGGTTTGTTTTTGTGACGTACTGTAGGTCAGACTCCGTGTAGCCAGTATGGCGGATGAGCGTCTCGGTCCAAATAGGAGTCTTCTTGAGAGTCGATCGAGCAGCATATACGGCAGAAGCGGCGAGTAGAGAAGCCGGATACTTCACGGTGGAGTACTGCATGATCCCCAGCTCAGCGTAAAAGTATATCATGTGCTCCAACTATTCAAAAACAAACAAATAGAATTATTAATTGAGTGACAAGAATTATTAATTGAGTGATATTATTAACTACTGACCTGTTTGTCGGCCTTGGCGGCCTTGATGAATCTGACCAGGAACATGTATGGAGTGGGGATTGTGAGGTACCAGCCGAGCTTGTCCAGGATCTCCTTCTCCTTGGCGAGAATCTGCTCCCTTGTGTACGCGCTGTCAGATATATGAATGAAATCATTCACCTGCACAACCCAATATTATTATTATTTGATTAACTTTCTTCTATAATTATTAAATTAATTTCTTAATCATTTAATTAATTGGTGTTTTGTTTATACCTCGGGGGCCCAGATCTCCTCGTACTTGCAGGAGATGAGCATGGCGGCGATTCCGACGAGCTGGAGCTGCCGTCTGGGCACCAAATCCAAGGACAAGTAGCGGTCGATCACCGACAGAGTCAGGTACAAGGTTTCCGGCATAAGCTCAAATTTGTGGTGCACCTCGATCATCCAGTCTGCCAGAATCGCCCGCATCTTCGGGTTTATCTCACTCTGACTCGGCATGTACTCCACAGCCCGGTACAAACTCTGCATATAAAATAACAAAATTATGTTAATTCATTATTTAAAGTAAGTAAATAAACTAGTTTCTTTCTAACAAAAATTTAATGTGAATTATTAAGTAATGAATTATTGATCAGTTAATTAATAATACCTCCTGTTCTTGTTCTTTGTAATAAAATATAAGTACGTTATTAAGTGAAATAACTAATGAAATATTAATACTATTAATTAGTGAATTAATTATTTAATTAATTACCTCTTGCTCTTGTTCTTTGTAGAACTTGTAGAGATCGTCGATGTACTCCACAACAGCGAATTGACTGTGCGCATCTGGTAAATCTATCTCGTCAATTTGTCGCTGCGGCTTTACAGAAATTCCAGATGCCGCCTGAAAAGAACAGTTCTTTTAGTCAAATTACACATTTTTATGACAGAATAAAATATAATAAAAGGGTTTGTGTGAAAAATCACCTTGCTGCGAGCAGAAAGAACGGAGGTGAGAGAGTGAACCTCACGCTTTTTGGCCTTTGTTTTCCTAGAACTGGAGGTTATTTCTATCACTTCCTTCTGTTTAGCCGCTTGAATCTGAACAGGTTTTGAAACATTAACAGGCTTTTTCGCGACGGGTTTCGGTGCGTCAGTTTTAGATGGTGGAAGCTTCACAGGTCTCTGCATAAAAAAAAATCAATTTATTAATATAAAATAATGATTTTTTTTTTTTGAAAAATTGAGTGATTTTGACTTACAGGACCAGGAGCTTGGACTTTTGCCTGAGCATCAGCGACTAGTTTTGCACCAAAGCTCCTGCTTGAAGAAACAAATAAGTAAAACAATAATCAATTCACAGATCCAAAAAGAATAAAATAATTGAAATTTCAGAAAAGAAAATGGGTAAATCTTCTTTAGAAAAACCCACCTTGTGATTGGACGATTGATCTCTTTCCTGCACGAGAAGAAAGAAGACATGTTAGAAATGCAAAAATCAAACAAAAATTAAGTAAGAAATTGAAAAGATTAAATCTGTTTGTAAATTAATACCCTTGAGGAATGATTGGGGCCGCAACCTTATTGCCAATATCGCCCAAAGCCGTACGGATCCTGCGAGGAGCTGCGGCTGTAAAATAAAATAAATCAGGGTCAGATCTGAAATATTGCGTGGTTTCTTTTGTTGAATAAAAGACAAGCAAGAAAATCAAGAACTGGTTTGAAACGATTTTGTTTTCATAAAAGATCTTGTTTTCAATGCTAAAGAAAATCAAGAAGATCAAGAACTGTGTGGATCTGTGAAAATAAGATCAATAACTACAAAATAAACAACCACACACCCAAAGAAATCGAATCAAGAAACCAATCCAAGAGGATCTGAAAGAACGCATACAAAAATCAAAGAAAAAACCATAAAAAGTTCAAAGAATTCACTGCAGACCTCTCTGTTGCCCAGCCGGTTGCTGCCTGGTCGCCATGGATTCCTCTTCTTCCTCTTCCTGAACTCGTCCAAAGAAATTCGTGAAAACTGTAGACAAAAACGAGAAAATCTGACCTGCTCCTCTCGTTTCCCCCTCCCCTTCTCTCTCTAAATTACTCTCAGCCACGCTTCACGAATCAAATTCTCTCTTTCTAACTTAGGGTTTGTTTTCTGAGGATTTCTGAGTTTCTGCCCAAAATGAATGGGTAGGGTCTCTTTTTTATAACCAAATGAAGGCGTAGGACCTTCCTTTTCTCTCCAACGGTCACATTTTTTCAAAACGAACGGTCGGAAAGGATGATCAACGGCTGAGATTATCTCAGCGAGATTTGGTGATTTTTGATTTGTTTAATTAGATGGAATAGAGCCGTTGGGAGGGGATTAGTAATTATGGAAAGATTTTTAGCTGATTAATTTGAAATGGTTTGGTTAATTAAGGGAATTTACTGAGCAGGGATTGTTGTTGTGGATTGTTTATTGTATTTAATGATAGGTTGCGACACTGTTGGTTACAGAGATGTGGGTGTAGGAAATCAGGAGAATAATATGTCAGCTTTTTTTAGGCGGTGCTTTGGAGCGTCTGTAAAGGCGTTGAGTAATAAAACTACTCAACATTTTAACTCAAATTTACTTCAAGTACACATGTAATGTTTAATTTGGATACAGCTGTATTGTATTAGTGGGTCTTGAATTCAGCTCAATCAGGCGCAGGCCTGAGTAGAGTAGTTTTTCAAATTGATTTTATTTTTTAAGTTGTGAAATAACCTTGTCTCTTTTTTTTACAGAAATAACATTTTTGCTTCCTAATTCCTAAATAGCCGTTTGTTTAACAAGGCATATGTAGTTTTTTTCAAATTTGTTTTTTTTTTATTTGTAAAAGTAATATTACTTCTAAATTTACATGAAATGTAATTTGGGCTTCTTAAATAAGCACTAATTTGGTATTTGCGCCTCACATTTGTTTGGCGATCATTTCAGGCCCATTATTGATTTTTTATTTTATTTTAAAAGCAAAACATTGCCTCGTAAAAATACAAACTCAACTTTATTTGAGTAAAACAAATTAAAATAATAACTAACTAGAAACAAACAATTACATAATTTCACATATTCACTATACATAATAAATAATACATTAATAAAATATTTATTCTTATAATAATTCTCATCTGGTTGAAGGCTGATCACCTGGGCCCACAAGCATCACCTGAAAACAAAAATATCATTCACGATTATTCACCCGCAACTAATAATAAACAAATATATTATTAACAATATTATATATTATTATAAATATAAACATACATTACAATCTGAAGCGTATTTTCTCGCGAGAATCACAGCAGCATTTCTTTCTCTCTCCGTTTCAAAAACTAAGTTAAAACTCAATCCTTTTTTAGGCTGCCAAAATAGAGATTTGCTCGCCATGTTACCCGCTCCTCTCGACCCACAAATCTGATAAAAAAAATTAATAAAAATCAAAATTATATTAAACAAACATTGTAAATATAAAATAATATTTAAGTATTTAATTATTTGATTATTTACCTGCATGGAATTGGAGTAAGACTCCTTAGCTTTTGTACTTCTTCCTTTTCTCAGTTTCATTCTGAGTCTTCCCACGTGAAATACGTGCACGGATCTCGATGCGAAATCATTTCCATTCATTTGGGCCACCGATACCTAATAAAATAATTAAAGAAATCTAAAATAAGAAGAATCCATCAAAAAATAAATTTTGAGGTATTAATATGAATTATTTAAAGTAGGTCAGAGGCCCAGCCCAAAAATAAATAAATTAGTTCATAAATATATTAATTAATTAATAAACAAATAAACATACAGTGAACTCAGTGTCTGATCGTTTATAAAGGGACTCCACGTAATTTTCCAAGCCAGGAGCTGTAATTAATTAAACAATAGCTTAGGTTAAGTAATAATTAGGTAAATCTATATATATACTTGAAAGTAAGTAAATAACAAAAAATAATAACTTTTTAGATGCATAAATAATTTCTTTCTTATTTTTTTATATAATATTATATTATACCTGAATTTATCGGTCCAGCTGTACAAACCATAGCTTTTTCATCTCTAAAAATAATTTCTGCTTGTAATATTTTTCCCACATCAAACGGTTCAGGTGCATATATTGTTTTTCTCGCCCCTAAACAAAAAATAAATAAAATAAATATATATATATAATATTTTTTTTCCTAAAAAGAGAGGAATTAAAATAAATTTTTTAAAAAATAAAGCAATATACCATTTATTAATTCTCTATTATTTTGTTGAGATTTCAAACGGTACCACTGTACAGCACAATTTGAAAAATCTTTAATTAATTCAGGTTGACAAACAATGCTTAAACTCGATCCAAGAATTGCATCGCCTTGAATTTCAAAAATACTCGACTTTGTTTCTTCAATCCTTTTTATCATATCCAGCTAGACAGAACAAAAATAAATAAATTAGTATTTAAAAAATTTAGGAATAAAAAAGATGCAAAAGGTAAATTATGATTTAAATAATTTACCTCTTTTTTTAGTTGAGTGCAAAGTTGGGATTTTTCAAAAACTAATGCGCGCAATGCTTGCAGTTCAAATTCCATATCCATAACCTAAATTGAAAAAAAGTACAAACATAACTAAATTTTGAAATTGTATATTTAATAACCAAAACTAAATGAAATTTAAAAATATTTAATTACCTTGCTAGGCTGGTGAAGCATTTTGATTCTTCTTGCCTCTCTCACCTCATTTTGTAATTCCTCAAATTCCTAGAAAAATATAAAAATAAATATAAACCACATATAAAATGTAAATAAAATCCTTTATAAAAATAATAATTACATTTTGGTCCTTATGATTGTTAGAAATTTCATATTCAAGCCAGGCTTTTTCAACTCTCTCTATAGCTTTTTTGGCTTTTTCTATTTCATTTATTGCAAGCTCTCTTTCTTCTTGCACCACTTTTTTCGCATCTTCAGTTGCCTAAAATATAAAAAAGTAAAAATGTAATTAATATTATGTATTTTCAAAATATTTATTTAATTTTATTAAATTTTTTGCGTACCTGTTTAAGGAAATTGGCGAGTTTTTTCACTTCGGCTTTTTCATGAATCAGTTCTCCTTCTCTTTGTGTTAATTGAACCGCTAAAGCTTCCACCTTTAAAAAAACAAAAAAATAAATAAATAAAATAATTAACTAATTTGAAATGAGAAATAAAATTCTAACCAATGAGATTGCTTCTTCAGTTTCATCTCTGTTTCGACCCGCTACACGGCCTCTTAAAGAATCCAATAAATCTCTTAATTTCTTTAATAAAACTTGTCTATCCAATGACGCAATTTCCCTCTTTTTCGCCTAAATCAAATCACAAAACTCAATAAATGGTAAAAACATTCAGTTTTAATTTAAAATATAAAAAAAATTAAATACCTCTTCAGATAACTTATGTACTCCAGTGAGTCCTTTTTCAAACTTCTCTCTCAAATCTCTAACTGAGAGCCGTTTTTGCTGCTGGAGCAACTGAGCTGTTTCTTTCGCGACAATTTCCTTCAAAGGCACAATCTTTGGGGATTCTGACGGTTCGATTATTGAATTTTTGGGGCCGATTTTGTAATCTGGAAATTTCCCTTTGGGGAAATTCACGTCTGATGAAACCATGTCGATAGATTCGTTTTGGGTTGTTTCTCCTGACTCGTGAATCACTCTAGTCATTGTTTGTTCTGATTCACGATGGATTTTGCTGAAAAAGATTGACACGGAGATACAGTGATTTAGTTAATTCGATGGAAGTTTCTGCTTTATTGAAACATTCAATGTAAGCGTAAAAGTAATTGAATTGGATTAAGTGAATTTCAACTGATAGCAGTAGTATATCGCCTATATTAATTAAGGAACTGAAACAGCATAAACAACGAAAAATTGAACTTTTTCTACTAACGGAAAATTAGTTAAGAAAGGTAGTAACACTTTGACATGAAAAATATCCCACTAAAATCAACAAAAATCATATTAAAAAAAATATATTAATCATGAAGAAACACTCACCTTACAGAAGAACACTAATCCCAAAAACTGAAATCTCTCCAACTACACCAGTGCAAAATTTCGATATATGGACAAATAATTCAAATCGATTGATTCAGACAAAGATAGAAAACAGCTTTGCGACTGTCGTTTTGCTGATTTTGAATTATTTTCGGAAATTGATTAATATATATAGTATAGTGAGGACGGACGGCGCATTTGAAAGCAAAGAGGGGAAAGCGAAGCGCACAAAAATTAAAAAGGAAAATAAAAGATGAAAAAACGAATTTAATAAAGAAACCTTAGAATCATGCAATGCTTTTTGCTTCTCTCCAATAGTAAGTTAGCTGGAGAGATATTTTGTGTAAATCGGGTTGTACAAAATAAATGGAGTTCTGCGGCTTGTAAAAAAAAATATATTCGAAATCGGATTGTATATATTAGAAAATTAGGTTGTAAAAAAAAGAAAAAAAAGAAAATATATATATATATATATATATATATATATATATATATATATATATATATATATATATATATATGGAAGTTTTACGTTTGGAAGGGGGATTTTTAACCCTCTCCAAATTTTTCTCAAAAAAAAAAATGGAGTTCTGCGGCTATTTAAAACTGGAGAGTGTTTTTATCATTGGAGTTTGAACCGGGGGACCTTAAACGAGATTTTACAGCTCGTTTTAAATTCGGAATATCAGCTTTGCTATATGAAAACTAAAGCTACACATAATGGAAGGGTGGTGCTATTCTCAGGGCACTCTTTAAGCATTTAGCGCAAATATATTTAATGGCTCATATTTTACTCAATTTACTCTTCGTCATATATGTCATTTATTTTACTTTTTATTATTCCTATTATACTCTCGACTATAATAGCAACATTCTTAGGAAAGATAAATTTTCCCAAAAAAAAATCCAAAATCTCCTGAATATTTCTATTAATTCCAACAAATATTATTTGGATCAAAATACTCTCATAAAGTTTATTTTATTTCTTATTCAAAAAAAGTAATAAATAAAAAAATTATAATTTGCATGAAATTAAAGAGACTAAAATATAATTAAAATCGTAATAAATAAATAAAAAAATGATATTTTACGTCAAATAAATCATAATTTATGTAAAAAAGAAGAGAATTTTTTTATTTAAAATAAAATAATATCATAAAATATTGTCAAAGTAATATCGGAAATATCATGTCGATAAATATTATTTTTTCTTTTATTTATTATATTCAATTGAATAAGAGGTTGGTTATTTTTTCTCGATAATATTTCACTATATGATTTTGTTTATATTTTATGATACTAATTTAGGATCATTATTTTATTTATAATATTATATTACATAAAATATTTTTTCTCTTCTATTTTGTATATTATGATTTATTTTATATGAAATATTATTTATGTATTTATTTATTATTATTTTATTTATATTGTAGTTTTCATTTATTTATATTTCATGTAAAATATAATTTTCTTTTTTGTCTATTATGGGTGTTTGAATAAAATATGATAGAAACTTTATGAGCATATTTTGTTAAAAAAATATCTTTTGGATGGAATAATTAAATTTAACACATATATGGGAAGAATAAAAATATAATCTACTTTAAAGAAATTTTATTAAAATGTATAAAGAAGTTAGGTGGCTTTCATAAAATTTCCTTGTTTATTTGCTCTGCTGAAAAAGCACATCTCATTTAGTTAAGGGTATAATGGGAATACCCAAAAAAATAAAGTAAAAGACCATGTACGACAATGATAAAATAGGTGAAATATGGAGTATTAAATATTACAGCGCTCAATATCTAAAATCAGCGCTGAGAATAGCACTGCCCTATATATTTTTTTTAAAATTAATAACCAAGTCCAAACGTGCAGGACTTTCAAAATTGTCTCTTTTAATTTCAATTCAACTTCATAATTTATTTTCTCTCCTTTCTTTTCTTTTCTTTTCTTTTTTTATTTAATTATTGTTTTAATTTCTATAAAATGGAATACAATTTAGATTTTTTCCGGTTGCATGTATCTTATTTTGATAATATCCAACTTAGTAAAGAATGAGGTGATTTTCATTTGTATTTTTAATTATAGAATTATAAAATATTCAAAACAAACGGATTTTTCTGATCTTTTGAGAGATTTGGTTTGATTTCCTCGTGAAAAGAAAAAAGTTGATATTATGCAATGCATATATAAATGCTTATATGCATCGTCTTAAAGGTGATGGTTCAGTTTATTTTGAATATTTTATAATTTATTTCTTAATTAAGAATTATAAAATAATCAAAATATACGAAATCATCCTCCCCGAGATGATGCATATAAGTATTTATACTCACTTCATAATATCAACTTTCTTCTTTCCCATGAGGAAACCAAGGCATATCGCTCAAAGTTCAAGAAATATTTTATTCTTACACTTCTCAAAATTATAATTACTATTAGTATTAGCAGTTAATTGTTCTATAAAAAATTATTTATTCCATGTTTTATATTTTTTAAGTTATTTTTTTTGTAATGATGAATAAGATCTTATTTTATTACTTTTCAATATCATATGATCCATACAAAAATTTGTCCTTAATTTATTGATTCTTCAATATTTTTCTCGTGAAATTCATACAATCTAGTTAGTCTCATTTTATAATATTTAAAGTCTATATTATATAAAACTCAGAAATATTACATATATAAAAACACAAAAATATCTATTAGGCGATGAAATATTCTAGCATAGATACTTCTGTGTACATTTTTCTATGCACACTAACATTATCACTTACATCTCAGGAGATTTTAATTATCTCGTCATATCCGTGAGTACGATTAAATTCTCCTCTCATAATATCTTCCTGGTCCTGGAACTCTTCATTAAACCCCTCTTAGAGAACTCTCAGTTTTGCCCACTTGAGATGGCTGACATGTACGGCTTAACACCGGGTTCATTCTAAATATCCAATGTTGGTATTTTGGATTTTCCATGGATTAAACGTCTAATTTATTTTTGAAGAGAAAAGAAAACAACATGATCTACTTTCGGCTAGAAATAGAATCCGTGTGCAATTGGTCTACGGAATTTGATTTGGCCATTGCAAAGTTCTGATTCCCAACCCAACCATTGATTTGTTAACTATCATAACTTGTGTTCAATTATATTTTGAGATCTGTCCTTTTCTTCCTTTGCAACCGTATTGTAGAGTGGGGTCTTATTATACTATGTATGATAATGACTGTAATATAAGTGCGCAAAATTGACATTAAAATAGAAATAGTAATGAAAAGTATAATCATAGCTTATAGTATCATTGAGAATGATTAATAACTATAAATGCATGCTGAGATAAAACTATAGTTATTAATCATGCAAAATTGACATTAAAATAGTAATATTGATAAAAAGTATAATCATTGCTCATAGTATCATTGAGAATGATCAATAGCTATAATTCCATACTAAAATGGAGTTATAGTTATTAATCATTCTCAACAATACTATAAGAAGTAATTATCATTGCTATCTAATAGGTATGTAGTACAGCGTGTAAATTTTTTGTTTAGCTTAATATTGTGGCTTAATTGAGCTTTAAGCCTTTAACCATATAACCTTAATAGCATACAACAGTCCTTTCTGTACCAGTACATTGAATAATTTGTGGAGCATAAAATTGTTCAGAAACAAAAACAAAATGAGTCTAAAAAGTAAAAACAACGATCCTTTATTGATTTAAGTTACAACTTATACAATTATTCATTTTGATCAATCCATATTTCATATGGATTCAACTCTCACACAGCTCATTGCTGTAGCAATAATATGTTACAATTACAATTACAACAAATATACGCGCTGTTTAAATTATACTGCATACAGAAATAAACACTTGCAAAATACAACAAATATATGCGCGCCTAGTTTACGCAAATAAATACGTGTGAAATTTAATTCACAGTTCATACGCAATATCTATATGTAACGTATCTTCCTGCAGTTTCGCTGGGGCGAATGATTTTTACAACTTGGCCCCTCGTAAGACCGTAATATCGCGCAACAGGGTCGGTTATTTGAATTCTTGGTAACTGTCATATAAACAAAATCATAAATGAGCCAAGATGACTTTAGGCTATAGATAGAGATAGGATTTTTTTTCATTTTATAGTTAGATTATTTCTGTTGCTGTAAATACTAAGGATTTTTAGATGTAAAAAACAGAAAAATGAAATGAAAATTTTGCATTTGGAAGGGGGACATTACAGTCCTCTCCAAATTTTCTCAAAAAAAAAAAAAAAATCAATCATAAAAGAAATAATAATATATAGGGATTAATTTATAAAAATAAATAAAAGTTAATATAATAAAACCTGTGTTTCTTTTAGAGTGTATCGCTCCAGCAAAGTCTTTTTCTCTTCTTTTGTGAGCAACTGATGCTCTGCCACTAAAACATGATCTTTTATATTTATCAGCAGCTCTGCCTCCTATTCAAATTCCAAATTCAAAATTTAAATACGCAAATGTAAAATCAATTGAATGCTGAATTAATTATGTTAATTACCAGGAAAACTTCCAGATTCATTTTGGGAGATAATTCTAGGAGGAAAGCTTTTGCGAATGGAGTTAAGTTCTGTTGAACGACTAGCATAGATCGTGATACGTTCGCATTTTTCATTTGTTCCACGTATTTTTTGATGTGTTTCATCCCGACTTTATCATCATTGGGGAAGAACACGTAGATCTGGTCAAGCACAATCAAAAGATCGACAGAATTGAGATATTAAGAAAGAAAATTTCAACTCTATCCGTTAGTTAGATCTCATGATTTGAATCAAAACGATCAGAGTTAAGAATCAATGGATGGGAAATTAACAATCAATCATCAACCAAATTGAAAATTACAAATAAGATGAGCGAAATTACTTGATCGGAGATAAAATATCGCAATCCAGAATCCAGATCGGAAGCAAATTACGAATCTGGATCAACCAACAAATTCAATCAAAATTGAATAAATTTACTGAATTACTTGATCGGAGGGATCGTTCTTGCGGGACTTGTTGATGGTCATATCATCACGGTGGACCGGCTCGCCGAACCGGTTGACGAAGTCTCGGCGGCTCATGTTGACCTCAGAGTCGAGCACGAGGTAGCTCCTGTCCCTCAGCATCTGCATCACCGTCTTCCTTATTCTGAACAACCTCCCTGTCTGCACCTCATCCGCCACCTGCGCCATCTCTCTGTCCTCTCTCCCACAGTGATTGTGTACCAACTCAAAGCTAGTCTTTTTCTTTGAAGAGTCAAACTGAAAGAGATTTGGTTTGAGAAAAGAGAGAGAAATGTGAAGTTAGTGGGCTTTATAAAGATGAAATTACTGGGCTTATTTGAGATGAAAGTTTGAAATTAATGGGCTTTGTATTCATTTAAATAAGCCCATATTAGAATTGGAAGAATATAAACATGACAGTTGACAGGTTATCATTCTTTGTTTCAGATCTATCTCATCTGCTTGCACGTGAGCTGCACCACTTTTATACACAACTGATTTTCTTTTTCTCTTTTTAATATAGGTGAGAATTGAATTTTACGCTATGCATGAGATAAGTAGTAGTGTGGGTTTTGCTCAAGTTCAAAGGAAGGTGGTGGGGTTTCAAAATATCAACATCAATTATCCTTTATCTGAAAAAGCTAACATTTATTGATTATATATTTTGATACACCAAATGCTGAATTGAATGGTAATTTAATTTTGGGGCACATGAATGAAACAGAAATAGACAAAAGATGAAATTAATTAACAAGGGGACAGCCCATGCTATATAGATCTTGGAACATGACATGCAGTGAGGCATGTGAGGCGCTTTTTCCTATCTTTTTAGTCAATTGATCTTGCCAGATGATTTTGACTGATCAAGAAATTCAGTACAGTACAGCCCTTTTCACAAAATAAACAAATAACAAACATCTCCAGTTCTCTACAAATACAGAACAACAGCAAACAAACGCCGTTACATTTAACGGTTACTAAAAGGGTAATTTCGTCAATTCAGGTTCAAACATTTTCAAAAAAATACTGTATTACAGTGATTAATACAAAACAAGTAAAATTATCTAGGGGTACTTTCGTCAACTCATTTAAAAATAAAATATTCGGACCGACAGTACTTTTGAACAGACGGTCAGATGCGTTTTAAACAATTGGAGGGATTGAACATCAGCCGTTGATTCACACTGTCGCTCTATATAACGCTGTCTCACTCTGCTGCTCAGTACAGACAGACAGCAGTCGCTCGCCTCCTTGGTGGATTCAAATTTCCCAAAGGTGCGGTTTCCAGATCTGAACGAATTTGAATTCGAGGTTTCGAATTGTAGGATTTTAGGACAGGTTTTGGTTTTTTAAAGTGTAATTTTAATTGAGAGTTGTTGAATCTGTTGCATTTGGAGTTAGATCTAGGCTTGAAACTCGACTTTTTTTGGTTTGAAGCAAGCATTTGATGTTTTTAGAGTGGAATTGTTTTTTTTTTTTTTTTGTAGTAGCGTAGTCTGTTCTTAGCGTCTGTTTTGTAGATCTGATATTTTTGTGTCGTTTGCAGATTGTCTTCATTGTAGTGATGTTTTTAGAGTGTTTTTCTGGTGTTTGTGTTGAAATACCTTATTTTTCTGAAAAACTTGATCAATCTTATAGTAATAAACACACAGATCTGTAATTCTAGTTTGATCTACTACAAAAATCATTCCTTCTCCATCATTATGCTTGCAGTTTAATTTTATTTTAATCTGAATCACTCACTATTTGTCCGATCTGTAACATATCCAGTGATTTTAGTGTATTCAGATCTAGATCTATTCTGATCCTAGTCTAAACAGTTAATCAGTCCTCAATATAATGAATCAAATACCTCTAAACTAATCTAAAACCTCTTTTGCTTCCAGATTTACCAAACCAAAACAACAAGATGAGAGAGATCCTGCACATACAGGGCGGACAATGTGGCAACCAAATCGGAGCCAAATTCTGGGAGGTCGTCTGCGACGAGCACGGGATCGACTCGACCGGCCGATACACCGGCAACTCCGAGCTCCAGCTCGAGCGGGTCAACGTGTACTACAATGAGGCCTCGTGCGGCCGTTTCGTGCCCCGAGCTGTCCTCATGGATCTCGAGCCAGGCACCATGGACAGTGTCAGGACTGGGCCCTACGGTCAGATCTTCAGACCTGACAATTTCGTGTTCGGCCAGTCCGGAGCTGGAAACAACTGGGCCAAAGGGCATTACACTGAGGGAGCCGAGCTGATTGATGCAGTGTTAGATGTTGTTAGAAAGGAGGCTGAGAATTGCGACTGCCTTCAAGGTATTATTTCCTTAGTTTTATTCTTCAGTTATAGTTTAATTCATCATTTTTAAATTATTATTTAAAAATCATTATTTACAATTTAAATCATTATTTAAAAGAAGCTTGAAAATCAAGGTATTTATTCACTTAGCTTTATTATTCTCTTACAATTTCAATCACCATTTCATCCTTTCTGCTACAGATTCACAACACGACCACTCATCTCCTTCTCTTTCTTCCATCAGGTTTCCAGGTGTGTCACTCGCTGGGAGGAGGAACCGGATCTGGAATGGGAACCCTTCTCATCTCCAAAATCAGAGAGGAATATCCCGACCGAATGATGCTCACCTTCTCGGTCTTCCCGTCTCCCAAGGTCTCTGACACGGTTGTCGAGCCTTACAACGCGACCCTCTCGGTCCACCAGCTTGTCGAGAACGCCGATGAGTGCATGGTGTTGGACAATGAGGCGCTCTATGACATTTGCTTCCGCACCCTCAAACTCACCACCCCGAGCTGTAAGCAAAAAATAAGAAATTATCTCGATATACCTTTAATTAACTCGATATATACCATTTAATTTACTCACTATACATTTTTGTTAGCTCAATATATACATTTTTATTTTTTTGCATGTTAAAACTCACCACCCCAAGCTGTAATTAAAAATATTCATCTCGATATACGTTTTAATTAAACTCAATACACCTTTTTGTTAACTCAATATACCTTTTTATTCTTTTTTGCAGTTGGAGATCTGAACCATTTGATTTCTGCGACAATGTCTGGAGTGACCTGTTGTCTCAGATTCCCAGGTCAGCTCAACTCAGACCTCCGTAAACTCGCGGTGAATCTCATCCCATTCCCACGGCTCCACTTTTTCATGGTCGGTTTCGCCCCTCTGACCTCACGCGGGTCTCAACAATACCGTGCTTTAACCGTCCCCGAATTGACCCAACAAATGTGGGACTCCAAAAACATGATGTGTGCTGCTGACCCTCGCCATGGCCGGTACTTAACGGCTTCAGCCATGTTCAGAGGCAAAATGAGCACCAAAGAGGTTGATGAGCAGATGATCAATGTGCAAAACAAGAATTCGAGCTATTTTGTAGAATGGATTCCTAACAATGTTAAGTCGAGTGTTTGTGATATTCCGCCTAGAGGGCTTTCGATGGCGAGCACTTTTATCGGGAACTCGACGAGTATTCAAGAGATGTTTAGACGGGTGAGCGAGCAATTTACTGCTATGTTTAGGAGAAAGGCGTTTTTGCATTGGTATACTGGAGAGGGGATGGATGAAATGGAGTTTACTGAGGCTGAGAGTAATATGAATGATTTGGTCAGCGAGTATCAGCAATATCAGGATGCAACGGCCGATGAAGAAGGGGAGTATGAGGACGAGGAGGAAGAGTATCAAGAAGAAGAGGCTTAGGTTTGTTTGGTTTGTCTTGTAGTGAGTGATTGGTTAGGGTTTTCAGTTTGTTCGTTTTGAGTGTGTGTTTAGTGTGTGTTTTATTGTGTGGAATTTGACTTGGTAGTAATGGTTTGTGGTTTCCCTGGCTCAGGGATGGATGGGGTTGGTATTATATGTATGGATTTATGAGTGTGGGACTTTGTTGGGTGGTGTTTGGATTGGTATGATGTCTTATTGGATTGTTTAATTTGTTTGTGATGATTGTTTGTTAGGAAGTAGTAATGTTGAAGTATTGTTTGAGTGAAGGTATGGGAATTTTAAAACATCACTACAAGAAAGCTGGTCTGTCTTTTTATATATAAAGCTCTAAATGTAAGAATATCTATTTTTTTTATAAGTTTTGAATGGAAGAAATTCTGAACAGTCAAACAAGGCTTCGGCTTGAATATGAATTAAATAGTAAATGCCATATAACATTATGATGGATTTAATAATAAAAAAATTCTTATGGCCAAATTCGCCTTATGGCGATTGTCAAAATATCATTGCATTATGAGGATTTTAAGCGGTTTAACTTATAATGTCCTTTCATTTGTTCCACTTGATCACCATTCTTCACATGTGGCAACTTAAAATCAATAAATTGGCTAAGGTCCAATGGCAAAGTGCAATGGGTCATATGTCGTCCGATAAATGGATGTAAGGTCTGTAGAGTTCTATTATGTAATTAGAGATATCTCCATCACGATTTATATGTATATTGGCGCATATGAAGCAATACATGAAATTAACATTGGTACCTCCAATATCTGAACTTATGTATAAACATATCATTTCATATCTTGTTATTTGGGTAACAAAATCAACATCTCGGTTTCTATCATGATTGAGGTTGTATACATAATAGGAAACACAAAAATCATGATTCATGATCAGTCATAATAATTTCATTATAAATAATCGTCACAACAAAATTATACACTTATTAGGTTGGTCATGCGAAAGAAAACCATCAAAACGTAAATGTTATCGTTATGCCACGTACACACAATAAAACCAACCAATGAAATATGTTACATGAGTGACCTAATTACATGGCGTATTCTTGTTAGCTGGTTTCATAGTGGACAAGGGTATGGATCAAAACGTCCACTAAACACTTGCATTTGACTAGATATGAGTTCTCAAAAAAAAAAATAAAAAAAAAATCAGATTTAAAAGCCAGATTATTGTGGTAGAAGGTCAAAGATAGATTTGCAAAATAGTCAATTCTTAATTTCATGTGCAGTTATTTCATTTAAAATTTTGATAATTTTGGCAAAACTCACAAATATTATGGAGTTAAGTATTGTTTGAATGCAAATGAAACTACGAAATTTTAATTGAGCCGATTTGTCTCTCTTTTTTACATATCAAGTTCCAAATAAAACAAATCAGGTTTTCTAAGAAAACAAGGTCCTCAAAATGAAATAAATACTCATAATAAACTTAAACAAATGTTTTTAGAAATATGAAATAGTTCTTTGTGAGTTGAAAATATATTTTCTTCTAAGTTCTAACGTCTCGTTCATCCAAACCCTCTCAAGAGCCTCTCTTCGCACCGTGCTCCGAAAAGCGGCACGAGTATGATAGACTAGCTCGAAGTACTTGTGGCACGTAAAATTATTGGAGAATGATGCAATGGTTTTGCAGATTTATGAGAAACAAATCGACATAATTGAAGAGAGAAGAGCTCTCATTTTGATTGATACTTATACTTGCCAATCGGAATTTGGTCCGTCTGGCAATTTTCCAATTTGGTCACATCATTTGTTTTCTAAAGAGCTCTCAATTTTATATATTTCTTGAACTCTCTTATACTTTTGCTTTATGAATGACAACCTAGAACCAATTAATTAGATTGGAAATGAATTGACATATATAAAACAATAATTGGTACCTCCAATATCCGAACCCATGTATGAACTTATCATTTTGTTTCTGTTATTTGTATAACAAAATCAGCATCTTGTATTCTATCATGATTGATCTTGTTGATTTATTTATACTGAAAATAGAACACAACAATCATAACTAGTCATATTTATTTCGTGATGTTATAATAACCTGTATTAGGTTGATCATGCAAAAAATACCAACAATATAGAAGGGTCTACAATGGATCCAACTAATGTGGAGCATATGCCACATTAGCAAACATATGAAGTGAGGTGTTGGTTGGCAGTTGGCTGGATTCACACATCTATTTTGTTTATCAGAGATGAAGTCTGGATTAAGACATTACTAAGATAATTTGGGAGGTTGTCCCATATCTATAATTTGATAATCTTCTAGAAAAGAAGGAAAAATTAGGTGTCAAATAAATAAAAACTCATGTAGTTACTTCAATAATCACAATATACTACCTTAATCACAATTCATACACTATTAAACTACAGATGTAATTTCTTTCTTATTTCAATTAAGATACTGAATCACGGGACTAATGATCCACTGACAATTAACAGATATAATTTCATATGGTAAGATTCTCCTGCATCTTAGGCACGAATTCTTGAATCGGCATAAAAGAACCGCAGATATCTCCAACCCACATCAGGAAAACTCTTGTTTCGGTATCGGACCGACTTTGCCCTTTAGACTCACAATCAGCGAGGTACTTCAGAAGATGACCTTTCATCTCTGTGGTTTCATCCACTGCATATTGCCTCCAGTTCTCCTCTCCAAGAGCCTGTACCCTCCTAACATATTCAAGGCTTTCGGGGCAATCGAATAGCTCCTCGGTGAATCTGATATGATCAGCCCATAGCGACATTCTGTATCCATAGATCTACATGGAACCAAATAAAAGTTATAGGATTTAGGATTTAGGTTTAACCAAATGTGCAATTTATTTGCTTTATTCCGAAAGTACAATTCTTCTAACAAAAATAACTTTTTTGGACAAATCTATTATCTTTTCAAGAACAAGTCAGCTCATTTTGGTCATTTCAACCTAAATTAAAAAAAATAATGAAGGCATATATGTGACAAAGAAATCCAAATCCAAGGCATACATGTGCAAAATTATAGTTGTACATTTTTAGGGTTGTATTCGATATATATTTTTATGTTATTTGTCAGTATGTCGACAAAGTGAGGCAGGTTAAATAATGAGTTTGCATAGGGATATATATTGAGAGCTCTAGCTACGCAGTAGTATAGATAACTTACAATATATATGTTGGTTTTTTTATTGTATCATTGAACTACAAAAAAATATAAAGGAAACTCGCAGACCTTGGTAAAATAAACATTACAAATAAACGATAAAAAAAACTAATATATGAATAAAAAACAAATAGAGAAAAGCTCATTTTTGCCCCTGAATTTTTTAAAATTGTTCAACTTGCCCCCTCAACTTTTTTTTGCACACTTTTGTCTCCTAAACTTTTCCAACTGTTCAACTTGCCCCCTCCATCTAGTTAAATGCACAGTCACCAGTTTAGTGCTTGCGTGACATGCTGACGTGGCAAATATATTAATTTTTTAATCGCCCAGTCAGCACACCTCCATTCTTTCTTTTCTTTTCTTCCCTTTTCTTTTCTTTTCTTCCCGTTCTTCTCTTTCTCTTCTTCCTTCTTCTCTCCTTCACTCTGTCTCTCTTCTCTCCTTCTCTCCTTCGCTGGTCGCCCAGTCGCCGCCGGCACCGCCACCGCCGTCGCCGCCGCCGCCTCTCTCCATACAATCTTTGATGATTCCTTAAATCTTGTCATTTTTAGTGATAATGATTTCAAACAATCTTGTCTTGGGTCTGATTATGAATACTAATGCATGCAAATTCTGCACGAAAGTAAATAAATAAATGTATTTAATGAGATTTTTATGCTTGAATATGCATTTGTTTATATTTTACTTACAAATATGCTACTAAAAAGTTTCAAAAAAAGTTATCAACTGCATACCAGTAGGGGTGTTTGGCTATTTATTTGTTAATCATATGATTAGCTGGTTATTTTTTAAATCAAAATTTAATGAAACATAGAGAAAAGGTTGAATATTCTGAGGTGCTACAGAAAAATAAAGAACATGCAAAAAATTTAGGAAGAAAATAAATAAAGAAGACAATCATTGATGAGTTTAATTCTGATGGTTGAATGCCAAGTCAATAGAAAAATATAGGCGCTCATTGCTCTCATGTTGATCATGGCTTTAAAGATTGTCTTAGTTTCCAGTGTCTTTTGGCCTCTGGCCTACATGCCTACAACAATAATTCAGAGAATACATCAATATATTTCATTCTAAAAAAGTATATATATTGAAGAATTCAATCAACTAGAGACAATTAGATACCTAGAGCTGCGAAAACTATTACTGTAGCTAGGCTAACGCGATACCAGAATTCCACGCCCATTTGGTTTCAACGAACAAAAAATTGAGATTAATGCAAAACCATGTAACACAAAATAATAAAACAAATAAAACAGAGAATTCATGTAACTCAAAATAATTTCGAGTGGAGAGAGAGGTGGCGGCGGCGACGGCGACGGTGACTGGGCGACCAGCGAAGGAGAGAAGGAGAGAAGAGAGACAGAGCGAAGGAGAGAAGAAGGAAGAAGAGAAAGAGAAAACGGAAAGAAAAGAAAAGAAAGAATGGAGGTGTGCTGACTGGGCGATTAAAAAATTAATATATTTGCCATGTCAGCATGCCACGCAAGCACTAAACTGGTGACTGGACATTTAACTGGATGAAAGGGGCAAGTTGAACAGTTGGAAGAGTTTAGGGGGCAAAAATGTGCAAAAAAAAGTTGAGGGGGCAAGTTGAATAATTTTAAAAAATTCAGGAGGCAAAAGTGAGCGTTTCTCAAACAAATATTGTCATCTTGCTTGAACACAAAATTAGAAGCTAAAAGCCAAGCATTACAATATTTAATAATTTTAATAGCTGTCCAAACATTATGGAGGTACGCATTTTCTTCACATAATATTTGTATTGATTCAGTGTCAAAGAAAATCTCGCTTCTTTATATTGTTCTTAGTTTGAGTATATGAATGAATTAGGATCTCTTCCATTCGCCGCTTGTAATTCTATAGTAATTTCCACTTATTTTATATCATGATTGAATCTTATAACTTTCAAGATGAATGTTAATGTTGTTGATTATATTGCAATGAAAACACACAATCATAACCAATCACAATAAATTCACTATAGTTAGTAACAATAAAATTGTGACCTTCAGTAGGCTGATCATGCAAAAAACGCGACCAAAATGTAACTCTACACTTGGCTACAATCCTACCAATTAGAGCACACCAATTAGCAAGCTGATATGTACAACTACTTTTATAAACTTTTGTTTTTTCTAGCAAAAATAAAAATCCAGACTATATATATCATTTTCAGTTTCAGGTAAAATACCTCCATTACATTACATTGAGTTATTTTTTAACATAACCACATAAGTGTTAAAACTTCAGTTTGGAAGTATCCGTTGTGACTAAATAATGAATGAAAATAAAATATAATAAATAACTAGTATTTATAAATTATAAATTTTGTTAGAAAATAATATAATTTATAATCAAAATGTTTTTACTGGAGTGAGCGAATACTCCAATGCTGAATTTTAGTAAAAATACTCATTTAACTTGAGTAACAATTAACAAGTAGAATTCAAATCACTAGCTTTTAAAACAATCATGAAAAGAAAATTCCGAATATATCATTATCTCTGAACATGTGATACTGAAACAACAAAAAATAAAAAAGAGTTAAACACCGCTCAGCACATCGAATCTAAGCAAACATTAAAAGAATTTTGAAAGAAAGGGTAAAAAGAGTAGAAAAAAAGAGAGAAGGTGTAGTATGGATAAAAAATTTCAATTAAAAACTTGCATTTTAGATCTTTTGAAGTCAAAATTATAGTTGTAGAAACCTCTAGCTACATTCTCAAAAAATTATATAAGAGCAAAAAATCAAAGATAGCTTTGTAACAGTCAATTTATAATATTTCATTTGACAAATATAAATATACAATAGTTTCTTCAATTCAAATTTGACAACAAAACATTTGTATGCTTACCATAATCTGACCACACAAATAACCTATGATTGAAAAGCATATCATAATTTCTAATATAGAGCAAATCAAATTTTCTCATGTCAATAGAGAGACATGATGCAAAAACACCATTACTGTCTACCCTAATACACCTCATCCAACATATGAATTGATCTCTTCTTTGTAGTCAATAAAATTTAATTCAAGATGTTACCCCCGACAACCATAAGCTGTTATTGCATGCAACTTTGAACTAAACCAGATAAAAAGCTCACATACACTTTGACTGCATCCAAAATCAGAGAGGAATATCCCGACCGAATGATGCTCACCTTCTCGGTCTTCCCGTCTCCCAAGGTCTCTGAAACGGTTGTCGAGCCTTACAACGCGACCCTCTCGGTCCACCAGCTTGTCGAGAACGCCGATGAGTGCATGGTGTTGGACAATGAGGCGCTCTATGACATTTGCTTCCGCACCCTCAAACTCACCACCCCGAGATGTAAGCAAAAAATAAGAAATTATCTCGATATACCTTTAATTAACTCGATATATACCATTTAATTTACTCACTATACATTTTTGTTAGCTCAATATATACATTTTTATTTTTTTGCATGTTAAAACTCACCACCCCAAGCTGTAATTAAAAATATTCATCTCGATATACGTTTTAATTAAACTCAATACACCTTTTTGTTAACTCAATATACCTTTTTATTCTTTTTTGCAGTTGGAGATCTGAACCATTTGATTTCTGCGACAATGTCTGGAGTGACCTGTTGTCTCAGATTCCCAGGTCAGCTCAACTCAGACCTCCGTAAACTCGCGGTGAATCTCATCCCATTCCCACGGCTCCACTTTTTCATGGTCGGTTTCGCCCCTCTGACCTCACGCGGGTCTCAACAATACCGTGCTTTAACCGTCCCCGAATTGACCCAACAAATGTGGGACTCCAAAAACATGATGTGTGCTGCTGACCCTCGCCATGGCCGGTACTTAACGGCTTCAGCCATGTTCAGAGGCAAAATGAGCACCAAAGAGGTTGATGAGCAGATGATCAATGTGCAAAACAAGAATTCGAGCTATTTTGTAGAATGGATTCCTAACAATGTTAAGTCGAGTGTTTGTGATATTCCGCCAAGAGGGCTTTCGATGGCGAGCACTTTTATCGGGAACTCGACGAGTATTCAAGAGATGTTTAGATGGGTGAGCGAGCAATTTACTGCTATGTTTAGGAGAAAGGCGTTTTTGCATTGGTATACGGGTGAGGGCATGGATGAAATGGAGTTTACTGAGGCTGAGAGTAATATGAATGATTTGGTCAGCGAGTATCAGCAATATCAGGATGCGACGGCCGATGAGGGGAGTATGAGGACGAGGAGGAAGAGTATCAAGAAGAAGAGGCTTAGGTTTGTTTGGTTTGTCTTGTAGTGAGTGATTGGTTAGGGTTTTCAGTTTGTTCGTTTTGAGTGTGTGTGTTTAGTGTGTGTTTTATTGTGTGGAATTTGACTTGGTAGTAATGGTTTGTGGTTTCCCTGGCTCAGGGATGGATGGGGTTGGTATTATATGTATGGATTTATGAGTGTGGGACTTTGTTGGGTGGTGTTTGGATTTATGATGTCTTGTTGGATTGTTTAATTTGTTTGTGATGATTGTTTGTTAGGAAGTAGTAATGTTGAAGTGTTGTTTGAGTGAAGGTATGGGAATTTTAAAACATTACTAAAAGAATTAGCTGGTCTGTCTTTTTATATATAAAGTTCTAAATGAAAGATAATTCTAAAATTTACACAAGTTCTAAATAGATGAGCGGTTCAAATAAACAAGGTTTGGGTTGAATATGAAATAAGTTCTACATAGATGAGCAGTTCAAATATAACATTATGATATATTTAATAACAGAAAATATTCTTATGTGCAGGATTACATTGTCACCCCTGTCAATATCATGCCGTCATGAAGATTTTAAGCCGTCTAACTCATATGATCTCCTTTAATTTGTTTCACTTGATCAACGTCCTGCGCACGTGGCAATTTAAAATCAATCAATTAGATTCGAGAAGAATAAATTGGTTAGGTCCAATGGCGAAGTGTATCTGAGTCATATCTAGCCGAGAAGTGAAGGTGTTGTCTAGATAGCTCTGTATTGCAATTAGCAACATGTCCATCAAGATTCAAAATTATGTTGGCATATGTGAAGCAATACGTGAAATTAACATTGGTACCTCCAATATCTGAACTTATGTATAAACATAACATTTCATATCTTGTTATTTGGGTAACAAAATCAACATCTTGTTTTCTATCTATCATGACTGAGGTTGTTTATTTATTTATACTAAATGGGAAGACAAAAATCATGATTGATGATCAGTCGCCGTCACAACAAAATTATAACCTCTATTAGGTTGGTCATGCAAAAAGAAAACCATCAAAACGGAAAAGTTGCGGTATATACACACAATAGAACCAACCAATGAAAATATGCCACATGAGTATTTAATTCCATGGTGTATTCTCTTTAGCTGGCTTCATAGTGGACAAGTCAGATTATAGTGGTAGAAGGTCAATAATAGATTTGCAAAATAGTCAATTCGTACATTCATGTGCAGTTATTCCATTTAAAATTTTGACATTTTTGACAAAACTCACAAATATTTTGGAGTTAATGTTTGAATGAAACTAAGAACATTTTAATTGACCCGATCTGTCTCTCTTTTTAGAAAATTAAATAAATTAATAATTAAAAAATGTTTTACACAATATTATCTTCTAACATCTCATTCACCCGATCCCTCTCAGGCCTTGCCGAAAAGCGGTTAAAGTGTGGTAGACCAACTAGAAGTTCTTATGGCGCGTACATTTTTGGAGACTGGCGCAATGGTTTCAAGGTTCATGAGAGTCGAATCTACGGAATTGAAGAGAAAGGAGCTCTCATTTAATTGAAATTTACTTGCCAATCGCGACTTGGTCCGCCTAGCAATTTCCGAAATGGCAAGTTTCTCTGTTTTATATATTTCTTGAATTCTCTGACAAAGTTTCTTCACAAGTCCAATTAAAGTCAATTACTAAGATTGGAAATAAAGAAAATGGCTGTGATAAGTGGCAACGTGTTACAAGTCATATTTTCTTTTTTTGAGAATAAAAAATAAATAAAAAAAATGACTTGCTCCGGAATTTCTTGTATTTCCGGGATAGTTTTATTTCAAAATAAAAGATATCTGCTTAAAGATTAACATGTATATTGACATATATAAATCAATAATTGGTTCCTCCAATATCCGAACCAATGTATGAACTTATCATTTTATTTATGTTATTTGTATAATAAAATTAGCATCTTGTTTTCTGTCATGATTGATCTTGTTGATTTATTTATACTGAACATGAAACGCACCAATCATAACTAGTCATAATTATTTCGTTGTGTTATAATAACCTGTAGGGAAATGTGCAAACACGACGCACTGTAGCACGCCTGTAGCACGATGCACTGTAGATATACTGTTATTTTTCATTTTATTTACTGTTTTGCCATTTAATATACTGTTATTTATTCTTTGTGTATTTCTTATTTTTTTTACTTTTATATACTGGTTTCTCATTTTATATACTGTTTTCCCATTTTTATATACTGTTTTCACTTTTTATATATATATTGTTATTAGAAAATAAATTATATATACTGTTATGCATATATTGTTATTAGAAAATAAATTATATATATTGTTATTGCATCTCGTCATGAACAGTCGTGCTACAATGCGTCGTACTGTAGCAGATCCCTAACCTGTATTAGGTTGGTCATGCCAAAATAGCAGCATAGAGAATTTGCCGTACGGATCTACAATGGAGCCAACCCATATGGGGGTGCCACATTAGCAAACATATGAAGTTAGGTGTTGGTTGGCAGTTATGTGGATTCACACATCTATTTTGTTTGTCAGAGGATGAAGTCTGGATTAACGCATTACTAAGATAATTTGGGAGGCAGACTTATAACTATAATTGATAATCTAACAAACAAGAAAAGGTTTCAAGTACATAAAAACCCATATTAGTACTTCAACAATCATAATATTATATAGCCTTAATCACAATTCACTCGAACACTAAATTACATATGTAATTTCTTTTTTATAGATAGATTCCAAATCCTTTATCCTCATATATTTCAACTAAGATACTGAATCACGAAACTACTAATCCACTGACAATTAACAGATACAATCCTATATAGTAAGATTCTCTTGCATCTTAAACATTTCCTGAATCGGCATAAAAGAACCACAAATATCTCCACCTACATCAGGAAATGTCTCTTGATTTGGTATCGGTCCGACCTTGCCTTTCGGACTCACGATCAGAGGGTACTTCAGAAGATGGCCTCTCATCTCTGTGGTTTCATCCGCTGCAAATTGCCTCCAGTTCGCCTCTCCAACCGCCCGTACACTCCTAACACATTCAACGCTTTCAGGGCGATCGAAAATATCCTCCGTGAATCCGATATGCTCAGCCCATAGCGACATTCTGTATCCATAGATCTAAATGGAACCGAATAAGAAGTTGTAGGATTTAGGGTTCAGGGTTCATTAGGAATAAAATCTGGTACCTGGCCATGAGGAGAAGACTGCTTTGTCACCCAAGTGTATTGTGGTTGATATGCACCTATTGCGATCTCGGTATCTCTGGATCCATCCATGGACCGTTCGTTTATGTTCGCCGATCCGATTATGAGGTACTCATCATCGACAATCATACCTTTTGAGTGAACATATATCATGAATCTCCTTTTCTTTCTCGCACTTTCCTGAAAATCAATTACAACTCCGATGACCGGCCAAATTTTTTATAGTTTTTAAGAGATTACATCATTCTTTTACCAGAGAAATTGCTTCTTTTTTCTGAGAACTTGATCGATGAATTGTTAATCCATCCATTCCTCGATCTAGATTATCAGCTTTGCGTTTACCGAGGCAGAAGAAATTCAAATAATCTTGTGGATTATACTTATCCTCAAGGCCCGCTTCTTTTAACGCTTCATATATTATTCGATACATCATCTGTATTGTTTTTCTCTGCAATATGTATGCAAAGCCAGTAGTTGTATTTTCTATTTTAGGTTCTTTCAATTAAAATGATAATTAAACTATTAAAGACCCGTCTTTAAAACAACGGAATATTGAAGGAAATGAAGAAAAAGGTGTGACCTGCCAATAGAGGATTCTTTGAACGCTGGGGTACGGTAAGCTCTCGGTGGGATTACCCTCTGGCCACATTGGAATCACTACATAAACTGCAAATCTCTCGTTTGCCTTGATTTTGTTTGCGATTTTTAGCGCGATTTCAATTGGTATCAGATTATTCGCACCTACAATGTAATCCATAACATAACATAACTCATGAATCTTTTTGATTTATAAACAAATAATACCAGAGAAATTGTTACCATTTTATTGGTGATTAACAGTCAAATGATTCATAAAAGTACATTATTTCACCTCTGTCTTGGTGTGAATCCCAGTTGAAGGAAGAACCAATGAAGTACTGGTTCTCAATATAAATAAAGTGCTGGGCTGCACGAATTGCATGGATATAAGCTTTTTGTATGCTTGAATCAATTACTATGTTCTTTCCACACGTAAGATTCTGTTCACATAGGTAATAAACAGTTAGTCTGTAAGCAAATCATTCATGAAACCACGATTGTTCCCTATTAAACCATAATTGTGCCATTAATTAAAGCTCAAATAACTAATGTTCAATCAAAGCCATATTTATTTTTACTCAAAAAACCCCATATTTATTGATCATTCAGTTGAGCATAATGGCCCCAGTTTTGTAAATTCAAGTACCTTTCTGCAAGCTTCTCTTGGATCATTTGGGAAACTTTTAACAGAATTTGAGTCGATGGACCTGAATACCTAGTTTCTCAAACCAAATATAAAATATTAAAGTATGTCCAAAAAAATGAATGAAATTGGAAACAAGAGTAACATATAACCAAACATCAAATTTATTACTACTACAAAAAAAGATATGATAAATCTTATTTATCTATTATTTTTTATTTTATTTTTTTTGCATTCGAACCCGTAGGCAAAAGATACAATAATTCAGATAACACAGAATGCAAAAAAAAAAAATCTACAAAAAAAAAAGAAAAAAAAGAACAAGTACTAATTTACTAATTTTAGACTATTAAATTACCTGGACATTCCAAGCTTCAGGGTGACTATCACTCAGATAAGCATGTACATCAGAAAAATTGTCGACATCTAGCAATAAATCATCGTCAGTTTTATGGATAAAATGCAACAATTTATGGCCCATTTTCCAACGATCCTCAAAATTATCCAATACATCATAAGCTGCTGGTCCATCGATTTTAGAGTGCATGTCGTGCCATGGCTGTCTCGGCCCTCTAGGCCCACATTCATCGCTTTTCTATAATAATAACATTTTCTTTTAATATGAATGATAAAGACTTGAAATGTCATTTTCTTTTTTGAACATTCCTTAAATTTATAATAAATAAAGATAAAATACTTTTAGTTCACACATTTAATAGGTGCATTATATGGAAATTGAATTTCTAACCTCTAATAATATCTCAACCAATATATACATGGCCAAATTTCATATGTACCCCTCAAAACCTCATAATTTCACATACACCCCTACAAAAGTTGAAATATCACTAATATCCCTACAAAATCAGTCAAATATCATGGATATTCCTACAAAACCACACATATATCATGAATACCCCTACAATTTTTTTTAAAATATCACCAATACTTTTGTCGCTAATATTTTGTCAGTCAAATAACATCTATATTTATTGCATTATTATTAATTACTTATTAAAATATAAAATGACTATTATATACTATTTTTTATATTCTTTTTAATTTCTTTTAGATAATTGTAATTTTCTCTCTCAAACATATTCATCTTGAACATATTATATATAAATATATAAATTAAAAAGTACATAAAATGACTTAATATAAATCTTACCATATTTACATAACGAAAAAAATAGAAAAATAATAAAATAACGTTAATTTTAATGTTAAATATATCATAGAGTGATTTTGTAGGGGTATTGATGATATTTTACATTTTGTAAGGGTATACATGAAATTATGATGTTTTGTAGGGTACACGTGAAATTTGGCCTATATACATAACCACTTCTATCAAAAAATATATAATAACCACTAAATTAGGGGACCATTTGAAATCTCATTTTCATTATCCAAGAGTAAAATATATCTAAAATACCCCAACACTTTATGATGCTTATTGTAGAAAAATATTATAAGTTGTCAATCAATTTTACCTTAAATGTGCCATTGTAATAGTCATTTTTATGCACCGTCTGAAGAGTTTCGAACAGAGGATGCATTGGAGTATCATACCGGCCTTGGCATAAATCGAGACCTCCAACAAATGCAACTATTTTTCTTTTACCATTCCCTGCATCTTCGTCCACAATTACCGTCTTCTGATGATGAGTAAAGATGTACGGAGTTTTCTGAATTTTTTTGGAAAAGAAAACAAATAAACAGTTTTGTTAAACCTAACTTAAAAGTTCCTGATATGTAAGAGATATACATCATCATATAACTATATATTCACAAATAAAAAAAACTATATATTCACAAATTTATTTGGTTCTGAATATAACCTGTTGAATGTAATATACATTTTTAATAAATGCAGAAGAGCCAATATATCTCAAATCTACTTATTTGATACGAGTAATCACATTTGAACTTTTCACATTTATATGCCAGTTTTGAAACATTTTTCACATTTTTTAGCTTCGTTTATTTCTGAAATTGTACTATATTCTTTTGCCTTTCTTTAATAAATTGAATACCTACGGGTTGTTAAACAATAATATTATATATATTTTGAGGTCAAACTAGCTCTGATTCGTAGCTCAGAGACTTGGGAGAAAGAAGCTTGAAGTTATTAATGGCGATTAATGGTTAAGTGAAGGATGGTGACGCTGTAAGAGACGAATAGGATATGTGCTGTCGAAAAGTGTGAATGAGACACTAGGCGTTTTTTGAGCTGTAAGAGAAGAATAAGACATGTGCGTTTTTAAGTTTGGGCCTTTTGGGAAAGTAATTAGTCTATTAAAATATTTTTCCCAAGTTAAAAAAAAGATGTTATAAGTTGAAAAGAAGGAAGCGAAAAAGGGCGATTCCAGAGGCGATTTTGAAAAATCGCCTTTCCAGCTCGTTGTGAGAAAATACTTCTACAAAAGAGAGTCTCCCCAGTCAAACACGATGGCCAAGAGAAAACTTACGCCATTAGAGAAAGGCTGGTACACATACAAACCAAGGCAAATCAACAAACAAGCAATATCGTCAACCTATGCAAAAAAAAGAAGAAACAGAGTTGCCTTCAGCAAAACACTATTTAGCATCCGTCCATTTAACCCAACAGCATTTCACATCGCAAATCCTTACTTGTCCAAGAGACACTCACTTCATCTACACCCCAGCAAAAAAACTCTTTCTGCTTCATTTTCAATGGAAAGAAACCACAAAAATCATCGTAACTCTTCTTCTGATGTACGCACTGCCAACAACAATGGCACAGGGTCCAGAACCCGTTTCACCACACAAGAACGTGAAACTTCACGAAATACCAGTCATTCCAGGGAGATGCCTCTGAGAGTGGGTTTCACTCCAGCCACTCGTGCGCCGTCAAACACGGCTCCCACTCACAATCAAACCCGCGAAAGGGTTAACAACAACTAACCTCGCCGCCCATTATCCCGAGTCGATAACTACCTCAGCAATAACACTCCATTACATAGGACCTTGATGCAGCGTGAAAAGGCTCCGGCAGACTTACCTTTTCCACCCAACCCAGCGGACCCAGCATGGTTCAATAAATGTCTAAACTGTTACAGATTAGGGCATCTAGTTGTTGACTGTCAACTGCGACTTCACTGCATATCTTGCAATGAAGAAGGCCATTTTTTCAAGCACTGTCGGAAGGTCAAACCTTCAGAAAGCACGGACAGCTACAATGGTGATCCATTGGAGCCACCACTTGGAGCAGACACCGGAGCAGTCCCTCAACACCGCACTCCCGCATTGCACTACCACATACAGGACTCACCAGTCATTCGAGCTGATTTGGCGAGAACAGAGCGGTGTGTAATTATTGATGCCAGGCTCCTTGTCGGTCACAACCTCCAATTAATGAACGACCTTGTTGCAAATAGCCGAAACTGGGATTCACAAATCCAAGTGGCTCACTTACAAGGTGACCAATATGTGGTTTCTTTGCCACTATCAGTGTCACCACAATCCATCACAGAGCAACCGCCTCCGCTCCTCACAAGCCTTGGTCTGGTCATTTATCCATGGGGCTCCTCACAAGCCTTGGTCTGGTCATTTATCCATGGGGACCGGCACACAACTCTTCCTTCTCACCCAACATATTCAAAGTTTGGCTTGATCTCTTCAATCTCCCCTGTTACGGTTGGAGAAGAGACCGGTTCGAAAGTTTTGTGGGTAATTTTGGTATACTCGAGCGCCATGGACCTCTTAGCTTCATCTCCTCCATGGAGAAACTAAGGGTGGTCGCACTGGTTTCAAATGTTGCAAAAATTCCCGAAGTACTGTTCATAGCGATAAGGGGAATTGAAACACCGGTCCGTATCGACATTAAAGGAACGAAAGAAGAGCCTCACAGCCTCACAAAGCCAGTGGATTATGCTCCCTCAGAAGAGGAGTTCGAAAGGATCAAGATTGAGCTTGAAAAACGTATCGCAATCGAGAAGAGCAAGCAAAACGCTCGATCGGCAGCGGCAATGCATTTCAAGCAAGATAACAAGCCAAGGAAACCGATGACAGAACAAACTCTTCAAGAGATGCTTTCATCAACTTCCCCAACTCTGGCAAGAAAGAATCTCGAGATGGTTATCGAACATCTTCGAAAACAAGAGGAAAAACATGAAGTGCAGAAGAATGAACCTTTCGGAGAGATGAGACACATGTACACTCAGCAATCAAGGGCATTGCCACGTGAAAACACAATGAATCAACACATCTTTCGAAAAGAAGCTTCATTCGGTTCTTCGGCCCAACCGACTCCATCCAAAAAAAGAAAAATTGCCAACAAACAAGCAAGCCCAAAGGGAAGCCCAACCACAAGCCTTTCAAACCACACAACACTTCCTTCATTCACCAGCCCACCACTCAAGCCTACTAAGCCAGGCCCAACCAGGAAATCCAACAGAAAATCTTCTCAGAATGAAGCAACGAAACAAATTGCTCCAAAAACCAGAGCTCCGGCGCACAAAAGTCAGGTTCTCAGCCCGGAAGCAAGGAAGGTGCTGTTAGCCAATCTGGATTGGGATAATCTCAAGAAGATGCAGCTAGATGAGAAAGTCGCTGACCAATTACTCGAGTTTTGCGGCATAGAAAACTTCATTGGCACCCCGAGCATTAACAATCCGACGGCCGAGCAACTCAATCAAATAACTGCAGCCCTCGAAGAAGGTCAGGAGGCCTTCGGAGATGAGACCATGGCCGATCAACAAGTCGAGGCAGAAGGAGGGGATTTGATGATGATCGAACAAACTCAGTTTAATGGGACTGAAGCAATGTTTGGAGGAGGATTTGGACAGATTGAGGGGTACCAAGGAGTGGATCAATTAAGAGACGAGGGAGAGTTCAGGCCGGAATTTGCAAAAGATCTTGAGGGAGTATTCAATGAAGAGGTCGGACAAGGAGAGGAAGAAGATCCTAAGGAAGGTCAACTTGAAGAAGATTCAGTTGGCCATTTCGCAACAAACTTAGAGGCAGAACTCATTGCTGAGCAGCCCAATGCTGCTGCAGAAGAGTAGTTAGATATTTTCTTTGCAATTGTAGGCGCTTTTTTTGTCGCACCCATGTAATTTTATGATGAATTTATCTTCTTTGTCTATTGTATTTTGGAATGTAAGAGGTTTAGGTCTAGAAAACAAATGTAATGTAGTACGTAATGTTTTGAGAAATTCGAGTTGTAAAATTGCTTGTCTTCAAGAGACAAAATGGAATGAAGATAACCTCTTTCTTACATCTCTTGTGTGTCCCAATTATTTAGTAAACTCATTTCAAAAACCGGCAAACCAATCGTCCTGTGGTTTACTCATAGCATGGAGTAATGATTTTATTTGTCTTCACAAGACAAATAAACTTTATTCATCAACAATTGTGCTTACATATGCAAATTCTTTTACATTTAAGCTTACAAACGTATACGGTCCCACAAACAACACACAAAAACAAGCATTTCTAAATGAACTAGAAGAAATAGGCCACTCATGCGATTTGCCATGGATAGTGCTTGGTGATTTCAATCTCATACGACACATACAAGAATCAACGGGTCACAACCACACATTGCAATCCATCATTGATTTTAATAATTCCATTAACAACATGCAACTACAAGAAATCCCGCTTCAAGGACGCACTTTTACATGGTCTAGTAAAAGACCTACCCCTACACTAAGCAAACTAGATAGATGTCTCATCTCGCAACATTGGCAAGACACAAATCACACACCATCCTTACAAACTGTGCCGGCCTCCACATCAGACCACATACCGCTTATGCTAAAATTCTTACCGCCAACTACTACTCCAAAGAGAAGGTTCAAAATGCAGCTTCATTGGCTCAAATATCCAGACGCATTGCAAGCCATAAAAAATGCATGCGGTCACTCACGACTTCGCGCAAATCCAGCAACTAACTTCTCCATTAAATTAGCCAAGGCAAGAAGAGCACTCCAAGACTGAGTTCGGCAGAAATTTCAAAATCTTGATACTTTCAGATCAAGATGTGAACTCGTGCAATCTAGTCTAGATAGAATGGAGGAGGTCCGAAATCTAACACAAGTAGAGCTTCGGCTCAGGATCAAAGTTAAAATAAAATTGCAAGAAATAACAGATAATGAAGAGTCAAAATGGCGACAACGATCGCGATGTCGGTGGCTGAAACAAGGTGATAAAAATACCAAATATTTTCAATCCATTGCCAAAACAAGGAAAAGCAACAATAAGATCATGGCGGTTAACATACACGGTCACATGGTGCAAGACCAGACACAAATAATGGCAGAATTTACAAAGTACTTCAAGACCTTATTCTCAGAAGTCGCAACTATCAACAAACCAAACATGCAACATATTCAACAAAATACGCAACTACTCCACAACCTCTCAAATAATTTCACGCCTGAAGAAATCAAACAAGCAGTATTTGACCTAGCCGCCGATAAAGCTTCGGTCCAGATGGCTTCCCTAATGAATTCTACCAAAAATGTTGGGAATTCATACAGGACGATATAACATGGTTATGCAAGGCGTTTGAAACCAATACCCTGGATCTATGGCGTATCAACAAAGCCCAAATTACTTTAATACCAAAAAAAGCAAATGCAGTAGAATTGACCGACTATCGTCCAATAAGCATAATTGATGGACCAATAAAAATCATTTCAAAAATTTTAGCTACACGCTTGCAACCGTTCATGACTCAACTGGTCGATCAAAGTCAAACCGCCTTCATCAAAAGTAGAGCAATAACAGACTCTTTTGTATCAGCCAGAGAGTTGCTCCATGCCTTAGAACGGAACAAAATCCCCTCCATACTCTACAAAGTCGACTTCTACAAAGCATTTGATACAATCAATTGGGAATTCCTTCGGGAGATGTTACTCAAAAAAGGCTTTCCACCAACTTGGGTGCAATGGATATGGAACCTACTCAACTCCACGAGTTCTGCACTCAATATTAACGGGAAAATGGGCGAATACTATTTTCACAAATGAGGATTAAGACAAGGTGACCCGCTCTCACCACTCATATTTGTCCTGGTAGCAGATACATTGCAAAAAATTCTCCGCCATGGAAATGGGATAACACAACCTGCGCATCTAACGCAAACCACGGCCTTCCAATATGCCGATGATACAATCCTTATAGCAGAAGCATCATACAATAATCTAAACGTGATTAAAAACACACTCCGATGTTTCGGCGAAATCACGGGGCTCCAAATTAATCATAACAAAAGCATGTTTGCCACAATCAACATACCCATCGAATATGATCACCAAATTGCACAAGAATTAGGTTGTAACAAGCAACAATTTCCAATAACATATCTAGGCCTACCATTGACAATAAAGCAACCACGACAAGAAGAGTTCATGCCGCTTATAGAAAAAATTCAACGTAGAGTATCAAGATGGGAGACCAAACATCTCTCATTGGGAGGCCGTCTAACGCTTCTCAACGGTCCTCTCAGCTAGCCCACTCTACTACATGAAAACTTTCCTATTACCCAAATGGGTAATCAAGGAAATCGACAAAATCAGACGCAACTTCCTTTGGCAAGGAAGTACGGAATATAAACAAGGCAAAAACCTAGCCGACTGGAAATCAGTATGCACGCCAAAAGACAATGGTGGATTAGGGGTCACAGACTTACAAGACATAGTATGGCACTGCTTATGAAATGGAACTGGATGTTAAAGACAAAAAAAATAAGTATTTGGACAGAAATAGTCCAAAATTTGTATGGAGACACAGATATAGAAAAAGGCAATCCAAATGCGTCATTTTTCTATAAGCAACTTATAGAGGTAAATGATTGGTTCAAGCATCAAATAGAGACAAAGTTAGGCAATGACACAAATACTAAATTTTGGAAAGATAAATGGCTTAAGGGGGCAACGCTCAAAAATATTTTTCCAGATCTTTACGAAAAAGCCCTCAGGAAGAATTGCACGGTACAAGAAGTTTTGGACAACCAGCAAAGACACATAAATTAGGACAGAGCCTTAAATTCAATTCTGCTCCAACAAGAACAACAACTAAGCAATATGATCAGACCAATATAACTACATGAAAATACAGAAGATTTACACTTCTGGCGTCCAACAAACAAAATCGACAAACATGGCGAGTTCTCGGTCAAGTCAGCATACGACTTCTTCAATGACCGTGGGATCAAGCCGGAGTGGCCAAAGCTGCTCTGGAAAATGCCCAACAAGGGTACGAACGTTTGGTTGGCTTCTAATTAAAGAAAAACTCTTGACACGAGACCGTCTCAAACGTAGGGGTCAAATTGAACTTGATAATTGCGTTATGTGTAACGGTAACCAGACGGAAACACATACACATCTTTTCGCCCAATGCAATTTCGCCAAACAAATATGGCACAAAACATCAGAATACCTCAAAAGGCATGCAACCACACACAATAGTAACATGCAAACAATCGGACAACTACTCGCAAACAAGACAAGTAAACAAGCAAAAGTTACGGCCGACTCGATGTGGATGGCTACCTGCTGGGCGGTTTGGAAAGAAAGGAATGCACGCATATTCTGTGAAGAAGAGCGCAACATCGACCAAGTATTCCAAGCCGGATTACAGGAAGCCAAGAGCTGGATAAAGTTTAGTTAGGTCGGTTAGTTCTAAGTAGTTGGCTAGTGAATCCAATAGGGTCTTTAGATTAATTGACTACTTGAGTCTTAAGCCGAAGTAGAGTGACGTCTGTTTTTTACTTTCCCATATTGAATGTGTTCGCTAATATTTAATTAATGAAAATCTAGTAGGCGATTCGCCTACTACCCAAAAAAAAAAAATTAGTCTATTAAAAGATTTTTGAGATGAAAAAATGAATAGATAGGTTTTATCTCACTCAAAGATTTTTTTAGGTGTCTTTTAAGAGGTTCAGTTTTTCCATATATTTTTTTCTTTTTTCTATAATTGTAAATAGAAAATTAGGGATATATAGAGTTTTGCTAATAAGCTAATATTATTATCAAGGAGTTGGTATTAACAATTTGTAGATCCTTTGATCTGTTTTAATTTGTGTGCAACCCTTTGATCAACATATTTAGTAACTCTCTCTCTCTCTCATCTGAAAAGAAAATAAACCTTGAACCACAAAGAAAATAATCGCATAAATGGAAGTGCTTTTCCGAATATAGAACTTTCCTTCGATATTCCGATTTCTTCTCTTCCAAAAAATCTCTTATTTTCATATATATAAAAAACAGGGGTTTGAGAAGAAATTGTTGGCATGTTTTGATTGAATTTAGATATTAAAGTATTTTTGTAAATATTTTATATGAATTTTAGTTTGAAATTTATTTGTATGGATTATGATATGTGAGTTCATTAATTTGTAATGGATATATATGAATGCGATTTGATTAAATTGTATGAATAATGTTAGTATGTATTTTGATTAGAAAGTTTTATGAATTATTATTGTATGCATTTAATTTGAAATTTGTATGAATTTATATGATGATAAAATTAAAGCAGATCAAACGGTCCAAAAATCATTAGTATCAAACGCTTTGTACTAACATTAGTTTTCTAGACGGACTCTCTCTCTATATTTATATATATTGGTTCTTCATTCACAAACAATAAGCATTTTAACTCTTCAAGTAAACAGATATGACCTGTTGTTTTAATATGCTTTGGCCGTGTTGAGCAGAACGTTTGCAAAGGTGTAGGTGAACAGAAGAATGCTTGAAGAAATGCTTAAGAGCCTCGTCATTGGTTTTCATTATACCCTCCTACCAAATTAACAACAATATATATTATTCAAATGTGCGCGCGCGCAAACACATATATATATATGAAAAACAAAAACATGTGTATGTATGTATTTATATATAATATATGTACATATTATATGATATGTATGTGTGTGTGTGTGTGTGTGTGATAATTACATCAAACAGAGTTTACAAAAACAATCGTTTGACTATAAAAGAAATTTATAAAACATTTTTTTAAGTTTCTCAAGTGTGGAAGAACTGCAAGAAAGAAATGGAAATTGCTTAAACTTTACTTAACATGGGTGCATATGGGGTTTGACCGCTCAACCTCGTATGTCTCAATAAAAAATACTCAACGATTAGGTTCAGTTCCATTTTGCACAAGACATCTTAAAAAAATAATTATAAACAATTAATACATGCAAGGGAGCTTATACAAAATAAATCTAAAAGCAAACCTGAAGGATATGCCCATGAAAGCTTTTTGAAGTCAAATCATCCCAAACAAGAAGCAAAACCCTAACTTTTTCTTGTGCCTTTTGATTCAAAAGATCACCCAATATGATTCTAGAATCGCTACCACCATCTCGAACCAAGGAAATCATATGACTAACAGACCAACCCGCGATATAAATAATATGTTTAGCTTGGATTATTGCATCAAATATATCTCTCCAACAATTTCCATGTTTATAATTCATCCCATTGTCAAGCTTGAAGTCGGGCAAGCAACTATCAGGCACATGTGCATCTTGGTACAATTTAATGGTACCACCTTTCTTAAGCGGAAAATATGCATCTGGCACCCCTGAATAAATCGAACCGGATATAGGAGTAGCTGGAATGTATTTCACGGACAAACTCAAAACAGCTCCAGGATTGCACTCTTTACCATTACCATCAAGAAGTGTATAACTGCCTTCGATCTTATCGCCAGAGAAGACCGACTCTGCAGGAATGAAGACAACACCGATTTCTTCGTCAGGCGTAAACTGATCTTTATCCATAACAGTAAAACGAATATCAGTTGTGTTGTGAGCAACAGGGATACAAAAATGCTGGTTCCAAATCGGTTCCTCGCAATTTTTTATCACGTAAGTGTTGGCAACTAGGGCATTGCCGTGTGAGAGTGATACAGTTACAAAGGGGTCGCTAGTGTTGCCTGACATCCTCTCTAGTATGCCCAGGTTTGCAACCATCTTGTCACCGATTTTTTTTGTGAACCTGTCTTTGTTTGGAAGGTTTTTAGCAGATTCGATAAGTATTTTTAGAGTACCATGGAGAAGGAATACTTTTTTAAGTGAGGTTAGTCCTCCGTGCGATGGGGATGAGTGAGAATATGAGTTTGAAGACATGTTGCTTTTGTGGGGCTCCATTAATGGAGAGCTTATCTTTTCTTTTTAATTACTCTATTTCTTGTGTTTAATGGTTGTAGGATAAGATGTGAGTAATTGTGGAAGAAAGTAGAAATATTTATAGGCTAGGTGAGAGTCTACACAGAAATCGAGTCGTCGCTTGTGTCAAAGCCTGGGAATCTAGGAGCTTGCTGATGGTTTCTGATCACAAGGTTGAAGACATGAACTCCACCATCTGATTCAAATTAATCCCTACATTATTTTTTCGGTCTCTTTTTTTGACATTTCTTTGTGGGAAAAAGCTAGTTTGCCACAAGAATGACCTAACCATACATTGATGCGTCATTTTTAGCAAAAATGGGTCCCACTTCTCAGGAATAGTGGTTTTTTTCTCTTTGCCAGCTAGATGAAAAATGGTTTTTGCTCCAACCGAGAAAGAATAAAATTGTTGCAGGTGACTCGATAGGAAGAGGAAAAAATGTTACATCTTATTTAATGTTGTACCCTTGTCGGGCCCACCATGAATTTACCATATAAATTCGAATTTTTTTGCAAAATAATATTTTTTTGAAGAATAATTAATCAGATGACATTTTTTTCGAATAATTTCAGCAGATAACACTTTTGCCAGAGGGTCTGGTGGAACTGAAGTAGTTCCGCCAGAGGGACTGACGGAACTAGTGATTTTTTTTTTGTTGATCCTAGCCATTTGGCACCCGTAAACACGCTTAATTAAGGAAAAAAGTTAGTTCCGCCATAGGGTCTGGCGGAACTAGGTAAAATTTATTTTTTTAGGTTAAACTCTTAATTTAGAAGGAAAATTAGCTCAAAAAATTACGAATTCAGCAGTTCCGCCAGACCCTTTGGCGGAACCAGACGTTCCGCCAGAACCTCTGGCAGAACCTCCTATTTTATATTTTTTCCTCTCTAAACAGCCATGAAAATTTAGCAAAAAAAAAAAATATTGTTCATAGTTCCGCCAGACCCTCTGACGGAACTATGAACAGTAATTTTTTTTTTTTTTTTTTTGTAAAATTTTCATGGCTGTTTAGAGGAAAATATATATATATTTAAAATAGGCAGTTCCGCCAGAGGGTCTGGCGGAACTTCGGGTTCCGCCAGAGGGTATGGCGGAACTGCTGAATTCGTAATTTTTTGAGCTAATTTTCCTTCTAAATTAAGAGTTTAACCTAAAAAAATAAATTTTACCTAATTCCGCCAGACCCTATGGCGGAACTAACTTTTTTTCTTAATTAAGCGTGTTTACGGGTGCCAAATGGCTGGGATCAACAAAAAAAAAATCACTAGTTCCGTCAGACCCTCTGGCGGAACTACTTCAGTTCCACCAGACCCTCTGGCAAAAGTGCTATCTGCTGAAATTATTCGAAAAAAATGTCATCTGATTAATTATTGTTCAAAAAAGTGCTATTTTGAAAAAAAAAATTCTATAAATTCTCCATATGATTAAAGTACATTACATCCATATAAATTACATTATTTAAATTAATGACAGTAATTAAACCTTCCTGATAATAAATAGGATTTTCAGAAAATAATTGAGACAATTTTTTTATACCTTAAATAACATCCATATAAATTCTAGTAGTATATCCATATCATTTGAAAAAATAAAATACAATATTTTAGTTGAGTATTGAAAGTGGTAAGCAATGTTTATATGGTAATTGACCTATTATTTTTTATACATTAAATATCATCCATATAAATTCTAGTAATATATCCATAACATTTGAAAAAATAAAATACAATATTTTAGTTGAGTATTGAAAGTGGTAAGCAATGTTTAAATGGTAATTGACCTATTATTATTTTTTATACATTAAATAACATCCATATAAATTTTAGTAATATATCCATATCATTTGAAAAAATAAAATACAATATTTTAGTTGAGTATTGAAAAGTGGTAAGTAATGTTTATATGGTAATTGACCGATTATTAGGCCTTCTGTGGTAATTGACATATTATTACATATTTATTAAGAAATCAAATTTCCTTCATCATCAATGCTATAAATTCCTACCATAGTTTCACTTGATTTCTTTCCAAATCACAACATAAATCCAAAATATATTTTCGATAAATTTCTTGCCAAAACTAAACTTAAAGTAGTATATGCTGTTGTTCTCAGTTTGATGATATTTAAACATATTCCGAGCTACTAATATATTCTTGAGATTCATTTTCAAAGCTAAAAGAATTCACGTCAAGAAATCGGACATGACGTCTTAGCTCTCGAAAAGACAAGAAGGCAACTCACCTCTCAAGCTAATCAAGTGTTGGAGCTCGTTTTAAAGTCTTTATTTTAATTAGGTTAAATTCTTTTTAAGGGCATGTTTGATTTGAGGTATTCCATAATACACGGATATTGCAAACACATGGATCCAATGATCCATGGATTTGATGATCCATGTGAGTTGTTTGATTAGGTGGATTTGATGATTGAGGATTTGAATATTTAATTTAAGTTTATTAAAAGATAATTGTTGAGTAGTTATAATGATATCTAAATTTTATTATATACATTATTTAACAACAGCAAATAAGAATATGGATATATCAGTTGTGTATATAAAGATAATAAATAATCTTAAAAAATAATAAATAATAAAAATAAAATATGAAATATGATATAAAAATAAATAATATAATATGAAAATAAATAATATAATATAATATAATATAATATAAAAATAAATAATATAATATAATATAATATAATATAAAATAATAATAATAATAATAATAATATAAAAATAAATAAATCAATAAATAAATAATATAGTATAATATAATATAAAAATAAATAAATAATATAATATAATAATATAACATAATATAATATAATATAAAAATAAAGAAAAAAAATAAAATAATATGAAGATAAATAATATAACACAAAATAAATATATAATATAATATAAAAATAAAGAATATAATATAATATAAAAATAAATAAATAAATAATATAATATAAGTTGGTGTATTTTGTAATCCCCAATTTTTGACAGTAGTATAAATCCCCGGATTTAAGCTCTCAAATCCATGGATTCAATAGAATACCCTCAATCAAATAAAGGATTTTGAATAAAATCCTATATTTACGAATACAATCCACTAAAATACACCAAATCAAACATGCCTTAAGTGATACTATTTAAATACTAAATTGAGAGAAATAATATTGCTAAACATACAAAACATACTCATTCCGTTCTGAACGGATTTATTCCGTTCAGAACGGAATAACCCGTTCAGAACGAAATCCCACTGTAAATTTCGTTGGCAAAACGAATTCATTTCGTTCTGAAAGAAATCATTCCGTTCGGAACGGAATATTTCCGTTCTGAATGGAATATGAGATTTTTTTAGCCGTTTGAAATTGAAATCATTCCGTTCTCAACGGAATAACTCCGTTTTGAACGGAATAAGCGTGAATCTGTCATCCTTTATAAGGAAACCAATAGATTCACTTTGAGTATTCATTCTCTCTCACTTTGATAAGTTAAAAAACGATATTCTATCTCTCTCTTTGTGTTTGATTAATTTACTCAAAATCTTGTGAGCCAAGAGAGGAATTTGTTGTGAGCAAGTTTGTAAATTTTGTGTGTCGTTATTGATTGAAAGAAATCGTTGTAAGTTTTTGATTCTCCGATTCGCTACGGGTTGTAAAGCGAACGGTGATTCGAGTTTTGTAATCAAACGCTATTTGGATTAGTGAAATCGGAGCCGCAAGACAAGTCGCGGAGATTAGACCACTCGTGAACTTGGTAAGCCCCGATAGCGAGTAAAAGAGAAGTTAAGGCTTATGCAACTTCTCGGTTGAACTTCGTCAACAAGTTCGAATGTTTGGTATTGATAATCTTTATCTTTTACTCTATTTACTTTTAATTATTTTTATTACTTTGAATTATCATATCCATCATATTAAAAGCAAATCAATTAAAATTGTAATTTTTTTTTAAATTACACTTCCGCATGCGTTAAGCCTATTAGCCCCTATAGGCCTTAATTAATTAACATATGCCTTTAATGTTATTTTTTTCTAGCAATAATGTTATTTCCCTTGTTTATATACCTTCAAGTTCTAATTAATAAGAGAAAATAAGGTATGGTGAAAAATCAAACATGTAGTTAATTATAATTTGATAGTTAGGATGGATTAGTAGCAATCTATAGTTAGAAAAGAGTCCTCGTTATTTTTTTATAAAAAAAATTGAAATGTAATAAATCCGCATAAAACAACCATATTCGAACACGGATCATTGGAATATCGTTAACAAGCGAACCTACCCCCAAACCATATATAATTCGTGTAATGATTCCTCGGCCCACCCTATCAATAGTTTATGATTTTGTCTCTGAAATCAAGTACAAGTCTAACTAGGAATGTACAAAAAACTTCCCAATCCGCCCAACCGTCCAACCCAATCCGAGTCAACCCGTTTTTTGTGAGTTTTGAGGTTGTTGGGTCGGATTTGGGTTTGAATTTTGAATAACCCAGTATTATGGGTTGGGTTACGGGTTTGAATTTATAAACCCAAGTTAACCCGATCCAACCCGAACACTTTCAAATTATATGTTAAGTGCATTAAATTATGATCATTTGCATAAATTTCTAATTCACACATATATGTTAAGTGCATTATGTTCAAATCATTTGTTTCCATTTATATTTCAAATTTATTTGTTATAATATATTCTTAATATCTATTCCCATAATTTAAAATTAACAATTTCTAACTTTGAACTTAAGATATAGAACATACATATCAATCTATATCTCATAAACAAAGTTCATAAATTTCAGGAATTAGAGCTAAAACAATGAATTTATGATTAGATTAGGGGTGTCGTCATTCAAAATTGAAAACAACATTGATTATGTATATGTTATTGTTACTTTACATTATGTTAGCAATAATTTTAGTAATTTAGAAATAAAATATTACAAAAAATTTAGTATTTTTTGGCATACATGTCAAAATCATAAATTTTATATGATCAATATAAATTATAAGGACATACTTAAGTAAAGTACAAAACCCGGTCAACCCGCCCAACCCGTCCAATAATATATCGTTAGGTTTAAATAATTTTTGAAGTATTATGGGTTGAGTTGGGTTGGAAAAAATGAAACCCGTTATAGTTGAGTTGGATAGTAGTTTTTGTCTAAATATGTCCAACCCGACCCATGTACACCCCTAAGCCTAACAAGCGCTTTAATTTGAACAACTTGTCAGTTTTCTCGATCAAAATTCTCACGAAATGAACAAATTGCACACTTGAGTTTATTTATAAGCTTGTCCCTAGCTCCTCCAATATCTAAAAGACAACTTGTCTGATAATAAAATTAGCATTTGTTCTATTCTCTCGGATTGATTTTGTAAATTATTTTATAGCACCCGCAAAGCACAAAATTCTTCAATAATAACTATCATTTCATGAAATTGGCCACAAAAAAATTACAACCCTAAAAAGATTCATAACAGCTGCCATATGATTCAAACTCAAACAAATATCATAAAAAAAAAATCAGAAACCAACAAAACATAAGCCGAAATGGTAACTGAAAAAAAAATAGTAATTGAAATAACAAGCATAAGTAATAAAATAAAACTTGAGAATGATTATTAAAATTCTCGTGAAAGGAGCAAACAAGAAATTAAAATACGATAAAAGAGTTTTCCCAAAACAAAGATGGAATAAACAGTACAATGTTGGAATAGTGGTAGAAAATCAAAGATAGCTTTGCAATAGTTAATTTTATATATTTCATTTGACAAGTATAATGTGTAATAGCTTGTTCCATTCAAATTTTTGCAATTACAGCTTTGCTATTGCTTACTCTAATCTAATAACTATACAATTCGCATGCAATTGAAACAACTATTTGTATTATAATCAATGTTTTAAATAGCGATAATTTATAATTGAATTCCACAAAACATAAGACTTTGTATAGATGATAAAATTTGATTCATATCTTCCACAGTTCCACGAAACATGAGAATCAACTTTTTATAGATGATAAAATTTGATTCAGGAGATTACAACCAAATTCAATAGCCAGATATTATAATTGGACTCAACCATATACAAACCTCGCCAGCACATTAGGGGATTATAATTTTCTATTTTTTTGATAAATATTCTCACAAACAGAACAAACCATTCACTGAATTCATATATAAAAATGAGCTCCTCCAATATCCAAAAGACTAAAACTAGTAACTTGTCACGTAGTAAAACTAGCATTTTTCTCTAGTCTCATAAGATTGAAGTTGCCTATTTATATATAGCACACATAACGCCCAAAAGTCATGAATAATCATGACTATTAAATGATCGTTGGCCACAAGAAAATCACAACAATAAAAAAAATGGTTCACAAATTCCACATGATAGGAAAAATTCCAACAAGGAGCACCAAAAAGGCCAAAACACAAGCATAAAGAAATGCAAAAGTTAATGATTATTCAAATCCAACTCAGAAAAGAGCAACCAGACATTCAAAATCTGATAAGAGTTTTTCCCAAAACAAAGATGGAATAAATAGTTCAATGCCGAATTTTCTGTTTCATTAAAACATTTCATTTAACTCAAATAACAAGTAAATCTAAAATGACTCCGTTTTAATTGAAATCAATCATGGAGAGTTCCCAATATATCATCATCTCTGAACAAGTGATACCTGCAAATCAAACAAAAACAAAAAAAACAACTTTCAACACATTGTCTATTAGGAAATATTTTCATAACCCTCACCCACAAAAAAATTTCCAAACATTCTAAAAAAACATTGACTTTCAGATTTCTCTTTTAGTTCCTATAAACTAGATTGAATTTTTACCACCCCTATGAGGATTGAAGCTAACAATCCATCCAATTTTTTTTTCTTTTGGAGTATCACATGTCTTTCAATTTTTTGGAATCAACAATGACAAATAATTTGTTTTCATGGTACATTAACTTCGAGAGTAAGTAACAGTCACATATCTAAGCAATGATATAAGAAATAAAGGGGGAAATAAGTGGAAAAAGAGAGAAATGACTTACACTTTGTCTCCAAGTTTGACTTCAGTGCCACCATACTCCGGCAGAAGAACTTCATCTCCTTCCTTCACACATGGCGGAATGTGATTCCCACTCTTGTCACGATCTCCTGGCCCAACCGCTATCACTTTCGCGCAATTCAACTGCACAATTAAACCAATAATTACGACAAAAATCAACTGAATAGATTCAATAGACATCACATGATTCCAGACCGAGAAATCCAAGATTCAATGAGAAATGTGAGGGTAAATAACCAGAAATCAAAATATGGCGAGATCTAAGAAAAGAAATTGATCAATGAATAGATCATTTGTTACAAAAGGGAGGATTTGTTTGGCATTAAGATTCTCAACCAGATCAATACGATCTCCGTACAAAATCACAGAATGAACAAATAAATGAACAAAGATTCAAAACCTTGGTGGTTTTTTCGGGGAGAAGGATGCCGGCGCTGGTCTTGGACGGAGGCACGATCTTCTCCACCAGCACGCGGTTCAGAGCCGGGATCAAACGCCTCGCCGCCATTTTCGCTCCCAACTCAAAAGCTTCACTCGAATGAAATGAAATGAAAGAGAGAGGAAAGGCTGCTTGGGGAAGAAGGAATGGGTTTAGGGTTTATCAATGGAGGCTCCAGAAGGTTCTAGCACTATCCCGGCTTTGGGCCTTTATTTAGGCCCGAATATAAATTCATTTGTATAAAAAGCCCATATATAAATAAAATGGGTTTACAAGAAATACAGCCAATGATAGAATACCACGTCAAATATTAGATACGTAGCTTATTTTCAATGGATCGGTCTATCGTGGACAAAAATGTAGTTTTGTTGAGCCGGTTTCAGTCGTTCTGCTCTTCGTCTTCTAGATGAACAGGATGAAAATGGAATGTCGACGAGAAACAATGGAACACTCTCACTCAAAATGAATATCCAGTTCCGAAAATAATATATTGACAGATACAATGAAATACTATCATCCAAAATGAAATATTCGAACAAATATGGCGCCTCCACAAGTCACTCGCCGGCTCCCGTCCGCCATGACCGCCACCACCATTTCCTCCCTCCTCCGCCGCTCGCCGGTCCTCGCCGCCTCGCACCTCCTCTCCGCTCCCTCTCTCATCTCCTCCATCCCCAACCCAACCTTGAACTCCCTCCTCCGATCCCTCTCCGCCTCTCACCACCTCAACCTCGCCATTCGCGTTTACTCTCTCATTCCCACTCCTCATCCTTCGCCTCACAGTTCAAATACGCTCCTTCACTGTCTTCTTATTAGGAATCGCACTAAAATGGCGTTAACGCTCTTCTCGCATCTCATTCGCAAGTCTGTTTTGGATATTATTACGCTTAATACTCTTTTACGTGGGCTCTGCTTGAACTCTCGCCTCTCTACGGCCTTTCGTGTGTTTTCTTCTTTTAATCTCCTTCTTGGCCAACCGCCTGATTTTGTTTCGTATAATATTTTGCTTGATGGTTTGTGTTGTGCTGGCGAGATTCAGATTGCATGCAAGCTGTTCGATCAAATGCCTGAACGAAATGTTGTCTCTTACACAACACTCATTCGTGGGTTTTGCAAGAAACAGCTTTCAGACCAAGCTATTGAAGTTTTCAACAGAATGAATAGTGAAGGATTGAAACCGAATAAGATCACATATAATACGCTAATACAAGGCCTTTGTGAGGCTAGAAGAATGGATCTGGTCAAGCAAATAATGGAGAAAGATGAGGGTTTCAAGCCTGACACTTGCACTTTCAACACTCTAATTGCTGCTCATTGTAGTATGGGAAGAATTAATGATGCACTTAAGGTGTTTGATGCAATGCTTGAGTTACATGTGAAGAGAGATTCAGCGAGTTTCAGTACTATTATGCGTGGGCTTTGTGAAGCAAAGGAGTTTTTGAAAGTGGAAAAGTTAGTAGATGAGTTGCTTGAAAAGGAAGTTTTTAAGAGAAGAGGTGTTTGCACACCATTAATGGCAGCTTATAATCCTGTTTTTGAGTATTTGTGTAAAAATGGAAAAACCAACAAGGCAAGAATGTTAATCAGGCAGTTATTAGAAAGAAGAGCCAAAATAGACATTGTTTCTTTCAAACTAGTAATTTTGGGCCATTGTAAAGAGGGAGATTACAAAGAAGGATACGAGTTATTACTATCGATGATTAAACGAGACTTAAATCCTGATGAAGAGGTTTATATCGCATTAATGAAGGGATTTTTGCAACATGAAAAGTGGTTTAATGCATATGAGACACTTGAGAGAATGTTGAATAGTGGGCATAGACCAAAATCCGAAATATTCTATTTGGTTCTTGAAGGGCTTTTGAAGAGGAATGGCTTTGCTAAAGAAGCAAGTGAATTAATTGAAATTATGTTTGAAAGAAAAATTCGTCAAAATCTTAATTTATCGACTGAGACTGTTACCAGTCTGTTTAGAGATGGATTGAATGATAAGGCCTTGGAGGTCATTAAATTGATTTATCAAAATGGATATTATGTAAAAGTGGAGAAAATAGTGAAATCTCTTTGTGAGGGGAACAAGTTTTTGGAGGCGAAAGAGATTTTGATGCTTAGTTTAGAGACGGGACAGAGATTTGATCTGTCTGTTTCAGTACAAGTGATTGAAGGGCTTTGTGGAGAGAGAAATGGGTCGGTTGCTTTTGAGGTTTTTTATGAATTGCTTGAGCGAGGATTTGGAGATTCTATTTCGAGTGATTGTTTAGAGATTTTGCAGAAAGGGCTAGAGAAAGACGGGAGAATAAGACAGGCTGATTTTGTGCGTAAACAGATTAAATATAACTCAAATGATAAACAAAGCCGACACGAGAGATGTAATGTTAGATAATTTTTAGCAATTCAATAATTATTTGCTTGTGAATTATATATCAAACCATCTCAATTAAAAGAGTAAAAATATATCTTCCTTCATTTAGCTTTATTTCTATCGTATTTCATACAAAAAATTGTTACCCACAACAAACCCAACTAAAATTTAAAAAATAAGAACCAATATAAGAACCAATGCAAATAACCTTCAAAACATCTGATTGTACAGCTTTTCTACATATATACTCAAATCTCTAAAATAAATTGAATAAATTCCACAAAAAAAACTAATCAAGTCAATGGGCTTGTGTTTCTAGAAGGAGGCTTGAGGCTAAATTGAGATCATTTTGTGTTATTACCAAAGCTTGCATCGCTGAGTCTCTATCAAAACCCATCGACATAAGAGTCGCTAAAGACTCATCAGTCGGCCCTTCAACAAGTGGAACCATTTCCTATACAAAAAAAATCAAGAAAATCAAGAAACTATGTATCATAATTATTATCACATACTAAAGGTGAAGATATATGTAATGTATATATTTTTAGTTTATACTTGCCTCTGTTTGATGATTTGTTTCTCTTTGCTGAGTTGAGTAAGAAGGGAGGAGTTGAGCACTTGAGTTTCTAGTGAAACGTGATGTCATGTTTGAGAAGAGTGATGTCAGCGTATCCGGAAGCTGTTATACGAATGATTATTTATTAATGCGCCAAAAAAATAAAATAAATAGATAAATAATAAAGAAAATATATGCCTTGAATCTACGAATGCCAAATGTATTTAGGCGATAAAAGCATCCGGTAATAATGCCAAAAATGCCTGGTACTAGAGACTGCTTTCCTGACGAAAAAAGCAACTAAAAGAAAATCAAATTATTAAATATAATATCTTATTAATGAAAAAAGGAAATGAAATGATATTTTTTTATTGATTTACCTGGAGACCAGCTAAGTATATAAAAGACTTGTCGCTTAAATTTAGGGTAAAAACACGAAATTTTGATGAAATTGGTATGTCAAAAAAGAAAGGCACAAATGATGCGAATATGAGACTGTACGGACCGGACGTGAGTTTAGTCAAAGAAAAATCTGCATTAAATAAAAGAAATTATAATGATATGTTATTAAGTTAGTATATTTTTAACATGTGAAATTAATTTGTAAATGCTTGGTTAATTTAATACCTTTTAGGTAACCTAAAGCAAGGATTTGGAAGAGGAGAGATATTATCATAGAAAATGCCACAAATACCTGTAATTTTTAAAAAAATTATCATGCAATTTGGTTCATAAAAATAAAATAAAAAATATATTGAACAAAGAAAAATAAGAGATAGTTCGTTTACAGCATATTTGTTGGAACCGATCTGTCTTTCAAAAACCCTAAAATAGTAGAGAAGACATAATCCAAAAATCAACTCAGGTGTAGATGCAAAAGCAAAGACTGAACTAATTAGCCTCCAAAGATTAAGCTTTTCATAAATATCCTGCAATCAGAACAATAATTGGTTACTTGCACTGTTAATTTGAAAGTAAAACATTTGGGCGTCATTCTGCTATAAAATGTTATATAAATCTTGTAAAAAATGAATTAAATCGAGTGAGAAAATATCAAACCTGATAAGAAAACCCAAGATTCTTTGATTGGCCCCGAATTCCAAACGGGATCGTAAAGAGAGCAGTGCAAATCACGATCGTCTTTGTGACTGGAGCATTATCTGAATTAAAAAATAAATCGCAAGAAACTGCATCAAGCAAAAAAAAAGAAAATCACAGGAAATTGATTCATTCAAATTAAGAAATTTGAGCTTACGGAAACCAGATGGGCCGCCGTTCATCTCCGCCGGCGGAGAGAAAGCGATTGAGCTGGAATTGTTCGAAATTGCGAATTAGTGGAATTAATCAGATCACTGGACGAGTTGAAGTTAAACTAGAAAGAATAGAATCTCGTTTGTTCCAATTTCTTCTTGAATGGAAGGAAAGTAGAAAATTAATCGTATTTAAAAGCCTCAAAAGGCCTTCTTGTTGTTCTATTTACTTGGGCCTCCAATATCCTTGTATATTTTGGGCCTTAAAATACATCCATTTATTGGATGATAATAAAACAAGTCAGCAAAACTAAAATCAAAATGATCAAAATAAATAAATTGAAGTTAATTTTATTTTTTAAGACCTAGCCGAAATGGATACTAAAGACTTTCATTTCTAAAAAAAATAGTTACTGAAGTTAATTAGCTGTATCTTTTTTCTTTCATTTGGGTTCGAAACTCTTGCATGAGATTTATAGACTATAAATTTGATTGATTATATTTCAACAGATGTGCGGTACATAGATTGCTTTATTATTGAAAAAATAAATAAGTTAATTGAACTCACTGTTCTATAATCAATACTCCAAAGAAATTGGACGAGTTGTGCTTTTATTCCTTTATAATTTGCTCATATAAAATTGATAATTTGCTAAAATTAGTATATGATCTTAGGATAAACATATCAATAATTGTGGAAGTACATTACTCAACTTAAAATATTCTACTTTACAACAACCATTTTGACTTGAAACTACAATCGCACATTTCAAACAAATCACTCAACACAGACTGTAGATTTCAAATTATCTACACATAAAATGCGCAATAATACGCATAACTAACTAATCTATAATTTCGGCCGGCCAGAACTGTTTCCACATTTTAATCTCCTCATTGTTTCCTAACTTTCTAATTCCGCCGTAAAATCCGTCATTTTCATCCCCTTTTTCTCGGTGATCTTTTCTACTTATCTTCATTTTTCTCCATCTTGAACCTCTTGCGTATTGTTTGAACTCCAATATTATTGTATCTACAATTTATAACAACAATAATATTTTAGGAGGGTCTTTTGCAATTTATGAAATATTAAATTTCTGATAGTATATATTATATATTATGTTAGCTTTTTTTTTTTACTTACCATCCTCATGACAACGGCAAAAACGGTCGGTCTCATCACAACTCTCCAAATGGCCCACAACGCCATACCACCAACCTGTAATTCCAAATTAATCACACAAATTAAATACACTTACCATTCAAATAATACAGATACTAAAATTCAAAACCAATCAACCTACCATAAGGAAATTCCTTGTTTTTCCTCCACTGAATCTCAAAACAATCGCCTGGCTTTAAATCCTTCAAACAATCCGAAACGTGAAGCTCATGAGATGAAGTTTGAATTTGTGGAGCCCTTACTCTGTTCCACTGAACTTGAGACTCTGTTTTTACCGGTTTCGTACCGTGTGGCGGATACCTAATCATACCAATTATAAAAAATATTATTCAATGAATAATTAAGATTAGTTTTAAATTAAATTGTAAATTAAGTTAATTTATGGATATTGATTTTGTACCTTGCGAAGAAAGTATCGGTTTGTCTGTCGTAGCTCAGATAAGCGTCGTAGCAAGATAATACAAAACCTACATGCCCATTCTGAAAATAATAAAATAAAATTAATAATATAATAAGAATTTTAAACAATCATTTAAAGTTTAGTATTGGTTGATTTAATTCAATTACCTCTCTGTTGAAGACTTGAGCAGGGAACCAAAATTTTCCAGTTTCTAGAGCTAAATACCACGACTTAATTGAATCAGATTCTGATTCACTCACTTGAACTATATCATTACCACAATCGATTTTCGATTTCATCCAAGAAATCGGCCAAAAACAAGCGAGAGTATCAATATAGCTCTTTGATTTCTCAACTTTAGGAGAAAAAGTTTTCTCTTTGTACAAATCCCACTCTTTCCTCGCTTTCTCTCCCAGAAGAGAAACCCATTTCTCTTCCATGTGTTTCCTCCACAGATGGTCTGAGTTACACCTGTTTCTCAACGAGATGGCAACGCACGATATTTTGCATAAAGAAATTGGGGGCAATTTCTCCAGAATGAGCTCTAAGGTTAATTCAGGTAAATCGAATAGCGAAATTTCCTCAACTTCAGCCATTGTTGGTGTCTCTTCTTTCTTTGCAAAGCTCAGACTCTTCTTAATCATTTTGGGTATGGAGATAAATGTGAAGAAGGAGAAGAGGAGAGATATAAAGAGAATGATCATGAGCATGAGGAGATTCTTTAAAGACCATTTAGCTTCACGCCATTGGTGTGCTTTCTTTTTCTCATACAAAAGGTGGGGCAGGAAAAGACGCAGTGACTCTCAAAGAACCGACAGAGATAAGAAAATGGGGTTCTTTGGGGGATCTAGAAAGGAATGGAATGATTCCTTCTTTACACAATATCAAATTATTCGTGGGTTTGTTTCTCTCTTTTGATGATTTGAGCACTGAAAGATTGTGCTGTGCTTTTAAAGTAAGGAGAAAATAATTGGAGAAAATATTCGTGTGAGGTTCATGAAGCTTGATTCAACTCGACCAATGGAGTTAAACCTTTTCTGTTTCGCTTCTATTTGTACAGTGTAACTACTAACAAACAAATACCAACGTGGCCAATTACATTTCAACAAACAAAAGCTACTTGAGAGTGAAATTAAATGCAAACAATGCGACTAATAAAAGCTTGGTCCCTTTCAGTTGAGCTGAACTCGCCGCCTACCTATAATCTTACACTCATAATTGAAACAGAAAGTTTTTTAAAAATTATTTCAAAATTATTTACTTCAAAACTATAATTAAAATAATATTTAGGTTCATTTTTTTTTTGGAAAGGAGAGTTAATTTAAAGCGGACAAATGGCGGTCTATACTGGTTCAGTGGGACGAGTGCCAATTAAATCATAAATGAGACGACTACTTTTTTCTAACTATTTAATCACTCGATCAACATTCCAACAACCACTGCCAGAAATACTAGTTGCAATTAATTTTGAATGTTTTAACTTACCACCTTATCATATTTTGTTTATCATCACACAACACATGTTATTGAATCGTTTACATATTTTGTTTATCACAGGACACGTTACTGAAGCCGTTTTACTTTTCAAGTAGGTGTTGGTGGCTTGCCAACTTCTGAGAGTGATGGGATTGTTTTAGGGTGGTTGCTCAATTCTTGTTTTATTTTTTATTTTATTTCTTTTGCCTTTGGTTGCTCAATTCTTGTTGTTAGTACCACCAAACTACAAAACACATGATTATTTATTTCGTCCAAGAAAATATATCCTAAATTAGTAGCTTGGGTAATTTGACCGTAAGTCATTTATGTTTCATAAAATTACTAAATATGTTTCCTGACTTTCAATTGTTCCCAATAGGTCATCTAATTTTTGATTTGTCCAAATTAGGTCATCCGGTTAATTTTCCATCTATTTATTGACGGAATTAACACGTGTATGTCACGTCATCGCTGATGTAAGCAATCCACATCATCACGGACTTATAACTGAAATAATCATCTCAAGTTTATCAAAATCACGGGAGGTCATCCAATATTACAATTATTTCATCGCATGTCACTCAACTTTGAAAATTTATTACCAAAAGTCACTCAACTTTTACAATGTATCACATGAAGTTACTCAACTTTAAAATTTATCACGGGAGATCACTCAACTTTAAAAATATATCACGGGAGGTCACTCAACTTTACAAATATATTATAGTGGGTCACTCAACTTTAAAAATATTTCACCAGAGGTCACTACCTTTAATTATATGTTGATTTTAATTTGTTGAGACGACTATAATTCATATGAGACTTTTTTTTCTTTAAATATTAATTACATGATTTTAGCAAAAATGAGATAGTTATAAAATATCATTTTTAAAAAATACAGAACAATATTTTTCCAAAAATACTTTACAAAAATATTTTATATCATTTTTAAAAAAATTATAAAAAAAATCAGAAAAATATTTTTAGAAAAGAATATTTTTTCAAGGAAATATTTTTCATTTTAAAAAAATTACATTTCAAAAAATATTTTATAAAAGAATATTTTTTTTAAATGAAAGTATTTTATAAATTAGTTTTATTAAAAGTATTTGTTTATAAAAAAAAATTTGAAACATAATTAAAAAAAAAGAAAACTATTTTTTTGAAAAAATATTCTTTTCTGAAAATAATTTTTGGAAAAGTGTTTTTCTGATTTTTTTAGAATTTTTTTTAAAATGATATATTTTTTTAGAATTATTTTGTAATTTTTTTTATATTTCATAAAAATGATATTTTATAACTATTTTGCTTTTGCTAAATTAAGAAAAAATAAGTCTCACATGAACTATCATCGTCTCAACAAATTAAACCAACATATAATTAAAGGTAGTGTGACCTTTGATGATATATTTTTAAAGTTGAGTGACACATTGTGATATATTTGTAAAGTTAAGTGAGCTCATATGATATATTTTTAAGGGGGAATTTCATGTATATCCCTACTAAACTTCAAAATATCAAATATATCCCTGTTAAACGTGAAATATCAAATTTATCCCTCTTAAACTCAATTAGTATCAAATTTATCCCTTTAAAACTAAAATTATATCAAATTTATCCCTCTTAAGGTAATATGATATCAAATATACCCATATGGTTAACTCTCCATTCAATTAAACATTATTTAAAATTATTAATTTTATTAAAATTATTAAATATTAATTTATCTGACTAAAATACCCTTATAACTCTAGAAAGCATTTCTCCTGTGCTTTCTTCTGTCCCGACCAGCAGCAGCCAAAATTGTATGAAATCCTTGTGACCTCAATCTACGGAAACTTTTTAGTCCGTTTATTTATCAATTTTTCAGTAAATTATGAGCCCCAATGATGGATAATTTTAGGTGACAGACGACAAGAAAACTTGGTCAAGCCCTTGTTATTTCGTTTTTTTATCTATTTGTTTTTTAATTAATCAGATGAATTGAGAGCTTGTATTTTATCCTATTGATGCATTTCAAAATTCTGATTAATACATTAGTCAGTTATTATTGTCGGAGAAGTTCCACTACACCAATTTTTTTTTGTTATAAAACCAAAATATTTACTTCAAAAGTGATAAAAAAACAAGAAGAAATATCTTTCAAAATTAACTGACTATGCAACTGAATGAATAATACCTAATTTGAATTATTGCAGATTTATTGATTCTATGTCATTTTCATGTGTTATATAACCATCCATTACATAATATTTCAGTATATCATTTTTCTCTCTAATATATACCATCCGTAGGTTAATCTTTTGGGTTCCCTCCAAAATCTTATGGAATAATAAAAACTTTTTTCTCAGGATAAAGCATATGGAACTAATAGGGGCATAGAGAATTACAGAGTTCGTATATTTATGACAGGATTGCAATTTTCATGCATCACGCTATGTCTGAGATGGAATTAGAAATCAAGAGAGAAGAATTCAACAACACAGAATATCACAACCTACTCAAGTTTTTAATTCAAAGCAACACAACACTAATCACCAAGCCAACACATAATCATCACAGAAACTCAGTCTCTTTGAAATTAAAGTATGAAACCATAAAGGAGATCCAAACTCAAATTGAAACTAATTCAATATCCATTATATATTTTTACAAGCATCTCATCAAACATTAGTACATTCATTCATATTTGATAAAATACGAAACAAAACAATTCACATGAAATCAAATGGGCGACGCTCTGACAATGGACCCGGATCATATAACCTTAGTACATTCATTCATCACCTTGCCAAAAGTATAACTGTATAACCCCGGTCCATCTTTCACCATCATCTAGTCCCCGCACCCCTAATCAGTCTAGCAAAGAATGCTGAAGCTCACTTGAAATTTTACAAATTATCTCATTAAAAGCACTAAAATTACATAACACAAAAAATAGTCCAAAATAAATATCAAGTGAAGGAAGGCGATTTGCAACCAATTTGCAACACAATGGATCTGCTACAAAGAAGGTTTTTTCCCTTAATAATCTTCAATTATTCTCTATGAGTCTATACCAAAATATTAAATTGATTAGCCTGAGTAGCATTAAACTTCAATTATTCATCAAAGATTTATTTATTTAAATTGTTGTACACAGTGAACTAACTAATAGTTAACATAACTAATAAGGTGTAAAAAACTCAATCAGATGAAAGCCTACTTCAACCAATCAACCCAAAACAGTACCAGACCTCCATTTTTTCTCTTTTTGAATTGTGGCAGCCTCCAATTTTGATAAATGTACTATTTTATCCTCAATTAACCCAAATTATGCATAGTTAAACCCTAAATCATCCATAATTAACACAATTCATAGTGATTCATCCTCAATTAATCAAATAATCAATCAAATTCAGAAAGAAATAAGACATGATCAATCAAATTCAGAAAGAAATAAGAAACCTTCAATAGCTCCAATAATGGCGTAAATATGGCTGCGAAATAAGAAACCTTCAATAGCTCCAAAGCAGATGACGTTTTCCGTCTCGTCAAGATCGCGACAATAAAGGGGAGATTATCTGAATTGTGCTTCTCTCGTGTGGATTTGGGCGAACTCGATTTGTCAGGGAGATTATCCGATTCGTGCTTCTCTCATCCGGATCTCCAGAGAGAGAACTTGATTCGGGCGAAGGAGGAACGCTTTTGTGTGGATCGGCAGAGATAAGAGAAGGTTGTGTGGATGTGGACGGAGGAGGAGGGAGTCAGATCGATCAAAGAGGAGGGTAAAAGAGTCATTATGCACATTTTCTGTTAAATTTCACAGAACCGTCAAATTTAGACAAATTTGATACTAATTGGGTTTAACAGGGATAAATTTGATATTTCACGATTAACATGGATATATTTGATATTTTGGGATTTAGCAAGAGTATACATGAAATTCCCTCTATTATTAAAGTTGAGTGATCTTTCGTGATATATTTTTAAAGTTGAGTGATATTTCGTGATATATTTTTAAAGTTGAGTGATGTCATGTGATATATTTTTAAAGTTGAGTGACCTTCGGTGATAAATTTTCATAGTTGAGTGAACTGCAGTGAAATAATTATAAAGCTGGATGATCTTCCGTGATTTTGGTAAAGTTGAGATGATTATTTGAGTTATAAGTTGGTGATGACGTTGATAGATTAAATCAGTGATGTCGTGTCATACACGTATCAATTCTGTCAATAAATGGATGAAAAATTAATTTGATGATCCAATTTGGACAAATCAAAAGAAATTAGATGATCTATTTGATTATTTTATGAAAGTTGGTAATCTACAGTGAAATTTACCCTTAGTAGCTTATATTATCTATCTTTTTTTCTTATTTAATCCAAACGGTAATTGTATTCCAAGTGAAGCTACTTTTCTGATTCTTTCATTGATTTATTCGCTACTTTTTATTGACACATGGCCCAAAAATACACAAATCATCTGAATCCCAAAAATTAAGCGAGTTGTGAATAACTCATGGATATTTATTTGTGGAATGCTTATTTAAATTCTAGTTATTTTAGTTTTATATTTTGAATTGCAAATAGACGAATATATATCCATAAAAAATAAGAACAGAGGACACTGATCTTTCAAGTTTTTGCAAATATCATGCACCATTGCATTTTAGTGTATTATTTATAAGTTCGAAATTTATGTATTCAGCCTTACAATTTAATTTATAAATGTAATAAATAACAAAAAAAATGGCTTTTAAGATAGATATGTCACGGGCCACAAGTCATCAAATATTCAAATTATGTAGAATATTAGGCAGGACTAATCACCAAATATATGAAATCGATTCATCAAACATTTCAGCAGCCTTTGTGAAACATATATGTGCGGAACAATATTACCATCATCACACATTATACATGTGAGATTGATCAACAAAAAAGAAAAAGAAAAAGAAAAAAAGGTAAAGGTGGCAAGAATAGGATTATGGTTGACGTGTTGGACTGAAATTCTACGTGTTGCACTTTCACCATATATGCATTATATAAATTATAGGGAAAATTTTACAGAACCCCTTACTTTCATGAATAGTTAAAAAAACTCTATATTATTTTACATTTCTTTTAATCTCACGAGAGTAGATTTATTTTGTTTACCTCTTTTAGCATTTTTAAATTCAGATGTTTTTTTCAAAATGGAAAAAAGTGAAGATTTATTTAAGTATTCCAAAACAAAAAATATGGAAACTTTTCATGAATACAAGAAAATAGGGTTTTATTTAAAAAATGGCCCAAAATCAAATGCTAAATAAACTGCATACATTCAAATTTAGGTCAAATTTGTCGCTAATGAGATCCCAAGATCTTTTCATTTGATGCCATTCAAATCTAATGGGTGCCTAAGACATTCCACCAACTTCTAATTAGGCAATTTCCACTATCTTATGGGCCCATTAATCTTTTATTATTTTAAAGAGTGATTATTTTCCTTTAAGATTAGTTTTTTTCTTTTCATATTTTTGAGGATCGATTTGCCATTAATGTTTTATTAGTTAGTGATGTCAAATCTCCCCTAATGGAATCCTGTTCTGATGAAAGGAGTTTCTTTACTTTTTTGTATCTAAAAGCATCATTAAGGTTTTGAATTAGCGCATTATGACTAATAGAGTCAAAGATTGAGTCAAAAAAGTTGTAATTGAGGTAGTGATATGCTAACAAGCATGCATGTATCAAAATAACATATACCAAAAATTTCATATACCAAAAAGTCTACTTTATCATTAAAAATTTAATTTGTGGTTTATAATTTTAATTAGAGGAAAAAAAACAAGATGAATCGGTATCAAAATAAATATCATAAATTTCTTTGATGCTGAATCAAATAGTAATCAGTAGAAGACTTAGTGGTTCATCTAGTGATATTTAACTGAAGTGGATTTATAATCATGAAAATCGGATATTTGATTTATATATATCAAAAGTTAAGGTAAATTAAAGTACTGACAACATAAGACATCTATGACTCATGCAATTATTATTACTTATCAACTCATCTAGTTCTTTCGTATAAAGAGAACAATAATTGGCAACGAAATGAAAGAAATGATCAAGGCCAGAGAAATCGGACCTTTTTTAGAAACCATGATCCTTCCAATCCTCTCCAGTCCAAACAAAAATGCAGAAATCCACACCAAACAACCAGCCAAGTTCTCTCATTCCATTTCTCTTAACAATGGTGAGGAACTGTGCAGAAAGGATAAGAAACATGGAGGGGCTCAAGAATAAAGTTGTAAAGGTGAAGATGGCTTGGTCGTCAAAATGGGGAGACAAGAGGAGACACCACAAAAATGACTTGTCTTCTTGATTCAATGCAATAAATCATTTTGTCAGTCGTGCAGAGCTGGCCAAAACATATATATGTTGATCAAAACTGAGTATCACTTCCATTATTTTTGATATATAATATATATACAATAACGTGACAGCTAAATTAATCCATTTCCTTTGCTCAAAAAGGGCTTTTGTATCTACAATTTGTTAAAAGTAGGCCTTTGTATTTATCACTTTAATTCTATGCATGGATCAAATGGGCTATATTTTACTCGAGCAAACATTCAAAAAAATGGGATATTTTAATTGCACTTTAAAATAGGCCCGTTTAAACGGGCTATCTAGTTTAATATTAATCCTATTTAAATGCGCTTTTAAAATAGGCTGGTTCATCAACAAGTTTGAACGGTGGGGCTTTTTGGACTTTTTTTTTTTGATACCATTATTTCCCAAAATAAATCAATACTTGCCACTGTTTTGAAAATAATGTGGTATCTACCATTTCCGCCACTACCAGTGGCGGAACACATCTGTTCCGCCACTACTAGTGGCGGAACATGTGAATTTTCAGTTTTTTCAAAAATTTATCATTTGACTGACTAAACATGATTAATTAGTGCAAATGAACAGTGTTCCGCCACTGGTAGTGGCGGAATAGGAATTTTTTTTTTTTTTTTTTTTTTTTGAGAAAAAATTAATTTTTTTTCTTTTCCGCCAGTGGAAGTGGCGGAACAGGTAAATTTTTCCCTTGTTCCGCCAGTTGCAGTGGCGGAACACGTTTTTTTCACTAATTAATCCCGTTTTTGAAAAATTATAAAATCCACATGTTCCGCCACTACTAGTGGCGGAAATGGTAGTTACCATATTATTTTCAAAACAGTGGCAAGTATTGATTTATTTTGGGAAATAATGGTATCAAAAAAAAAAAAGTCGGCTTTTTGAGACATGATTTTTTTTTGCTTTTACCTATGAATTTTTTTTGTTTGTATAATTAGGTGAGCTGTATGTTTAACTTATGATCTTTTATGTTTGTTATGTGTTGTATTGTAATGTGATTGAAAATGGGAATTGTTCAGGGCTTTTATGAATGGGGATTTGTTTGACGATGTTTAGGCTCTCTTGTATAAAAAGGAGTAGCTCGCGTTACAATTTTATTAGAATAGAAAAAGGACAGACTGCAGAGAGGAAACAGGCAAATCATGATAAATCCGATAAAATTATAAGATTTTGTTCAAATTTAAAGCATTGATACGTTCATGATTTTGTCGTGAGATGGCTCAATTATTATTACAAGGCTAATAATTAATTGCAGAGAATCTGTTCTTGGTATTAATAAATAGGGGTGATAACGCCACTTTGGACTAAGTGATGACTTCTGATTTTTCCATCAAAAGAAATTTCTAATTCAATAGATGTTAAACTTATCTTTGGAGTCTCCGTTTCCACGGTCCACACTCATTTACTTCGATGATTGCCACCAAGCCATTACAGAAACCAGTAGGCCATCCTTGATTGGCAAAAATCCATTAGTTGAAGTCTCTCTCTCTCTCTCTCTCTCTTACCTTTCTTCAAAGATAACAATGGCAGGAGAAGCAGTTCTATCAGGCTTCATGCAAGTTCTCTTTGAGAAGGTTTCTGCTTTCACTCTCAATGAAATTGGTAAGATCAGAACTTCAGAAGGTGTAGATAAAGAATTGCACACTCTTTCTTCTACCTTGTCAACTATACAAGCTTTGGTTGAAGATGCCGAAGAGAAACAATTGGAAAATAAATTTGTGAGACACTGGCTTTCGAGGTTGAAGGATATTGCATACGAGATGGATGAATTGCTTGACGATTATGCTGCCCGAAACCCTAAATCCCAATTGGAGCAAACAAATCCAAGTCGATGGATTAAGGTAAAGAATTACCTCTCTTGTTTTTGCTTAAACAACGGGTTATTTAAATATCAAATAGTGGTTCAAATAAAAGAAATTCGCGAGAAGTTGGACAACCTTGCAAGAGAAAGAGATGCCCTTGGTTTACAAATGTTCGGCGAGATAAACCGTCTCACAATAACAGAAAGACCCAAAACCAGTTCGTTTGTAGATAATTCGAGTGTATTTGGCCGGGATCATGATAAAGAAAAAATAATAAACATGTTATTGTCACCCGTTGCTAAATCATCCCGTGTGGGAGCTGTTATTCCCATAGTTGGCATGGGGGGATTAGGGAAGACAACTTTAGCTCAGCTTGTTTATAATGATGTTAGAATAAAGGATCATTTCGAAATGAGAATGTGGGTTTATGTTTCTGAAAACTTTGATGAAGTGAAACTAACCCGAGAAACTCTTGAATCGGTTTCCGGGAGTTTGACTTTTGCCACGACTAGCATGGACCCGCTACAGAAAAATCTGTGCGACAAAGTGAAGGGTAAAAGATTTCTCCTTGTACTGGATGATGTATGGAATGAAGATCTAAATAGGTGGCATAGTTATTATAATGCTTTAACTGTCGCTGAAAATGGAAGCAAGATAATAGTAACTACTCAAAATGAGAGTGTCGGGCGAGTTATGCGTGGGTTATCACCTCCATACCATCTTGACCAATTATCGGATGAAGATTGCTGGAAATTATTCAAAGATTGTGCATTTGTAAATGGAGACTCGAGTGTCTACCCAAATTTAGAAGTGATCGGAAAGGAAATTGTGATGAAGTTGAAAGGGCTACCACTTGCAGTAAAGGCACTTGGTAGTTTGCTATATTCGAAGGTAGACGAAGAGGCTTGGAGGAACATTTTGAAAAGTGAAATTTGGGAGTTACCTCCGGATAAGAATAGTATATTACCAGCTCTACGATTGAGCTACAAGCACTTGCCCCCACACCTCAAGCAGTGTTTTGCATTTTGTTCTGTTTTTCATAAAGATTATATGTTCGAAAGGAATAAATTGGTACAAATTTGGATTGCGCTTGGGTTTGTACAACCCCAGGGTAGGAGAAGGTTGGAGGATATTGGTAATAGCTATTTTGATGATTTGGTTGGTAGATCTTTTTTCCAATGTCATAAAGGTCGATTTGTGATGCATGATGCGATCCACGACTTGGCACAATCTATCTCAATAGATGAGTGCCTTAGGTTGGAGTTGGAGGAAAATGCAAGAAGAGTTTCTGTTGAAAGAATTAAGCATTTATCGTTTTCTTGTCATAATTCAAAGGCCACTGAATTCAGGGCTTTCTTTAAGTTCAAGAAATTAAGGACACTTTTGTTGTTACGTGGGTATAAATCGACAACTTCGCCTATTCCTACTGAACTAATGATAAATCTGAGGTATGTTCGGGTTTTAGACCTAAATAGACGTGAGATATATGAAATACCAGAATCAATACATAATTTGAAACAACTTCGTTATCTAAATATCTCTGGCACATCAATTAGCAAGCTTCCCTCAACCGTTGGCACGTTGCGAAACTTGCAAACTCTAAAGATGAAAAACTGTGTTGAACTTGATGAACTCCCTAGAGGTATAACTCTGTTGTTAAACTTACGGCATCTTGAGACAAGTTCAAGATTGATGGGTACTATAAACGGGATAGGGAGTCTAACTTGCCTCCAAGAGTTGGAAGAATTTGTTGTTCGTAAAGAAAAAGGGTATAAAATTAGAGAGTTAGGGGGCATGAATGAGCTTGGAGGGAATCTTTCTATTAAAGATCTCGAAAATGTGAATAACAAGATAGAGGCAAGTGATGCTATGTTAAATAAAAAAGAATATCTAACTGTCTTGCATCTCATCTGGTCTGATGAAAGGCATATAACATTGGAAGAAAAGCGTAAGGAGGACCAAATACTTGAATGCCTTAGGCCAAATGATCAACTGAAGGAGATAACAATCAAGGGTTTTACGGGTTCTAAGTTTCCAACTTGGTTAACTAATCTATCTTTTATTCGAACTATTCACATATCTGATTGTAAACAGTGCATATCTCTGCCATCTCTAGGGCAGTTACGGCTCCTAAAGTACTTGGATATTGGAGATTTAGACGCTGTGGTTTGTATCGATCAAGAGTTCGAAGGAATCACAGGAAACATGGCATTTCCTTCATTAACCGAGTTAGTTTTGCAAGAAATGTCAAATTTAGAACAATGGGTCAGTGATGGAAAGATCGCGCTATTACCACATCTCAATGAACTTCAACTCCTTCAATGTCCAAAATTACAAGACATGCCACTCCTCCCCCCAACCCTAACACGGATTCGAATATCGGAATCAGGATTCACCTTTCTTCCGCAAATGTCTTCTAACTCAATAACCCAACCATCACTCGAATCATTGCAAATAAATGATTGTCCCAATTTGAAATCTTTACACCAAGGATTACTAAGCCAACAACTCGGATCCATCAAACAATTAACCATTACTGATTGTGAAGAGCTCGTGGAATTTCCTTTACACGGTTTCAGATCATTCCAATCCCTCAAGAGCCTCCACATTTATAACTGCCCCAAACTTGCTCCAATTGGACACGACAGAACCCTTCTTCCCCCTCTCATTGAAGACCTAAGAATCACTTCATCCAACAAAATCATCAACCCAGTTCTTTCAGAGATTACTCACCTCTCTTCTCTCGCATACCTATGCATCACGGATTGTGATGATCTAATTTCGTTTCGAGGACTACCTTTAGGGCTGAAATTTTTAGGAATATATAATTGCAAGAATCTCTTGTATCTGCCCGATTGTCTAAGAGATCTTCAATCCCTCGTGACTTTGACCATCACTGACTGCCCTCTAATTCGGTGCTTGCCCGTCAAAGGCCTTCCAGAAATGCTTCAGGAGCTTCACATTAAAGATTCTCCATTGCTTACAAAGAGTTGTCAAGAGGGACAAGTCGATTGGCATAAAATCACCCATGTCTCAACAGTAGAGATAATTGATGAAGTAGGTGGCTTAGACGTAAAGAGGATAATGAGATAAAGGTACTAATTCTAAGCTTCCTCTGTTATGTTGTTTAATATGGGTATTGTTTTTACTTGACTAGTATTGTTTTCATTGTTTGTTAAATAACTATGTAAAGTACTTGGACATTTTTTTTCTCAAGTTTTAACTAATTATTCTGAAATTACTTTCATAAACTCTGTTAATTTCTAAATTACTACCTTGATTTACCAAATGATCGTTTGAGTTTTTTTTTTTTTTTGAATATTAAATGATCTTTTGAGTTTATTTTTGTTTTTCAGCCTAAACTAAGCTCTGAAATGTTGCTTGTATATAAATGAGCAGAGCTGGTCGTGGAATATGAAGAAGGTCATGGATTGATAAAGCATGCAACAATATACTGCCATTTCCATTTGCGAAGACAAACAAATACTTGTTATGTGCATGAAATAAAATTTATCTCTTTTTAACATGAAATAAATTTATGTGCATGAAATAAAATTTAGCTCTTTTTCTTATGATTTTTTTCCTTTTTCTTTTACCTTTATTTCCTGCTAGTAAATTGTAACACAGATAGAAAATATACTAAAATGGATTTTTCTTCCACAAAAATAACGCAGGCACAGCTTAGTTAAAAAGGATCCCACGTGGCCCATTTAAATCATATCATCATTCTAATTATAAAGGTCTATGGCCCTTGTTCTAAAACTGATCCAAAGGCTCTCTAGTTCTACAGTCTTCTCTTTCCTCGCCGCCTAAGAGAAGCTCGGACTAAACTATATCTCGTCCTGAATCCTGTGTTGTAGCATTTATTTATGTAGGAATGACCACATTTACACAAGTAAAATTTTCTTGTTTAATATTCATTATCTAACATACCCTTACAAATCTCAATTTTACCTCTTCAAAAGTTGCATGCATTGGATTTGTGTTCCTAAATGTGTTTAGCAAATTCACTAAATTCGCACTTAATGTAATAAGAAATATATTTTACGTAATATTAGACAGACTGCCTATTAACATGTTCAGATTAATTTCTATAATCGCAAGCATTATGTAAGGATTGAACAATTCAAGTACGATTATGATATAAATATACACAAATTAATGACTAATTTACAATATTAAACAAAGTGACTAACATAATTTCCAATATTAAACACAGTGACTAACATAATTTTGCAATATTAAACACAGTGACTAACATAATTTACAATATTAAACACAGTGACTAACATAATTTACAAGACCAATTTAGTAAGGATCTGCATCACAAGAAGCAAAGATCCACTTTTACAAGGACTCCAACACAGTCCGTTTACCCTCGTCTCTTTTAATGATTATTAGTATTACTAATCTATCAATTACATCATGGAATGTTAGAGGGTTGGGGAACCCAAAGAAATGTGAGATAGTTAAAAATTCAGTAAGAGATTTCAACACTAAAATTATTTGTCTTCAAGAGACCAAGTGGAAAACAAATGACCCATTCATCCATACCAGAGTGTGCCCCCCTAATCTAAATAACGTAATCCTAAAAAAAGCACAAAATTCGGCAGGCGGAATGTTAATCACCTGGTCAAACGAATTCCAAGTTACCAACACGTCCATCAAAAACTAATAACAATTATTCTAGACTCACAAAATGCATCCACGTTCATGCTGACTAATGTATACGGTCCAACTAATGATCGCCTCAAAAAAGATTTCTTAGATGAACTGACTGAAATTAGAACAACCAATGACCTACCTTGGATCATCGTTGGGGACTTCAACCTTATCCGTCAAACAGATGAATCTACAGGAAATAACCACACAAAAGAATCAATTCTAGAGTTCAACCAAACTATCCACTCTCTCCAACTAATTGAGGCACAATTACTAGGCAAACGATTCACTTGGTGCAACAAGTGACCAATACCAACCTTCAGTAAGTTAGACAGATGTCTACTTTCCAATCACTGGTTATCAAAGCTTTGCCAATGCCAACATCGGACCATATCCCTATAAAGTTAACCTTCCAAAAACCACCTAGACAGCCAAGAACACTCAAATTTGAACTTTACTGGCTAAATATAAAGAGGCTGCAGAAATCATACACAATAGCTGGTCCACCCACAGACTATTCAATAACCCTGCTAAAAACTTCATATTCAAAATAAACTGAGTTAAAAAAAATCTAAACATATGGGCCAGTAAAAAATTCCAGAAAATTGATGACCACAAGGAAGCCTGTAAGACTCTGGTGCACGCGCTCGATAATAGGAGCACAGGACTCTTAACCAAATAGAAATAAAATTACAAATTAAAGCAAAAGTAAAATTACATGAAATAGCTTCAATTCAAGAATCTCGCAAGAAACAGCGGTCGAACTGTTGCTGGATCCAACAAGGCGATAAAAATATCAAATATTTTCACAACCTCGCGTCATCTCGTCGACAAAGAAACCACATCACCTCAATCAAAATAAACAACCAAACCACTGACAACCAGCAGAGAATAAAAGATGCATTCCAACAGTTCTACTTGGAACTATTCTACAAAACCAACACCCTGCCTAGGAGACCAAACCTAGTCAATCTAGTCCAAACGGTCCCAGAACTACAAAGAATTGACCTCGATTTCACAGAAACAGAAATCAAAGAGGCAGTCTTTGCCTTAGCCAAAGGTAGGGCTTCAGGCCCGGATGGTTTACCAAGTGAGTTTTACCAACAATACCGGAATACCATAAAAGAGGATGTTCTATGGTTGTGGAACACGTTCTGTAAAAACCACATTGATCTTTGGCGTCTCAACAAAGCTCAAATTTGCCTCATTCCAAAAAAGAAAGTGCTTGAAAACCTAGGAGATTACAGACCAATTAGCGTAATAGATTGACCAATCAAAATCATTTCAAAGGTCCTCGCTAACAGGCTTCAGCCACAAATGCAAAACCTAGTTGGCACTTACCAATCAGCTTTTATCAAGGACAGATCCATAATAGAGTCTTTCATCACCACAAGAGAACTGATAACAGCAGTTCACAAACGGAAAATTCCATCAACCCTATATAAAATAGATTTCTATAAGGCATTCGGCACAGTGGATTGGAACTTTCTCAAGGAGATGCTAGATCAAAGAGGCTTCTCCACAAAATTGATTAGGTGGATCTCCGGCCTTCTAAACTCCACGTCCTCAATGCTACGTATAAATGGCCAAGAGGGAGAATTCTTCTTCCACAAACAGGGACTGCGACAGGGAGATCCATTATCCCCACTCATGTTCGTACTGATAGCTGATACTCTTCAGAAAATAATTCAACATGCTACCACACTAGGGGTCACAACCTCTATTACTTCTGATAACCACTATATAATATGTGGATGACACGGTAATCATTACCGAGGCCCACGCGTCAAACATGAAGCTAATCAAAAAATCAGTCCAATTGTTTGCAGCGCTAACAGGCCTGCAAATAAACGATCAAAAAAGCACTTATTCCACAAAACATATCCCAAAATCAAAAGACGAGGCCATAGAATTGATACTTAACTGTAAAAAGGATCAATTCCCAATTCCATATTTAGGATTATCTTTAACCATAAAAAAGAGGACTTCTTACCACTCATTGCGAAAATACAAAACAGAGTTTCAGGATGGGCCTCTAAATACCTATCCAAAGGAGGAAGACTTACACTCTTGAATGCCACCCTAACAGCCATTCCCACTCATTACATGCAAGCTTTTAACTTACCAAAAGGGGCGCTACAAGAAATAGACAAAACAAGAAGAAACTTCTTGTGGAATGGCACAACTCAGTACAAACCGGGTAAAACCCGGTAAATTGGAGAACAGTTTGCCCTCCGAAGCAAAACGGGGGTTTAGGTATCAAGGATCTAGAAATCCAAAACAAGGCAATACAACTTAAATGGTTATGGAAGCTGAAAAATAACCCCAACTCATTATGGCCAGTGACCTACAACAAGCTATATGGATCCAACCGACTACAGCGAAAAAACACCAATAACTCCCCTTTCACTGAAAGTTTGATACAAATCAACGATTGGTTCCAACATCGCGTCAGAATAACCATTGGGAACGGAGATAAAACAAGTTTTTGGCAAGATAAATGGCTCAATAACCAAATATTAGCAAATGAATACCACAACTCTACACACGCAGCACAAGAGCAAATGATTCAGTCAGCGTGTTTCTTAGAGACATGGACCAACCCACAATTTGAGACAGACAATCAAACTCTAGACTAGAGGCCAAATGGACCGAACTAAAAGCCGTTACAACAAACATAATCTTAAACCAACAAGACGACCTATTTCTGTGGGACACAAACACAACAGACCCATACTTCAGTGTCAAAAAACATACAACTTTCATACCAACTCAGGCATCCAAGATCCGGATGCACCAAAAATTTGGCAATCAATTGCGCCTTTACGAATTAAAATATTCGGATGGACATTAAGGAAAAACAAATTACCAACGAAAGACAGAATCAAGAAATGGGACAGAAATGTCAACACTCGGTGTGTGCTATGCTCCACTCACATGGGAGAATCAAACGACCGCTTATTCGCAACATGTACATATGCTAAACAAATATGGACCAACATGACTTCAAAGGTAGGGATCACTCTGCCACCACATGTCAATAGCGCAAACGCAATTCTACAAGCTATCTGCAGCAACAAAAACCAACAGGAGCGAAAGAAAATGGGAGCCTTATTTTTAGCAACCATCTGGAACATTTGGAAGGAAAGAAACGCTCAGATTTTCAAGAGTTGCCGCAGCTCAGTGGGTTACACGCTGGCAATTGCTGAAGCGGACTTTGAGCGTTGGTTAAAATGGATGCCGCCAACAATCAATACAACAACATCCATCTGACCACCTGATACAATCTCGAAGAATTTAGATCTTAGGACTATAGATTTGTTTAGCCTAGGATCGTAATCTTGTCCAATACTGTAAATATCCAATGTAAAATTCTTTATTTTAATAAAATCTAAGTAGGCTTCTGCCTACTCCTCAAAAAAAAAAAAACATAATTTACAATATTAAACACAGTGACTAGTGAAACGCTAAATCATGCACTGGTAAACTTTACAGGTGCACGAAGAGAATCTAAGTAAGCTGCATCTGATTTATCTAAACCATTAAATAGATAACCAAAAGGCGGCATTTTAATGTATTTACCAGAACCAGGTGCAACGTTTACCACCCCATTTTCCCACACCACTCTTCCTCTTGAAATCGTCACCTCCACTTTACCCTAAATTAAATAATTAATTATTTTAATTTTTTTAAATATACAAAGTTATCTAATTAAGAGGGCGAGAGAGAATTTTACCTTTCCAGTTCTGCCCTCATATACATTAGTATCAGATCTTGAGTAGTGAGATTTAGCACTGATTTCAAAGCTTGAGTTAGGGTTTAGTATGATTATATCAGCATCTGAACCTTCTAATATTGCACCTTTCTTAGGATATATGTTGAAAATTTTCGCACTGAAAGTAATATTCATAGTATATAAAATATTTGCATAAGGTTGGTAAAATTTGAAGAATATAATCTCAGAAATAAAAATGTACCATTCAGTGCTAGTTATTCGCACGTAATCTGTAACTGATATTTGCCCAGTTTCCTGCATTTTCAAAAAATTAAAGAAATATATTTATAAAATTTTAACAAAATAAAATGTAAAATTGTAAAATTAAATGCTCAATTTATCATTCTTACCACCATTGCATCCCAAATTACATGCATCCTTTCCCCCAAACCTGCAAAAATAAAGTTCAAATTTATATGAATAATTAAAATTCAAATTCATTATGAATAATTAAAAGAAAGAAAGAAAGAAATGAATATACCATTTACTCCATTTGGTATTTTTCTAAAATCATCTGCACCAATAGCTTTCTGTGTGGAATTGAACGTGCAATGATCTGTTCCTACAAGCTGCACACAAAAATAAAAAATAATAATAAAAATACTATGTACTTTAGAAATGAGTTAATAATATATGTATATATCATATTAATTCCACCTGCAAAATTCCAGTGGACAGAGCCGCCTGAAGAGCTTTCCCATGCCCTAATTCCCTAATTGGAGGGCTCATCAAATACCTACATAATCAAATTTAAAAAGAATAAATAAATTCATTAATTCAACTTTAAATAACAAATAAAATTAAAAATAAAGTTCAAAATACTCACTTTGAAGCAATAGTAAAGTCAGGATGATAAAGCCAAGAATCATCAAGGACTAAACCAGAAACAACTGGCTCACCAATCACTCTTTGTCCTATACAAAATTCATTTAAAATTAAAGAATAATATATCGAGTAATTTAAAAATTTAGTGGGTAAACAATGCAAAAAAATAATAAATAAGTAAAAAAATAAAAAAACATACCTGATTTCTTAGCCTTAGCTATTTCTTCCATCGCGTCAATACTCATCACATGAACAACATATAAAGGCGTATTCACAAACTTAGCCAATCGAATTGCTCTTGCTGTTGCTTCTGCTTCCAACTGTAATAAACAAACATAAGTCAGGTACATTTTTGCAAAAAGACCCCTCAAAAGATTAAAATTAAACAAAACTCACGATTGCAGGTCTAGAGAGAGAATGGCCATGCGGACCAGTTATACCCAAACGAATCATTCTTTTTTGGCCTTCAAAAACGGCATCTCCATTTTCAGCGTGAACCATTGGCACCGCGCCGAGTTGCTTGCATTTAATGAAACCTTCTAGAAGGACCTCGTCGTTCACCATTAATATGCCTTTGTACGCCATGAAGAACTTGAACGAATTTATCCCTAAAAAAATCAATAATTTTGTTAAAATTGATTAAAATGATTAAAATAAATTAAATAATAAACCAACCGTGGTCTTTGACCATTATTTCCATATCTTTCGAAACTTCTTCATCCCATTTAGTAATCACCATGTGAAACCCAAAATCCATCGCGGCTTTTTCAGACTTTTCCATATACAATTCAAAACCCTTGGTCAAATTTCCGTTGACCGGAATCACAAAGTCAATGTGCATGGTGGTCCCGCCTGTCAGAGCCGCCAGCTGTCCTGTGTAAAAGTCGTCTATTGTTTTGGTTCCCAAGGAAAAGACATCCATATCCAAGTGAGCGTGTGGGTCAATTCCACCTGTTTTAAAAAATAATTAATTAAATATTATTAGATGATATATTTGAAAGTTAATTTGATGGTAATTGAAAGGGATTTTACCTGGCATGACGTATTTTCCAGTTGCATCGATTATTCGAATATTTTCATCATTGACCTTTGAAAGGGATTAAAAAATGGTTAATTAGTTCAATAAGTGGATTAAATTCTGTCTGTTTGAGAATAGAGAAGAATTTTTTGTTTGATTTATATAAAAAGGATATATTCGCAAAAAGAAGAGTAGAAGATTCATTGGTTTACTTCAATATTCGGTTTGACTGAAACGATGATTCCATCTTCTATGTACACGTCCGCAATTTCCTTGTGATGTGCATTAACAACAGTTCCTCCTTTGATTAAAATCTTTGTAGATGGAGATGAAGATCCACAGTCAGGTTCAGAATCAACAGCACAAAACTACAACAAAGATCAGAACTAAGATTAATAACAGAAAGTTAATTTTTATCTTTCTTCTACATAGAAAATCCCAACACAACTCACAAGAGGAGGCTAAATAAGTTTCGTAACTAAAAAAAACGAGACGATTCAAGTTTGGCAGCTTACCTCTTGACTGGAAATCGATCCATTAACAGAGGTAAGAAGGAGAAACAGGCTGAGAAGAACTACAAAGGGAATATTCCATGCGATCCTGGATCCGATCGCTCCCGCCATTGGTGAAAACAGAGAGAGAGAGTGAGAGGGAGAGAGCAGTTGGATACTACAGTGGATAATTTTCAACGCTCATCTGGTAATGGTCTTTCTATATGCGTCACACTCACACTTGGCACAAATTCCAGCCCTACAAGGAATCCAATGAGAACACGCCGTGTCAGTTGTGCTTTGAGCAAATAAATCAAAGCTGAGTACAGTATATGGGCTGGGCCCTCACAAAGACTGCGGATCTGATTCTCATGCAGGCCTCAAATACGGATTTTAAATGGACAGATCCACTATGTTAATGTCCATTGCTGAAGGTCCAATTGTTTTTTTTTTTTTTTTTTTTTTTTTTACAATTTTTGCAAAAAATAATTCTTCTACGTTGTACAAAGGGTATATAAAATTGAGTGTACATTCTATTTTAATAATGGAAAACTATAACCATTTATACTTGTTCTTTTATACGCATATATCAAAACTAAATTTGGATAGAAGACTTTGCTGCAGCTGAGGAGGCAAACTGCTGAATTTTATTGCATTCGTTCTTTCCTAACGCTGTTATTTCTTGCTTGTTTTGCAGCCCTGAAGTATTGCGTTGCAACGCAGCTCATTTTTATTATTATCATGCTAATTCTTAATCAGATAAGACCCCTCTGATAAAACATGTAAATAGTATGTGTATTGGCGAGAAAAAAAAAATGTAAGGAATTTAAAAATAAAAATAAGATCACAAAAATTCTTCTGAGCAAGCGTATTTTAGTAGACATTTTGATCCATTATATTCATCAAAAACATACTAAACTGAATATTATAAAGGATAAAAAATGAGAAAATAAATCAATCTAGAGAACTAGATACACCTTCATGCCGGTTCCAATCCTCTCCCACATTCCGCATTCTTCCCCTTCAACAAGAAAGAAAAAAAAATGGCCACAACTCTCAATCTTAAATCCTAATAAAGAAAATACTAAGCTCGGGCCCGTTATTCCCATCGGGGTTAAGCATATAAAATGACTCGGAATCCTTACTTCCAACAACTCTATCGAAATGTGCCCTCATATATGCCAAGTCACCCTCTACTCCTTGTTTATCAGTCTCCATCATATCGCTAGGCAAAACCCCGGCCCCTACAGACACAGTGTGGAGCAACTGCATCACCGTCAGATCATCATCCGACGGCTCTCGTCTCACTGCATACCCTATCTTTCTTCCATTAACATAAGCCGTCCATAGAGGCTCTTCGAGTAGTTTCATCCTGTCTCCTGCCTTCTTCTCACACTCCAATGCGATTCGCAGATGCTCAGCGCCCATTTCTTGCATGAATTTGCCTGTCGGCATCGCGAGCTCTAGCAGTAATACGGGTACACTACCAGGACTGTCTTGGAATGCTAGAGTGATACGAGCTTTGCGATGGCCGAAAAGGGTACCTATATACATATATGTCGAAAATATTCAGTGTTTTTATTCTTTTTTTTTTCTCATGATAAATTTTTTGGTTGATATAATATGGAAGGCTCAAAGTCTTCTGTCACCCTTTAGATGACAATGAGTTTTAATTTAAAAACCCCCAAATTCTTATATCGATATCACCCATAATGCTCAACCAACTAGATTATTAGTTATTGACCTCTCATGATAAAATTGTAGTATATATTTTTTAAGTATAATGCAAAATCAATTACAAGTAATTTACATAAACTCTTCTATTAAATCTATTATTCGATCAACATACCTGTCGTGCGAGAGGCGCCATGAACATGCCCATCGTGTTGTCTAGTGACGCTCGCACCACTACCATTTCGAGGGAGACTCGAGTGGAAGCGACAGGCAGGAGTCAAGATGGGGAAGGAGCGGAAGAGTGAACGGACGGCTCGGATCGCTCGGGCCGATCGAGCCGGTTTCTTCTTCTTCTTGGACGGTAGGGCGAGAGTGATGGCCGGTCTTGGAGTCCGTGGAGACGGAGGCGGAATGTTGCTTTCGGGAATTGGAGACGTTGAGAGAGGCGATTGTGGAGTCATTGGTGTTCGAGGAGTTGGAGGGACCGACATGTGAGTTGTTGACATGGGAGATGATGGTGGATGATACATTCTTAGAGAGAGAGAGAGAGAGAGAGAGAGGAGAGGGGAGGAGGAGAGAGAGAGAGAGGAAGAGGGGGAGAGAGAGTAATGGAAATGGAGGGTAAAGAGGAAGGAGGTTTTGAAATTACAAGGGTGTGATTTGTTGAGGTTTGTGGAATGCACGTAGGGCGGTTTTGGTATGATGTTGTGCAAGTAAGGACTGCACGTATGGCTGGTCTATTCGGTGTTTTATTTTATATTTTGTACACATTTGTTTGTTTTATTGAAGTATATATCACAATGAATGACGTAATTTGGTCGTCCTTTGATTTGACTAATTTGCCTTGTATTGAGATTAGTGGGTGCCAAGAATTAAATTTATTGAATGGTGTAAAGAAAAATAAATTATGCTTACCTTTCTAAAATCAAGGGAATTTACACAATTGTCATATTCGAATTTGAATGAGATTAAAGTTCCAACTGAGTTGGAATTTGAGGTTCGAATACTAAGACTAAAGTCTGCTATGCTTCTTGAAACTTCTCTTTGTACATGAAGGAAAAACTTAAAATTGAGAACTATTAAAAATTAAAGAAATCTAAAAAGAACAAGAAAGAAACCCACAATAGATTTTTCTCTTCAAAAATTGTTTATACATAATCAAAAATTAATAGTCAACCAGAATATTCTCTCATTTTTTTCAGCTAAAGCAATCCTCATTTCCTCAGTTCTAACCTCTGATTGAATTTTGTTTTGACAATTTATCAGAGAAAAATTGTCCTAAAAGGGTCATCTATGCAATTTCAACTCATTAAACAAACAATTCCAACTCGATAAATCAACTCATTAAACAAACTATTCCAACTCAATAAATAATTCATTAGTGTTAAATAATCTTTTTCTTGAATCTGCTCTCTAAATAACAAAACAAAAAATAATATGAAAAAAATAATCTACCTAACCAAAACTGGAAATCAACATAATTTATCATCGAACAAACCAATACAACAACTAAATACTTAATTACTACACAAAAATTCTAATTCCAGATTTAAATGACTCCATTTCATCTTCACTAACTTTACTCCAAACTCCATCAATCAACAACACATTTTTCATGGGAAACTTAGTTTGCATTAACACCCCTTCATTTTCTCTTAATAACAATTGTTTTTGTTTTTTGACCACCCTCTCATTTTCACTTTCCTCATTATTAGAGCAATAAGACCTTTTAGAATTTTCATTAATCTCAACATCTTTTTTATCATTTTCTTGTATGTTTTTATCTTCTAATGATATTATTTCATTAGGAATTAAATCAAGATTAGGAAGAATTGCAGTGGAACTATATGAACATGGTATCATTCCAATTGGGCACGGAATCCAAGACTTTGCCACTGACCATTTATTATTATTATTATTATTATTATTATTATTATTATTATTATTATTATTATTATTATTATTATCATCACATTTATTTTTAATATACTCAAACTTCTCTAGAGCCTTTTTGATTGAATCGTCATGGTTTATTTTATTATTATTTCCACATTTAATGAGGGTAATTTCTTCTGTAGACTCAGTCCATGAGCCAAGTAAAACGAGCTTCTTAATCTTTTCTTTCACATTTTCATTTCCAACCATATCAACAAGAATTAGGGCTGAGCTGGCGATCTTTTTGTCCCCCAAAATTGTTAGATTTAAACACTTTTCAAGAAGCTTTTTAGGGGAAAATGAAGGAACTGAATTTCCTTCAGAAATTGGAATATTTGTTTCATTAATAATGTTTATATTTCCGGTTTCTTTTAGTACCTTAAGAGTAGTTATGAGCCATAGAAGTAGAGAAAATAAGTTAGGTTTTGATCCGTCGTTATTCACTTCACCTGCATAAAATTAGGGTTTAGGGTTTAGTATAGAATAATAGCATTGTTGTAGTAAATTAGAGAAAAAATGATTTAGTTATCAAACTCAAGGATATGTTGTAAGAGGTCAAATAAATAAAAGGAAATTTGCAAAAAAGCCCCTGCCTTGTTGAAAATTGAAAAATAAAATGCATCTGAAGAAATTAAAAACTTGTCCATTATTTCTTCACAAGTTGCGAAATTGGGCTTTTTTGCAAATTTCTCAAAAATAATTAACTAACATCAATTCAAATCTTACCATTCAAATTTTGATCAGTCTCCAAAATTTCAATTACCAATTTAAGCAAGCTGAGCACAAATCTAGGCTCTTTATTCCCCAATTTGGTAATAATACTCTTCATATCATTAAATGATACATTTAAGGGTTTTAACTCATCCAAATCCGGCTCATCAGATCGTGCCACATCAGCATTATTGGACAAATCCGAGCCGTCCATTTGGAAGAAGAATTCAAGTAATAATACAGAAACTAATTCTGATGGATTTGAAGAGTAGAGTTTAATAATGGCTTTTGTGATTCTTGATATGTGCTTCTCAATGCCTGTTTATATATATAGATTTGTGTTAAATTGTAGAAAATTTAATCAATTAAATTAATAAATTAAAAAGGTTTACTTACGTTTCCCTTTTTTATTTTCTGATTTTAGTTCCTTTGCCTTAATATAATGAATCATTTCGCGCAATTTGGATCGTATTTCCACACAAATATCTGGAATTGCGTTCTTTTGAGGATCCCAATAAGTAGATTTCAACCAATCAATAGCCTGCAAAAATAATTACAATAATGAAATAAATAATACAGTAAAATAAATAAATTTTTGAGGTAAATAAAAACATACCTTAATACTGGCTGAACGGACGAGCCTTAACGAAGGGAGTTCTCTATGTGAACTCTCTACAAAAAATAGAATATATTTGATTAAAATACTAAGATAATAACTTAGGAAATCATATAATGATATGATAACAATTTAATTTAATAAATTACCGTGGCGAATATCAACAAGCATTCTTGGAATTCCAACTGCTTCAGATAAATCAGAAATTGAGCGCCCTGTTTTTTTATGTGCATGTTCCATGCATCCATTTACCAGCCTAAAGTATCTTTCTTTATTAGTTGTATGATTTTCATGAATTTCTGTTAGTTATATAAGTAAATTAAGTTTTTTATTAAGATATTTATGAGTATCATAAGTACGTAATTTTTACCTTGTAATTGCCATGCTATAAAACATGGCTAGCATCTCTTCTGAGACTAATTTACTCTTTTCCAAATCCTTCCTATAAATTAAAAAGACCAAAAATGAAATAAAACCAATCAACAATTAAAAAACGATGGTAAATTCGAAACTAATTAAATGAATTTGATTGAATCAGAGAGATACCGAAAGAAAGGATCTTGTTGCTGGATCTCAACAAAAGCTGCAGTGACGTCAATTGGAATCGGAAGACAGCCTCTGGTCCGCCAGGCGGAGACTCGCCGGAGCGCGGCGGAGACGGAGTCCGGCGAGGAAGAGAAGATGGATTCTCTGACGAAGTTCCACTGGTCCCAGCTCGACCATGGAACCAGCTTGTGAAGGGAACTCGACGAGAGATTCTTCTCTGTTCCTACAATCATCTCTTCGTCCTCCATTAATGGAGATAAAGAAGGAAAACACGAGAGAATCCTTAAACCCTGTTCGAGCCCTCTCTCTCTCTCGCACGAGTGTGAGGTTGAGGCGGCGAGTAGAGAGAAACAGAGCCTATGTTACTATGTACTAAGTTGTGTGAATATAGTGGGCTTTTCTTCCTATAAGTGAATCCAATTAGAAAAATAGTGGGCTTTTTTTGTTGACAATAAGATTAAATAAACAAATTAATTTGACAAACCTGTGGTTTGTCAAATTGGTTTGTTTGTCTAGTCTTATCGTTTGGTCAAATGAATAATAATAAAGATAGTGGGCTTTTTCTTCAAATAATAGAATGTTAGAAAAATATGGGCTCAGACTGATTGATTATCCTTTTAAATGGGCTGTTTTACAATATTTGTGAAAAAAATGACTTGGTATTTTTTGTCTGTATTCTGTATTAAAAGTGAAACAACAAGAAGAAAATCATCAAGAAATGTAGCCATACGAGTGTTAAAACGAATTAAAATTTATTTCATACACAAGACAAGTACTTTTTTTATGGGAAAAAAAGGCAAATAGGTAATTTTTTCACGAACGAAAATGCCACTGTATTGTTGCATGCTCTTTTAACGAACCGAAGTGAATCCAATTAAATGTTAATCCTTGGCAAATTTTCGACGCGGGTAATTGGGAAGTAAAATATGCACATCTGACAGAAAAATCGAGATTGGAACTGTTTTGATGTGATGCTGCACAGAAATTCCTCATTCCATGTCCCTGCTGATCGAAATACAAGCAACATTTCAGAGCTTAAATCAAACTGAAAGCCAACAGAAACTGAGTGGAAATAAGATGGTAGTTTTGTAAATATAAGTAGTAATTTATAGTTAAGGCAGTAATTTATGAATAATTAGTCAAACCTTGAAATATTATGTGCAATGTAAGTTATAGAAGTAATTTCACGGAGACCAAAATCAAGCAATAGCGCACTACTTTTCCCTCTTTGTAGTTACCATGGGACTCATTCCTGAGTAATTCTTTGATCCAGCTCTCGAAAAAAGACTGCAAGAATAATGACATAATATTTATTGATGGGTTTTTCTTGCAATTCAAGCCCATGGGAAATTAATTGAGTTTAAAGAAATTCATACAAAGTTAATGATTACAAGACAATCAAAATACTATAAAATCATCAAAGAAAAATATTGTGAACTTCATTTAATTTCTTCAACTAACCCTTCCGTATATACAGTCAAAATCTGTCATTGTTTATGCTATATTTTTTTAAAATTTGAACCATAGACGAGCTTCTCCAAATTTCGAAAAACTAGCCGTTTTGAAATTTAAACTCAGCCAAAATTTCACAAAAAACAATGGTAAATGAAACCGTTGTCATGCAGCTATCCAGTAAAGAGTTCTGTTTTATTCAATGCTTATTTATATGATGTATTACTATTAGTACAATTAGTCGAATAAAATCAATATCATGTTAATCAACAAATCAAAGGGAGTTTAAAATCAGTACCTCTTCTCCTTGTTATCCTTTTTTCATGAAAGGCACTCTCTTCATCAGTTATCTCTATGACGGGGATATGGGCCGTTTTATGCCAATCTTCTCCTCTTCTTTGGCAGCTCTTTGTCAGCAACGGGCAATCCCTGATATAAAACTCCTGGAGCATTTCCGGAAGGCCATTAGCTGGCAAGCACGGAATCTGAGGAGAATCAACGATTGTCAAAGTCGTGAGGGATTGAAGATCTCTTAGACAATCAGGTAGAGACAAGAAATTTTTGCAATTAAAGATCCCTAAAAATCGCAGCCCTAAAGGGAACCCGCGAAATAAAACTAGATCATCACAATCTGTGATGCGTAGGTCAACGAGTAATGAGAGTTGATTAATCTCTGATATTACGGGATTGATTATTTTGTTGGATAAAGTTATTCGTAGGTCTTCGATAAAAGGGGGCAGAAGGGTTCCCTCGTAACCCATTGGAGCAAGGTTGGGGCAATTGTAAATGTGGAGACTCTTGAGAGATCGAAATGATTTGAAGTGTAATGGAAAGTTCAAAAGCTCTTCACAGTCAGTAATAGTTAATTCTTTAAGGAATATCAGTTGTTGGCTAAATAATCCTTGTTGTAAAGACCTCAGGTTGGGGCAATCATTTATTCGCAACGACTCGAGTAAAGGTTGGGTGATTGAGTTGCAAGTGTACATTTGTGGAAGAAAGCTGAATCCTGATTCCGATATACGGATCCGTGTTAGGGATGGAGGGAGGAGTGGCATGTGTCGTAATTTGGAACACTGGAGGAGATGAAGCTCATTGAGACGTGGTAATAGCGCAAAATTTCCATTATAGATCCATTGTTCTAGATTTGACATTTCTTGCATAACTAACTCAGTTAATGAAGGAAATGCTAACATGTCGTTTCTTCCCACAAATTCTTGACCAATACAAACCACATTACATAAACCTCCAATATCCAAGTATTTGAGGACTCGCAACTGCCCTAGAGATGGAAGAAACTTGCTTTGTTTGCAGTCCAATAAGTGAATAGTTTGAATAAAAGATATATTGCTCAACCAAGTTGGAAACTTAGAACCCATAAACCCCTTGATTGTTAGCTCTTTAAGATTATTATTTGGTTGAAGACATTCTAGTACTTGGTCCTCCATATACTCTTCGTCCAATCTTACATGCCTCTGATCAGACCATATAAGGTTCAAGGCCGTTAGATATTCTTTTTTATTTAACATAGCATCAGTCGCATCTATCATGTTATTCACATTTTCGAGATCTCTAATAGCGAGGTTCCCTCCAAGTTCATTCATACCTCTCAACTCTCTAATTTTATATCCCATTTCATTACGGACAACAAATTCTTCCAACTCTTGGAGACAAGTTAAGCTTCCTATCCCTATTATAGTACATATCAATCTTGAACTTGTCTCGAGATGCCGTAGGTTTGACAGCTTGGTTACACCTCTAGGGATTTCATCTAGTAAATCACAATTCTTTATATTCAAGGTCTGCAGATTACTTAACCGACTAATGGTTGAGGGCAGCTTGCTAACTCTTGTACCAGAGATATTTAGGTATCGAAGCTGTTTCAAATTCCCTATCGATTCTGGTAATTCATTTATATCTCGTCTATTCAAGTCTAAAACTCGAACGTATCTTAGCTTTACCATTAGATTAGTAGGAATGGAATTGGTTCTAGATTTGTACCCATGTAATAATAGAAGTGTTCTTAATCTATCAAACTTAAAGAAAACCTCAAAATGGGTGGGCTCCGAATTTTGGCAAGAGAATGATACATGCTTAATTCTTTTAGCATGATCTCTTCTTGTATTTTCCTCCAATCTAAGGCACTCATCTAGTGAGAAATATTGTGCCAAGTCATGAATCGCATCATGCATCACAAATCGGCCCTTATGAGATTGGAAGAAGGATCTACCTACTAAATCATCAAAATAACTATTACCAATATCTTCGAACCTTCTCCTACCATGTGGTTGCACAAACCCATGTGCTATCCAAATTTGTACCAATTTATCCTTTTCAAACACATAATCTTTGTGAAAAACAGAACAAAATGCAAAACACTGCTTAAGGTGTGGGGGCAAGTGTTTGTAGCTCAATTGCAGAGCCGGTAATATATTGTTTTTATCCGGAGGTAGCTCCCAAATTTCACTCTTCAAAATACTCCTCCAAGCCTCTTCTTCTACTTTTGCATATAGCAAACTACCAAGTGCCTTAGCAGCAAGTGGCAGTCCTTTCAACTTCCTCACAATCTCCATTCCAATATCTTCTAAATTTGGGTAGATTATAGAGTCTCCATTTACAAATGCGTAATCTTTGAACAATTTCCAACAATCTTCATCCGACAACCGGTCAAGATGATATGGAGGTGATAACCCACGCATAACTCGCCCTACGTTTTCTTTTTGGGTAGTTACTAGAATTCTGCTTCCGTTTTGAGCGACAGTTAAAGCTTTATAATAGCTATCCCACTTGTCCGAGTCCTCATTCCAAACATCATCCAGTACAAGAAGAAACCTTTTTCCCTTGACTTTGTCGCTCAAATCTTTTTGTACCAGGTCTATACCTGTTGTGGGAAAAGTTAAACTCCCAGAAACTGATTCTAGAGTTTCTCTAGTAAGTTTGATTTCATCAAAGTTTTCTGAAACATAAACCCACATTCTCAATTCGAAATGGTCTTTTATTTTGGGGTCATTATAAACAAGCTGAGCTAGTGTTGTTTTCCCTAAACCTCCCATGCCAACAATAGGAAGAACAACTCCCACACGGGGTGATCTAACGGGTGACAATAACAAATTTATTATTTTTTCCTTATCATGGTCCCTTCCAAATATACTCGATTTATCTACCAATGAACTGGTTTTGGGTCTCTCTGATATTTCTAGGCGGCTTATCTCGCTAAACATTTGTAAACCCAGAGCATCTCTTTCTCTTGCAAGGTTATCCAATTTCTCACGAATTTCTTTTATTTGAACCACTGCTTGGTATTTAAATAACCCACTCTTTAAACAAAAACAAGAGAGGTGTTTCTTTACCTTATTCCATCGACCCGAATATGGTTGTTCCAATTGGGATTTAGGGCTTTGGTCTGCATAATCGTCGAGCAATTCATCCATCTCATACGCAACATCCTTCAACCTTGAAAGCCAGTTTCTGACAACTTTATTTTTCAGCTGTTTCTCTTCTGCGTCTTCAACTAGCGCTTTTATTGTCGACAAGGTAGAAGAAAGATTGTGCAATTCTTTGCCCATGCCTTGTATTGATCTAAAGGTGCCAAGTTCATTGAGCGTGAAAGTCGAAACCTTCTCAAAGAGAACTTGCATGAAGGCTGATAGAACTGCCTCTCCAGCTGCCATTGTTATCTAAGTAGCTCTAGAGAGAGAGAGAGAGAGTTCTTTTTTATTTTATTTCGAAAATACACAATAGACGATCATCTATTGTTACTTATATTATAAAAAAAAAGCGTTCGTATTTACAACTAGTAATCACATTTCCAAATAAAAAGAAAAATAGAAAATTGACCGGAATATTTGTTGTAGATTGCCAATCAAGGGATTGGCCTTGCAGTCAGTGGTATATTAGGCAATCCATCCAAGGAAATTGATGTGGATTAATGGCCTCTAGTGGGGTCATGGTGGGTGAAGTCGTCAAATTAGTGGATGTTTATGAAAGGGGAGACTTCAAAAAGGCAGTCCACTGTATTGAAATAGAAAAATCTAAATGCATGACTTAGTAGTCAAAAACTCTGTTTTCGTGTACCCACCAACAAATGATCTATGTAATGCGCTCCACAAGTTGACTATACAACAGGGTTCAAATGTTTTGTGGATGCCTCATGGGAACAGCCAAATGTAGCGGGCATTGTCTATCTGATCGTACATGAAGGAAAAACTGTAGAGGCGAAGGGGCGGCGGACGATGGTTGCGACCCCTCAAGAGGTAGAGGCTCTAGCTCTAAAAAAAGACATCACAACTGCAAATGCTTTGGGTAAAGAAAGTTGTTGTTTCTATACGGACAACTTGGGGGTAGCCAATTGCTTCCAAAGTCCGGACTCGGCTATCTCGGATTGGAGATATTATCACACAATTCTACAGTGTCCGCGGTCAAATACATACCAAGGGCAGAAAATTTTGAAGCTGATAACATAGCTAGGAATGCTAGAATATCTACTAATTAGAGAAATTTTGTAATAGAATTAGCTATGACCTTGCAAGGTTGCTTTATTTGTTAAATCATGTAATCCTTGTAATCAATTTTGGTAAGCTAATGAAATTCGTCTAAGGGCTTTATGAGAAAAAAAAAACAAATGATGATCTATTAGTACATTGTTAGCCTTGAGAGTTGAGAGCAATGATTGATGAGGTAGCTGAGGACAAAATCAAGGATGAATCGGAGCATCAAAATGAGCTGCAACACACTTACTTTAGGGCTGCAAAACAAGCAACAAATAACACTGTGAAATTGAAGGCAATAATTTTCAGCAGTTAGCCTCCTCAGCTGCAACAAGTCTTCTATCCCAATTTTTTTTTTTTTTTTTTTTTTTTTTGCAAACACATTTTAATTTTGATTAATAACAAAAAAAAAAGCAAGCACACAGTTAACGCATATAGATACGCATACAAAAAACCAAGTATAAATGATGATGTATGTTCAATTATAATACGGACTGGACCCCCACCCCCATGTCATATACTCTTTATTCAACATATATACAAACTAATATTTCGTAAGAACTCTCTCGAGCATCTCAAGCGACAAAGCCAAGGCCTTTCGCCTGTTCGACGAAATGAAGCGGTTTTAACGCCGGCTTGACACAGCTTGCTGCACAACATTAACTGGTGCTTTTGTCTTCTCAAACCAACCCCATGCTGCCATTGCTCTGTTTTACGACAGGTCTTCTATTTAGCATCTCTCTCTTTTTAGCACAACATGGTTGATCAACATGGCCGATCAGAGCTTGTTTTTTCAAAAGGTCTTTTCACACGTTCCTCTCTAGCCACTTTTTTGCAAAGGTTTTCTCAACTCGCCTGATTAACTGTGTGAGCAGGATAAAAGAGGAATAATGGCATATCTTTGCCTCTAGATTGGCGATATGTTGTCCGTACAACCCACTCAAACCGGCACAAACCCTAGACTAAATCCGCACACAAGATCTCTTATAAGCATCTTCCCATGGGATATCTCTACAATCGCATGCACAACTGGCACAAATTCTAGCTTTGTGTTGGCTGCCGCATAAGATTGCCAGACAAGACTACACCAGACCCTAGCAACTTGCGAGACCGGTGTTTCAGTTTTTTCCAGCACGTACAAGCATTTTGTCGGACACCTTATTTGCATTGGCAGACAAGACACTTTTGGAGTTGCATATCGATTCTGTTTTGTGACATATTTAAGGTATTTGAAGGCGATTTGGTACCGGTTTTGTGACCGGTATGAGGCTGGTATGAGGAAGAATTTGGTTTGGTTGCGAACTAGATTTGTTGCAGAATTGGGCAGCGAAAAGGGACTGTTTTCTCGGTTGTTTTGAAACAATTGCTTGGCTACCGTTGGAGCTGCATTTCATGTCTGTTTTGTGATAGATTCGAGGTATGTTCGGAGGCGATTTGGTGTTGGTTTTACGATTGATACGGATCTGGTACAAGGCGAAAGACTAGTACAGACTACAAGGACATTTGGCGTAGCTTAGGTTTTTAGTTTTCATTTTTCGAGGGAGAAGTTGAGAAGCATGCTTGCTCTAGAGATTATATTTGGAAAAAGACTTGTATTATCATATTTATGTAGCAATTTTTTGTTTATTTAATGAAAGTCTATTGTAATCTATTCGGCTACATTTTCAAAAAAAAAAAATTCGTAAGAAAAAAAATTTTAAACTAAATGGGCCGAAAGCAGTCGAACATTAACAAAGCCCATTTGAAATCCTTACTTTAGGCCTGCAGGAGAATTGACCGCGATTTATTGATCTCATTGGCTCGGTCCATCATGAACCTGTTCCATATGGGTTCCTTGTAGAACTGGAACTTGTGCCAGTGTATGACGAATATATAGAAGGATCAGATGAGAGTTGAAAATTCTCACTTTGTACTCTCCAAGTGCTCTCGCTCTCTCTGTTTTCACCAATGGCGGAAGCGATCGGATCCAGGAAGAAGTGGAATATTCCCTCTGTAGTTCTTCTCAGTCTGTTTCTCCTTCTTACCTCCATTAATGGATCGGTTTCCAGTCAAGAGGTAAGTAAGCCAACTTGATTCTCCTCGTTTGTTTCAGTTGCGAAGTAATTTAATTTGACACTACCTTCGCTGTGTGCGGTTTTCTATGTGGAAAGAAGATAAAAAGAATAACTCGTATTTATTTATTTTAATTCTGATCTGATTTTCGATTGATGTAGTTTTGCGCTGTTGATTCTGATTCTGATTCTGACTCGGACTGTGAGTCTTCATCTCCATCTACAAAGATTTTGATCAAAGGAGGAACTGTTGTTAACGCACATCACAAGGAAATCGCTGATGTGTACATAGAAGATGGAATCATAGTTTCAGTCAAACCAAATATTGAAGTAAATCAATGAATCTTCTACTCTTTTTTTGCGAACATACCCTTTTTTATACAAATCAAACACAAAATTCTTCTCTACTCCCCAAATTTTGAGCCTTCTTATAATATTCAACTCTAATTGAAAACCAAAACAGACCTAATTTAATCCACTTATTAAACTAATTACCCATTTCTTAATCCCTTTTAAAGGTCAGTGATGAAAATACTCGAATAATCGACGCAACTGGAAAGTACGTCATGCCAGGTAAAATAAAATCCCTTTCAATTCTCATCAAATTAACTACCAAACATATCATCTAATTTGTAATAAAAAAATCCCTTTCAATTATCATCAGATTAACTTTCAAACATATCATCTAATTTTTAATAAAAAAATCCCTTTCAATTTTCATCAAATTTAGCTATCAAACAAATCATCTAAATTTTAATCAATTAATTTTTTCTAACCAGGCGGAATTGACCCGCACACGCACTTGGAAATGGAGTTCATGGGGACGACAACAACAGACGACTTTTACACGGGACAGCTGGCGGCTCTGACGGGCGGGACCACCATGCACATTGACTTTGTGATTCCGGTCAACGGAAATTTGGCCAAGGGTTTTGAGTCATATATGGAAAAGTCTGAAAAAGCCGCGATGGATTTTGGGTTTCACATGGCGATTACTAAGTGGGATGATGAGGTTTCGAAGGATATGGAAATAATGGTTAAGGAACATGGTTAGTTTATTATTAGTTTAATTAGGGGAATTTTCAAAAAAAAAAAATATATATATATATATATATATATATATTCAAAAACCTCTACTTTGAAATTTCCATTTTCTGAAAAAGCCCCTTAACTTTTAAAATACTAAAAGAAATCCCTAATGTTAACTTTTTTATTTTCAAATACCCATACCTTTAATGTTTTATTGACAAAAAAACCTAAATCATTGTGAAATAATAATAAATAATTTGAAAATTCTGTTTACATATTATTTATCATTACTTATATATTATTTGAATATTATGTCGGGGAATTTCTCAATACTCCAAAATCGTGGGGTTTTTTTACAAATTTGAGAAACTATAGGGGTTCTTTGAAAATTCCCAAACATTTTCAATAAAATTTTTTTTTTTTTTCATTTTGATAAAACAGGGATAAATTCGTTCAAGTTCTTCATGGCGTACAAAGGCTCGTTAATGGTGAATGATGAAACCCTTCTAGAAGGTTTCATTAAATGCAAGCAGATTGGCGCGTTGCCAATGGTTCATGCTGAAAATGGAGATGCGGTTTTCGAAGGCCAAAAGAGGATGATTAATTTGGGCGTGACTGGTCCACACGGACATTCTCTCTCTAGACCTCCAATCGTGAGTTTTTTTATTTAATTTTCATGTTTTTTTCAGGCATTTTTTGGTGAAAATGTGCATGATTTATTCGGATTTGTGAGAATACCCTTGGTTTTTGGAGGCCAAAAAAGGATGATTAGTTTGGGTGTAATTGGTCCGCATGGCTATTCTCTCTCTAGACCTTATTTTTAATCTTTTGAGGGGTCTTTTTGTAAAATGGGAATTTCATATTTACCCTTGTAGAAGTTGAAGTATGAAATTTGCCCTTTCAAAAGTCAAAATATATCATATTTGTCCCTCTAAAGATGTAATTGTTAAGTTTATACTTCCAACTTCCAAAATATAGAGGATTGAGGGTATTTTTGTGCATAAAAATTTGGAAGGGGAATTGATATATTTTCAATTTTGGAGGAGTAAATATGAGGGTAAAGTTGATATTTGTAATTTTAGAGGGGTAAATATGATATTTCCATGGTTTAGAAGGGTAAATATGAAACTTTCCCTTTTGTAAAAATTTCCATGATTTGTTTTTATTTACAAAAATGCGCTTGGTTTTTGATAGTTGGAAGCAGAAGCAACAGCAAGAGCGATTCGATTGGCTAAGTTTGTGAATACGCCTTTGTATGTTGTTCATGTGATGAGTATTGACGCGATGGAAGAAATAGCTAAGGCTAAAAAATCAGGTCCAAATATATTATTTATATTTTTGCATTAACAGAGCCCTAATTAATATTAAATTATTAAAAATATATTATTCTAATATGTATCCAAAATATTTTTATTTTATATTAGGGCAAAGAGTGATTGGTGAACCGGTAGTTTCTGGTTTAGTTCTTGATGATTCTTGGCTTTATCACCCTGACTTTACTATTGCTTCAAAGCAAGTATTTTAAACATTATCTTAATCATCATCATAATAATAATAAATTAATAATTTATTATCAAAATTGAAATAATGTTTTAATATACTATAGTTAATTGATGATATAGGTACGTGATGAGCCCTCCAATTAGGGAATTAGGGCATGGGAAAGCTCTTCAGGCTGCTCTTTCCACTGGAATTTTGCAGGTGATATATATAGAAATATTAACATTATTATTAAAGTAATATATTTATTTATTTTATTTTATGTTTATTGTGTGCAGCTTGTGGGAACAGATCATTGCACATTCAATTCCACACAAAAAGCTTTTGGTGCAGATGATTTCAGAAAAATACCAAATGGAGTAAATGGTATATTCATATCTATATATATTTTTAATTATTTATATAAATGTTAAATAATTTTTAATTTGTGAATATTATTTCTTGGTTGAAGGTTTGGGGGAAAGGATGCATGTAATTTGGGATGCAATGGTGGTAAGAATGATAAATTGAGCATTTAATTTTGCATATTTTATTTAATTTTGTTGAAATTTTATATATTTTATTTGTTTTATTTATTTTTTGAAAATGCAGGAAACTGGGCAAATATCAGTTACAGATTACGTGCGAATTACTAGCACTGAATGGTATATTTTTATTTCTGGGTTTATATGCTTAATTTAATTTTACAAATCTTATGCAAATATTTTACATGATTATTTGAACATATTTTCAGTGCGAGAATTTTCAACATATATCCTAAGAAAGGTGCAATATTAGAAGGATCTGATGCTGATATAATTATACTAAACCCTAATTCAAATTTTGAGATTAGTGCTAAATCGCACCACTCAAGATCTGATACAAATGTATATGAGGGCAGAACCGGAAAGGTAAATTTTCCATCTCTCTTAAAGATAACATATTCTATATTTAAAAAAATAAAAATATTTATTATTTGATTTAGGGTAAAGTGGAGGTGACAATATCAAGAGGGAGAGTGGTGTGGGAAAATGGGGTGGTAAACGTTGCACCTGGTTCTGGTAAATACATTAAAATGCCGCCTTTTGGTTATCTGTATGATGGCTTAGATAAATCAGATGCGGCTTACTTAGCTTCGCTTCGTGCACCTCTAAAGTTTGCCAGTGCATGATTTAGTGTCTCACTATGTTTAATATTTGTAAATTATGTCGTTATTTGTGTATATTTGTATCATAATCTTATGTCGATCAGTCTCTTAGATAAAGGCTGTGACTGTAGAAATCTGAACACGTCGAATAGGTTTTGACACTTTTTGTAGATTATAATTTGTTATTACAGTAAGCAAATTTGGTAAATTAGACTCATTTAGAAACATAAATCCAATGCTTCTAATTTTTGGAGGGGCAAAATTTAGATTACTGAGTTCTGAAATAGTATCAGACAAACATAAGATAATGAATATATTAATTAAACAAGAAAATTTTACTAGTGTTCCTACATAAATAACTGCTACAACACAGGATTCCAGACATAATCCCAAAGGCCGTAAAATTACAAAGCGTCAATATATCACTAGACAGTTCTAATCCCCTAAATAAATAGATAATAAATAACACAGCTAGACCAAAATATTAAATCAGCAGAAATATTCAACTTTATTCCCTTGGCCGTGCAAGCCAGAGCGAGCTAAGGGCACGCAACCGTGAGAAATAATCGTGAATTGCCAGCAGAGCTCTGGCCGACTGACGAGTCGTCAAGATTCTATGCATTTGTTGCAGCGTTTGTTGGCGTAAATTATCAGCCTGCAATATAAAAGCATAAAAAAAATATAAAAAACAGGGATTCTCATAAAAGCTTATATCATCGCATTTTACAATAATAAAATCATAATTAATGCAAGGTTATTTTGGAGCCCATAAAAAAAATGTAAGGGTTATATACACTATTTCTTATATCTTCCGATGCATAAATGATAGTTCTTATATCAGATATTCGAGACAATTTCCATATTGTAAGTGTATATGTTACTTAACATGTACACATTAAATTGCCCCTAAAAAATAAGAAAAGGAGATGCCCTGACCCTACACTTATGATTCAGGGATATTTTGAAGATCTTCTGAATTCATCTAATCGTACTTCGAACTAATCTTAACGTCCTTTCCGACTATTCCGCTTACCACGACAACACACTTCACTTACCACCCATAACAAACAAGCTAAAATTTTACCTGGCGAAGGAAATTCTCAAGCGTCCCCAATTTCCCCATGGCCATGGCCATCTGGCCCATGTAATTCGCGACATTCCCAGACTGACTGGCGGGCCCGCCCGAGCCTGACGCGAGAGTTTGGGATAGTGACATTTGCAGGGCTTCCATCCCTTGGGAAAGCGCGTCTTCTGCTTGTTGTGATGATTGCTGCAGATTTTCTAAGCCTGCTTCTTGTTGTTCGGTTAAGGGCTCCAGCTGACTAGCGAGCAGCTGGACAGGATAGTAAATAAAATAAATTAACAAATGAAAACAAAAATTTGACGTATAACAAATATAAACAAATAAATATATATGGATAAAATAAATAAGGGGGACTTTCATGTTTACCCTTCCAAAAACGCAAAATATAATATTTACCCTATAAAAATCCAGAATGTTTGGAAGGGCAAATGTGATATTTTGGGTTTTGGGAAGGCTAAGTATGAAATTCCCCCAATAAATAAATAAATACATATAAATAAAAACAAATTTGAAGTATAACAAATATAAAAATAAATATATATAAATAAAAACAAATTTGAAATATAACAAATATAATAAAATAAATAAAATAAATATATATATATATATAATAAATAAAATAAATAAATAAACATATAGAATTAAAATTAAAAAAACAAAAACAACACCTTAAGCAATTCCGAGGAGCGGAACCCACCGAGCCACATAAAGCACCGTTCAGCGGGAGTCTTCCACATGCCCGACAAAATATGAAAAACATCCGCCTTGGCCGCCGCGCCCTTCAACTTAAAAATCTCCTCGTAGTGCGCCATCACAGCCTCCACCAGCGCCCGCAGGTCCCCGTCCCCCGCCCGCGCGTTTAACGCGGTTCTGAGCTCGTTGATTTGTTTCGTTTGGTCTTCTAGCCACCGCGCGTATTCCAGGTCGAACGCCAACGCCCCTGAATGTCAGAGTTAGGTTAGTTTGTACCTAACTTGATAACAAATCTCTGACGAATAACGGATGCATCGAGATCCGTGCGGGGGATATTACGGATGGTGTGGAGAAACGTTAGTCGAAGATAGTTTGTTTGTAACTAGTTTGTAACGAATTTCGAAGTAACTAGTGACAAAATTCTGACGACAAATAAGAGGTGGATCGAGATCCGTGCGGGAATACGTACGTAATTGGTAATCAATAAAGAACATTACAAAGAATCTAAAGATATCTAAGTTAAGGTTATGTGCTCATAATTTGTAACTAGCCTCACTTGCACGGATCTCGATGCATACATTATGATGAGAAAATTACTTTTAGAGAAAGAAATCATGTGATTAAGAAGGTGTACCGTTTCCGTTTGCGTTCGTTGAGTGGGCCTGATCGCCTGCGCTAGAGATGAAAATACCCTGAAAAAAGAGAATAAAATATTTTTAGGGATTAATGTGTAATTTATGTAAAACAGAGGGTTAGGAATGAAAAAAGACCTGCTGGCGGGCCCGCTGGAGCTCCTGCTCCAGTTGAGTGAGCTTCAATCTGCTACTCTCCAGTTGTTGCACATACGCCTTTTTTACCAAATTAAATTATTAATTTATTATTAATATTATTATGTATTTCGCATTAGATATATAATATTTAACTTAAAATCGTTGTAATATTATAATATACCTTTTTTCTCAATCTGCTCTTTCTAGCGGCTTCACGATTTTGAGCGAGTCGGCGAAGAGTCTATATATGTAAAAAATATTCACTTTAGCAACATAATAATTTAACTAGAAATATCAAATTTTCAAAATTAAATATATTATATTAATATGTTACATACTTTCTGATCTAACTTATCCTTTGATTTATCAGAATCGGACCCAACAACCAACCCTCCTTGCCCTCTTTCAAACTGTCACAAAGCATTAACCAATAAATCAAACTTTTAGAAAAAAAAAGGAAAATTAGGTACAATTATATTGATAATACAACATGGAATAAAATAAGCATACATTTGCATTATTTTCTTCATCAGATGAGGAATCACTACCAGCCATATCAGACTCACCCCAATTCTGCATATTTCCGCCAGCTGGCAAAGCCGCCTGGTTTGACTGGGCCCCGCTTTGTTGACCGGGTGAAGCAAGAGTCTAAGAATAGAAAGAAATCATAAAAGAGGTAAGTAAAAGAGATTTATTCTAAGATAAAACGGTATATTTAATGTTATGTTGTAGGATTTTGTACCTTGTAGTAGTTATTGAACTGGACGGGGTCTATTGTAGTGGGTTGTGTACTTGATTGTGGATTAAACATATTATCTGATGGGAAAAAGACAGACATGAAAAGGAATAAAGATTTGTAAAATAAAATTATATGGGAAATTATATTTGATAATTGGATAAATAAATAAATAAATACGTTTTAAATTAGCGAGATCATCTATGCGAAATCCATTGGACTGATCAAGAGCAACCAAGTCAGAAAATCGAGACGGATTCATGCTATATCTTTATTTTCTTCTGAATTAAAAAAATTGAAGGTGAAGAACAGAGGTTAAGATTCAAGAATAAGTCATAAGTCATAAGTAAGAAGAAATTAAAGAATAAAAAGCAATTAGTGAAGGTAATTTATGAGTAGATAAGAATAGATAAGTCATATGAATTTCGCAAATGCTTAATTGAATAACACGATGGCTTAGTAATCCATCATGCACGCACGATTAAGTATAAAACAAAAGAAGGATTTCAATTCAACAAACATCTGAATTGGAATTAGATCCTTAGATAAATTCAACGAAATACAAAAGTATAAGAATGAAGGAAGTATGAAACATAACGATCTAAACTAAACATACACCGAAATCAGATTAATCCAAACAACAAACTCCTCATAGCATTTATTTGCGTCTCCGTACGGTTAATAGCCTAATCGCCGTCCACCTCCATCCCCGGCTATCTCTTCAGCCACAGAAAATCTGTACGATATGAGATGAAATGATATCTCTCTCTCTCTCTCGCTCTATCTATCTAAGGCGGCGATGGATGGATGGATTGGATTGATGTGCGTGCAATAAGACAAGCTTCCTCGCACGCTCTTTCCTCCGTCTTCTTCGCCCTGTTTGACTCCTCTCTTTCTCTCTCTCTCTCTGTCTGTATCTCTCTCTGGATGGAGTTGAACGAAGAAACAAAAGAAATGAAGGGTGGCTTTCTCTTTCTCTTTCTCTTTCTCTTTCTCTAAGCAGCATCGAAATACGAAGAGTAATTTATTAATTAATGTATTTATTTAAGAGTCTTGGAAGAGGAGTGACGTTTGGACCATTCCGATCTCTAGGTGGAAGGATTTTATGTGCCATCAACAATTAATTTAAGTGTAGTTTATTTTGTGTGTATATGGTTATATACTATATACTGATATGATATTTAGAAAAATATTTTATTGAAATTAATATTTATAAGAAGATACGGATTTTGAAAGACTGATAGATTTTGTTATCACATTTCTGCTAATTTTATATAAGATGAAGAAATAAATAATCTATTAGTTAGAATAAACCTATTGATATTGATTAAGTTAAAATTATTGTTTTTAATAACTTGAATTATAATATTTAAATACAATAAAACAATTGTGAAAATATAAAAAAAGCATGCAAAAAAAATCAAAATAAGTGAAAAATCAAGACACAAAAAATCCTGAACAACTTGTTATTTTTTTTCCCCCCAAATACACTGATCAGTGACCATAAAAGATGCTTGTTTACTTTTACTGAACTTTATTAATTTCACTATACTGGGAAGCAAAACTCAAATTGAAGAAAATAAATCGACAGAATATTTTCTCTTTTTAAAATTTGATATTTTCACAGTCTGATCCAAAAAGGACTGTCAGAGATCCTCTGAGGCAAGCCGATTCCCCGCTGTCGTTTTCCCGCGCGAAATAGTCCACAATGCGCGGTAAAATATTCATTTCATTTACCCTCCCAACTCAGTTTATTTACACCATTGCCACATAATGTCATTTGAAGATCTAGCCGTTCGTTGAATTAACTCGACGGCCCATACTTGTATTATTATTATAGTATTCTCAAATGTTTGATTTGAGTATTTCTTTTCTGAAAGTAAAAGTAGAACGAAATATGGAGCAGGACAATTAATAATAAGAAAATAAATGATGATTGAGTCTGCCAAACATATTGGTGCAGATTTTGAAGGGGCCCAAAATCATCACAACAAACCCACAATGGCAGTTTCGTAATTTCAACAGCTTCAGTGCCCGGACATCAAAACTGACTCGCGTGCATCAGGACATGCACATGAACGCTGATCCATTGTTCCATCTTACAAACAAACATAACATACAGCGAGTTACAAACCACTGCAGTTTCATAACAAACTATGACTCGTTACACAAAAGAAACCACATTACAGCATGCAAATAATCGGCACTCGTGCAGGGGATCTGAAGCTTTACGAGGTGTTCACATTGGAGGCTGAACTGCTTTGAGATTCGTAAAAGATAGAAATGATGAGATTATGATGTGATTAATTATTTTAATAAGCAGGGTTTGGTGGCTCTGGGACTGCTTTTATATTATTATTTTGATTTCATGTGATGGTCATGGTGTAGATAAGTGTGTAACGAGTTACAAAGACTTGTTTCTAGAAGGCAACAAAGTATAATAGGTAGGTTGGTTTATTTATTCATGTGTAAATATTATGCAAATATATTTTAGTCCCACCAAAGATAAAAAATTTGTTAGGTTGACTTTTGTGAAAAGAATTTAATTTTTAAAAAACATATATTTCTTCTCTAGATCCAAGCAGACTTCATCATGAGAATTAATTAGGATATTGTCAATACATTATTATTTTTACATAAATTAAAAAAAAGTATACAATTGTTAACAAACTACATATCATACACATGCGACATATTATTGTCAAAAGAATGAACAAATAATCAGCTTTTTTATACAATACCAACTTTACTTTTCTTTCAATCAATTAATTCATTTTTGTATGATTAATTAATCAGTAAATCCAACTAATTAAGTTCATTTCTCCCCTAGACTATAGAACCACATCGCGTCTTTTCTTTGGGGCCTGATCCGAATTTCCTTTTCGCATCATAGTCACAAATTCCGAATAATTAATTCTTCCATCCTATATTTAATAAAAAAAAATCTCCCAACTTAGTTCAAAATATTACATTAAACAATTTTAATCATTATTTTAATTAATTTTTCTTACGTTATCGGCATCGATTTCTGAAATAATCTCCTTCATGTCTTGGCCTTCATACAACCCTTTCTCTCTCAAGGCTTGTTCCATTTCTTCAATGGTAATATAACTATCAAAAGTTCACAAAAATATAAACATTCACAATTAAAATAAACAAAAAATTTATAATTAAATTATTTTAACTAATTTGAAATACCCGCTATTATCTTTGTCGAAATATTGAAAAGCCGTGTACATATGCTCCTCTCTATCCATTCTATTCATGTGCATCGTAGCCGTTATAAATTCGTCATAGTCAATCGTCCCATTTCCATCCGCATCAGCCTGTCACAAAAAAAAAATTATTTTACAAGAGCCTTTTCATAATTTTTAATTCCACAAGGACAAAACTTACCGCTTCCATCAATTGCTTGAGTTCATTTTCAGAGAGTCTCGTGCCTTGTTTTGTCAAGCCTTGTCTCAACTCATCGAGCGTTATTGTTCCATTATTGTCTGTGTCCATGTTTTTAAACATCTGTTTCAATCCCTGGATTTCTTCTTCTGATAAACATCCCGCAATAACCTATACATTAAGAAATACATATAATAAATTATTATTCTTAGTAATAGTATATTATTATTATATTTTAGTATAATAAACAAAATAAATTAAGTATATACTCTAAGAGCGGCTTTTTTGAACTGATTCATGGCTCTGAATTGTTTCAGCCGATCAATTACGGCATTATCCAAAGGCGTATCGGGCGCCTCTCCATCTTCCTTAATCCACGGATGATCTACAAAAAAAAATTAATCATAAATAAAAAATATACGACCAAATTTAAGAATAATGTAATTTTCTTTTATGTTTTTTTGACATACTGAGTACTTGAAAAGCAGTGAGCCTTTGTTGAGGATCAATATTGAGCATCTTTTTGACAAGATCTTTCGCGGCAGGCGAAATATTCGGCCAAGGATCACTCGCAAAATCAACGTGCCCTCTCAAGATCGAATTGAAAATTCCATGCTCTGATTCTGTTAAATCAAATTTAATTAAAATTAAAAACAAAAAGATACAATTTGAGAAGTTTGAAATATAATTTATATTTATATTTTAGGGAAAATAAATGATAATAAAAAAAAACTTGCCCGCCCAAAAGGGAGGAACGCCAGACAGAAGAATATAAAGCATGACACCAATGCTCCAAATATCCGCTTCAGGCCCATATTTGCGTTTTAGTACCTCTGGCGCGATATAATATGCACTTCCCACTATATCCTTAAACACCTCGCCTGTAAAAAACACAAAATATCACATGACATTCAAATTACAAAAGCTTCAAGGCTGTTTATGAATAATTAATTACCAACCTTCCTTGAAGAAAACAGAGAGGCCAAAATCCGTCGCCTTGAGCGGCGCATCTTCAGCCTTGCTCAAGAGAAGAAAGTTCTCAGGCTTGAGATCTCGGTGCATGACTCCCATGGAGTGACATGTGTGGATGATCTGCACGATGGTTCTCAGCAACGAAGCAGCGGCTCTCTCCGTAAAGTGCCCTTTGGCGATGATTCTGTCGAAGAGCTCTCCTCCTGCGCAAAGCTCCATTACGAGATGCACGGACTGTTTGTCCTCATAAGCGCCTTTGAGTTCCACGATGTTTGGCTGGCCGGCGAGGTGGTACATGATCTGAACCTCTCGCCTGACGTCCTCCATGTCTTCTTTGTTCGAGAGCTTCCTCTTCCCGATGATCTTGCAAGCGAACTTTTCCCCTGTGATTTTGTGCGTGCATAAGTGGGTGATTCCGAATTGCCCCCGTCCGAGCTCCTTCCCGATTGTGTAGGTGTTCCGTACGTCCTCCATTGGCCGGCCGAGGACGGGCCCGATCGGGCCCGGTTTGGGCTGAGGAGCCGGCGGTCTTTGAGGAGACGGAGCCGTGGTGGTACTTGCACCCGGATCCGGATTTGGAGCGGCACCATTATTGGTCGGCGCCGGATCTTCGGATCCTGCTCTAGGGCAGCAATTGCCCATTATGGATTCAGAGCTCTAATGGAGGAAATCGGGGGAATTTGGGAGGGGTGGAAGTATTAAGGTTGGAGGGGAAAGGCAGGTAGGATTTGGGGGTGAGTCGGTTGATCTGAGAGAAGAGAGAGAAAGACATGGTAAGTTGGGAGAGATGGTTGAGAGATACATGAAAAGAATGACTGAGAGAGAATGGCGGGAGAACAACGGTTTCGAATTAGTTGGGAAGAATTAACACCTCCCCCCCACCCACCCCCCACAACACACAAAAATACCCAAATATATTTTGACCAGATTTGAGGGAACACGTGGGCCTTGTAATATGGACCCTCAGATTGAGTGATCTGTTCACTTTGTAGCTTTTGATTTATTTATAATTTTTGATCTTATAAAATTTGGGCTGTATAATAATAGATGACTTGTTGCTTTCTTATTTGTTCCCACGCTGTTTTATCTTTTATGTTTCTATCATAGGCCCCAACCATTTTCTTTCCTCACTCCTCTCTTCTATCCCACGCACACACAGCCTCTCTCACGTCTGTCTCTCCCTTTTTCTCTGCTCTCTCTCAATCGCAAAGGCTTTCTGCACAACTCTCCTCCTCGCTCCCTATCTCTTCTTCCTTCACCTCAAATCTCTCAAAACGCCCAACGGGTTCGGCGGAGGAACTCCTCTTCTTGTTTAGGAAACACGCTTCCGATACCTCATAACGGCGGCGCTTTTATGGAGCACTTTGAGCTTAGGAAATAGGGAATGGAAATGTATTCATACTTTTTCTTCGGGAAAATAGGGAATGAAAATGGTTCCTGGGTGAATTATAGAGGATTTGGAGAAGGAGATTGATATGGTGTTTGAATTTGTAAAGGAGGTGAAGGCTGCTTGGTATTCGAGGTTGCATGATTTTGATGATCCCGCCATGGAGACATTCAAGTGCAGTGTAGAAGATTGGAGGAATTTGTGCAAATTAGTGAGATTTAGGTAGGTTTAGAACTAATTGACTGATAATTTCAGATTAATTTTTAGATAATTATCTAATTTCTATCTTCAATTATCATATCATCAATTGGATGGAATTAGAGATGTGGCAAATCAAGGGAAGCGGATATACATCAGTGATTGCAGTTCTATTCGGCCAGTTCTAGCATGTCAATCGTGGCTGTATGATCAACACTCATCTCTTCTAAGGGGTATTTCCGTCTTTTCCCCTACACCAAATCTCCATTATTTCTTTTCTAAATTTTAATTGTTTTTATTTTATTTAATCTTTCTTTTTTGATGATTTTAAGTCCTTAATTTTCTTAAATGAGTAGCTTTGATTGGGATAAATCAATTTGTATATGAATTAAGCACTTCAATCAATTTGCAACATATTTCATTATTATTTACTTTGAGTGATCGAGTGATTATTCTCATCATGATGCAGAACTTCAAGAGGAAAGAACACATAACAACTACCTCTTGAAGCATTATATAATTAGAATAAACGAAATTGCTGGATGTGTACAGGGATCACTGATGTGAGAAGTTTTTCGGGTGAAATTATTTCAGCTTTTCAGGTGCGATGTCTTCAAATTTCATGTCACAAAATGAGAAATCATCCTGTTTTTCATTTTATGTAGGGGTATGTAGGATATCTCTCTCTTGGTGAAACTACTCAGGTGCGTCGCCTTCAAATAGATAATTATATATATTTTTTGATTGTGAAATAATTGTATGGGTATTAATTTTCAATTATTTGCTTCAAGAGTACAATGTTGAAACTACTAATATTCATAGCTTTGATCAAGCTTATAAATATATTTAATCATATTTGACATCGAAATGAAAAACATATTTAAAATACCACAGCGTAGCGTGGTTATTCACCTAGTTTTATTACATTGTATAGTTGTTATGTGTTGTTGAAATATAGTGGAGATGAACTGTTTGTATTTCCTTTCGATTCAGATGGAATTGGTTTGTGATTTTAATTTTATTTTATGATTTTTGGAAGATTTATGCGTGATGTCTAATAGGAACTTAATATTATAATTAGTGAGATATGATAAAATTAGACAGTTTTAATATTAACATAAATTTTACTAAATAAATACTTAATTTCATGTTATCTTTAATATGTGAATTAACTGTATGATCAGGAAGATGAACTTCGGGGTCCGTGTGATAAAATTTGTCAGTACAAAATAAGTATTGAACAAAATATTTCAACAAAAAAAGTATAATGGTGATATTTCATAACGTGATATAGCAAACATTGATATTAATGGTAATATTAATAGAAACTTACTAGTACAATTAGTAAGATAAGATTAAATTAGATAATTTTAATATTAACATAAATTTAACTAAAAATTACCTAATTTTATGTTATGTTAATATGTGAATGAACAGTATGACCAGGAAGATAAACTATAAAACTATGGTATTTCCGTAGCATCATAACAAATTAGATATCATTAAAATATAATTGTTTAAGTATATAATTACTCACACTAAATCCTAAAAAATATGCTTTATTTTAAGTTGAATTTATCTTTTAAAAAAAAATAGGTTAGTTAACAACACAGTTGTATTGACGTCAATTATGGTACACAATTATATTTTGATATAAAAATATATAACTTTTTTACACTATATATTTGATTTAACATAGGGCATCATGTAATTCTTTCACAAATTTATGACGCTGTTTCAGGCAAAAATATTCTAATAATTTAAATCGCTTTACAATTATATACAAAAAAATAAGGCACAAAAGAGTAAAAACTAACACTCAACTTCCTCTTTCTTTTTTGGTCTTTTTTTGAAATGTATATATATGAAAAATTAGCCTGCAACTATTTGTATATCTATAGTATAATATAATAATAATAAAATTTATGATATTTAGTTTTTATATAAACAATTTTTGGGGGGACTTAAAATAAAAAATCAGTTTCTGGGCCGCAGTTGGGAATTTTTTTTTTTTGTGGTTTTGGTTAAAACTCTAGATTGGGCTTTTGTAATTACATATATAAAAAAAAATGGAAGAAGATAATTTCTATATTTAAGTTTGTGCATTGACCTTCTGAAAACCTAATAATATCTGAGTTAGAAATGAATTTTTCCACTTTTCCTAGGTTTGACATGAAAAATACTATTTTAAACTAACATAGATCAAAATAGAAAAATAAGAAATAATTTCTAACACCTAAAATTCCAAGTATTCATTTAACAAATTCAAATATAACAAGGTTATTTTTGACAAAATATCTTGATTATATGGACAAAAACAAGACAACATCATTATTGAGAATCTGAGATACCTTGTAACTTAATTAAGCATAAAAAATCATTTTTAAGAATACGTACAAATTAGAATTTTTTTTTGTTGCCCTAGCTTGTGAAGCTAATTATTCAGATCGTATAGAATTTCATGTTATATGCCTGTCATGTTGGTTGGCATACACAGTTGGAATCCGAGAAAGAATCCCTTGATCAGATATGTCTTTTTCTCCTTTCAAATGAGTGGACGTTGGAGATCTGTCCCCATTTATTAGGGTAATATATATTTTTTTAATTTGTATATTAGGGTAATATTTACGACGAATAATTTACCCATACAATTAACTATCATGTAAGTATTCCATATATATCATGGTATTCATTTTTATGTATAATATATATTTTATTCTTTTATAAATTGCATGATTCACACATAAACTGATGCGTTTTGGTTTGGTCTTTTGTACAACTCCATTTTTTCATGCTTCAAACGTTTCGTTTTTGAGTTGTCCATTTTGAAATATCTCCATATTATTATGTTTTAAATTCTTACAAATAAATAAATAAAACGACATAAGAGGACATGAATAAATCTGACAAGGTTCACACAAATAATAGATGGTCCAACCAATACACACTGACTGAAAAGAGACAAACACCATAAAGAGGCTTCAAGTTTGTCAGTGTGTCACTCATAGCCTAGCTTTCCACAGCCGCCACCGGACCCCACTTGGTACGATTCATCTCTATATGGATTATCCAAATTATAATTCACTAAAATTAGGTTTACCTGTCCAAAATATTTTTTTTGGAATCAATGTTTTCAAAGAATTACTATAGTGTATCCTCCCTCAGCTTTGGAAATATAATTTGTATAATATATTTTTATAAATATATGACTATTCATAATTATATTATTCCAAACGATATATACTTTTTAAATAAACATGAAACTGAATTTAATTTTTTAAAGTTAGACAAATAAAATTATATCTTTCTTCTTTTTTAATCATATTAATTTAAATTTTCTATTTCACATTTGAGATTTCAAAGGACTATACACAAAATTAGGCATTGTACTCAGTATTATTTTTTTAAAAAATAATGATTAAGCACTTTTTATATAGAAAATTCGCAGGCAGAGAATTTTATTTGTCTCTTCGTATTAATTCCTTATTTGCTGGATATGAACGGATCTCATTGTTGTTGTATTAACTTCCTAAAAAATATAAAGCATTAATTTTCTAACAATGAGAAAGTGGATGAATGATGAAATAATCATCTACGTATATTCTATTACCTTGTTCATGATATAATCATCATACATCATATATTATTTTGTGAATAATCTAATATTCTATTGTAACTTAAAAAATTTGAATATCTAGGCAGTAGATAAGATAAGATATTGTAATATTGTTTCAAGATGTGATTAAATATTAAAATATTTTGTGATTAAATAATCATATATTCTTTTATATAGCATTTTGGGTGTGGGATAAAAAGCCATCCTCAAATTTTCTCCACAAAAAAAATATGGTTAGTATTGAAGGATGCTTTAGAATGCATGGATTCCAATGAATAATATTTCAATGAATGTAATTCTAAGGCATGTATTATTATCATGTTTAGTTTGGTGTATATACTCTAAGGAATGTAAAAATCTTGATTTATGGAGATTCCAAATTTGTAAAATCTATTTAAATCGACTAATTAATGAGAGAGAAATATTCTTTATAAAAAATTATTTCCTTAATTTTGCATTCCCTAACCACCAATTTTGGTGGTAATCATATTCTCATCAAATATTACCTAGGGAATCAATGATTCCCTTACTTTTATTATCTAATAACAAATTAAACATGAGATTGAAATCCATCCATATTGAATGCTAATGCATCCGTGCTCAAAAGCTCGAACCAAACACCTCCTTACTTCTCCTTTTTTTAGACTGTATGCCCGTAGGCCTATAGTATCTTACTTCATTCATGCTATAAATATAATTTGGTGATTAAATATTAGATAATGTTTTTAGTCATGTATGAGTATGACACTAAGAGAAAATATTTTCTTCATTACAATTACTGGCAGCATCATTCTAAATGCAAATTTCTATTTATGCATACAAAAAAGGAAATTTTTAATTACATTCTAAATAGTCGTTTGGATTTTAAATAGTGCATTTAATACAAGATAAAGATGATTAAAAATGATGTATTTATTACTAAGGGCTAAATTGTCATTAAATATATGCATATCTATCTTCATCAATTGTTTGCCTGCCAATATCAATTCCAGTCCAAAATATTTTTTCGGAATCAATATTTTCAAAGAATTACTATAGTGTATCCTCTCTCAGCTTCAGAAATATAATTTGTTTAATATATTTTTATAAATATACGTCTATTCATAATTATCTTATTCTAAATGATGTATACTTTTTAAATAAACATGGAACTGAATTTAATTTTTTAAATTTAGAAAAATAAAATTATATCTTTCTTCTGTTTTAATCATATTAATTTAAATTTTCTATGTCACGTTTGAGATTTCAAAAGACTGTACAAAAAATTAGGCACGTAAGAGGTTTGTATGCAATATTCTTTTTTTGAAAAATAATGATTAAGTACTTTTTATATAGAAAATATAACGGGTCATAATATCATACAAAATTAACCCGTTCTATAATTTTCTTCAAAAGGCACGCCACAGAAAATCTCAGATTGGGATTTCTTTTTCTTATTTACACTAGCAAATCCTCGCGCGTTGCGCGAAATTTCTATAATAGTACTTACGAAGTAGTTTAAACATTATTTAGATAATAACAATAATTGTATTGAAATATAAAAGAAATTAGTATTATTGCACACCGCAACAATAATCTAGTCAAAAATAAATACTATAGTTGTGTCAAAAAATTATTGTATAGTATAAACACAAAAAAAAAAGTCAAAACATTTTCGACAAAGATTCAAAATATGTAGAATGCGGATAACTTCATATACAAATTCAGCTCGGATATTTATATGGATACGAACACAGTTTTAATATTCTTGGATCCGAATACAACTATTTGTGAGAACAAAGTTAATAAATTATAAGAACTTTTAAGAAAAATTAAAAAGAATTAGCAACAAAATATTAATATGGATATGGATAATATTCGTATCCAAATATGATAAAAAAAACCAAAATCTCTCTCTCTCTCTCTCTCTCTCTCTCTCTCTCTATATATATATATATATATATATATATATATATATAAATGCTAATCATCAGATAAACTTACATATACAGATAATTTTGATTCGGATATAATTTTTTTGAGATACAAATATGGGTCGGTTGGATGAAATCTTGCCCATTTATACTCTTACATGTACATGTGTTAAATCTAATCTTTATCTTTAGATGATACATGGCTAAAACCTTCAGATGATCCAATCTAATGGTCAATATCAAATGCCTTTATGGTTTAATGAGATTAGAGAAATTTTTTTAGAATTATAATCTATTAATAATTAACATATAAAATATTTTAATATGAACAAAAATCATTATATCTGAATACGGATACTATCTGAATAAAATAACAAATTATTCGGATACGATATCTGTATCCAGGAGACAAATCGATAACCAAATTCGTATCCATTTCAGAATATGTATCGGTATTCGGCTAGATATAGATAATTTTGATTAGGATACAATTTTTTTACAGATACAAATATGGGTCGATCGGATGATATCTTGCCTGTTTACACCCTTATATATACATGTGTTACATCTAATCTTGACCTTTAGATGATACGTGTCTAAATGTTAACCTTTAGATGATCCAATCTAATGGTCAATATCAAATGCCTTTGTGAGTTAATGAGATTAGATGATTTTTTTTAGAGCTATAACCTATTAATAATTAACATGTAAATATTCTAATATGGACAAAAATTATTTGAATGCTAATTCAATGGTTCAACAGATAAAATCATAAGATTTACTATTCAAGACATGTGATATATATCCAATGGATAAAAAGTATGTGTATTTTATTCTAGTGGTTCAAGAAAAAAGACTGATGTGGAGCTCTCTCATGCAAGAAAAGCTTTTAGAATTAAGTACTACTAGCAAAATCATATAACATTAGAACTCTTTATCATATTTAATATATTACACAAACAAATATTTACTACAATTTATTAGATGCACTTTACATGAAAATACCAAACAAGTACTTCCCATCCCAACTGCAAAACTTGATTACAATTTAGAAAATTAATTATCGAATTTATCTAAAACATTTATCCAGTAGACATATATATGATATATTATAGTAGAGGATCTTTCAAAAATTCAATTAGCCTTGCTTAGGTATATTGTATGGATGGATCCCACTCCTTCAGGCGCAGGGACTAAACATGAACAACAATAGAGTACACAGAAACGGTACATTTATCCCAAAAAATATTTATTATATAAAAGAACCTATATTTACTGCAAACCATATTACCATATATATTATGCAAATGAATCATAATCACGCCATATTGCCACGTAAGAACTTTAATGTGTCATTTTTGTATTGCAGATGAAAATGATATGATTGATGTATCATAATATACTAATAATTAATAACATTGAACTGTAATATTTGTTCTTATTTGTGTATTAATATTTGATAATATTAAATTATAATATGCTAATATTATCAATTAGAAATATAGTTAATTGATTAAGGGTTTTAATAGTCTACGTATATTTTGTATATTTGAATTTGCTAAATATTGACTTTAAGAAATCCTTGATTGATATCTGTCAGTAAAAATTATTTCGTATTTTGTAGTATAAATAGGCAGACTTATTTGTGATGTACTTGTTTTTATAATTTTTCTTATTTCATAAGAACGTTGTCTATAATGCTGAAAGTGCAAAGAAGCCTCTACTGTTACTTTGAAGTGAACACGTATTTTCATAGTTAATCACTTGAAAATTATTTTTTATAATATTTCACTTTTAGAAATATATTTCTCTCTCAGGAAAATATTTTTATTTTATAGACATAACAAACTTTTTGTACATAATTCTTTTTTATTTGTTTGAAAAAGTATATTTTAAAAAAAATTAAGAAAATATTTTTCTTAAGAAAATATTTCTATAAAAAAATATTTATCTTAATGAGCATTTTTCTAAGAAACTACTTTTTTAATAAACTATTTATTGACAAAAATTATGAAAAATTATTTCTAAATTTTTCTTTAAAAAAGTTTTGATAAAAAATTCCAAAATAGTTTTTCCCCCAAAATATTCTTAAGGGAAATAATTTTCACACAAATATTCAAAAGAAAAATAGTTTTCAAAAGATGATTTTTTAAGAAAAATATTTTTCTAATATAAAAATGTTAATTAACATTTAAAAAATATTTTTTAAGGGATTAAACTATTTAAAGTAATGGAGCTAACTCCAATATAACGGGAATTTTTTTTTTGTAGTTTTAGAAATAATATAGGGGATTCTTTGTAATTTAATATTTAAAAAATAATTTTCAAGTGATTAAGTTATTAAAACTATTGATGCAAACTCCAATCTAACGGTAAGGTTTTTTTTTTTCAATTTTGGAAATAATAGTTTCTTTGTAATTTCTAATAATGTAGGGTCTTTTTTACAATTAAAAAACTTACGGTGCTAAATCCAATCTAATGATAGGGGCTTTTTTGTAATTTTGAAAATAAGGGGTTCTTTGTAATTTTCAATAATGGAGGGTATTTTTTGCAATTAAAAAATTTGTTTCGTAAACATTATTTAAACGGAGTTTTTTTTAATGAAATTTGTTTATTTTTTGAAAAAATATTTTCCGAAAAAAATATTATTTTAAAAAACTGTTTTGTAAAAATAATTTCTTAAGAAATTAATTTTGTTAGTAAAAAAGTTTTCAACAAAATATTTTTCTAAAAAATAAATTTTCTTTGAAAAACTTGTGCAAATAATATTTTTCTAAAAAATAATTTTATTAAAAAATGTTCTGAATTTTTTTCCAAAATATTTCTTTAAGAAAATATTTTTTTCCTTTTTTTCTTAGAGAAAAAATAGTTTCTTAAATAATAATATTGTGTTGGAGTTCTTGTGTGCAAATGGGTGATTCTTAATAAATCCATAAATAAAATTTGATGGATTAGAACTTTTAGATTAGAAGTTGATGGCAGAGGATTTAAAGAGCCAACGCGGCTTAATGTGATGGCTGAAAGTTTTTAAGGATTAAGAACTATTAATAATTAATAATGTATAGTCTTGAAAGGAGAGCAACTCCTATTTGAATGTTTTCAAAAGAAGAGAAAATAATATAGGGGACCTAATATTGCTTTGGTCTGACCCGTTTCACAGTCTTATCCATAATTAATGACACATAAAATCTTGAAGTGAGACATATGTGATGCTTAAAGAGTAGTAGTAATGTGCTTCTTTTTGCGTTACTTCCGATTTTTTAATTAATACATATTAAGTTTTACAACTTAATTAGTAATTATCATTACCAGTAGCTCTGAAAGAAAAAAGTACATGCATATCATGCAATGAGTATAGCGTGCTAGCTGGAACTGTCATCTCCAGTGGACAGTAATAAGATATCACATTCAAAATGGAGTCTGTCTAATCAACTGTTCTTATTTCCTTCTTGTAGTAATCCTGAAAAATATTCGAATGTGCGGTATGGATATCAAAATCCGATACAGTATCTGATATAATACAGCTCAATTTTTGAAGTATTCGAGAAACATATATTTTTGAAAAATTCTTCAAAAATTTCCTATCTTTTAGATTTTTTCAAAAATCCCCAATAAAGCATATTCAATTTTTTTTAACCCCCTATGGGTTAACGTTAACATCCATCTAGTTAACTATTTTTATTTTACTACAATACCCATGATATATAATTCATATATACTATTTTCATTTCTAATTTTCTCTAATTTAAAATAATAAATTAAAAAAAATCAAGAAACAAATATAAAAAATATTTTATATAATATTTTTTGAAAATATATATTTTTCTTTTGACATTTTGGCTCTTATTCATTTATTATTTATATCCTATTATAAATAACTTATTTTATGACATAATAAGGAAAAAATTAAAAAATAGGATTTTAAAATAAATTATTATATTTCAAAATAAATTATTCTTTTGATATTTTGACACTTATTCATTTATTATTGTATATCCTATTATAAATAAAATATTTTATGACATAATAAGGAGAAAATAAAAAATAATATTGTACAATAAATTATTATATTAATAAAATATAAATTTTCTGTATTTATGTCTTTTTATTTAGTATTTTAAATTTAACAACATTAAATAAGAAAATAAGAAGTCTTAGAAAATAAGAGGGCATTTTGGTAAAAAAAATATTTTACTAGAGGGGATGTTAAAGTTGACTCCAATAGGGGATTAAAAAAAAGGGAAATGTGCAAACACGACGCACTGTAGATATACTGTTATTTTTCATTTTATATACTATTTTGCCATTTAATATACTGTTATTTATTCTTTGTGTATTTCTTATTTTTTTTACTTTTATATACTGTTTTCCCACTTTTATATACTGTTTTCACTCTTTATGTATATATTGTTATTAGAAAATAAATTATATATACTGTTTTTGGATCCCATCGTGAACAGTCGTGCTACAGTACGTAGTGCTGTAGCAGGTCCCAAAAAAAAATTGATTCTATTTTATAGAGGCTTTTGTTGAAATGTAAAAGATAGGGGTTTTTTGATAGTTTCCAGAAAAGTTAGGGGGGTTTTAAAGAATTTTCCTATTTTGTAAGTCAAACATGACAGAGGTGAATTAATGGAAGAATCCAGTAGAAATGCACTGGAGATAAACAACATGGGCACAATACTCTCTCTTACGTCATCCAAAATGGATGGTACGACGTCATCCTATCTTCGGAGTGCCATGTGGCAGTATTATAGTGATCCAGCGGGATTGGCCCCGCTTTGGGCTCCCTCTTTTATAAGTCAGAGGTTTTTGGCGGGATGCAATGAGTTAGTACAACGGACAGTGATGATGAAGATTACAAGTTTAATTTTTGTTTGGTTTTGTCATTTGTTTATAGTTGAGATTATCTGAATTGTTTAAGGTTGGTTTGGGGTTGGTTTTATTTATTTTTGTCTAAAATAAAACGAAATGTGTTTGGCAAATTAGAGTCGGTTTTATTTTTCTCATCTAAATTGCCAAAAAATAAATGGATTTCTCAAAACGATAAAAATATGTTTTCACTTTTCTATTTTTTGTTTTTGCTACAGCCGCTCACATCCTTCAAAGATTCATGCCTATGCACCATAATTTTCCTATTACGGCTGGACTTTCTAAGTTTGGTCAAAACATAATATGTGCAAATTTTAATATTTATCAAATGTTAATATTTATTATTTCTAGTTCCAAAAATATTCTTGCCGCAATATTTTATTTGACATCTAATTACAAATTTTTTTAATTTGATATCTAATCTCTACATTTTTTTATTGTTTTCGGTTCCAAAAATATCCTTATCACAATTTTTTATATTTATCAAATGTGAATTTCGAGACTTGGTTGATACAATGAAACAAACATGTTATTGAACTAAAAAAAACATGATGTAAAGTTAGTATGAAAATTTGAAATAGTTTTTTCTTTGTTTTTGCAGCACTTTAATTTTTTCTGCAAATATTATGTTTGATATGTATTAGTTTTCTTTGTAACATATGTTGAAGATTTTTTTTTTTTTTTTGAAACTTCCAGAGGCGAATTGTCTCACCGAGATTTCATTAAATAAGGAAAAATAAGTTCGTACAAAGTTGGAGGAAAAAGAAAAATATTTACATAACATTAAAGAGAAAAAGATGTAAAAGTCTATTTCCTAACTGTACACTCTCTAGTTGGAAGATTGTTGAGAAATCTCCGCTAAAATGCTTGCTTGATGTGGTCTTTTTTGTCGGAAGATGAATTGGTTACGCGCTTTCTAAATATTCCAGCTCGTGCTTGGTCTCCCATTTTTTTAATTGATTAAATAGAAATCTGCTGCTCGAGCTCCAGAAAAAGAACAATGATGAAATTAGAGAGATAACAATATACACGTTAAGTTTACTTATACACAGTGTTGCAAAAAATAGAATTAGTCGGTGATTATATATACATACATATTTTTTTTGGAGGAAATCAATTTACTTGTGCCATCTATATCATTTCACACTCAAACAACACAAATTAATAAACCTAGGACTTAAAAAAAAAAATGAATCAACCTAGCTTTGTCTATACTTGTAAAGTTGTAATTTTGTAAATCACATGATTTCCATTTTCGCCGCTGTTCAAATTAATTAACCTCTAAAGTCTCAACAACAAGCCCTAAGTAACCAATCAAAGGTACCTTCATTTATGGAACATGTACCCTCTGGTCCTCTCTAAACAATATTTATTTACATCCCCATTTTTTCTCCACACATGTAAGTTTTGATAATTAATATTAGTCACAACTTCACTTACCAATAAAAAACAGGAAGTTTACTATCGGCATCCTCTTCTGGAGTAGCTAATTACAAACTATCCTCAAGCTTTCATTAGCCTTTTCCACCTAGAAACCAAAACACATCCCCTCTCTTTCTCTCTATATCTCTCTCTTTCCTTAGGCATGGAGATCGATCCAAAAAACCGAAATGAAGACACCAAGACCAACAAGAAGAAAAAGAAGAAGGCTGTGAAGGTAGTATACATCGCCAACCCATTGAAGGTCAAAGCATCCGCGACTGAATTCCGGGCACTCGTTCAAGAACTTACAGGGCGGGACAGCGACCCTTCAAAATATATTGCAGTTGAAGATACTAAAAATCAGATTGCAGTTGAAGAAACCGAAAATCATACTGCAATTGAAGATACTGAAAATCAGGCGATTAACGAGGTCCAGTACCCTTCTTCATCTGTGGAGGGGGCGTGTAAGAGCGAGGAAAACTCTTTTGAAATGATCGACAATTATGCGGTTTTCTCACCTCCTTTGATGCTTTATGATCCAATGGATTATGGTATGAGTGGATTTGATGAGGATTAGGGTTTCCTTTTTTGAAAGTAAGTTGTATAATATTAAGACATTGATATATCATGATTAATTATTTTCAAATTAGCCTAAGGGCATTTTAAGCAAAAAAAAGATATTTTCAAATTGGTCTTTTTTCTTTGGGAGGGTTTGATTTTCTGTTCCTCTCCTCTCTCAAAATTTATGCATAAACTAGGAAATTTCAGAAGTTGAGAGATCCAAAGGGGTGTTAGTTGTTTTTTTTCTTCATTTTTTTTTTAAGGAAAGAAGAGTGACACTTATCAAGATACACTTCATTTCATATCATTATTTAAAGTTAATTACTACCATCCACAAAGTTCTTACAAAGAGTAATGTCAGGACTCTCATAGCATATTTTACTGATCAGCCGTATTCCTTGAGATAATTAATTAAATTGAAAGAAAGTACATATACAACGGTTTAAAAGTGTTAATTGATAGTCCTATCTCGATGAAATGTTTCCACTTCTCTCTCTTTTTTTTTAATTATTTTGCACTGTAAATGACAAAATTTCTTTCATCTTAAACGCCTGGCTTATTATTTTGTTTTAGCTAATTCTTCACTAACCATTATGTTTTGTACTCATCGATCATTATGCTTGTAACAAAACCCTATTTTTTTATATATCGCAATGAACGGACCAGAAATTTCACCCGTTGATCCTTAAAAATGACAAATTCCTTTCATGAAACATATTAATTTTATCTAGCCTAAATTCAAAATGAGTTTATCAAACCACATAAGTACTGAAGGGTAACAATTTGGGCAATATTGTGAATATTATTTATTCGTTGACTTATTGTTAATATCTGATGTCATTCTCATGCTTGTTTAATCCTTTGAAAAGAAATATCATTCTTATGTTTTTCTTTCTTTTTCTGATTAAATGGAGGAAATTTGAAGCTCATTGTTATTTGATGTCAGTGAAGTCAAACTTCCAACATCTCATGTGTTCTCTTCATGACACAGAACTAAAGTTTGTTTTTTTTTAACGCGTAACCAAAATAACTATTAAAGATTTTCATTCTGAAAAATAAACTATATTGGGATTACAACTTGCACATATTTTTGACCTGCTTTCTCATTTTACTAAAATAAAAACACGCAACTTTCACTCTCCTAACTAAGTCCTATTCACTTGATTTTTGCTTTCATCGATGCTTTTAGCATTGGTCCACCGTTTCTTCGGCCGACTTGATTTTCCCCGGGGATGAGTTAATTGGGAGAGACCATAATGTACTTTTTCCTTTTTTCATTCTTATGCTAATATATACCATTATGTTCAATTATGACCATAATAATCGAATACATTCAGATTAGTTGATTATATTGCATAAACTAAATAAAGAACAACAAAATACAAAAGAAAGGAAAAAATAACGAAAGAACTGATCATAGCTGGTACCTGTGACTAAGCTTGAATGGTACTGACAGACTATGCTAAAATAATATATTTCATAGTGCCTATTTTCAACATAGGCCGTTATCATATTATTCTAGTTCTATAATGCGGGTAATGGTAAATATTCTTATCCTTGCGAAATTATAAATTTTCTTTTTTGACAAAAATGGAAAATAAAAGGTTTTATACTTTTTTTAAAGATCTGGTAGGCGATTGCCTCCCGTGACAATTTCATTAAAAATTGTTAAAGAAAAATTCATTCTTTTTTATATTTTTTTTTCGAACGTTTTGGCCCGAGGTGGGTGGATTATTTTTTATATTTGAAAGAGAATCCTAGTTTTGTCATATATAAGAGTTCATGCCAAACATGTGGGAGTTATTTTTTGATGCTCATACGAAGAAATGAAGTGTATGCATGTGTGTGGCTTATTTTTTGCTGTTCAAATAGATAAATACATGATTTTTTTTTTGAAAAAAGAAAAGAAAAAGAAAACATTTCCACCTTAGTGACCTTTCAATGTGAAAACAACAATTAGGCCCAAAAAGACCAAAGTGAACGTTTATATGGGCCTTTTATAGCACTACAACATTAAAGAGAGTTACATATGTATTGTATATTTTTATTTTTTTCCTATATAAGGCCCAAAATTGGCGTTTAAATGGGCCGGTTATAGCAACATTACAAGACAAAAGAGAGTTAAAAATCTAATGTATTGTTTTATTTTTCATTATAGATTCCAAAATTTATAGTGTCACTTTGTAGTTTGTACATTGTACTTTCTCTTCACTCACACGTACAATATATTCTAATCAATAATGCGCATCATATTCGTTTGAATATAATGCAAAGTTCCATTTTATTGTATTTTTATGCATACAATTACAAGTGACATAACAATACACCAAAACTTACATTGAAATGACACAAATGGTATAAAGCGGACCGAATTGTATACCAGGAGTATCATGCACTAAAATGCTAATCAATTATCCACTGAAGAAAAAGTTATAACTTATACTTTCTTTTCATTTATATTATAAAAGTACACAATACAAAAACAACACTGTACTATACATAATTAAGAGCTGGAAGACTTAATTATATATTTAATGTACCATACTTAAGATTTCTCATCTATCGAATCGAATATACATCAAAATTTATACTATACACTAACATAATGAATTTTATGCACTCAGAAGAGGAAAATGATAAATTCACTATTTATTGCATAAAATGATTTAGTAGGAACCAATAATTCACAGAAGATCAAACGGAGAGAAAAAAGAATCTCAGATATTTATCATCTTTCCCCAAACCTAGCCGAGTGGGCAAGTACACCCCTAAACCCTAGATCTCTCTCTCTCCTTGATTTCTCCGCTTTGGATTGGATTCACCTTACCTCCCATTAAGCACTCGCTCGCTCAGTCTCTCACGCCACCTGCTCCTTTCCTTTCCAGGCTCTCCTCCTTTGACCTCTTCTTCTTTCTCTTGCATCGCGCTTTTAGCAACCCTGGCCCCTCCTCATTAACTCCTCTCCCACCTCCCCAATTCAATTCCACCTCCTTTTTCAATCCACTGTTTTTGTTTTTTTTGTTTTTGTTTTTGTTTAATTTAATTCCCCCGTTGCCCTTTTCAATTCACTGTTTTTGTTTTTGTTTTTGTTTAATTTAATTCCCCCGTTTACCCTTTTCTATTCACTGTTTATGTTTTTGTTTAATTTCCCCGTTTCCCTTTTCCATTAACTGTTTTTGTTTTTGTTTCGTTTTGGGTCTCGCCCTGTTTGTCGACCTTTCTTTTCTTTTGTTTCGCTTCTGCTTTTCCTCTTTGAAGGAACTGTTCACGTTTTGGTTTTTGCTACCTGCTTTGATTTTTGGTTATTTTTGCGTAATTCACTGATTGCCATGGATATGGCGAACTGAACTGAGACTGAAGAGCAAATTTCTTCGTTTTTGTAAGTTAATTATCCTTTTCTTTCATATTACTTGGTAAAAGCATAACGCCGTTCTTTTTTTCTTTTTCAATAATCAAAAAGAACGATGTTTTTTTGAGAAAGAAAAGCTTTTGTTCAAATTCATCCTCACTTATCCATCATTATTACTTATTTATCCATTTTTTGCTCTAATTACGATATATCAAAGCTAATTATCTGCAACTTATGCTTCTTATTCTCACAATAATTAACACCGTTACAAATCAAACTTACCACCCACTGAAATCACTTTACAATTTCTTATTCTACCAATTGCAGTTTTTATTTGCGCAATGTTTCATGCCAAGAAATTCTCATCCGTGCCGTTCATTTCTCAAAAGGGTCAAGACAGGGACCAAATCGGAAATATGGGGGTTTTGGGGGGCTCAAACGTAAATAATCCGATCAGTCAGGCTGGAAACGGAAAGCAAAGGCTCAGATGGACTTCAGATCTTCACGATCGATTTGTCGATGCGATTACTCAGCTTGGCGGACCAGATAGTTTGTATTTTTTAAATTATTTATTTTATATTATTTTGATTAATTAATTGTTTGGTATTTTATTTTTTGATAATTTTTATTTTTGGATTTTTAGGAGCGACGCCAAAAGGGGTACTGACAGTGATGGGTGTGCCAGGAATTACAATATACCATGTGAAAAGTCATTTACAGGTATAATAATTAATAAATTTATGTTATTTTATTTTGTATTTATGTAATTAATTAATTTTATGATGTTTTTAATCTAATATTTTTTTGTGGTGTTTTTTGTAGAAATACCGACTCGCAAAATATCTGCCTGATTCTCCTGCTGATGGTAAGTAAAGCTTTAATTTGTAACTATGCTACTTTTTGTATTTATTATTTATTTTGATGGATTTTTTTTTATATTTTATTGTAGGTTCAAAGGATGATAAGAAAGATTCAGGAGATAATCTCTCTACTATGGACTCAGATCCGTAAGTCTTTCATAATTAGAATTATACTTTAATAATGTAAAACCATAATTGTAATGTATATTTAAAAAATAAAAATAAAAATTAGCATTTTCAGTTTTTAATTTAATAATATGATTTTTTATTTAATTAATTTCAGAGGAGTGCAAATCAATGATCCATTTAAAATGCAAATGGAAGTGCAGAAACGTTTGCATGAGCAACTTGAGGTTTGGCTTTTCAAACCTTATAATTAATTTTAATTTCCAAATATTTCATTTTTTTACTCTAATAATAATTCTTTTTATTCCAAATTGTATATAACAGGTGCAAAAGCAGTTACAATTGAGAATAGAAGCACAGGCGAAATACTTACAAATGATAATAGATGAGCAACAGAAGCTTACCGGCTCGCTGAAGGTCGCTTCACACGATCCTCAAATTCCTTCGCCACCACATAATACTAATAATATTAATAATAATTTAAATTCAGAGGATTATTTAAATCCTGTGAAGAAGCCGAGACTTGATGCCACGTCAGCAGATTCAAATCAGCCTGAAATTAAATCAGATTTATTTAGTTCTTGGAATCAAGAATTTCAAGAAGGAAATGAGGGAGCTAATCAGACTTCAGAGTAGTTGATGTGTTGGACAGGTGGCGTAATATCATTGGTTGTATCTGCCTGGTCAAATGGGTGTGTTAGTGTGAAGAGGATTTATTGAGTGATTTTCTTGTGACAGATGGAAATATGGAGAGATTTAGGGTTGTGAATATATTGTTTTGATCGTGCAGTTTAGTAGCGTTAATTAATTGTGTGTTTGTTATTACATTATATTGTTTTTCTGTTGTAGTTTTATTAATTCACAACCTGCTATTCTAAGTATGTATACCGAATGTTTTGACCAAATTTGATTGTGTTATGATGGTTTTGCCCAATTTTTATGAAAGAATTGCAAGCTTGTTGAACAACTTTATAAGCGCAAAATGTTTATTATCGTTCTTTTGTCTATCTTTAATAGAGGGCTGCAAAAATACATGTGATAAATTTAGCCTTAAAAAGTATATATAAAAAGAGAGGACCTACTTTAAAAATGAGCTTACACGTGATAAACCTAAATCATTATGCATTCTCGTTTCATTAAAAACAAAATTCTATAGATATCACATAAAACCTAAATCATCATGCAATTCTATTTCATTCAAACTCCCACAAGAACTATAGCCTTTCAACCTATTATGCATTTTCAGTTTAATTTAATTCAAAAAGTTGGCCTTACAAGCAAGAAAGCAACCTCTACTACTGAAATTAAAAGAACATGAGAGGAATAATAATAATAATAATAATAATAATAATAATAATAATAATAATAATAATAATAATAATAATAGATTTAACCAAAAAACAGATATTTTATTTAGTAAATCAAATTAATTTAGACATTTACTTACATCTTGCGGTATGATGCCCATTTTGCGAGCTAACTCCAACTTCTTGCGGGCATACGAAATATATAATCCCTCTTCAGTCAGATAATGCCACTACAAGCATGAAGAAAGCAATTAATTAATTAATCATCAAATATGTTTTGCAGGTTAACAGGAAGCAATAAGACTTACATTATATGCGAGTTTTTTTATTATGTCAGCAACATCTTTTTTTTTTTTTTGAAGCTTGGGAAATTCGAACCTGTGACCGTTGGACTCAAAGGTACGCAAGTTACCAACTGCACTACCCCTCAGTTGGTTTTGTCAGCATCAGCAGTATCATCTTCTAAAATCTATCAATTATCAATATAACAAAAAATAAAATAAAAATATTTCAAACAAAAAATAAACATAAACAAACAAATAAATATATACCATATAAGCAAATGAATGAAGTTCCATTCGTACCTCATCACCTATTGAAATTATAGCCTATACTTACCCTCATACTACAAAAACAATATTAAGTTTTCAGTAATGAATTGAGAACAACAAACAAAATCATAAAAAGAAAATAGACTAGAGCTACCCAATGATCTGTTAGAAGTCTCTTTAGCTTACGAAAATTCCACTCAGACCCATATATTTTACGCCATGCATCTAAAAGATTCGTCTGCATGTTAAAAAAGAGTAAAATTAATAATAATCAAAACATATCTTACTAATATATTAATTATTAGTTGTGCGTTCATTTAACAAACCTTGTTCTTGACAAACTCCTTCCAAATCTTCAAGTAATTACTGCAATCACTTTCATATTGATCTTCGTGATAACGATGATAAGTTGCATCCTGCACCAAAAGAAACACGTAAAATAAAACACAATCAAAATTATTGGCAGCACGTAAAATAAAATAGACACACAAAGTTCATTTATATTACAGACCCTTGCAGCTATTTCAACCATCTCTTGTGGCATAGCTGAGGCAGTCTCCTGAATTAGGTCAAATGACTCTGCAATTGCAACTTCATCGCTATGGTCCCAGAACCCTTTTTCAGGTCCAAATTTTTCCTGAAGAATTAATTCAAAGAATTAGAGAATGAACATTGAAATGAAAATACAATAGTAATACTAAAAAGTGAGATCAATATGTTTTATCAATCCTTACTTTTATTTTCGGATACAACTTTCGGTAGTCGGGAGATACTGTTTATCAGCCTCATAAGAAGAAATTTTCTGATGAAACTCCCTCCTAGCAAGCTCCTGTATAAAATTATGCAAAACTTGTAATAAGTCAATTTGATTATTATACAATCACGCAATTATATACTCCGATCCAACGATAATATAAAAATTGAAAAGATTATACAAAATAATAAGGGTGTGCTCCAAAAGGAGGTAAAAGAGGGGAGGGGGGGAGAGAAGAGAGAGAAAGAGAAAATATTATCTTGCTCTACTATTTTATTTTGGATGAGCTAAATAGAGAGGAGGGGATAAATCTTCTCGAGAAATTTTCTATATTTTATCACCCTCCAAATTAAAGTGTAGGTTTTTTCTCCTTTTTTCTCTTCCCATTCCCCCCTCCTTCTATCTTCCCCTTCCTTTTTTTTCCCTCCAACAAAAATTTCTGAAGCACACCCTAAAATATATGATGGCCGTACATAACATTCAATAGGCTCCCAATCTAATACCAACAATTTGTACAATTTCAACCCATCTTTGAGCAAATCATCACAATCACAAAGTCTTTATAATTCTCAAAGCTCCAACTTTGTAGTGGAATCCCGCAAGAGCTCTCCCTCTTATCATATCATTATTATATTAGCAATAATCTTTTGTTTTAGGTAAACTTTACCTAATATTATTTAGAAAAAAAATCCATATAATATGTTGTGTTTAGCATGAAACTTTCATCAAGACATGAGGTTGTGCTACTGATATGATATTATTCATCATATTATTTTTTTACTGTATTGTATAGATATAATTTTCTGCATATGTTATTATTTTTAGAAATTTAAAAATAATAAGCATCCATGACAATAATTATTGAGGTCAATCAAATCGTTATCATGAAATGTTATGAATCACAGTAATACCCAAAAATCATATATGTCCATCAAAACCACAATGTGTATTCTTGCAAGTCTCAAAATATCACGTACAATTATACATTTAAAAATGTTGTTTATTTACAATAAAACTAATGAATATATAATTTTAACTATATATATAATTATTATATATTCTGATATAATAATAAAATTATATTAAATTATCCTGAAGCGAAGCGAGCTACACAGGGTAGTGATTATCTATTACCATCTACCGGACATCACCATTGTGTTTTAAATGGAGTTGAATAGATGTCTTAATTTTCCAGTCTTTGTCTTACTCCTTTAATTCCCAAGTCGCGGTCACACTCCGCACTAGTGACTATAGACAGTAAATTTTGCTGACTCGTACTTTCCCTGTGAGAATACAGATCTCCATTTCCCTGCGTCTCTTTATTATTCTTCTTCCCTACAGCGGGTGAAAATTTTATATATAATGAGTCGCTACATATAAAGTACAAAGTTTATGCTGCAGTGTTTTGAAGTATGCTCCACTTCATAGTAGTTGTTCTTCTTTCGTACAGACAGAATTTACAAATATTTGCACCAAGTATCTGACGTGTCATAATTTTGGTTCCTTTTAAGTTTGAAACAAAATTCATGTGAAGTAGTTCTTCTTCTTTCGTACAGACAGAATTTACAAATATTTAGAATTTTTTTTTGAACCGACTAAAAAAGAAGATTAATTAAGACAATGGTCAAATTTTTAAATTTTTTGTGAAAATTGTCATTTCGCCTAGTCACTTGGCGAAACAGCCAATTTTTCATTTTTCCCACTGAATTAAGCTAAAAAACGTTGTTTCGCCTCATGGCTGGGCCAAACAATTTTTTTTTTTTTCATTTTTTCTACTGAATTAGGTTTTTTTATTTTTCCAATTTCGCACCATCATGGGACGAAACAGTTTTTTCAGCCTAATTCAGTGGTAAAAAAAATGAAAAAAATGTATGTTTCGCCCACCAGTCTATTTCGCCTAGTCACGAAACGAAACAATATTTTTTTAGCTTAATTTAGTGGGAGAAATGAGAAAATGGATGACGAAACAGTGAATGAGCGAAATGGCCATTAATTTTCATAAATAATTTGAAAATTTGATCATTTTCTTAATTAATTTTCGTTTTTTGGCCGGTTCAAAAAAAACAGTCAAATATTTACACCAAGTATCTGACGTGTCATGGTCCCTTTTATTTAAGTTTGAATAAAATTCATGTGACGCGATTTGTGTTGAACATTTGTGAACTTGTACAGCGGTTCAGATCTCTGCTTTCCTTTTCCATTTAACAATTCTGACTTGAGCGAGCCTCGATCTCCACGAGAGAGAGAGAGAAGCGATCGATGGCAGGCTACGCCGCCGGAACCCTAGCCTTACTCGCGGCGCTGTTTCTGACGGCGGCGGCGAACTCCGAGGGCGACGCTCTGTCGGCGCTGCGGCGGAGCTTGTCGGATCCGGGGGGCGTGCTTCAGAGCTGGGATCCGACGCTTGTTAATCCATGCACCTGGTTTCACGTCACCTGTGATGGAGATAATCGGGTCACCCGCCTGTCAGTCTCTCTCTGTCTCTCTCATGTTTAGCTAATTAGAGTAGTTAGTACTTCGGATTGGGATTAATTACTGAACTTGTGTAAACTACTAAATTTGGGAGTAAATTTTGTTCTGTCTTTGTTAAATAGGAAGATTCTTTGTTTAAACTAAAACAAATTTAATGCATTTAATTATGTCTTTAATGTGTACAGGGACCTTGGAAATTTGAACTTATCTGGCCATTTGGTACCTGAACTTGGCAAGCTTGAACATCTGCAATACCTGTAAGTTTTTTTATTCCATCAATTTTGAAATTTTATTTTTTGCTAATTATACTAATTTAAGTTGTTTATTTACATTTTTTCCTCGCAGCGAGCTTTACAAGAACAACATTCAAGGAGCAATTCCTAAAGAATTGGGCAATTTGAAGAATCTGATTAGCCTTGATTTATACAAGAATAATATTTCGGGAAATGTACCTCCAACTTTAGGGAATTTGAAATCCCTTGTTTTCTTGTAAGTTTTTTCATAACTAAAATTAAATTAAGTAGTTTCTGAGTTTTTATTTATTTAATTGGATGTATTTTAATAGGAGACTTAATGATAATCGGTTGACTGGACCAATTCCAAGAGAGCTTGCCAAAATTTTTACTATCAAAGTCATGTAAGTGAACTATGCATGCTTTTCAAATGAAATTATTTTTCAGTTTAGGGTATAAAAAATTAACCTGATTTTAATTTTCAGTGATGTATCAAATAATGATCTGTGTGGAACAATTCCTACATCTGGGCCTTTTGAGCATATTCCATTAAACAAGTAATTTCTACATCTTATTGATTATGTGATAAATTTTATTATTGAACTTCTTAATTTGTTGATTTTTTTTTAAAAATTTACTAATTTTAGATTTGTTTATTATTTACAGCTTTGAGAATAATCCGAGACTTGAAGGTCCTGAACTGCAAGGGCTTGCAATTTATGATACAAATTGCTGAATAATTATTGTTCCTTCACATAATATATAGTTTGTTTTAGTGATTTGGTATGATATTATGATATATTAATATGATTTCTCTATTTAGCCTAAAGTTATCTATGTAAGCTTTATGGGGCTCAAGTTCACTTATTTGCGTCTTGTTAAGTTTATGTAAAAACAGTATCATTGGATTGTGTTTATGGTGTTATAATGTGAAACTTTAAAGCATCTATTAATTAAATAGCATTAAAATGCAAAATCTAGGGATTGACTAGAGAGTAAAGTTAATGATTGGTCCTCCAACTTGTTTGAATTGTCACTTTGGTCCCCCTATAATTTTGGTTGAAGTGGTTCTCCCACCAACTGTATAAATTTAATCACTTTTGAATTGATCCTCCATATCTTTAGTGGGCCTCCAACTATATAATTTTAATTATTTTTTCCCTTCCGTTAATAATCCTGGGATTTCAATTCAAAAATGAAAAATTTCAGGTCGAAAACTAAAGTAGAAGAATCTCGTAAATCACATTAGAATAACACATAAAATAAGAGGACATATGAAAACAACGTTAAGGGCGGGCTTGAGCATATCCAAAACGCGATATATAATTTTTTTTACGATTTTCAATATATATTTTGTTTTTATATATTGTCTTTTATTGTTGTTAAAAAAATGAATCATATATACTGCATATTTATTTTTATATATTATTTATTATTTTTATATATTATTTTATCACGTCGTGCTGAACGACGGAAAATCCTAGAATAAAATAAACAGAACATAAATATATAAACTTTGTCTCCTTTAAACTCGGGTTTCCTTATAACAAATCTCGTACTTCCAATTCTCAGTTTAATACTGGAGGGTCCATTTGAATTTGAACCGCAGAAGACATACTTTTTAAAGTCGTTAAGTTATATGTTTCGAGTGGGTACCACAGATCAGTGACAGACAGATCCGCAGAGATTTTGATTCTCTCCTCTCCGATGAAACTAGCGGCGACTCAGCGATGATTCAGTTTCTCCGACGAGTCGTCGCACGGAGCAATCGGATACCACAGGTTTCCAGCTCAGTTCCGAAACGATGTTTTGGATCGGGCGGAGCGCCGAGAGAGAAGGCGGATGCGGTGGTCATCGGCGCCGGCGTGGTCGGGCTGGCTATAGCTCGAGCTCTCGCCATGGCTGGAAGGGAAGTTCTGGTACTGGAGGCGTCCAGTTCGTTCGGGACTGGAACTAGCTCACGTAACAGCGAGGTCATTCATGCTGGCATTTATTATCCTCAGAACAGTCTCATGGTTAACCTTCTTCTTGCAATTTAGCTTACTAATTGTCACTAAATCATATACTTAAATTCAAATTTAAGAATAATTGTTACATTATTATATAATTGTTTCATAGGCTAGGCTGTGTATAAGAGGAAAAGAACTGCTTTACAAATACTGCCACGAAAGGGAAATCCCGCACAGAAAGACAGGCAAACTCATAGTGGCGACAAGCGAAACTGAAATACCGAAACTTGAATCAATTTTCGCTCAAGGGATTCAAAACGGAGTGAAAGATCTACAAATGATGGAAACATCTCAAGTCGAAGAACTGGAGCCTCAAGTTCGATCTGTGAAAGCTATTTTCTCTCCCAGTTCTGGCATTCTTGATTCCCACTCTCTCATGCTCTCTTTACTGGTACTAAAAAATATCCCATCTTTAATTTATTTAATAAATAAAATTAATGAATTTAAAATTTGGAGAATTTTGTATTTTTTTTTTTTAGGGAGAAGCGGAAAATTCAGGGGCTACAATATCATATAACACAACAGTAATCGGTGGCAGTTTCGTAAATAATTCTCTTCAGCTTCACGTTTCTGAGACCAAAGAACTGCAAAATAATGAAAATAGTTTGACGCCTCTACTTGTATTAATTCCAAAGCTGATAATAAATTCAGCCGGATTGAGTGCAATTCCACTCGCAAGGAGATTTTCAGGACTTAGCCAAAATTTCATTCCGAATAATTATTATGCGAGAGGCTGTTATTTTACGTTAAATCAAATGAAAAAATGTCCTTTTAATAGATTAATATATCCTTTGCCTGAAGAAGGAGGAATTGGAGTCCATGTGACGATTGATTTAAATGGATTAGTTAAATTTGGACCTGATGTTGAATGGATAAATCGTATCGATGATCTGTCATGTTTCCAAAACAGGCAAGTTTTAACCTTTTTTTTAATTTTTGAAATTATGAGGATGTTGATTGTTTGGGAATTTTAAAAATTTTCAGGTTTGATTATTTGGTTAATCCAGACCGTTCAGTTAGGTTTTATGCAGCGATAAGAAAATATTTTCCAGATTTAAAAGATGGATCTCTTGAGCCAGGTTATTCTGGAATTAGACCGAGAATTTTTGGTCGTGGTCAACCGCCAATGGATTTTCTTATACAAGTAATTTTAATCCCAATTTTGTTACTATTTTCTTTATATTTAATTATATTTTAAAAATTGTTTGATTCGTGCAGGGAGAAGAGACACATGGCGTGAGAGGATTGGTTAATTTGTTCGGAATAGAATCGCCAGGCTTAACATCCAGTCTGGCTGTTGCAGAAACTTTAGTTTCGAATTATGTATAAGATTTATAAATTTTTACCAGAATTAGCAAAGTTGATTTGAAGTGATAACAAGTTAAAAGATGTCATATTAGCCAATATGCTGGCATGAGAAATTTATTAGAGACTCCTTTCCATGTGAATTATGTAAATCTGTGTAATTTTCACCAGACTCCTTTGCATGTAAACTATGTAATTATTTATGTAATGTATGCAGATTTAAAAAATCAAAATATATATAATTAACCCATTTTAATTAAAATTTATACACATCCATTTTGACTGGTAGTTTTTTTTTTAATAACAGAGGACAGATCTAACAATAAAGAATACCTTACGCTATGAGATCTATGTAAAACAACAGAAAATCACAGGAACAAACATACTATAATAAAATAAATTAATACAAATTAATAATCAACCAAATGTTCTACACCACTGTTTACACTACAAAACCTCTCAAACCTCCTTAGGCCGCATCTCTTCAAACTCAAAACCCCTCAACCCTCAACTTCCCTACAAAAGTCAAACCTCTTTGGGCTGAACCTGCTCAAAATCAAACACCTCAAACATGAGCCTCCTCACGTCCGGCTTGCCATACACGCAATACCCCAACCCATGAATCGCCTGCTGGACGGCCGTCGTGGCCGGATTCCGCAGCCGTCTGTTGTGCTCGAACTTGTCCTCGACGGCCTCGCCGAGGATGATGAAGTTGTGAAGGCGGCGGTCGCGCAAGTACCGCCCGCAGAATTTGTTCATGAGGAGCTTGCGGTGCTTCTCGTGCAAATACCGGCCTGGCGCGTCTAAGTGCTTCATTAGCAGACGCTCAGCCATCACTAAGTCCTGTGATTGTTGAAAAATAGTGTTTCAAAAATGAGATTTGCTTCTCTTTTCTTTTCTTTCCTTTTTTTTTATTTGGAAGGTTTCTAAAATTCAAGTTGGTAAAATAAGGTTTGAAGTATGATTTTGATGTTGGGAAAAAAGATGTACCTGGATTTTTTGTCCGACATACTCTAACCGTTCGAAGCAGAATCTTGGGTGCTCAAACTTGTATTTGCTCGGATGAAGAAAGCACAGCTACATTTCAAGAAGAAGAAAAGAAAAGAAAGAAAGAAATTAGAATAGCCTCATTTGAATTTGAACTTAAAAACAAATAGAATCTATCAATTCAAACCCTATATCATTCACAATCCCTCCTTTATAAGGAGGGATACCGCATATTCTCAAAATACCATATACACCCTTTCTATCAATTTCATATCTACCCCTACAAATTCTCAAAATACCATATACACTCTTTCTATCAATTTCATATCCAGCCCCACAAATTCTCAAAATACCACATACACCCTACAAAACACAAGAAATACCACATACACCCTTCAAACCATAACAAACATCACATTACACCCTCTCATTTCTAATCCACATTCTAAACACTTAATTTCTCAACAACATACCTGGAGGCCGAGGCCGAGTTCGATGTTCCTAGCATCCGTAATTTCCGCGATCCTATCATGTGAGGGGCGGGGGTAGCCGAGGGAGCGCATGACCTTGGGGCGGGAGTCGAAGTCCCACACGTTGCCCCGGAACCGGTGCATGCCCGGCGGCACGCACGCCCTGAACAGCCGCGGGTGCGCGAACAGCGCGTCCGGAGGAGGCTGCGGTTAATTAAGGTGCTGAGTGAGTGAGTGAAACACAATGGATCTTTCACAAAAGCTCAAATCTCAAATTATTAAATATATTTTAATTTTAGACTTTATTGTATCTTTTTTAAATTAGCATGGTCTTCTCTCCCGGCCCTAACCTAATTTCTTATGTACTATATATATGTATATAGGTTGCAGTTAAAATGTTGAATGAATGAATGAAACACAATGGGTTTGTTAACAGAATATGTAATTCATGTATACGTTGGTTATTGTTACGTTCTATACAGTGTTGAGGCTTAGAGAGGTAGAGAGGACGGGTGAAACGGTTTGGAGAGTATTTGATTGAGGTCTCATACTTTGGATTTATCATCCATTGGATATGCATCGGGATTCATGTTATGGAGTAAATAAGGCATTTCCCTCTCTTTGATATACGAGAAGCTCGTTATTTTGTCGCAAACTTGCATAGCACGAAACTTGATACATACCCAACGGATGATAAATCCATTGTATGAGACCCCAAATACTTTCCAAACTCTCCTAGCCATCCCATACATATATACGCATATCATGAGTAAATTGCAGGGGAGAGAGAGAAAATCTACATACCCGATAGGCAGCGACGTCTTGCCAAGAGAGTTGTTTACTCTCGAACTCTTTAGAAACATAATCGACGTCCTCGAGTTGGCGTCTGAGTCTGGGTTGGCAGCTCTCGTCCTCGGGATCCATCCCGAAGGCCTCGAACATAACTCTGTACACCTCCGGCATCCCGAAGCAGAGGTATATCGCCCCGAATATCGCCCAAAACACCGTCCTTTGTAAAAAATAAATAGATAAATAAAGTAAGTTTTGTACTGTTCTTAAATGGTATTTGATTATTTGAGACCCTTATAACGCTCGAAACACCATCCTTTAGATAGAATGAATACTACTAATAAACTTGGTTTTTGACAATTATAAGAACAATGTTTAAGTTTAACCATTTGCTATGTTTGTTCAATGTTCTTTCTAGGTTTTGGGGAAGTGTATAGGTTATATCTGATTTAACTATGCAGAATTGGAAGAATTTGACATAATTTTTCGGAGATTGTAATAACCAATTTTTTGAGGGGTATATTTGCATATTTGTAAATCTTTGTTATTTGGGTCTATTATCATTGCCAAACAGAGGATTGGTTTAATTAATCCAAGGTTTAAAACTTATATTCTCCCCATTCTAACCATCACAATTCAAAAATTAATAAACTAAACAAAATAAAAACATTACAAAAAAAAAATAAACAAAAAATTCACTCTAAAACTTACTTGACGGGAGGCTCTCGATCTTTCCTCACCATCTTATCAATATTATCATAAGGAAACACCAAATTCTGCAAGCTGGCAGCCTTAATCCACTTAGGCATGGATTTTTTACCAATCAGTGCATAAACTCTCTCTCTCATCGGCCCTGGCGACTCGCGAGGGTATCTTTGCAAAAAGTACTCGCACAAAGCCATCTCAATCACGTACCCGCCCAAAAAACTAAGTCTTGAGTGTCCGTTTCTTATGTGTCTCGCCTTTGTTCTCTCACAAGCTGGGTGTTGAAACGCCAAGTACAAAAGCGTGTCGAAATGCTTGGCTGGATTTTCGTCATCTAGCTGATCCGACGGTTGTAACGGATACCTGTTGAAAGCAGAAACAAACTGAATAATGAAAACGAATGAATAAACATAAATCGGCATGAAAAATAAGATTTATTTAGAAGTGTTTGGTACCCAAGAGCTTGTTTGGCTTCTAGAAGGTACTCATCCATCCATGTCTTGTCAGCATTGTTCAGGCGGGAAGGAGGGAGGCAAGAGCTGAGCAAAGGAAACGATTTCAGAGACAATTGAGGGCTTTTCAAGAATCTTTCCGTCAATTTCGCGTCGTCTAATGGAGGTTTCAGTATGAATTGTCTCGGCGGGATCTTCTTCTTAACAAAGACTGTCTTCTTCCGCTCCGCGAGTTCTTTGAGCAGTCGCTGGGGACTGTTCGCCGGCGTTTCTGACGGAGGCGGAGGTGGAGGCGGAGGCGGAGGATTGGTGGCGACAGAGAGAGGTCGGAAATGGCGGCGTGGGTTGGGGCGGAAATGGGAGAGAGATGAAGGAGATGTGAAGGAAATATCCATTGATGAAGTGAGAAAGGATTTTTGATCGGTGAGCAAGGAGGAAGAGTTGACTGGGGATTGAACTATCATTGTTTCAACTTTGGTTTGGTTTGTGGGGGTTTAGAGGAGGTTTAGGAAGCCATTGATGGAGCAGAGGTTGTTTGGACACACAGAAATGGGGATAAGGGAGAGAGTGAGAAGACAGTTGATATTTTGTGATCTGGACCGTTGTTTTATACTGGGCTTGATAGAATTTTTGTTCTGTAATGTTTGGGCTTGGCTTGGTTTTTCATTTTTTTTTTATAATGTAAGCTTGAGGAAAGTTTTATTTTTATTTAGGCTTTTATTTTATGGATTGGGCTTTTTTCGTTTCTGTTAGAAATCTATCCGAAATATCACTCATTTTTGTGACTAAAAATGCTTCATTGATGTTCTTATAATTTAAGCCTGCGGCTGCGAGCATGTTGACTTTTTTTTTTTTTTTAGCACTATTGAAAAAAATAAAGCAACAATTGCCACTGGTTTGAAAATAATGTGGCAACTACCATTTCCGCCACTATTAGTGGCGGAACAACTTGTGTTCCGGCGGAACAACTTGTGTTCCGCCACTAATAGTGGCGGAACAGATAGATTTTCAGTTCTGCCAAAAACGGCCCATTTTACGCACTAAACGTGGTTAATTAGTATTAAAAATCTTGTTCCGCCACTACTAGTGGCGGAACATGTTAAAATATTTCATTAAAGATTAACATGGCTCATGAATGGACAATTAGCGTAAAAATTGAAGAATTACTATGTTCCGTCACTATGTAATTAGTAACGGTTTTTCAGAAAGAACCGTTACTAAAAGTGTAATAGTAACGGTTTTTATGAAAAACCCGTTACTAATAATTGTATTTAGTAACGGTTTTTATGAAAGAACCGTTACTAATAGTATATTTAGTAACGGTTTTTTTCAAGAACCGTTACTAATAGTGTAATTAAAGCTCAGAATAAATAATGGCCATGGTTCTATAAAGGTTTATTAGTAACGGTTCTTAAAAACAACCGTTACTAAATACACTCTTAGTAACGGTTCTTTCATAAAAAAAGTTACTAACGATACTATTAGTAACGGTTCCTTCAGGAAAACCGTTACTAAATACAAATATTAGTAACGGTTTTTTCATAAAAACCGTTACTAATTACACTTTTAGTAACGGTTCTTTCAGAAAAAACGTTACTAATTACACTGTTCCTCCAATAGTGGCGGAACATAGTAATTCTTCAATTTTTACGCTAATTGCCCATTCATGAGCCATGTTAATCTTTAATGAAATATTTTAACATGTTCCGCCACTACTAGTGGCGGAACAAGATTTTTAATACTAATTAACCACGTTTAGTGCGTAAAATGGGCCGTTTTTGGCAGAACTGAAAATTTGTCTATTCCGCCACTACTAGTGGCGGAGCACAGGTTGTTCCGCCACTAATAGTGGCGGAAATGGTAGTTACCACATTATTTTCAAACCAGTGGCAACTGTTGCTTTATTTTTCTCAATAGTGCTAAAAAAAAAAAAAGTCGAGCATGTTAGAAAAATAAAATAAGAAAATTAAATTCCTATAATTTGAAATTATTTTGTAGCATCTATAAAATATTATTAATTTTTTTTTCAGTAAAATGAGAGAGTATTAATATTTGATAATATATTCAATATTGAAAAAGTATAATACAGTTTAGAAGTTCAACTTATTTATCTTCTTGTAAAGTATATGTTTTTATGTCTAATTTGAATTAATAGTACATGACATATAATATAATGTATATAAATACGAATATCATATTTATAATGTTTATTCTAATTTGAAGATAGTTTTTATTTAAAAAGAGTTGACTTATTCATGTAAAATATAATTCTACATTTTTATTACATGATGTTTATCTAGCTGGTACACATATTGGGTAATCATAACCGAGTCATTAATGAAGTGATAGAGTACAAATGGTTGGCGAGTGGATAAGTCCGACCCTACTTATCTTCCTGGCTTTTTTGTCCTTTATACGTTTTACTAAATATAGATGTAAATGACAGAATTACCCCCCACATTATGATGGGTTTGTAAATGAGATATTATTATTAATATTAATATTATTATTAATATTAATAATTGTGTTGGTAACAATGAGATCTTATCTAATCTTTTATCTTTTAACTTTTAAAATAGTAAATCATCTGGGGGCAAGTGTTATAATTATTCTTATCTTATGCAAAGTAGGCAAGGTGGTGATTTAAATAACTCGATTGTTGTGTTCTCCTAAACTTTTTTTTTATAATTGTAAGCAATTTATCTGCTTAAACTTTGCATTAATAAAAGTATTATAAATTTTTTTATTTACAAATAATTTTCTGAACATATAATTAGCTCAAGAAAAAAAAATAAAACATATGTTTTGATAAGTCTAGACTAAACTTCCGATGGACGGGTCCTCTGATGAATGTTGGGCTTCTTGAATGTTGGGCTTCTTAATAACCATATATTTTTAATACACAAATTTTATTTATTTGTTATTATATAATATTCTGTGCAACTGTTTGAAAAAACATACAATCAATCTAGCACTGTCCATTTAAAAAATACCACTTTATAATTCCTAAATAAATCGCAAAGTCTCATGTTAACATTCACACATATACTGGCTTTAAAAACTCCTGTATTTGCTGATTGAAAAATGCACAACTTTGAATTAACAATTAAGACGAAATATAATTATTTGCAATAAATACAAGTACAATTATAAAATAAATACTCAAGTCAAATAAACTCATTATACTACCATACTATTACACAAATTACTAATAAAGGAAAAATATATTATTTATTGACTTTTTAAAGACTAATTTTTTTAATATAAATATTACAACTTGTTGGAAGAAAGACATAGTTTCTGTTGACAGCTAAAAAAACTATCTTGAGTAAAATCGAAGGAATTCAGAAGAAAAAAAAATCAATGAATCAACCTTATTTAAATAGCTCGATGGCAAGTTGGCAACACAATATCATTATCAAATATTTTTAGCCTAAGGGCATTATCAGTATTAAAGAACCCACTTGTCCCCCCTCCCCGTGTTGCTGCATGCATGCACATCCAATACAGACATACGGTTCTGATACATTATTCTCCCTAGAATCATTTATCATGAACCGTTGAACTGACAACTCGGTCTAGGACTCAATTTCCCCTTCTCTCTATCCGACCACCGTTACCTCTCAATGGCATCATCAGTAAATTCCCCCGACTATAGCCCTCATTCCACAACCCCATCTCTTAATTTCTCCCGCCAACGAGCACCGCGCAATGGCAACCGACGTAAATAAAAGCAAAACGCGGGGCATTTAACTCCACCTAAACATAGTACCACTGCGGCATAATCTCATTCGGATATGGATAAATATAGAAATTAATAGAATATATCATTTTCTTTCTTCTTTCTCTTCGTTTCTGATCAGAGAGAGAGAGAGAGAGAGAGAGGAGAGGCGATGGGGAACGCGAGCGTGAGAGAGATGACGAACGGCCCGGATTCGCCGGCGGAGCGAGCGGACGGGGGAGATTGCCCGATGCCCGTCGCGCGTGAGATTCGCCCGCCTGAGAGCCCTCGAAGGTCTCGCACGCCCTTTTTGCTCACCCCGCAGGTCAGAATCAGAATGAATCCTTTTTTTCTTCTTAGGGTTGATCTTCGTTATTTTTCATTAGTTTGGAGAGGATGCGTCGTGTTTGTATGTGGATAGATGTTTGGATTTGGAATGGGTGTATGTACGAGTTTTTTTGGGGGGATTTTTGTTTACCGTGTTGTTGAGTTTATCTCTGAAATGCAGTTTGATTGATCCCCTTTTTGTGATGCAATTGGGTCTTGTTATTCTGTTTTGTAATTTTACTTTTTTTTTTGTTTGAGTAGGCTGTTTAATTGGGTTTGTTTGATTAGCTGTTAATTAGGGGATTTTGATCACATTTTCATGCTCTTGTGATTCAAAGTGGTCAAATTTTATCAAAAAGAAAAAAATCATTGAAAGTTATTTTAGGAAATTCCCTTTATGCTATCTGGATTTGCAATTGGAGATCTTCAGTTCTTAGTTGAATGTTTAGTTTCATTTTGCTTCTCCTTTCTTTTTAGTCAGAGGGGGTAATTGCATTTGTATGTAATTTTATAAACAAAAATAAATATAAGAACAATAGTGAAGGAATTTGTTTATAATTATTGTCTTAGCATTTTTAAATAGCCATTTTTTAAGTAGATTACTTAGAACCGCAAATATTGTGTACGGCGTTTTTCTGATTTAACAAATTATTTTCTCTCACTATTCTACTTCATTTTCTTAATTTTTTTCCTTTCAAGTTGATCCAGAAACAAATCCTTAAATATAGTAAGTTTACTCTACTTTTGTATATCTGATATAGAAATTATCGTATTAACAGAGTCAACTCTACTTGCAATTAATTAATTCCTCTCAATAAACCCTTTAATTCAACTGGCTAAGACTGATTTAAAATATCTTTCTGGACCTTTAACCTTCTAATCTCTAATAAAAACTGACATTATCGCCTTATGCAATCTTGCTGGCATCCTTAACTGCTTGTCCACATCTAAGGAAGCCACCAAATTCCATTTATTCCAAACCAAACGAAACCAACAAAAACAAACTAATTCAACACCTATTTAATCTCCATTCCACTCAGATGCCAGTATCTCCACTACCAAGACAAGCCCAGCACCAACAAGCCGACACGCCAGCTGTCCCAACCAGCACGTGGCCAACCGACTCTGACGCGTCAGAGAAGGGAATCCCAACTCTCCTCACCTGGACTCTAGGCGGGAATTCTGTGCTCATCGAAGGATCCTGGGACAACTGGTCCTCGAGGTAATTAAATAATTAATTCCCAAATTAAACTATCAGAAACTGAAGTATATTAATTAATGAGTTTTGTGTGGGAATTTGTAGGAAGGCGTTGCACAAGTCGGGAAAGGATCACTCGATTTTGCTTGTGCTGCCGTCTGGAGTGTTTCATTATAAGTATATTGTGGATGGGGAGTTGAGATATGTGCCGGATTTGCCTTATGTTAAAGATGAAGCAGGCCAAGTCTCAAATATTCTTGATGTCCATGTAAGAATTAAATTATCTTTTGAGTTTTTAGAATTGGGGAATTTTTCAAATACCCCCTTATCTTTTCTGAATATTTCGAAAAAACCCTTGTATTTTTTGAAACTAAGTTTTAGTCACTATGATATGGGATGAATTTTTGGATAATACAAAATGGATCATAAAAAATATATTTGCAAAAATTCATCTCACAACATAGGGACTAAAACTTAGTTTCCCAAAATGTAGCGATGTTAACAAAATATTCACAAAATACAGGGACTTTTCGAAAAATATCCCTTTAAAATTATATATTATAATTAACTTCCTTCATCACATGATTTTTTCGAAAAGTATCCCTTCAAAATTATATATTTTAATTCAGAACAATTCACCTCATATCATAGTGACAAACTCTTTCTCAAGAAACACAAGGGTGTTTCACAAAATATCTACAAAGATAGGGGCTTTTTTAACCAAATTCCCTTACAGGATTTTATCCCAGAGAGTCTGGACAGCGTATCAGGCTTCGAGGCCCCACCGTCCCCGGAATCCAGCTACACACGGCACTTCCCCACCGAAGAGGACTTCACCAAAGACGCTCCTCTCCTCCCCTCCCAGCTCTTAGACTCGGTCCTTAAAACCGACGAACTGAGTCTAGCCAAGCCTCAGCACGTGGTTCTCAACCATTTGTTTCTTGAGAAGGGGCTGAGTCAGCGGTCGCTGCTGGCTCTGAGTTTGAGTCAGAGGTTCAGGAGTAAGTATGTTACTGTTGTGTTGTATAAGCCGATTAAGCGGTGAGAGGGAGAGTGGGTGGGTTGAGTGTGTGTGTGTGTGAATAGTGTGTATAGAATAAGGGGGATGGTGTTTTAATTTGTTTTTTAAGTTGTAATATGGATGGATGGACGGATGGACGGATGGATGGAAGTGTAATGGGATTATTGTGGTATTATTAAATGTTTAGCTGTGTTTTCGCATGCATTGATTTTTTGATGCGGATTTCGATTGTATGGTAGTTTTATATGACAATCGGATGTTATGGCAATAAGGTTTAATTTGAGATATAAATGTGGAGCATTTTGTAATAAAAAATTATGAAATAAAATGTGGTCTGTAAGAAACCAAAATTCAATATTCCTAGATATAGAAGAAACTAAAACATCCGAAAAGAAAACGGCCCAAAAACAAAATTAAATACTTCGACCTGGATCCAGGATTAAGCTGACGTGTACTTCTCTCCTCATGCTGACGCGGCATACGAGAAGAGAAGAAGGAATGAAAGGTTTCTGGGTTTAACGCCAACAATCTCCTTCTTCCACCAACAGGGCGACAAACAATGGCGAATCCAAGAAGAACCTCGCTCCAAATCCAAATCAGCCCGCCGAATCCGTCGTCTCTCCTCCCTGTCTTCTCCGATCAAGCTCCGCCGCCCCGCCACCTCTCCTCCTCCCTCTCCTCCTTCCTCAAGAAACCGGCGGCCTTCCCGTTCCTCCTCTCCGTGTTCATCCTGCTCACCTGGATTTCTCTCCGGTTCTCTCACCCTGGATCGTTCCTCTCCGGCAGGTCTGTTGCGGCCGGCGATCTTGATGCTGATGCGAATCTGGTTAGGTTTAGTGCTGCTGAGTTTCCTTCTCTCATTGCGAAGGATAAGAGGGGATGGCTGTTGGATCCCATTGCTGCTGCACGAGAGGCGGGGCTTTATGGTATTTACTCTTATTTCACTCACATTTCGTTCTGTTTCAATGAAAATTATTTTGGCCACATAATTACATCAGACAATACATGATTATAGATTGCATAACACTATATGGAATGGTATATTGATAATTGATATAGAAAATGCTGAATTGATGATGTTTATACTGAAAATGATATAATATTCACAAAAGTTATCTATTGGCCAGTTTCACAAAACGCTCTATAGCCACTTTAATCAATGTATAATAAGAAAGATACTAATATGAATTTAATTAAATCACAGGAGGAGCAGTTGATTGCTCTCTAGTACATGCGGGTCAGATCCGACCCGGTTCGCTGAGAGGCAACCACAGACACCACACCTGTAACGAAACTTTCCTTATTTGGGGTGCTGAGACCAAATTCAGGGTAATCAAATAAAAAAAACACTCCTTAAATCAATATATCAATACTTAAATATTTGACAATTTTCCTTAACAGCTGGAGAATCCTAATGTGAAGGACAAGGGATATGCTGAGGTCATCATTGGTGCTGATGAGGTGGCGATAGTCGCGAGTCGAAGCGGGACAGCTCATGCTTTGGTTAATATAGATCGAGTGAGATTTACGTCCTTTTTGGCCTGTCAAAATGTGAAAATTAGCCCAAATAGTTCCAATACTGATTACAGGGTTTGGAAAGATATGTGAAATATGTGGTTGTGAGCTGACTTTTGTATAGTTCTAGCATCGGTTAATTACTAACATGAGAACTTGAAATCTGAAATATTTATTGGTTTTTTGTTTTTTTTCATGTTTTTTGTTGGGATAAATGCTGAGAGTGAAGAGTGAAGGCTGTCTTTTTGCGGATTTCTTTTTTCTTTTGATGCTTATTGGAACAGTGGAAGATATTTTATTTAGCTTTTTGAATAATATATTTATTGTATTTTTTTGGAGTTCTAGAGTGATTATTGCAAATATTCTATGCTTGATCATAGAATCATCATCTTTTACCAATTCAAGAATCTCATCCGAAATTTAGTTCCTTAATTATTCTGATCAACATCAGAGAGACGGCAACAAATCGATAGCAGATCAGCCATCTACTATATTTTTTGGAGGGATTAATTCGCGTGACAAAAGGCCGGATCTTAGTGGATCGTGATGGCAAGACCATTCTGTCACTTACAATCAACCATCTATTGTTGATGTATGATTGTGGGATTCATTTCTAGTTTGCTTTTGATATTGATATATGTGGGATTTGTGTTAAAAGTCATGAAGAACATATACATTCTGTTCTGTGTATGGAAGTTCTCTGTCATGCATGGATGTAATAGATGAGCTTCAAATTGAACAGCTTGATAAATATGATAATTAACGTGTTGAGACTTGAGAAATATTATTCTATGGAATTTTTCTTTCATGCACATTAAATTTTTTTTTTAAAGTAATGCACATTTTAATTGTTGGCCGAGTCAAATCTCTAAAATGGTTGACATACTTGATGATGTAATATATGACGAAAGCCATGAAGATTAGAAGATTCTGTGTGTGAGCGAACCCAAACTGTTGGTAGTTAATTTGTGACTTGACCAATGGAAGACCGGTAATTTAATTTTTTTTCTAGATATATAAGGATGCATTGCAGTGTACAATAAGCATTGCATTACTCTGAAAAGTAATTATTTAATGAGAAAAGGAAAATGGCAAAATAATATTAATAGGCTAGCATGCACATTGAATTGATTTTGTCAAAAAAAAAATCTATGTATAATAAGTTTTTTTTGCATATATTAATAACTTCCATCTAGCTCAAATAAACTTCTAAATCTTTTAATTTCACCTCTCAGAGCATTTGTGTCATATCATTCTAATCTATCATTCTAGTTGTTTTAGCCATTAGATGATGACAGATGGGCCTCTTCTTGGGTTTTTTTTTTTTCCCATGTGGAGCTTTTTTGAAAAATATTAGCAAATCTAACATCTTTTAGAAAATATTTGTAAATATAGCATTTTCGCCACTGAAATTGACGAAATTGGTTGTAATTCGCCAGCCAAGCTGGCGAAATTGTCAGTTTTTTCATTTTATCCCCACCAGCACTACAGTTGCTAATTAACACTAATAAGTTCATTAAATTACTGAAAAACATGTTTGGCCACTCCCATTGGCGAAACAAGGAAATATTATTTTTTTTTGCATTTTTTCTTCTTCTTCTTCTTCTTTGTGTGAGAGGGGAGCTCGAGAGAGAGAGAGATAAAGAGGAGCGAGGGAGAGAGGGTATCCAGTGAGAGAGAGACAGAGAGGGGATGAGTGGGAGAGACAGAGAGGCAGGGAGTTGATAGAGAGAAGAAGGGGAAGGGTTGGGTCTTATTTTATTATTTTTTTTATTTTTTTTATTTACTGAGATGGGAAAGTGGGGTGTTTTCCACTTTCGCCAAACAATATGGCGAAAATGGGATTTTACTCTCTTGTTTTTTTGGCAGACCAGCCCGTAATTAAGTTAATTAAGTTTGCTGATTGGGAATTAGTTTTTTTCACTATTTCGCCAATAGTGTTGGCGAAAGTTTAGTCAAAACTACAATTTCACCGACTGTAGTGGCGAAAATGCTACATTTACAAATATTTTTAAAAAGACAAAATGCTACATTTACAAATATTTTTAAAAAGACGCTAAATTTGTTAATATTTTTTAAAGAAACGCTACTTGAAAAAAAAAATCCCTCTTCTCTATAGATTTTATATAAGCTGTGTTGATTTTTCACTTTTGAGTTGATCATTGTCGGGTTCATGCTAGGATCGGTACCATACCATTATTTATCGTTTAGAATTAAACTAAAAAATTAGCTTTTTATAGCAGTACACTTCAAAATTAGGCTGATTCAAATTTTTATTTCACATATTTGCGTAAATATAATGGTAGAGTTTTATAGATACAGAGAGATGTCATGGTTCATCCAATGTTTAATTTTTAACCGAGTAATATATGTTATTAGTTGGATAAATTTTTTGAATACATGTATTTATATGTATTTGTTTCATCTAAAAAACTTTTGTACAATTTTAGTTAGTAGTACGAAAAAAAATTTGGCATCCCAAAATATACGGTTACGATCTGCCACTGCATGAATGTGTCCAAGTTCACAAACAGATTAACGTCCCCTCTCAAAAAAAAGTTGCCATATTTAAAAAAACGAAAAGAAGAAAAAAGAGTAATCAAACGGATGGTTAAAAATTAGAATCCCTAGATCTATCTAGTTAATAGTCTAAATATGAAATAGAAAAACAACTAGCATTCACTATCCTTTACAAACATAAAAAGTATATACAAGCATGCATGAAATACAGCACTATGCACTACTAAAATAAATTCAACAACAAAACTCCATCATCATGAAACACTTCATCCTTCAATGGCGGCTCATTCAAATCAAACTCTATCTCCTTCACACCATCTCGTACCAATACACTCCCAAAAGCTGAAGAAGCTCTATGCAATCTCATATGGCCACCCAAAGCCTGACCCAACAAGAACTCCTTACCACAAAAACCACACACGTGACGCTTCGTCTCCTTGATTTTCTCTCCTATTACTAAATCAAGTCCGTTAAACCGTACCTTCGGCCGAAGGTGACTGGTACGATGCCCGCCCAAAGCTTGAAATGATGGAAACTTGCGATTACAGGTTCCGCACTCAAAAACTCCTTCAGAATTGTTCTTCTTCTTGTTGATCTTCCTGTTCTTGCTTTGTAATGGGAGTGAAAGGCCCAAGAGATTTGAGGTCTTCATGCTTTTTATGTTGCTTTGGTTAGATTGCACTACCATTTTGTTTGATATATGGATTGTAATGACTAATGAGCTAGTTTTGTATGATGAGTTGGGAGAATGTGTGGGAATGACATTATGATGCGCAAATATATATATGCAAAAGGGTGTGGACTTAGACGTGGGGAACAAGTACCAAAGGTGAGGAAAGAGGTGACGACAGGTCTAGAGTTAAATTCAAGAGACTAAGAATCTTGACCGGTACGAAGGGTAAGCAAGCGTGTGGAACTGGGGATAAAGTGAAGAAGAGTGCTTAATTGACGGGCGTGTTGAGAAGCTTCCTGCCAAAAAGGGAGCTCATTGCTTAGTCTGTGCAAGGAGGGATGGTATTGTGTGGAGACTTTTATGTGCTAAAATATGTAGCGAGATGAATACGTGTTAAAAGTGACTCGATACTTGGATACATGTCAGCAATAGTAGCAGTTCTAATTATTCTAATTTTCGAATTTGATTAATGATGGTTTGATCTGAATATTATTTATATAAAATGTATATATTCTTTATAATTCCCATTGTCCAGCTTATAATTTGTGTTTGTGTTGAAATAATAAACTTAAATATTACTAATAAGTTAATTCGACGTGTATTCCTTGAAAGAGTTTATGTAGTATGATAAGTTCCAAGACCCATTAACAACTGGGGCCGTCTTGAGGAGATTTCTTAATGCGGAAGGAGTCGATATTCCTTAGCATGGAATGAAATTATGTAGGGTGAGAGGATGCTGCTTCTAGCGAACCAGGGTGGTGGCTGCTTTGATAGTTTGAACCGTTTGATGCATGGATTGTGATATTGCCCAAAAAGTATGAATTAATTGATTTTTTGTTGGAGTTGACTCCGTTAATGCTTGTTTTGGAAGCTTAGTATACTCTCATTTATCGTCTTATAATTGCTTTTATTAATATAATAATTTTGTTATTTTATGAAATTTTATGTTAGCTACATAATTATATGAAACCAAATAAGCAATATAAAATGTTATACTATTTGTATGTCTTAAAAAATTGAAATTATGTCATATATTTAGGTAATTATTTTATATTATTTATTTAATAAGTTTTGTAACACAAGTGAAAAAAATATTAATTATCTCAGTTTTACTTTTAGAATAATATTTAATATCCAATATAATTTGTTTGTTTTCATACATAGGAAGACCAAGATAATCTTCATTATTCTCTAAGACATCAAAAGTAAATTTGAAACAAAAATTATGATAATCTTCATTATTTTCTTAAATTATCACAAGTAAATTTGAAAAAAAAAAGTGTGATAATTATTACTTTCTTGTTAAGGCTAAATAATCCAACTAATATTGTTAGTACAAAATAATAAAGATATGAAAGAATTTTTCAAAATAAGAAAGAATATGAAGATTTAATTAACTTCCAAAATAAGCCTTAACGGGGTTAAACTTCCAGGTAATTCACATATTTGGGGTATATCACAACCTATGGATCCAACGGCTCACACTAGCAAAACAGCCATCTTCTTGCTTCGCTAGAAGCAGCATCCTCTAACACAATTATGTATATGGAAGTAAATGTAGCTATAATACATTTATGATGTATGATTTTATGTATAATACAATCAACCATTTAGACTATATGCTATTTAATTAGCCTATGTTCTTGTGATAAATACAAACTTCAATTGTGTTTCTATATGTACTACGTGGAGGGGGTCTATCTTTTTCATTGTCCTCTTATTTGTATGCATAGGAATTGTATGAAATAAAATTGTTAATAAATCGAGACTATAAATAAAAAGGACGATCACTTATTAAGTCAAAAAAAAGGATGATCACTTATCATTACTTTGATGATCAATAAACCAATTTTGAAATCTTGAGTATCTCACTCACTCAATTATAAAGTCATGGTTTAATTGATCTACTCTTACCGATAGAATTCTTCACATTTGAGTTTCAATCGATCAGTTAGACAGATTCATCATTATATTATAAATCAGACAAATCCAATTCATGTTATTAAAACTCATGTACATTTACATATCACAACAATCCATTATTCAAACAAAATCAAATCCATATTTATTTAGAGAAATCTACACCACCATAAATTCTACCATACAATACAATGAAAGAAAAAAAAAACAATATTCATTGGTCAAGAATGCTCCCACATCCCACACAAACAAGAGGTATAATTAACACGTGGATAGGATTTGAATCATACAATTCCTTTCTTTCTTTTTTCAATTTTTCATGGAACTATCAATAAATCGAAGCAACAAAATTGAAATGAAAACGAAAACAAAAAAGACAATTATCCTAAATCTCCATATCCAACCCCTAAAGTAACAATTAAAATGAAAATAACCCAAAACAATCAATTTAAACCATATATACACAACCAAATAAAAATAAATAAAAGTCAGAAAATAAATCAAACATCAGAAAGTACCAACCCAAATTATATTAGATCTTTTTATGTTCCGGAAATAAATCAAGCAAATGCACACTATTACTACTTTTAGGGTAACTGAAATCCAGCAGTTGAAATTCCGCATGAGAATCATCATTAATCACCATTCTATGTCTCCTCATGTGGCCTCCAAGTGCTTGGCCAATAGAGAACTCCATCCCACAAATGGAACACTCATGAGCTCTATTCTTCACCTTCGTACTGTCCGGTACTTTAAAGGCACGTCGGTTGTGACTGGTACGGTGCCCTCCTAAAGCTTGAAAGGATGAGAATTGTTTGTTGCAAGTTTTGCACTCAAAAACCGGATCAAACTGTTTAGATTTGTCGGTGGGCTGGACCGTAATTTCAGGATGGAATGAAAGAGAGAGAGAAGTGCTGGGAGGACTATTCGTAATTTCTTCTTCCTTTAGTACCATTTTTTGTTTGTGATTTTTCTCGCTCTGAATTAGGGTTTGATTATGGTAGTAATTATTCAAATGAGTTAAAAGTACAAAAGAGGAAGTAAGGTGTTTTTATAGATGGTGTGTACTTAAAAATGGAGCTTGTTAAGTGTTTGACTTTATGAAAATGAGACGTACACGGTGAAGTAATTAAATTTGCGGCTTGGTTTGGAGAATAAGTTAAATTATTACGTCTGGCAAACTGAAATTTGAGATAATAATCAATAAAGACAATGAAAATGAAAATTTACTTTTGTGTCGGCTCTGGAGCCTGGATATTTTAAATGTATTTATTTGTTCGAGTATGTTCTTTGGTTAGTTTTTAAATTATTTTTGCAAGAGTTTACTCACCAAACAACAATATATATAATCAAACATTTTCCATTTTCATGACTTGTCAAGAAATAGTCAATAGGGAAATATTCAAAAATTGTGCAAGCCAGTATGTATTCTCCAACGAAACACGATTGAAAAATAATAATTTTGAAGAATTTCCAACCGTATTAATTAATTTTTTTACAGACATTAGATTCAGAAAGCACAGCATGTATATGGCCAGCTTTATACATTTAAATTTAAAAATACGACTTGACAAATTTACCTTAATAAAAAAGAAGAGCACAAAAGTCAACTGTTATAAGCGTGTGGAGTTTCAATTTCTTGCACTTTTGGTTGGCCAAAACTAAACCAAGTTTTATGCGATTTAACAAATACCACACATAAATGGAGAGAATCATAATCTTAAGAATATTGTTAGAGTATAATCCTGTTAAAGTATAATTTATGGGACGGCCGGAGCTGACAGAGAGAGAGGAAAATTCTACGACTGGTTTTTATATGATCTCATAAGTTTCCTTATCAAGAAAGAAACTTGGTTGCGAAAGCCATCTAGCTGTGAGTCTGGCATAAGCCATTACAACTTACAACTTACAAGGGGCATGATAAGCACCTTCACCCAAAAAAATGCGGCAAATGTTACTAGGTTTCTTTATATTTTCAATTGAATTCGATAAGGACCTTCAAACATGTGTAGTGGTTAAGCTCCTCATCTTGAGGGCATGGAACCTCATAAACCTTAGTTGTTAAGTATGTACTATATATGAGATTTTTGTAGTAATTACTTCATGCTCTAAGTTATCTAGTTAGGATGGAGTCATATAGTATCGAATATATATAATTTACATGACTGTAAATATCTTTAAAATGATTATATCCATAGATATAAACAGACATAATGGAAAGTACATCATGATAATTTATCAAAAAAAAAGGATAAATTCATATTTGCCATTATAAAACACAAAAATATCATATTTGCCATTACAAAAATCAAAATATCATATTTGCCATTACAAAAACTTGAAAATATCATATTTGCCATAACGAAACTTTAAATATCATATTTGCCATTCCAAAATTCAAAATCTATCAAATTTATCCAAAACTTAAAGCCATCCATCATTTTCCGTTAGAACTAACGGTCCAATCGTATAATTATCATTTTACTCCTACTTTTTTTAATGTGAAATTAGAATTTAATATGAGAGTAAAATATATTCAAAAGAAGAATCGACTATTCAAAATCCAATTTATTTTTGGAATAATTATTTCTGAAGAGGAAAAATGAACAAAAATAATATATTATCTTTATAGGCAAAATAATGTTGTGAGAAGAGGGTGACAAAACGGGAACGAGAATTTAGGTTGAAAAGAAATATGTGTTTTGCTAGTGAAAATGAAATGAAATGATATTTTGATCATATTAAATAAAACTTAACGGGAAGTTAACGGTGTTGGGTATATTTGATATTTTTGAAGTTTTAAAAGAGTAAATTTGATAAATTTTGTGTTTTCTAATGGAAAATATGATATTTTAAGTTTTTGTAATGGTAAATATGATATTTTAATTTTTTTTGCAATGGCAAATATGATATTTTAAAGTTTTTATAATAGCACATATGAAATTTTAAATTTTGCAGTGGCAAATATGATATTTTATATTTTTCTAGTGGCAAATATGAAATTATCCCAAAAAAACGGACACCATGATCCGAAAAACTTTACATAAAGCAAAAAAAAAAAAAAAAAAAGATGTCTCCGAAGAGACACAAAAAAAGCAAAAAAAAAAAAAAAAAAAACTGCATTCTTCCCAATTAATTTACATATCATTCCCTGCAAACATTATTACTACAGATAACAACCCAAATGTCTACCTAATATCATCAAGAATAATAAAAACATACTCTGATTATTATTAGATATACAATCATATAAATTCTAATAACCTAAACAAAACATGCATCTATTATAAATTTCACTAAATTAATTTAACAGGAACCTTATTCAAATCAATCTCAATTTGTTCAACCCTACTTATGAGATCCTCTTCTAGAGGTTGGTTTGATCTATGCAAACGCATGTGGCCTCCCAAAGCTTGACCTAACATGAACTCCTTGCCACAAATGTTACATACATGTCTCTTGGCAGGCTTATGTATTTTCGAACCGATTACTAGTTCCAGTCCATTGAATCGCACCTTTGGTCTCAAGTGGCTCGTTCGGTGACCGCCTAAAGCCTGAAATGATGGGAATTGACGGTTGCATGTTTTGCATTCAAAAATTTCTGCCATTTTTCTCTTCTTTTTCTTGGTTATCTTTGTTTGTTTTGGGAATAAGGAAAGTGAGAGCATGAGGCTTGATGCCCTAATTTCTGTGCTACAAGTCTTTTCGCCCATTATGGTTTATTAATTTTTTTGAGGATGAAGAATGAAGCACCGGGTGTTAAATATATACAGGTTCCTTGAGAGGCAAGTAAGAAGCAAGTTCTTGTCCTGCACATAATATTGGATAATATATTATATGGGACCATTTCTAACCGTATTAAGGACCCTTATGATTTTCTTTGTTAAATGCATGGGAATCCTAAGATATATATTTTGATATGACAGAAATTTTACAAGTAAGATGTAGGAATTATCTTATTTAGGTAAAGTTTACACTACAAGGTCAACAAAATAGGAGTTGACTAAGTCTACCTGTAGGGGGCGAAACTTGACTGTATTTGCTCATAGGCTAAAATATTTTTTTTACTAATTATTAAGATTGTAAAGAAATCTAAAGAAAACAAATACATAAAAATACATAAATATTTCTAAATTTTCTTCGTTAAAACACTACTGATATATATTATTTTGACAAAAAATTGAGAAACCATATGATCATTCTAGTCTCTATAAACATCCACATATGTCTGTACTGGATATAAATGCGATGTTGTTTTTGTTGGGAAGTTTCTTTGCACATACAAATAAATGCGTCTTCTTTTGTCTCTGATTATTATTTCTCAATTTTTTGCTCTTTTTGGGGCCGTTTGGTTCGTAGTTTGATGCCTTGGAATGCAAGGATGTCAAGGAATCTCATTCCAAGGAATGTCATTCTAAAACATGTGTGATTATCATGTTTGGTTGGTGCATCTATCATTTCCATGATTTGAATGTGTAAAATATCATCATTTATTTGATTTGCTACATTTATAAGATATATTTAGATAAATTAATTAAAATCTCACATAAAAAATAATTAAACAAAATAGAATATTCTAATAATAAAATTAATAATCCATTATCAAAAGAAACAAATTCAACAACTAATAATCATAATAAAAACTATAGCTCAAACATCACTTGCAACCATAGTTAGTCATTCATGATACGCGAATAATACGGTTCGCGATACGTTCGTGTATAATTCGTATTGAACATTTTCTAAGTCGGTCAAATATTCGGTCAAATAAAACGAAGACGGTATTAATTCGTCAATTCGGCTCATTGTTTGGAAAAATTTGGTATATTAAATTATTTAAATATATATTTTTTATTTAAAAATAATTGAGAACATATTATATTTGGTAAAAATTCGGAAAATACGGGATGAATTTTTGTCATGTCAAAAATTCGCGAATGAATGCGAATTATTGAAATGAAGACGCAAATTTTTAAAAATTCGGAAAATACGTGTATAATACATGAATAAAGAAGAAGAGAGCTTTAATAGAATTTTCCTCTCATTAATTTTGGCGGGAAATTGAAAAATAGATTCTCTCCTTGTGAAAATGTTGAAAGACATATATTTTGGAGGTAATTCTATTCCCACCAAATATTAACTAGGAAATCCTCGATTACTTTATTTTATTATCTAGTGACATACCAAACATAAAAATGTAATTCATCATATTTGAATGCCTTGACGTCCTAATTTAAAACCACGAACCAAAGGAGCATTTATGTTTGTATTCAGCCAATTCAGGTGTGTTTATATTTCTTTTGAAACTTGATCCCAGACTTGAGAAGTTGGAATCATGTCATGTCACTAATAATGGTAAACAAAGATAAGTTTAGCAACAAATTGAAGTCGGTATTTAAGTTTATAAAAATCGGAAAGATAACAAGGTCGGTATTTGTATATTGTATATATTTAAGAAAAATATTACACTGAATCAAAACATACTTGGTATGAAATACAAGACTACAATATTTAGTTTGATTTTCCTTTCTTAAATAAAAGGTGGTTGTATTTATAATAAGTGGATGTGAGCTAGAGAGGCAGCTTCATGAGGTGCAAGTAAGGGGCAAGTTCTATGCTATTTGAAAAGGAAGACAGTAGATAAAGACTCTGTTCATGGATATAAAAATAAGGAATAGTAATCATACTCGTTCAGAATTTTTGATATATTCTATAGGAGCACTCAACAATATACAACTGTTATATTTAATTTAATAATTCTTTTATTGAATGAGAAAACAATTTGTGCCCCGCTTCTATATATTATTTCACGTTAATTCTTTTATTGAATGAGAAAACAATGTTGTTGTGAATTCAACTAACCGAATTATGGTAGTATATACATTGTTTAAATTGTAATTTAATTTAAGCATTTTGAATTATTTAAAATGTTTGTTGGGTTGAACTAATTAAGACGATCCCAAAAGATCCCTTGAGCTATATAATACTAAACCTACGAGTAAAAGTTAGATACTAATTGCCTCAAAAAAAAAGTAAATACTAAAATTTCTGATGAAGTTTTTACTTCCTGTGATTCACTTAGGACGACTTGGGGTCAAGGTCATGGTCAATGATAAAAGAGTTGTACTTGAGTCTTCATGTGGATAAGCCTTTTGTTCATGTTATGAAATTTCCTTCGGAATCGGAATTTAATTTATTCGGTTCCTTTTGTTTGGAATTAGTTATATATGAACACTAAAAAAGATAGATTTACATGCAAACATTCAATAAGATCTGTTATTAAGGTATTAATGTGGTGTAGAAACAAAGGACAACTCTGAACTCACTCAAAACTTGAGTTGGTATTATGAAAAACCTTTTTTTTTTTTGAGAATACTCGATAGGCTCGCCTATTCTTACTTGTATTAAATAAAGCGTCCATATTTCCATCAAGTCAAAAACCACCCAAAGAAATTATTTGAAAAGTATATTATATTAAAAAAAATAATACTAATAACAAAAAGTTTCCGCACAAAAATGTGAATGTTTTTATGGATTACTAAAATAAATCCAAGTCATTTTGTAGATGCAAAATTGATATTGTCATTAGAAAATAAATTATATATATTCTTATTGGATCCGTCATAAATAGTTGTGCTACAGCGCCGTCATGCTCTATCAGGTCGCAAGAATAAAAACTGTCTCCGGTAAACAGATTGTGAGCACAATGTTTTGAGGAAGAAAAATGTTCGAATATTTTGGGCCTACAAAATGAAAGCCTAATGCCCTGGATTAGGCCCAATAATTAATGATCATAAATAATTTTGTAACTTACAACTATTGTAGTAACTATACTCAACTCCAAATTTACAGGACTTTATTTCATCAACACTCCGAAATTTACAAATTTAAAAGAACAAACCCGAACAAAATATATTTGAACATAAATAAACTAAAAAAAAACCCGAAAAAAATATATTTGAACTTCAATAAACTTTTGTCAAAAATCATTAAAAGAATAAAGTATAACAGTAATTGACCACAAATCACCTATAGAAAGAAATTACATGAAAACAAACTGACAATAAAATCCACAAAATGTTTACCAGTAAACAATGAATGGCTTAAAATGAAAAATAGAAAAAAAAAGAAGAATAAACATCATAAATAAAAATCAGTCTAGTCCTTTAAACCAAGAAATATTATATTTCACCTAAATTTTGCATTTAAAACCAAAATTTCTCCAAATTTATTTCAAAAGAGACCTCGCCAAATGCTCTCTTGCTGTCGCAAGTGCTTGAGAAATAGTCTTCAAGAAAATAAAAAATAAAAATTATATTAACTTTATAAACTACCATTATTCATCAACATAATTAAGAAATAAAAATATTATTAATTACTTGTTCAGAAAATGATGTGGCAGTATCAAGTCCATTAGCAGAGTTGACTTTTTCAGCTATCACATTTGAATCGGTTTCTAAAATCATCCTAAAAAATTGTAAAAAAAAAGGGAAAAATCAGCTTAATTATAAAATTAGGAAAATCATTAAATTATTCCAAAATTAAGAAATGACATATTTACCCTCCATCAACAACTTCATCAAGGCATAAGAAAATCAGATCCAGATTTTCAAGCGCTGTAATCTTATCCACATTATTTCTATAAAAAATCCAAAAAAATCAAAAAATAATCAGCAAAAAAGGACTATTATACAAATATTTTATTATTAAGGTCATATATCTATTTTTTTTTAATTGCGTATATTTAAAAAACTGTATATAGGTTACAAAAACATCGTATATTTACAAAAATACAAAATATATTTTTATAAAATAACATCCATATTACATAAAAAAGATTATCATGCAAATATCAAACTTATTAAGGCCACATATGTAATTTTACATACCTAAGAATGATATTTACAGCTTCAAAAAAGCCTTGAAGGACAGAAAAAAGAATGAGCTCATTTTCCTCATCGTCTCCAGTCACAAAGAAATGGAGATCTTGGATGAATTTATACACCACTATATATCCATCAAACATCACTATTTCAGCTGCAATTTTCATAAATTGAAACCCTAATTTAGTCAAATTGTGAAATTTAAGGTTTAAAACATGAAATTTGGAGATAAAAACATCACAATTTCGGCTGAAATTTTAGAAAATTAAGCCCTAATTTTGTTGAATTTTGAAATTTGAGGTTTTAATAATTAAATTGGGGGAAAAGAGTTGACCTTCAGATCGAGCGTTGGTTTTCTGAGTCTTGGTAAATACGGATTTTTCAAAGGCGAGTTTTGAAGAGAGAGAAGGCCAATCGTCTGTGTAGTATTTGATTGCGACTCGTTTTCCTTCCGAATCGAGGATTAATATGTTCTTGATCGACGGCAAGGTTCCCTGGATTTGGGGGAAAATTAGAGAATTTAATTGAATTTAATGACAATTGAAATCTCGACTAGATGAATTGAAAATTTGAAATTTTGGTGAAAATTGGAATTCTTATTGTTGAATAGACTAGAAGAATTGAAAACTCGAAATTTTGGTAATAATGTGGAACTTGATGATTCTTCAGCGGAAAAATCTGAACCGAGTTAATAATATATTGTAATATCAGCACGATTAACAGTACAGAAGATCGATTTTCAATCCAAATTTCATGAAATTTAGAAATATTATCAGTATTTTAATTGATATCACATCGCAGGATTCAGATCAAACTTTCTATTTCTACAACAAATATTAGAATCATACTTCCGTGAAAAAAAAACAAGAGGAATTACAAAGCTAAATGAGGGAATTAATTAGAGAAACTAGAGGTAGAAATTGAGCAATTTACCATTTGGAAAGAAGGCGAGAAGAATCAGATCGGATTCAGAAATTTTGGAGAGAATGAATGAATGAATGAATGAAGAAGCGTTGGACTTTTTCTCTATTAAAGGTTTATTTTCACATATACCATCAGATGTTCCTTATATAGCAAAACGAGATAAATGACTTAGATTTGTTTGTTAATTTTGAAATATAATGTTTTGAGGAGTATATGTCGAAAACTAAAAATGGGCCGGGCTGGATAATTATGGATTAGCTTTAATATTTCTTTGAGGCCCGTATGGAATTTATTTTGATTTAACAAAAGACAGAACAGTTAGTACAAGTTGTTGTTGACTAGATTCTTATACCAAAAATTCAAGGATATATAAATTGAAATTATGATTACAGAAAATAATTAGCTAATATAAAACCATGCCTTGTTTGACTATTTTATCATGAATAGAAAAAAAAAAAAAACTTTGTTGGAATAAAAGAATATAACGAATAAAAAAGTAAAAATATATTTACTTTTTGAGTGGATTTCATGTACACTTATAAGTTGCTAACTCTTATCAATGGCATTTTTAATGAAATCTTTATATGTGGCAATTAAAAATATATTTGACTTTTGGAGATTTTCCTTGAGATCCGATGGCATTTATTTTTTCTTTTTATGAAAATTATATATGCGTGGCATCTATTTCTTAAACCAACAATTTTTCAATACAGTCGTTGACTAGATTTTTATGCCAAAAAAAATCCAAGGATATATAAATTGAAGTTCTGATGAAAGAAAATAATTAGCCAAAAAAATACTAGAAAAACCATGACATGTCTGACTATATTCTGTCATAAATATCATGAATAAATAAATAAAAACATGGTAGGAATAAAAGAATATCACGAATAAAATATCAGATAATTAATATTCTCCTAATGGGTGGCATATAAACTAACGAACTAACTAGCTCCTATCAATGGCATTTTTAATAAAATCATCTTATTTTGCTAAACCTAAAAATATCTTTGACTTTTGGGAATTTCCCTTTGTTAATTAATGTTAAAGTCAAATCAAATTGGAACTTAATTTGATAAATAATCTAAGCCAATTTAGTCAACACCAATCTAAAATTTGTTGATGCAATGACGAGTTAATTGCAACCACATGCAAACATGTTGAGCATGATTTGTCCTTAACTTAAAAGATTTACATTCTTATTCATGATTATTTGAAGTCAAGTTTCTAGATCATTGTATATACACACCTTTAAAAATACTCACAATTTAAAAATTAAATAATGAAAGAAAGAAAGTTATAAAATGGTAGCATTTCTATATAATGCATAGAAATTTTCAAATTTAGTATTTATAATGCTAAAACTACTCTTTAAGAAATACTAATTCAACATATATACTAAAAAACTCAATTCAATACCACTATGGCACTAAAACACGGTCCTTATTCTCCCTAAATAAATAGATCAATTTACTATGGCCCTTAAAATAGCTAGACCAAATTACTAAAACCTAACATGTGATGACATGACTGGTATAATGTGCACTAATTAATTAAGTCATTATCTAATTTGCCACATAATAAGTTAGGTTACCAAATATTTGGACATGCACCGCCCCAAATTAATCAAACTCATTAATGTTGCTGCAATTATATGATTGTGATAGTTCATTACTTGGTTAGTGATATTTACACCGCTGAATATTATAAAATATGTAAATAAAATTTGTTTCAAAGCTATATTAATTGTCTGTCCTTGTAAAATGTTGATCTGTAAGTATCACACTATCACTACCTTACAAAAATGGAATTTTAGGGTTTCGTATGAATGCTTAACTTGACTTCCATGCTGAAATATGTGAAGATGATGGCAATAATTAAACATACTAGAAAGCTTAAAAAAAGATTTAACTGGGTAGAAAGTTAGTGTTTGGATAATCATCTTCTCTAGAAGATAATAATCTCTCCCGCTTCACAAAAATGGAGACGTCCATTTTGATTTAATATGGCAAATTATGATAATTTCAATCAAACATAAACAGTAAACAGATATGTGTACAAATTCATCATTTAAGTTAGATTATATAATGATAATTTAAATATTCTAATAATTATGGTTGCAACTAGTATGCAAATCATTTATGTCCAGTTAATAAAACATATTGTATGTGTATCAAGAGATAATGATCGTTTAAGCTCCGACAAAAATAATTTTATATAACATATATTTAACAAAATCTCTTAACCCATCAAATTGAGGTTCAATTTACAAAAATAACTATCATGAAATTGCGGGTCTATACTTTCATGAAAATGGATAGAATGTGAAAATTCACAAGAAATATTCATAGCTTGGGCTGGCCGTTGGTGTTTCTTCCAGAAGGAAAATGTGCAACAGTCTAATATCTCCATTTAAACGAATACAGATTGAATTGCTAAAGCTTTATTATTAAAGATGTCAATGAAAGGGGCATCTCCATTTCTGATAAATTGGAGACAAGCATGAGAAAAATTTAAGGAAAGCCCGTCTTACTTATCAGTCTGAAAATGCATATTTTTACTTTCCAATTTTCTAGTTTCAACATCATGAATTGCTAGAAACTAGATCGCATTGAATTTGAACTAGCATTTACTATGACTCACTGACTCATAGTCTTTATAAGAAATTCAAACTACAAATCACGGTTTAAGTTTGAAAAAGAAAAAAAAGCGTTGGGTGCAAATCTAGAAGGAAAATGAAAGATTTCAAGTTTTCAATAGTTGAAATTGAATCTGTGGCTTCTATTTCACAGGGGCCAGTCAAGCCAACCTTAGTAATTATTTCTAGCGTCTCATCTCCATTTCTCTCGAACTGGAGGTGAATTTTAATCTAGAATTAGGCACTTTAGAAAAATCAAACAACAAAATTATTAACTAGTTCATTTTTAGAGATATGGTTGAGTTGACAAAGCCGAGCAAAATTTTGAATGGGCACATCCATTTTTTGTTGAAATGGCAATGGATTGCACCAACCAATGAATATAGAGACTTGAGGCTCTCTTCCCTCTCTATATATAGGTTTGTAACTGAAATACCTAATCTACCTCACACATCTCTATATACACATACACAACCCACAATTTTCCCCTTGAAATACTCTTTCCCCTTCTCATCAAAAAAGAAGAACTCCATATTCTCTTGTTTTTGTAAGACATGAAGAGATTTAGATCGGGAGGAGAAGAACAAGATCTACAAAACATCAATCTAGCTCAAGTTCTCATGTCAATCTCACAAAACCGACACAACAACAGCAACAACATGTTCAAGATATTTGAACAACCAAAACCCCTCTATCTGTCAAACAGCAGCAACGACATCAACACTTTCAAGATTTTTCAACATCCAACACAATTTCATCTCTCAAACAGACAGTTTGAGTGCAAAACATGCAATCGCCAGTTCCAATCATTCCAAGCTTTAGGAGGCCATCGAGCGAGTCACAAAAAATCAAGAATAATTACAGAACACTGTATTGATCAAATCAGTATCGTGGGGCCCACAAAACCAAAAATTCATGAATGCCCGATTTGTGGGCTTGAGTTTAGCATTGGCCAAGCTTTAGGTGGCCATATGAGGCGTCATCGCGCCATTGGTGAAGAGTTTGAGAAGATTATTGAACAGAAGAAAGTTAAAGAAGAAGGAGAAGAAGAATTGTGTTTGGATTTGAATTTAGCGCCGCCTGGAACTGAATGGCGAAAAATCGGAGTTAAAGATGGAAGTTTGCATAAGGTTTCTAACATGGTGGATTGCTTTCTTTGATTTTTGTAATGGTTTTTTTTTTTGACAATTTTACACAATTTTTGCCTCTTTGGGTGCCTTTTTTTTGAGGTACTAATAATTATGCTATACCTAATTAGAGTTGAGATTTTTCATTATTTTACAGCTTTAAGATATTGTAATTTTGGTCTCGTCTTGTTGTAAATATTGATAAATATGTAGCAATTATTTTGTTGGTTTAGAAAATATATCATGATTGTCTCCATGTTAGTATAATCGAAACAAATAAATTCAATAAACATGCATACTTTATGAGAAGAAACTACATGAAATCTACGAAATCCTTATCATATATTCCAAAAAGGGGGGAAAATGAATAAGTGCCCCTCCATAAAAAGCATAAATTTCAATATATCATTTTTTTGTAATGTTTGATGTTGTAATTTTTTTAATTATTCATTGAGTGGTTAATTAATGTCAATGCCATCAAAATAACATTATTGATTGATATTTTATTCCTATCTGGAAGTTAGTTATCTAGACATGGTTGACTTTTACTAAAAAAAATTACTAGAATATTAAATCTTTTGGTTTGACTCAAGAATAATATCATAAAATTAATAGCCAGGTATTAGAATGATAAAAGAATATTCTAACTTACAAATGATATATAATATACCGAGCTAAATAATGAATACTGGTTAACTAAATAAATTGTATGTATCTTAACTCAAACTGACATATTTTTTCCTTTTTCATACAGTAACTAACAACAAAGACAATTCAATTCCAAATAATAAAGGCTTTTTGCAATTTTAAAAAATATAGGATTCATTTGCAGTTAATAATGCAGGGACTTTTTTGCAAACTTTCCTTTTTGTAACAACTGGATATGTCCTTTGTTTTTATACATTTTCAGCCAATTATATTACGCCACAATATTATTAGCTGACTTGGCAGGATCTCATTGGCCAATCAATGAAAGGTTTTAAATCTTATAATAGAGGAAAATTGACAAATAAGAATAAAATGGAAAAAATATACGACCAAAAATACAAAATAAAATGAAAATACAAAAATAACAAGAATCAAAGTATGAAAAAGAAACTTCTAGAAGAACAGCACAACAAACGCAGCAGTGTAATATCAGATCCATACAGAAAGGAAGGAATGTGATTTTTCCCTATAAAACCCAAAACAATTAGATAATAATAAAAAAACAAACAATAATCCCACATTAATTAAACCCCCAATAAATCACGGTTTAATCTCTCTCTCTCTCTCTCTCTCTCTCTCTCTCTCTCTTCCACTTTCTCTCTCTAAAATTAAGACCCACAGCAAGCTGATCTCGTTGCAGTTGAAGTCTCACCTGCGCCCTGGTCCGGCTTGTTTATCTTAATCGTCTTTTCCTGAAAAAACCCAAAAAAATATTATTTACCAAAAGGGCCTTTTCGTAATTAAATAAATTTGGAGGGTGAAGATGAAAATAAACCTCAGGTTTCGCATCAGAGTCAGCGAGCCTCTGTTTGATGTCTCTTGCTATGGAAAAGAAAACTTCTTCCACATTCAGACTTGTTTTTGCACTCTGTATTAATTAATAATAATAAAATATATTTTAGAATAAATATATTTTTACATTTATATATGATATATTAATATTTGTTTATTATTAAGTACTTACAGTTTCAAAGAATTTAATGCCGTATTCATCAGCAAGAGCTTGGCCCTTAGCAGTTGGAACAGCCTGAATTTATTTGTTACAAATGAAATGTAAAAATAAAATAAGATTTTATATATAAATAAATAAATAAATAATATGATTATTATTAATTACCCTTTTGCTTTCGTCCATGTCAGCTTTGTTACCGACCAAAATCTTGTTCACATTGTCAGAAGCGTGCTGCTCAATGTTCCTTATCCAGTTTCTTATATCTAATAATATAAATAACATATTTCACATATTCATAAATTATAAAGAAACTCAAAAATAAATAAATTGCAATAAAAATAATTAGTTAAATGAATGAAAAAGATAAGTAAAAAGTAGTACTGTTGAAGGAAGATTCGTCAGTAACATCATACACAAGCAAAATCCCCATTGCTCCTCTGTAATAAGCTAAATAAACAATATAATATAATTAATACTAATATAAGAATAATGAATAACTAAAAAAAAAGTGATTAATAGATGAATGAATATGATTTACCAGTGGTAATGGTTCTGAAACGCTCCTGACCAGCAGTATCCCAAATCTGAAGCTTAATCCTCTTATTATCAAGCTCAATTGTTCTTATCTTAAAATCAATTCTGTTTATTTATATAAAGTTATTATTGGTTTTTAAGAGAAAAAATGGAAACTATAAATTAGGAAACTAAATTAAATTAATTACCCAATGGTGGTAATGAAGCTGGTGGTGAAGGATCCATCTGAGAATCGCAAAAGCAGACAACTCTTACCAACACCTGATTTTAAAATTTAAAATTAGAACTTAGATTTTTCAAATCAAAATCCATAGTTGAATAAACTTTGGATTGAATTAATACAGAAATTTGAAAGAAATGTTTGAATGTATTTGTAAGTAAACACCTAAATATTTGACTCATTCATTGTACATTTAAGCATTATTAGATTCATTACAAGTGCCTTAGCACAATCAGTAATAATGACACAATCGAAAAATTATAATCAAATAGCAAAAGGGGAAAAGGAATTTCATCAAATTAGCTTGTGAAAATCGTCGAATCAAAGCAGGTACATTCATCTACGAGATCTTCCAAAAATAACTAATCCAATCCAAAATCTACAACTAATTCCAGCTCGATCTACTCAAAATACAAGCCCAAATCGTAAAAAAGAGAGTCAAATCCATACCGCTATCGCCGATCAGAAGCAGCTTAATGAGGTAATCGTAATCCGCCCTCGCCCTCGCCGGTGGTGCAGCCATCTCAAAATCAAATATCAGCCCCCAACAAATCACCGAAACCAAGCCCGATCTGTCGAAAACAGCGACTCTCCGAGCTGAAATCAGAGATCAGAGCTCCAGATCCACAGATAAAAAAAAGTATGAGAAGAAGAAATAAGAGGAGGAATATTGCGTTACCTTCACAGGGTCGTGGGGAAATGGAAAAAGTCTCGAGTCGATTAGAAAAATGATGCGAGGACGAGTTGTAATTGTTTGATCGATTCTTCACGCATTTTAGTTTTTCTCTCCTCTTCTTTTCTTTCTTTCTTTCTTTCTTTCTTTTCTCTTTGATCGAAACCAGATCGACTCTCTCTCTCAAGTCCCAACGCGTTTTTAATGTATTACGGAAGTATACTTGGGCGGTACTTGATGATGTGGAGGGTTTTGATTGGGTGGTGGAGTGAGTGTAGAAAATGTGGGGAGAGAATGAGTCAGGTTTAAGCAGAGGGAGAGTACTTAATAATACAACTGGGAAAAATTATTTCCAGTTTTGTTTATTGGAAATTAAGATATGGAATATGGGAAATCATTAATTAAGATTATATTGTTAAAGAAATGAGATGCATTCTTTCTTGTTATTGGGCTAAGAAGAGGACCCAACTTTATTGGGCCAAGTAGCTTTTAATGTAAATAAAGGAGATTTTATTAGGCCCCTTATGTTATGGTTCAATTGCAAATGAAAGCCCTTTAGGTTTAGTAAGAAACTAAAAATTGATCCAATTTTCTCTCATTATGTTAGATTAATGGTATAGTTTAACTATCATCTTAATTGTTTATGTTTTACAACTGGCTCTCATTAATAAAATTAGTTAATTCCCTCAAGCATGCATTCAAAAAAAATATAATTAGTTAATTCATTTTTTAATATAAAAGATATTGATTTATATTATTCACAATAAGACTCTAAACAACTTAGAAAACAACAACACAGCATTTTCTTACAATGAGGAGCTTGTTGGCAATTTTGTCAACTAAAAAATGATTGTGCTAAAAGCCTGAAAGAATATACTTCTTATATGCTTTCAAAAAGAAAGCCAAACAAGAATATACTTCCAAAGATCCCTTACCAAAATGCAGCATAAGAGGCAAACTTGTGTTTTGATCCATTCCTTTTTGAGAGCTTTATTCCTCCCAACATCTCCTCCCACAACAAAAAAACATGCTAAAATGGAGGATCCTTTAATCCTCCATTAATGGAGCTTGAAGAGGAAGAGAAGGGGGGTTGAGCTTGAGCTTTTTCTCCATTAATGGAGTAGGGCAACTTTACGAGTCCTTGGCAATTCTTCTTTGGCAATTCATGTTATTCATGGATCAACTACTATGTTTATGTACTTCTATTACCCAAATTTTCCATTTTTATTATTATGTTTAAGCTTGTAAGTTTATTGTTATATGTGTACTTTTATCTTAATTAAGAAATTGAGAATTAAACAATTTATACTTTTAATTAAGATTGCTCAATACGAAAATTTGTCAAAATACACGATCAATATACTAATCACTAACATATGGTTTATAAGCTAAAATTCAAGTTATATTTATGTTGGTATATCAATGGCTCGAGGTAAGATTCTAAAATTTTAAAAACTTAGGCGTGAGCTAATATTCATACACGTGGCAGTTTCATATGATTACAAGGGAATAATGCAACTCGTAACTAATTATCCACGCAAAAATTTTAAAGATAAATCAAGCAACAGAATTCACATTCAAATTTTGAAAACCAATTCTCTCTCTCTCCAAAAATTCCTCCTATTTAAGCCAACAATCCTCTTAATTAATTAAACCAACCAAGTAATTCAAGAAAAACCATTAAACTCACAAGATTAAATTACAAGAACTATCTCAATCCTCAAAAAAACCATCCATCAATGGAGATCACTCGCCAGCATCAAAAGGAAAAGAAGAAGAAGAAGAAGCAAGAAAACCAATCCGACGTGACGACCCGTTTATTCGCATGCTCTCCATTTCTATCTCCATTACCCTCTCCATTTCTCTCCCCCTCCATCTCCATCAAACCTCTCAAAACCTCCAAAAACTGCCTCACTCCATTCTCCTCCGCCTGCAAGCTCCGTTCTCTCTTCCCACGCATCAAACGCCGTTCGTCCCGTACCAGTTACGTGACCGGTACGGTCTTCGGCCTGAAAATCCCCGACGGACACCTCCATTTCGCGATCCAACTCGACCCCAAATCCCCACCTCTGCTCGTAATCGAACTCGCCACGTGCACCAAGTCCTTCCTGAGTGACCTCGCCGAAGGACCGGTACAGTTCATGCTCACCTGCATGAAAGACTGCACCGGCATGACAGGCACGAGTATCTCGATATACGAAGAGTGGAAGTGGACGGAGCGCAACAATGGCAGAATCGCAGGGAGTGTGTGGAGATGCATAGAGCAGACGGTGAATCTGGAGTTCTTGAATTTGGTCGAGCACGTTACGTGCGGGGCTGGAGTGGTGCAAGATTACGAGGATAAAGGGATGAAGGGAGATTTGATGTTTATGCGCGCCAATTTTGAGAGGGTGAAACGGTCGTTTGACTGGGAGGATTTGACCATGGTTGGATCGGTTGAGAAAGGCTGCCCTGAAATCAGCTTCAGTTTTAGTCGAGCTTGATTTGATTAGCTTCTTCTAATTATTTTTTGTTGATATTTGCCACAAGGTTTTTAGAATTTCGTTTTTTTTTTTTGGTGAATAAGTTGATCGAGAAGATTTTTATTTTTATTTATTTTGGTATTTTGTTTTAGGATTTGTTTTGTTTTGGGTAGGTGAGTTATTAAGTTAATCATGCACTGATTAGTGTGGTGGGGATGATATTTGGTGTTAATAATTTGGTATATGTTTAGCTTTTGATTAAGCTAATCGAGTAATAAATAGCAGATGATTTTTCTTCTTTTTATAATGGAATAATAATTGGATTAATTTTTCTGGTGTGATTTTTTTCTAAACCAAGATTTGATTTGAATATTGCCTGATGGAAATTTGGAGATTGTTGCTATGCTTACACTTTCTGCACGTTACATTCATTATTCAAGATATTCATTGTGAATTGTTGGCTATTGATGTCTTGACTTTATCATGTACTTGCACAATACATCTTTTGCAAACAATTCTTTTAACAATGGGACCTGATATATCATGACGGAAATTTATTATTGTGCAACACGATAACAATATATATAGTCAATAGACAGTATATAAAATTAAAACACTATATATATAATACATTTATTGTAAATAATATATACGTAAACAATGAAAATATAATATATAGAAAAGAAATAGTATATTAAAAAGCGAAAAAATAGTATATAAAAATTTCAAAGAGTAAATAAGACATAAAAAATAAAAATATATATAAAACAGTAAAAATAATGTATAGGAAAAAAAAAGAGTATATTGTAAAAGGAAAAATAGTATATATAACTTTTGTCGTGATTCAAGCGTAATCTAGGCTGTCTGAGATTTCACATTTTCCTTTAAACAATGTATCTTGAGCAACAATATAACTTTGTATTTATATTTGTATAAGTATAAATCATATTGATTACTCATATGAGTATACATTTTATCATGTTTAATATTTGTATCAATATTATTTAATACCTTAGCCTAAGGGCATTTCAAGCAGATATAAAAGTATTATTTAATACATATATAGTATACATGTTATCATGTTCAATAATATTTTAATCCGCATACATTTTATCACATTTTATCTTTGTATATGGCTATATCAATATAAACGCCTCTTAGAGCAATATAGTTTTTATAATGTATAGATAAGTGAATTTAAAATAAAATTAAATATTAATCAACATAAGCCAAATAACTTCACTTACACAGGTAAGAAAATATCTAAACACATTTTATTACAGCCCTTAACATTATAAAATAAAAAAAATGTTAATCATCTCTCATCTCCCCTTAATCAACACTCCCCATCTAAACAACCAACCAAACAAGGAACAACTAAATTACATACAAACAAACCAAACCAACACAAAAGGAGACGATCAAATCAATCCCTAACCCTAATTTCATTACTTTTTAGGGGATTTTTTCGGAGATTTCTCCTTCGATTTGGGCGTAGCTGATCCTTCTTTACTGGCGGTTTTCTTAGGAAGAAGAATCGGATTTATGTTAGGCAAAACGCCGCCGTGTGCAATTGTAACGCCTTTCAATAATTTCCCCAATTCTTCATCGTTTCTTATCGCGAGCAACACGTGGCGAGGTATGATTCGGTTCTTCTTGTTGTCTCTCGCCGCATTTCCAGCCAATTCAAGCACCTGGTTTCAAAATTAAGATTTGATTTTGTTACAATCACGCAGTAATTATACTAAAAATCAGTTTTGCAAAAATCCCCGATTTGGACCGATTAATCCCTGATTAGTATCAGATCTTTAGAAAAACGACTGGATTTAGACAAATCTTTTTGAAAAATCTTTTGTCCGATTTAAGCCTGATTGGGCCGATTTTTATGAGATTTGGTCCTATTTTTCTAAAGAAACCCAAAAAACAATATTTGTAGACTCTTCGTGTGTAGACTTAGGGTTTAGTTCTTACTCTTCGTGCGACTTGCGATTCAAACAACGAACAGCGACTAACTTTTGGCGGGCGACGACTGAGAAATTATAGTGTTACTTTAACATGTTATTTGGTAGATGAATTTATATTATTTTTTGTTGAGAAATTATAGTGTTAGTTTATAATTTTATAGTTAAAATATGATAATTTTAATAACGTAATCGTTCGATTAATTGCCAGCTAATCTCGATTAATCCCAAATCCCCACCTCGCCGAACGAGGAGCGATTTGCGACTTTTACAACATTGCTAAAAATTCAAAATGGTGTAATTAAATTAAAATCCGGATACATAATCTATGAATTAACACACCTCAATATCTGCATAATTTCAAGTGTGTTCAAAAACTAAATTTCCCTAAAATAAACTACAATCCACAGAACAAAAGAAAGTACCTCAGCAGCAAGGTACTCAAGAACAGCGGCGAGGTAGACCGGCGCGCCGCTGCCGACGCGCTGGGCGTAGCGGCCCTTCTTGAGGTACCGGCCAACACGGCCGACCGGGAACTGGAGCCCGGCTTTGACGGACCTTGTCACCGGCTTCTTCTTCGTCCCGCCGCCTCCTCTTCTCCCTCCCGCTCCCTTCGCCTTCGCTCCTTCCATCTCTCGCTCTCTGTTCCACTGTTTCTCTTCTCTTCTCTTCTTTTTTATCGATTCATTCTTTTCTTTCAGTTTGGTATTGTTTGTGTTTGTGTGCGATTGATTTAGTTTGGGTGGTTTTGAGCCGTTGGATTGAGACCGATCCGTGGGGAAATTGATTAACCAATCAGGCCGAGGATGGAAGGGATTATTTTCTGTGGACTTGGCCCATGTTGATGTGGGGAATTGACAATTTTGTTCTTACGGATAATTTCACCGACCAGTGGAAAGAATGGTTTGGCGGTATATGATTGAATGATGTTGCGTGGATTACGGAGGTAGTTTTATCGAGGTGAATGAAATAAAATAGAAGATGGATATGGGATGAGAGTATTTATTATATGCCCCTTGTAAAAACTCGAAATATCAGAAATTATATTCCGAGAGATATAAATATTTAATTTGTCTTTTTAAATTTAAAATATATCAAGTTTAACCTCTGAAGATAACTATTTTATGCTTAAAAACATAATGTATATTAACCTTATATATAAAAAATATTCAAGTTATTTATATCTATTAAAGTTGTAGAAGGGTATAGTTTATATTTTGATTTCTTGAAGTATATATGAAATAGTGAGGCAGAAAAATATGATATGATTCCACGTATGGGCCCATGTGCGGGCTGTGCGAATCTGCTAACATGGGCTTGTTGTTCTTTTTCTTTATTCTTGTTAATTTTTAAGTATTTTTTTCAATTATTTAACCCAATAATTTGATTTCTTTTAAGTTGACAGTCACAATTATATGAGTTTTTTTTTTTTTTTTTTTTTGCAAATATCTAACCTAACATTTTATTTATTTCATAATACTATCAAATATTGAATTTTAAAAATAAAAACTCATACTTCATGGGTACTCTCTGCTAACATGGGCTTGCTACTCTTTTCTTTATTCTCGTTAATTTTTAAGTGTTTTATTTTTCAATTATTTAACCCAATAATTTGATTTTTTTAAGTTGACAGTCACAATTATATGAGTTTTTCTTTTGCAAATATCCTACCTAATATTTTCTTTAATTCATAATATTAGCAAAATATTTTATTCTTAAAATAATAGCGGATACTTTCCTATACATGTCGAATGTATCAGTATAATATTTGTTGGATAAATACTTAATATTTGCTACATCAAACATATGATGTATAAATATTTATAAAATAATCAAAAATTTAAGTTGTTATTAAGTACCTAAGTTTATTTTCAAGTTTTATGATCCAAGCATATTAGTCGGTACTTGGTATACCGTATGATAAAGGTACCACTTGAATTGATGCTCTTGTACTCAGAATAATTGTTGTCCATGTGAGATATTCGCACCGACGACAAACTCTTCGTTATTTTCTTCATTACAAAAATAATATGTCTCCTAAACATAGGTGCAAGATTATTAATATAATCAGATTATTTAGAGCCCACGTGTCAGCCCATGTTCTTTGCCAGGTTATTAATGGACCCATCTCTCAATTTTATAATACACTGGAGAGCTCGTGTAGTTTTGATGCATTACTCATCCTGTGGGTTTTAATATAACGAGTTATTATTCCAAATATGATGACACTCCATACATTTTATTACAACATAAGATGGTGCAGCTGATCAGAATTCACATGATTTGATCTTCACTATAAATCTCCATGCTCCCTATTGTTTGTTTCATATCAATCCATTACATATTTATTGATCGCATCCACTCCAAAGAACAGTTATTTTATTTAGAAGATAAGAGAGAAGAGATGTCTCAAGTGAAGTCAAATGGTCATCAAAGAAGAGCATCTATGCAAGAGATGTCTCAGACGAGGCCGGGCCGTCATCAAAGGAGAGCGTCTGTTTTTGTTTTACCTGAAGACTTTGCTGTTGTTGAATCAGCTAAGTTAGTTGAAAGTGGTGAGCAAAAGCCAATGTTTGCTCATTCGACAGGGTCAACTGAAAGTTATAACAAAGATAAACTTGAATTAACGAGGGGTGGATCGATCACATTCGCCGAGAATATCAATGCTAACTAAAACTCATATTTTTTATTTTTTTTAATTGTTCTCGCTTGTTTTTAATTTACGATGCAATCATATCGGTGGTGAATGATTAGTTAATTATAGTGGAATTGTAATGCTGTTATATGATAATTAAGAACTGTGTTATTATTGTTATTTCATTATTCATAATGCATAAAATCCAGTTAAAATATTTTTTATAATAAATTATACACATTTATACTACCAGATTAGTAAGAATCTTTTATATTTAATTCAAAATATCAACAATCTCGAATAGTATATAAAAAAGATAAAATTATTTTGCATGGTCTAACAAATGTACAATAGATAGTATCAAGATTGTTGTGAATAATGTGGATGAAATTAGTATTTGGCATTGTCATCAACTATCAAGTGCCTTGTTTAGAATATCTGATGTTATCTTATAATTATGCTAACATTAAACTAATTCAGTCGCTCTTCAATTATTTGTGGAGTAAAAACAACAAAATATTTTTTTTGTCATTTCTCTAATAACAATTTAAGATAGAACAATAATATGTTATTAAAAATACTTCACTATAATACATTTCTCTCCTAAGCTACACAGTCAATGGACCATTGATGGATTTACTGGTGCATATTGGGTATCTTTACCAATACAAGTCAGATATTTTCACCAAAGACAATTTACTTACACTCGGTTCACAATAGACCAATTAATAACCCCGGTCCTGTTTCTCACACAACCATGATCCAAGTCTACATACTAAACCAAGACAGACAGAATAACCTACCTCTTTCCTTTCAAACTCCGTTTCATCCATGCACAACATCTCCAGTAATTCCCCTTATAACAATTGAACGGCCATTACTACCTCTTGATATACCGTCAGATTTGCTTAAAGAGAAATTGGAAATCACGCCGGAATACTGTAGCGACTCTGTAACGACGGATTGAAATTATATACTATTTTCTCACGTTCCTATATACGCAATATACCATTTTCATTTTTTTAAATATATACCGTTTACCGAATGAATTTTTATATATTGTTTGTTTTCACTTTATATATTTATATATACTGTTTTTATTTTTTTTAAATATATATCATTTTATAGAATGAATTTGTATATACTGTTATTTTCATTTTATATATTTGTATATATTATTTTCGGTTTTTATATACTGTCGCTACAGTAAGTATCACCTCCCTTGCTTAAAATCGTTGATGATGTCTAAATGGAGAGGATTATTCATAACCAAGCGTTTTCTTTCGCCTCGTCCCACCGTTCAAGAAAGAAGAATCTTTCACTTTTCTAAGTTGTACCCACTTTATTCATTTATTCTCACTGACATGTGGGTCCAGAAATGAAAGTATATTTAACAGGGCCCAGTTGACAGTGAGACGTGAAGGTTGAGTTGTCTTTTTAGAGTAAGAGTTGGGCAGGGGTAACAATTTATGGTGTGAGGATGTCACTGGACTCTTCTCATTTCTTACATCTGCTGCTTTTTCTTTTTTGAGAATAATTTCGCTCTTATTTCGATCGAGTTTTTTTTTCTTTCTCATCGCTGAATCGTTTTGCAGTTAGTGCTGATCCTCTAGTTCGTAGCTAAAGATATGGTAAGTGTGTTTATTTCCTCATTTCCTTCTGATTGCGTGATTTGTGATTTAATAGGATGTTTTTTAGTAATTTAGTTTTAGTTTTGGTGTAGAGTTATTTTATCTTGTAGATCTGATCTGACGCAATATTTCACTTTAATGATCAGTAATTTTGTCGAATTTGTGTAAATTGTAGCTCAATTTTGTATAATTTAATCGTAGTTCATTCTGAAGAGGTAGCATCTAATGTCGGAACTATATATTTTCCAATCAAGACTACGAAAATCAAATCCTCTTTTTCTTTCCTTTTTTCCAATTCTCATACGAATGAAGAATTTGTTTAAATACTTCAATACATCAGATTTATAAAACTCGTATTTTTTTTTCTCAATTAACAGGCGAATGCTGCGTCAGGAATGGCAGTGAACGATGATTGCAAGCTGAAATTCCTGGAACTGAAGGCGAAAAGGACGCACAGATTCATAGTTTTCAAAATCGAAGAGAAACTGAAGCAGGTTGTGGTGGAAAAGCTCGGAGAACCGATAATGAATTATGATGATTTTACGGCGAATTTACCGCCGAATGAGTGTAGATACGCTGTGTATGATTTTGATTTTGTGACGAGCGAGAATTGCCAGAAAAGCAAGATTATCTTCATTGCATGGTAATTTAATACTAAATAACAATAATAATAATAATTATTTTATTTCTAAATTTTTTGTACACGAGACAAAAATTTAACAAAATCTGAAATATGATCAAAAATTTGACTTGTTGTATGCCAAAAAGAAGTTTATAAATAACATTATTTATATGTTATTTTTATTAGAAAAAGGGAATTAGGGGTCCAAAAATCACTGGGAAGGAGTTTAAAAATAAAAAATGTATGTATAGTTTATTATAACTAATATTTATTTATTTATTTTTAATTTGAAGGTCGCCGGACACGGCAAGAGTGAGAAGCAAGATGCTCTACGCGAGTTCAAAAGATAGGTTTAAGAGAGAATTAGATGGAATTCAAATTGAGTTACAGGCAACTGATCCAACTGAAATGGGACTCGACGAAATTAGAAGTCGTGCGAACTAAATTTGAATATATCATTTGGGGTTTGGATAAACCGTTTTGTATGCTTGATGCAAGGCCTGTGTATTAAGGGTCTTGTATTTTGAGTGATTTGAAGGATGGTCTTGTAATGGTGCTATGTTTTTTTTTGTTTTGTTTTGAGGGATTTGTGGACAGTTTGGTTCTGTGTGGCTCTATGTTTTGAAGGTTTAATTCTATTTCTACTGCTCATTTTTTTCTTTATATTTTATGATTTCTATTTACATACTGCAATATTTTTCTTTTCCAGAAAAGTAAAATTTTTTAGGGTACTTCTGAAATATTACAATTTTTTTTCTTTTATTTCAACATCGAATCATGTTTCATAACCTGTATTCAGAATCATAATTATTGGACTTTTTTTTTTTTAGCACTTTTTCCGAAAATAAAGCAACAAATAGCACTGCTTTGCAAAAAATTAGCTAACTAGCACTACCGCCATCTGTTGTGGTGGTAGAGACCTTCTACCGCCAGCACCAATGGCGGTAGTGCCTAATTTTCCAAATTTTCCATCAGCGGCCTTAAAACAAGGTAATTAGATACAAATTAGCCTCTACCGCCAGGCCATCTGGTGGTAGTGGCATTGTTGTAATTTTTTCTGATCCAATCGGTATCAAACCCGTTAAAAAAAAAAAAGAGGAAAAATACCTCTACCGCCAGGCCTTCTGGCGGTAGTGGCATTGTTGTAATTTTTTCTGATCCAATCGGGTATCAAACCCGTTAAAAAAAAAAAGAGGAAAAATACCTCTACCGCCAGGCCTTCTGGCGGTAGTGGCATTGTTGTAATTTTTTCTGATCCAATCGGGTATCAAACCCGTTAAAAAAAAAAAAAAAAAAAAAAAGGAAAAATACCTCTACCGCCAGGCCTTCTGGCGGTAGAGTTGGGGCCCCATAATAACCCACCTGACCCCTCTGTCTCTCCCCCCATTTCTCCCCCAAACGACCTAAAAAAAAAACCAAAAAAAAAGAGCGAAATTTCTGCGAAAATAGAAGAAAAATTTGTGGAAATTGAAGCGAAAAGAGTAAGATTTGTAGAAAGAATAAAGAAGAAAATAGAGTGAATTCAACAAAGGTTAGATCTTTTAGTTTGTTTTTGAGTTTAGGGTTTAGGATTATTTGTTTAAATTGATAGAAATTAGTATGAAATAAGTTTGAGTTTGGTGAAATTAGTTGTATTTCTTTGAATAGATTGCTTCAAATTGGTTAGAATTAGTTTTATTTTGAGTTTTTAATTAGGATTTTTTGTTTTGAGTTTTTAATTAGTAATTTTTTTGTTGTTGATTTGTTTGTAGAAGGAGAGGAAGGAGAAAGAGAAGGAATTGCAAATTTTTTGCAATTGAAATTTGAGGTAATTTTTTTTTTCATATTTATTGGTATATTATTTAATTACGTTAATTTAATGTATTTATTTTTAAAAAAAATTCATATTGTATTTATATATGATTTGTTTTAGTGTAATTTATTTGTTTTACTTGTTATTTAAATTATTTATTAGTAATTAATTTTAGTAGTTATTATTATTATTTTTTGGGTTTAGTTCATGAGGTTTTTTTTTTTTTTTAAAATAGCACCCGTAACAAAAAAATTAATTAACTAGCACCCATACGGAAATATTATTTATATTTTGTTAGTAGAAATAATTATTAGTTATTTTACATAATAATTTTTTTTATGAATTTTTTTAGATGTTTCTACTTGTAGTTAATTTTATTACAAATTAAAATACTTTGTAGATATTTTTATTTTAGATAATTATAATTGTAAAATTGTAATCTTCATTTTAGTAATTATTTTATTATTTTAATTTTTAGAAAATAGTGACCGATGGCATCTAGAGGCGGACCTAGTCGACCTAGTCGAGCGGACAAAGGAAAAAGTCGTATGATTGATGAAAGTAATTCTCCGCCATATTCGCTCAACACACTACAAGCCGAACATAGGACTAGCCAGTTTACGAGAGAAGAAGGCTTGATATCATTCGAACCCTACCGTTTCAGGCAACATCGCCTTGCGGTACTTATTTTATAATTATATAATATAAAATATTACTTGCAAATATATTTATTATTTTTGCTTTCTTTTATGAAGGTGCCTTGGAACGACCTTTATATCCCTTATCTAAAAAGGGCTAATTTGTTCCAAGTAGCGAAGATTGGATATATACCGTTAGACGGTATTTGTTTAACCGCATTGCAAGAACGGTGGAGAAAAGAAACGCACACGTTCCACATGGCACACGGGGAGATGACGATTACATTAGAGGATGTGTCGTGTTTATTGGGTTTGAGAGTCGATGGAGCGGCCATGTGTGTAAGTAATAAAGATGTCGGATTTATTGGGGATAACACCCGAGATAAATGATTACCGGCATGATAGCGCGGTATTGCTTAAAAGAAGATAGTTTACCCAGAATTTCTCTAATTTGGAGGTCGGAGCCCCTGAGTTGACGGTACAACAATATTGCCGCGCATATATACTTGCTTTATGCGGTGATATTCTATTCACGGACCCGTCGGGCGATAATATATCGGCAATTCCACTGGTATTTTTAGAGGATATGGAGATATTAGATGAATGGGCATGGGGGAGTGCGGTATTAGGATATTTATACCGGGAGCTGTGCAAGAGTACGGCGCCTGAACGGAAGAATATGGGGGGTTGTATTATGTTACTTCAGATGTGGGCTTGGACGCGTTTCAAGTTCGGACGACCGACTCTTCCCCTCGGCACTAGTCCGGATGCTTTAAACATCTTCGATGATCCGGATGAGAACGATACGGTTGGATTTATTTGGATTGGGGCTACGGTGAAGGAGAGACCCGGAGCGACTCATTTGTGGGGCAATCGAGACCAGTTGGATAACCTTCATGAGTCGCAGATTGAGTGGAGACCCTACCCATTTGCGAGTTTGAGAAAGATTCCGCACTTATTCGGTCCAAGTTGATTTACATGTGGATCGTCGAGCATTATCGCCCGCAACGGGTGATGCGACAGTTCGGGCTTCATCAGAGGATACCCCCTCAAGGAAAGTGCGAATACAATCATCTCTTGGAAAAGATGATTAACGGCCGCGGAGGTGATTGGGATACAGTTCACGCGAGATATGTTCAGGATTGGGAGTTTGAAAAGTGGCAATATTGGACGAACAACTTGGAGAAATTTAAGAGAATGGCATATAATCCGGACAAACATTTGGAGTATATGGAGTGGTACGGAAAAGTATCGGAGGCGAGATTGGTGCAGTCGACCATCTCGCATGATACAGATTCATATCGTCCTCTTGTTCCCGACAAAAGAAAAGCGGTATGTGAAATAATTTAATAGCTTAATAATTTGAATAATATTACATTTTAACAATATTACATTATTAATTTAATTTAGATGACACATTTTACGGAGGCGTGTGAAAAGGGTTTGAAAGCCATTCGTAAGACATGGAACAGGGCGAAAATGAGAAGTGTCATGCTGGATATGTTGGGATGCATGCGAAAAGGGTATATTGAGGGTAATGAATACCCTGCCGGTCTTCCATGGCATTATCTCGACACTCCTAATGAGTATGATGAAGATAGTGACGATGATGACGGTGGAAATGAGGACCGTGACGAGGGCGTAGGCGTCAGCCAACTTACTCAAGAGCCTGTCAGAGGACATGGTGTGCGACGCACTACTAGAATGGGTGCTGGACGCGGTGTTGCACGGTACACGCCTAGTTAGTGGTTATGTGTAATTTTATGTATTATTTTTGGACTATTTATGTATTATGTTTGGATGGACTATTTATATATTAGAATTTAATGTATTTATGTTTATTTTGTTCGTCATAACAACATAATATACGTTTTTAAAATAATACAAAGTTCGAAATAAACTAAAACAACAAACTACAAGTTCCAACAAACAACAAGTTCTTAAAATAATACAAAGTTCGAAACAAACTACGGCCCATTGTATCGACCTCCACCCCTTTGTGTGCATCTTGGTTTTGTGTGACCCGGCAACTTGCACACACTACAACACTTTGCACCGACAGATTTGTGCATGGTATCCATACTGTTCTTGAAACGTATCTCCCGACGCCGTCCACGTTGCATTCTTCCGTTAGTATCTTTTCTTACGAGTTTATCGCCCGGATATAATGTATAATTACAACATTCTTCGCGTGGCCTCCAATGTGATCTTTCCTTAACAGGATAAAAACTTCTTTCATACGTATGTTTCAGATTATCCAAGGAATAACATGGATGAATAAAAGGCTCGGATGATACTACTTTATGCATGCCAACAGATATGATGTGAGAACACGGGTAGTGATATATCATCGGTTTCTGACACTCGCAATTACCTTCATTGAAGTTAACTTCCCAAGTCTTTCCCGGAATTCCGATACCACTCGTCGTCCGACGAGGTCGTGTCTCCACCTGATAAACACCTTCGTCTAAATTGTAACACGTAACGATATGCGTAGCGGCCTTATTTCTTCTCCGTTCCATTTTTTCCATCACCATATCCGACCACTGTTTATCCCGGCTTTCAGCATCCGCCCGATATCTCACATGATAACAGTTCAACTTGTAAAATGTCGCCATAACAATTGCCGTAACCGGCAGCTTTCTTATACCTTTGAAAACATAATTCATAATTTCAGCGTTATTACTAGTTGTTAGGCCCTAGCGACGACCATTATTATCGTGCGAGAGCGTCCAATTTGCTTTAGGTACTCTCGATAACCATTCAGTCCCCGCAGGATACTTCGCTTCCAATTTTTCCCAAATTTTTTTGAATTTATATTTATTGTGCGCACATACTAATTTCGGTACCAACGGAATCACTGTTTTGTTAGTCGCGTGGCTACTGAAATTTGCTTCGAGATGCCGCATGCAATAACGATGAAAACCGTAAGGGGGCTTCCATCTATCACCTCTCATTGCGCTAATTATACCAGGATGCCTATCCGAAATAACACAATAACTATTTTGATTTCCGATTACATTTCGCAAACAATCAAAAAACCACTCCCATGTCTCTTTCTTCTCTCTCTCAACTAACGCAAAAGCTAGAGGGTATAATTGACCGTTAGCATCGCTACAAATTGCCGTCAGCAAACATCCTTGGTACTTTCCGGTTAGAAATGTTCCATCTACTGTTATGACTGGTTTGCACCATTGAAAACCGTGGAGTGATGGACCAAATGCCCAGAAAAGACCTTCGAACTCGAGCTCACCTGCACTATTTGGATCTCCCGTTCTAAAAAAATATAGTGTACCAGGATTTGCTGATGATATTGCCGCCATCAATTCGGGAAGCAAATTATATGCCTCCCTCCAACCCCCCAATAAGAATCGAATCGCATGTTGCTTCGCGTTCCACGCTTTCCAATATGAAATGGTATATTCAACCTTTAGTTTAACTGCTTCTATTATGGTTATAGGTTTAATTTCTAAATCCGCTCTAACTATATCTAGAATTAATCCCCCAACAATCGCACTCGTTAACTGTTTGTGGTCTTTTCGAGGAGTCTGATTAGTACACACATGCGGTTGTTTAAATGTTTTAATCTCCCATAATTCATTTTTCTTATTAATCGAACCGTGCATCCTCCATCTACATCCTGTACCTTCATCTTTAAGCTTGCAGACTACAATGTATCTCTTTTTGCTTGAGTGGTCGACTATTATTTCTCGGTGATGCTTGACACTGTACGCTCTTACAGCCGATTGTAGTTCCAATTTTGTTTCGAATGTATGCCCCTTATATAATATTTCATTATCCCTTTCAGTCACACGCCTACCTGACACAACATCATTTATTGCATATTCCCACATTGAACTATCTTTGAACTCCTCTGCCGGCGGATCGTCAAAAGTCTCTACACTAACCATTTCACCCGTTTCCGTATATCGGAATGACGCTACCCTTTCTTCTTCGTTAAGCTCATAAATTTCCTCTTCCTCTTCGTCCTCTGACCCCATTTGCGGTTCCTCATCCAATTCATTTTCTTCTTCATCTATTTCTGGAAGAATATTATTACTCGCTCGGACCATATCAAACGCCGCAAAAATGTCTTCATTCTCACATTCATTTCCATCCTCGTCCAATTCATTTTCGTTTGTATTTGAAACTACATTCGATCTACTACTAGTTCCTACATGTGATTGTTTATTCTGGACGCGATCAACATATATTTCTAATTCAACCCCAACCCTCGTAACGTGTTCCGCAAATTTAACCCATTGTGTATCGTTCGTAATTTTCAATAACCTATAATTTAACCCGTTGTCACGTTGAACGGAAGGAAATCTACCTCGGATTATAAGATCATCACTATAGGACCAACCGATATTCTCACAAATCTCGTTACACAATTCGTAATAATCTCTGTTTACATTAGTATTTTCTGGTATATAAGACGGTTCAGGTGGATCATAGTTTATTCCGTTCGATAGATGAACAACCCGACCATCATAATATACGAGAATTGATCCGTTCTGTGCCATTTTCTTTTAAGAATTTACTCTTCTTTTCCCCTAAATACAATAATATTTCAATTAATAAACAACAAGATTTTTCTTAAATAATCATAAATTTCAAAATAATCTATAATACAAACAAACTCATAGAAAAAAATCCTAATTAAAAACTCAAAATAAAACTAATTCTAACCAATTTGAAGCAATCTATTCAAAGAAATACAACTAATTTCAACAAACTCAAACTTATTTCATACTAATTTCTATCAATTTAAACAAATAATTCTAAACCCTAAACTCAAAAACAAACTAAAAGATCTACTTTTCTTCTTTATTCTTTCTACAAATCTTACTCTTTTCGCTTCAATTTTCACAATTTTTCCTTCTATTTTCGGCTGAAAAATCGCTCTTTTTTTGGGTTTTTTTTCTTCCGTTGTTTGGGGGAGAAATGGGGGAAGAGAGAGGGGTCGGGTGGGTTTTATGGGGTGAGCCTCTACCGCCAGGTCCCCTGGCGGTAGAAGCTAAATTTTTTTTCCGTGGTTTGTCCAGGGAGAATTGCCCCAACTCTACCGCCAGATGACCTGGCGGTAGAGTTGGGAACCCATAAAACCCACACGAGCCTTCTCTCTCTTCCCCCATTTCTCCCCCAAACAGCCAAATTTGTGGAAATATAATTTTTTGTACAGAAAAAGTAAATTGAAATAGAATTTTTCTGACCTGATAACCATTGCTAAAGATGTAAGGTTGTTTGCTCACAAGAAACACACTCTTGAATCCAATCCCTGTACAAATTACACCCAAAAAATAAATAATTTACTAATAACCATAGTATAGAAAATATAAAACCATAAATAATTTCTCCAGTCTGTTTACGGTCCTGAAAAGGAATTACCAACTACCGTAATTATACTTCCATTGAGACCTGAAAAGGTGAATGGCGTAAAGAAACAACTCTCTGAAGTCCATCCAGAGTTACTTTTGTTCTTATCAAAGATAAAGAGACTCTCTGTAAAAGAAATTGCGGAGTCTGTGAAGGAGGAGACTCTCTGCTTCATTTCTATCTCTAGCCGTACAACTCATAGAAAAAAATTCTAATTAAAAACTCAAAATAAAACTAATTCTAACAAATTTGAAGCAATCTTATTCCTTTCGCTTCAATTTCCACAAATTTTCCTTCTTTTTCCGCTCTTAAATTCGCACTTTTCTTTTCTTTTTTTTGTTTGGCTGTTTGGGGGAGAAATGGGGGAAGAGAGAGAAGGCTCGTGTGGGTTTTATGGGTCCCCAACTCTACCGCCAGAAGGTCTGGCGGTAGAGATAGTTTTCCATTTTTTTTTTTTTTTTGAACGGGTTTGATACTACTACGGCGTCCAGGGAGAATTGCCCCAACTCTACCGCCAGAAGGCCTGGCGGTAGAGGTATTTTTCCTTTTTTTTTTTTTTTTTTTTAACGGGTTTGATACCCGATTGGATCAGAAAAAATTACAACAATGCCACTACCGCCAGAAGGCCTGGCGGTAGAGGTATTTTTCCCTTTTTTTTTTTTTAACGGGTTTGATACCCGATTGGATCAGAAAAATTACAACAATGCCACTACCGCCAGATGGCCTGGCGGTAGAGGCTAATTTGTATCTAATTACCTTGTTTTAAGGCCGCTGATGTAAAATTTGGAAAATTAGGCACTACCGCCATTGGTGCTGGCGGTAGAAGGTCTCTACCGCCACAACAGATGGCGGTAGTGCTAGTTAGCTAATTTTTTGCAAAGCAGTGCTATTTGCTGCTTTATTTTCGGAAAAAGTGCTAAAAAAAAAAAAAGTCTAATTATTGTCAATTTTTAAGGTACAATGAAGTTCTAATGTTGAAAGGAATAATATTTTGGAGGAATAAAATAAAATACTTTAAAAACAGAAGCCAAACTGGGAATTCCCAAGCCAACCCCCACCTACCCACCAATCCGAATTATTTGACCAGAAAAAAGAACACCAAAAAGAAAAATAAACAAATAAATAAAACTAATCAAATAGAGCAATCCACTCCTCACAAAATTTCAAAATTTCAATACACTTTCTGTTTCTACTCATAAGGTGTTATACATAAATATACAGTTAAACTAAATACAGGGATCAGTTCGCAAAATGTCTATAAACTATTGCCGGAACTTCCGTACTTGATACACCGGGTGCACGGAAAACATATCCATCGAGCTCTTTTCCCTTTCCTCTTTCCTCTGTTCAACACGCTCTGTCGAATCTCTCCATTTCCAATCCTCAATCCACAAGCAAGAGCAAAATAATCTCCTCAAATCCCAGTTCTCAATCCACACAACAGCCGAAGATCTTCCGGAACTTCAGCAATTTCGTGTTTCTTGAAAATGAGAAGTAGTTAGCGGGTTAATTGAGCTGAAAGTTGAGCTGGATCTGCAGAAGAAGAGATGGAGACGCAGTGGATCGTGGAGTACCCGCATCCGACGGTAGATAAGCGGCCACGCAAGCGGCCTCGGCTCGCCTGGGATGTTCCTCCGCCTTTGCTCCCTCCTCCTATTCCTAAGGTTGATTTAATTTTTCGGTTTAGTCATTCTTAGGGGGAATTTGTAGTTTCTGTAGTTTAATTCGTAATTTGAGCTGGATTCTTGTGGCCAAGAACAGATCCGAAAAATTTATTTGTTTAGGTACTGAAATATGATTAAATTACTTCAGCCACTTAAAGCTAAAAAAAAATGATTAAATTACTTCAGTAATCGGATCTGTTCAATTCTCAATTTAAGTTTAGTTTCTCTTTTGTTCTTTTGCTTGAAAAGCTAGATCTGTAGATTCAAACTTGCAATCTTTCTTAATTTCACAAGAATAAAAGTTACAGTTTTTTCAACTTCTTTCCCTTTTTCCAATCACAATTTTTTTCCGAGTAAAAAGTAATAATAAGCAATCAACTACTAAATTAAAAAAAAATTCTTCTTTATTTAATTAATGCAGGCAATTCCGATGTTATATTGCGGACAAGAATATGTGAATGGAAATAATATTCAAAATCCAAACCCGTTTATAAACTCAGTATATTACAATAACGCACCTAGATTCGGTTCGCCACCCTGGCGGCCCGACGATAAAGAAGGCCACTACGTTTTTTCTGTTGGAGACCATCTCACTCCTCGATGTATTTTTCATTTTCTCTCTCTAGCCAAATACTTTATTCTTTTTTGTTTCACCTATTTATTAATTACTATTTTTATTCCAATTACTAATAAATCTTTCTTTGTTTGACCTTTTCAGATAGAATTCTTTCAAAGATGGGAGAAGGTCAGTCAGAGTTAAAACTACTAATATGTAAAACTTGAAGGACTGTTATGTAAATAATTATTTTAACAGGGACTTTTGGGCAAGTTTTGGAGTGCTGGGATTTAGGAAACAAAGAAACGGTTGCAGTAAAAATAATCAGATCGCTTCAAAAATATCGCGAAGCAGCAATGATAGAAATCGACGTGCTGCAAAAACTGGCACGACATGACCAGAGCGGCTCACGGTACGAAAAAATAAAATATTATTCGCGATTTAGTCCTTGGACATTTTAATTTTTATGTTTTGATGGGTTTTTGTGTGAATTGGCTGTCTGCAGTTGTGTGCAGATCCGGACTTGGTTTGACTATCGTAATCATATTTGTATTGTAAGTTTTTGAACGTGATTATTATACTGTGAAATGTTAATATTTAATAAAACGTTTTTTTAATTCTTTTTTGGAATTTTTTAATTAGGTTTTTGAGAAATTGGGGCCGAGTTTGTATGATTTTTTGAGAAGGAATTGCTATAGATCTTTTCCCATAGACTTGGTGCGTGATTTTGCTAAACAAATCTTGGAATCCGTAGCTTGTGAGTATAAATGTTTAATTTAACACGCAGTTATTGTGTTTATAGTAAATAAATATTTGTATTTTACTAACTTTAAAATGGTAACATTTGTAGTTATGCATGATTTGAGACTAATTCACACCGATTTAAAGCCGGAAAATATTCTGCTCGTTTCTCCAGACTCAGTCAAAGTCCCAGACCACAAAGTAATTTCCAATTTAAAAAAAAAAACTTTTTAAGATTTAAAAATTTAAATTAATTAATGTTTTATTTTTCTTATTATTGAAGTTTTTTTCGAAAAGCATGAAGGACGGAGCTGTATTTAAAAGCTTACCTAAATACAGCGCAATAAAATTAATAGATTTTGGAAGCACGACTTTCGAGCATCAGGACCATAGTTATGTCGTTTCCACTCGTCATTACAGAGCTCCTGAAGTAATTCTTGGTAATTATTTATTATTTTATTTATTTTTGGGAAATTTGTGAAAAAGCCCCTGAGTTATTACCAATTGAAAAATGCCCCTGTTCTTTGTTGGAAATTCAAGATTTTGTAACTAGTCAGTAGTCCCTCCTGTTAGTTATTGGTTAATTTACCTTGCTGTAATCGTTGTAATTAACATTTTAGCGTACCTAATTAATAATTGCAAGATTATTCATATCTTTTATTTTTAATTTTCTTTAGGGCTTGGATGGAATTATCCTTGTGATATGTGGAGCATCGGCTGCATCCTTGTCGAGCTTTGTTCCGTAAGTCCATTCATTTTCTCTCTATATCTTATATTTAGGTAATTGTTAAATTTCCTAAAATTTGTTAATGAATCTCATATTTACATGTTTTTATAATCATTAAAAAAATAGGGTGAGGCTTTATTTCAGACGCATGAAAACTTAGAACACCTGGCGATGATGGAGAAAGTTCTGGGCCCGCTTCCCAAACACATGGTCATCAGAGCCGAGTAATTAATTAATTAATTTTTTTTTCTCTTTTTCCTTTTTTTCGATCATTATTTTTTCAACTCAGTAGGAAATAATTTTTTACCATTTAATTATTTTTTCAGTCGAAAAGCAGAGAAATATTTCAGGAGAGGTTTAAGGCTAGACTGGCCTGAAGGAGCCGCTTCAAGAGAGAGCATGAAAGCCGTCTGGAAATTACCTCGTCTCCAGGTCACTTTTTCATCTGACCCCCTCAACTTTTCCCTATTTACACAAGGTCCTTACTTTTTCTTTTTTGCAGAATTTGGTGATGCAACACGTGGATCATTCAGCAGGAGATTTAATAGATCTATTACAGGGTCTTTTACGATACGACCCAAATGAGAGGATTAATGCAAGAGAGGCCCTTCGCCACCCTTTTTTCACCAGGGGCCAAAATAGAAGATTCGTCCCTTATTAATTAAGCCTCTCCTCGAATTAAAAAAAGCGAATAATTTTTTTTTTCCTGTTCCTTTTTTTTTGGTTTACGGTTACCCCTTGTATTTCTTCAATATTCATTTTTTCCCCTGGATTTCTCCAAAACGGAGACTGGATACCACTTATCTCTTCAAAATTCGATTTAGTATTTGGAGAGGATCGATCATGTGTATATATAGAAGAACACAACTATTGTATCAAAATGCATCTCTTATTTCTGTATTAAATGCTGGAGGCTTGTTTTGCCTATTTTTTTTTTCTTCAACTAGTTCTGGTTAATTAATTAATGGCATCCTTTGTAATAAGCTGGCTGGATTGTTACCTTGTTTACTTCTTTCTCCAAGCTTTGGGAATTGAGTTCCTGGATTTGTGAAAAAACAGAATTTGAATCATTTAATTTGAAAATGAAATGGGATAGGGCTGGGCTCACATAGTCGACAGTATTCGAGGAAAATAACGAAATGGAGCCCACAAAAGACAGCGGCTACCAACCATATGCATATTCTGTGACAAAAAACTATTCAACATCAAAAACAAACTCTTACTCAAAAATACAAAGAACAAAAAAATAAATAAAATAAATGGCATGGCGTGGAGGTCGATCTTTCTTCTTTTGGTCCCACTTTCATATTACTGTATAAACTTGGTTCTATGCCGTACAGTATACACCAAACAATCCTTCTAACGGGTTCAGAGTAGGAAGATATATACTTTTTGTATTGGACGGTGTGGTATTTGTGTAGACAAATATTCAATATTCGTCCGGATATCTAGGGATTCAATAGATTCTCGCCACGTGTATATATCCACGTTTCACGATTTTCACATTGAGGGAAAAAAATCCTTCCCTTTTTGAACACTCAACTGAGACCACTTCAATTACTGAGCTCTTTGTGAGGTGACTAAGTGATTTACATTTAACTCCGATCAGCGACTAGGGTTTCATTTCAAATGTTGGAGCCGACGATGGCCGGAGAGGGCGAGGAGCTTCTGCTGTTAGAGTCCGGCGAGGTGGAGCAATCATGGCGGCTCAATCTGGACGGGTTCAGGCCGCCGGAGCTGAAGGAGAAGCCGCCACGTGGCCTCCATGACTGCCTCGGCGTCTTAGGTCGTCTTTAGTTCGTTCTTAGTTATACTGTTATTTATTACTAATACTCGAGTGATGACACTGATGTGTTGGTAGTCAGAAATTAAATGTTTCATTGTATCTTGATAGAAAATTTCCTATTTATTGCTTAATTTCCTCATTTAGAATCGGACTTGAGTTATTTTCTAAATTAGTTTTGTTCTTCTGTTTTTTACCTCTTACTACTAATTAAAAGGTTTCTCAAAATTGTTAAATTACCAAAACAAGAGCTGATTTCAATACCAATTACCTCATTTTTCTTAACAATTAAGAACAAAAACGAAATCAACAAAATTAATTCACTAATTAATTACACAATTAAAAATCCATTCTTAACAGCAAGTGAAGATGGAGTAGCTGAATACTACCAACAACAAGCCGAAATGCTGGACGGATTCAACGAAATGGACACTCTCGCTGAACGCGGTTTCCTTCCCGGCCTAACCAAGGTCACTTACCACCTGACCCAATCCCACTTACCACCTCTCACTAAACCAATTTCCCAACCTTTTTTCTAACAGGAAGAGCGCGAGAAAGTGAAGAGAAGCGAGACGCTGGCGATAAGGTTATCTAACGTAGCGAATATGATATTATTCGCGGCGAAAGTTTACGCATCGGTTAAAAGCGGATCTTTAGCGATTATCGCCTCGACTCTGGATTCCTTATTGGATCTCTTATCGGGTTTCATTCTTTGGTTTACCGCCTTCTCTATGCAGACTCCGAACCCGTACCGATATCCGATAGGAAAAAGACGCATGCAACCACTCGTACCAAATTTAATTGAAAAAAAAATACTTTTTTGTTAATTATTTTTTTTATTAATTTTTAATTTTTATTATTTTTTATTTTTTAGGGAATTCTTGTTTTTGCGTCTGTTATGGCAACACTGGGTCTCCAAATTATTCTTGAATCTATACGGTCCCTCATATCTGATGTAAGTCACACACACACACACACACACACACACACACATAAAAATATATATTTCTGAAACCCTAATTTTATACATAAATGCCACACGGAATAACTAAAAAGCATGATAGGGTCTATAATGCGAATATTATTTCCACAACATGACCGTATTAAATTAACGTTACATAATCAACCAACTAAACATAACATAACATAACATAACATAACATAACATAACATAACAGGAGGATGAGTTCAGTCTTAGCGGGGAGCAGGAGAAGTGGCTGGTGAACATAATGTTAGCAGTGACACTTGTCAAGCTGGGATTGGTCCTCTACTGCCGCTCCTTCACCAACGAGATCGTTAAAGCTTATGCACAAGACCACTTTTTTGATGTGATCACCAATTTAATTGGTTTGATTGCGGCTCTTCTGGCTAATTATTTCAAGGGCTGGATCGACCCTGTTGGAGCCATTGTCGTAAGTCATTCAGGGGCTTTATTGCAAAAAAATAATTTTTATAATAAGACACATGTATATTTCGGAAACTCGGCAAAACCCGTATGATTGAGTCGAGTAAATGTTTTTATGGATGAAAATAAAATACCCCTCATTAGATGTTAATTTTCCATATATTATTTAAATGTTATATAAGGTAACGCTGACTGTATTTTAAAAACCAGAGAATAAATATTTTGTTTTATGAACTATAAAACAAAACATACTGAAAAAGCAACATCTAATGAGGGGTATTTTCGTCCATAAAAACATTCAGTCAACTCGTACATGTTTCACCGAGTTTCCAAACCATACAGGCAGGTTTCCAAAATACTCAACAAAACCAACCTTTTTCCTAAAAAAACATTCCAAAAATCCAAAGGGCTATATCACAAACTTCCCTCTCAACTAACCTTAACTAACCAATATCTCTTATTCCGCCAGCTGGCGATCTACACAATCCGCACCTGGTCCATGACGGTCTTGGAAAACGTGAACTCCCTAGTCGGCCAATCCGCTTCTCCAGAATTCCTCCAAAAACTAACCTACCTCTGCTGGAACCACCACAAGGCGATCAAACACATAGACACGGTGCGGGCCTACACGTTCGGGTCCCACTACTTTGTTGAGGTGGATATCGTTCTGCCGCAAGAAATGGCGCTAAAAGACGCGCACGATATCGGAGAAGCGTTGCAGGAGAAGCTGGAGCTTTTGGAGGAGGTGGAGCGGGCTTTCGTGCATTTGGATTATGAGTTTATGCACCGGCCTGAGCATGGCCAGGCGGCCCAGCAGGATTGATTAGTTAGGGTTTGGGAGAGGAATAATATTTTTTATGTTTTTTTTAAAAACTGGGGACTTTTGGAATCACGAAGTGTGGTTGAGTTAGTTTTGGTTTGATAATTATTAATCATAGTTTGCGTTCTTGTTTTGTCTGACTATTGTGTGTGTGCGTGTGTGTGTGCGTGCGTGTGTTTGTTAGCTTGTTAATTTCGCGTGCTAATTGTGTTGGTATGAGGATGAAACGAAAAGATAAAAATTGGTGTGGGCCTACATGTTCGCGTACCACTACTTTGTCGAGGTGGATATTGTGTTGCGAAAAGAAATGGCGTTAAAATACGCGCACGATATTGGGGAGGCCTTGCAGGAGAAGCTGGAGGTGCTTGAAGAAGTGTGATTGATTAGTTAGGGTTTGGGAGAGGAATAATTGGTGATGGTTTTTGTTTTTTTTTATGTTTTGGAGGTTTGGAATCAGGAAGTGTGATCATGATCAGTTAAATACGCTAATTATTAATCATAGTTTGTGTTTTTGTTTTGTTTGATTGAATTGTTTGTGTGTGTGTTTGTAGTTTGTTAATGCTGCGTACTAATTAGGTTGTTTTGAAGAAAAACTAATTTTATTTTAAAATGTGCATAAACCGAGAGATAGTTTGTCTCTGATAGTATAGAGAAAATAAACTTGTAGGTAGAATTACATTAGATGTATTTTAAAACGTGCACAAATTGAGAGATAATTCTCTCTGTTATTGACATTAATTTCTGAACGTACAAAAACAATAATAAAATTGGAGTCTGTATATATTACATGGATTGTGGAAAAATTAACGGCTAGGATTGAACCCTGCTATTTGGGATGTTTCAAGGGAGAAGACTCTAAAAACATGTTTTGGATTGTATGAATTGTCTCCATCTCTACGATCCTTCTCCCCTCCTGCCCCTTTTTGTATTCATCAAAGAATTCTTTGTTTTCCTTTTCCAACTCATTCCACACTTTACATGAACAGTTAATGAGAGATGTTAATTTGGGAAAAATATGTGAAAATGTAACTTCGACATTGAAATGAAATTGTGTAGTATGGACCTGTAGAAGTGATGACGGGCTTGATATTTGCATGTTTGTCAAGGGCTTCGATGCAATCTTCCTTGCTCATTTTGAAACAAAGGCATTTCTCTATCAGATGCTGCACCTAAATAAAACATGAACAAATTTTAAATACATGAAAAGAAAAGAAACAAACAGTTCATATAAATAATTAACCTACCAATCTGATATAAGAAGCTGATGATTCTCCCATTTTCAGACCTTTTGTCAAGCGTTTCTTCACCAAGTTTTGGAATGGTGAGATTGCTATTTAAAGCATGGACTTGAGCTATATATTTCTGTCTTGCTTGTGTGCCTTGTTACATAGCGAGTCGACATATGAAGAGTTTATGGTGCAGTGACTCGCCACACAATGGAATAAACGAATACTACTTGATGCACTATTTGACTACAGTGACTGCTAATTATTTCTTTTGTGACTCGTTCATTTTTTAAGTGGTTACTATTGGTTGCCAATTTAATTTGCATTTTTTCTCTCAACATGAATGCTTAATATCATAAATCATGAAAATGATAAGTAGTACGAATAAATTTGGACCCAGTAATGAACATTCATGATAACCCACTTTTTCTAAATTTTCTTTCAAATAAAGCAAAAATTAAATAATCAAAAGAGAAAAGTAAACAAATTGAATGAAATTAAAATAATTTAAATCAGCATTCTTCAAATACAGAAAAGAGTATATCCATTACAACAGAAAATACCTAATGTTACAACCAATTTCCAAAAATTCAGATTAATTTTTCTCATGAAATCCAATAAGAGAAATTGCCAAATAAACAATCTTAAATATAGCAAAAAATACATTTAATTTAAGTAATATATCTCTCTTGCTGCTCCTGTAGAAGTTTTGCCGAAGACTTGGCGTCCAAGTAAAGCGAGCTAACTTCCTCTATATCAGCCTACAAAATCATAGTTAAAAAAAATCAAATTACAAAAACTTCAAAATTTGAATATTATAAAATAAACTGTGAAAATAATACTAAATCGTAAGAATATTTAATACCTTGCAAATTTTATCTCTTCCGTTAGTCTTTGCTATAACACTAGCTGGCGAAAGCAATTGAATCGCATGCCTGCCAAACAACAAAATTTATTAAATCAACTTTTTATTATTAAAAAGAATCATTAAATTAAATTTTTAAATGAAATAATAATAAAAAATATTACCTTAAAGAAGCACGTTGTCCAATTTCTCCAAGAAAAGCGAGACTTTCTTCATCAATTTCTAACTCCTCTACTTGTGCTCTTATTGCAAGTATCTAAAACAAACATCATTAAAATTAATAAAATATTAAACTTGCTATAAATATAAATAAATACTATATAAAATTAATTTACCTGAATCATTTCAGTGGGACCATAAGTTTCTGTCCTTATTATAACAAGTCGGTCTAATAAATCGACAGGCACTCCATGTGGACTAGTCATATCCGTTCCTCTAATTAAAACAAATAAATTAATTAATTAACCACAACAAAAAGTTTCAAAAATGAAAAATATAAATAAAATGAAATTAATTTAATTTATTATTTATACCTAACATTACAAATTCCTCGATTTGTGGCGAAAATCACGATGGGCGCTAAAGTGCTTTCTAACGCTCTATTTAGGTACGAATAACACTCTATATCTAACATATTCACCTGCAAAAAATCATTAAAAAATCAAAATAAATTCTTAAATTAAAAAAAATAAAATTAACAAATAAAATACCTCGTCAATGAATAGCACGCCAGGCACGAGCTCAGCAATCCCTTCGTCAATATACTTATTCACAACCTATTAAAAAGAACAATCCGTTATTAACTACCAATTATACCATGTTATCAAATCACAAAAAGAACGATAAATGAAATAATAAAAGACCTTGTTAATTTCCTGACGTAATTTTTCGGTGATTTCAGTTTTACGAGGCTTCATCATTTGGCCCATGAGAGAGAGAATATCCTGCCCGCCTTGCGGCCTTGCATTTGCCGCATCCAAATCATGCAACGTTACATCCTAATTATTCAAAAATATTAATCATACCAAATAAATAAAATATATCATTTCCCTTTATCTATGCATAAATAAACAATAATGACAATGACTCGTAATATCACTAGAATGGATCTAGATATATTTCTAGGGCTAGATTCTAGGTCCCTAACATATTAATATATATAAATCACACAAACTAAATAAATAAATATATCAAATGAGAGGTTATTAAATAATTAATTAATTATTAGATAAATCAATAATTATTAAAAAAATTGATAATTATCCACTTATTAACATACATAAATCATACAAAGCAATAAAAACTAAAAGGTCATCATATAAACAAACAAACAAACAAACAAACAAATTATTAAATAAATAAATAAATAAATAAATAAATAAATAAATAAATAAAATATGAATTACTTGGACGATTTCTTTCTTCTTATGGACTTCGCCTTTAGGAATGGGCACATACTCTTCAGCCTCAAGATCGAATTCCGTCGCAAAAGCATCACATCTTCCAACTCTCTTTACAGCTCCACTATTCGCCTCTATGTATATCACGTCTCCAACCGCCACCTGTCAAAACAAACAAATTCGCACAAAAACCCATCATTAGTTCAGAATTGTTGATACACCCCAGAGTTGTTGAGAGTTGCAAAAGCGGTGTTCTGTTCTAACTTCTAAGGAGATTGTAGACAGGTTTGATTGCTAATGACAGCGTTGAGATGATGTTATTAGAGAAATAAGTATAGAAAAGGTATGAGTAGATAAAATATCGGTTGATTGAGGAGAAAAATAACAAAAAAAATGGTAAATTTGCAGAAATACCCAGCATCATGTCAAAATTGCAAATAGGTTGTAAAAAGACCTTACTGTTTGTTGGTGAGATGACGCTGTTATGGAAATAAGGAAAGGAAAATGCATAATTACACAAAATAATGTACCTTTTCTTTGATTAAGGCGTCATAAATTGTAGGATCGAGTTTGAGTTGTTTTGTGCCTTTGACGGTTTTCAAGCCGATTATTACATGGCTTATGCTTTTTCCATATCCGCCTGTCGTGCTCTCTGTTTCTTCTGGCGACATTTCCGTAACCTAAAAATAAATTTAGAAATTAATAAAATATTTTGAGTGGAGAATTTGTGAAGAGAGAGAGAGAGAGAGAGAGAGAGAGAGAGAGAGAGAGAGAGAGAGAGAGAGATTTGAGTATTACTTCTCCTTCGTAGACTTCTTTGTTTTCTTTGATACGTAAGCCGATTGCTCGCCTGAAATGCTCCATTAGAACCTCTGTTTTTTTTACTTCGGTTGAGTAGACTTCTGAGCCGACCATTGGGCAGAAAGGGACCTTGATTAAATGAAAATATTAAATTAACGTAAGAAATATAAAATATTAATGTGAGGAATATTAATATAAGTATCGGTAAAACTCGTAAAGTTGAGTTGTTTTTGCTAGATTTACTTATTGCACAGATTGAATGTCAGTCTTTTAAGAGTTTTATATAAGAGATGTCAGATATTTATTAAACCCTTATTATTATATACTTCTTTCAAGCATTTTAACAAACACCTAACATGGTTCAAAAGCAAACAACTAACAAAATCACAAACACCATCAATCAAACAAAACAAAACAAAAAAAACCCCAAAAAAATCATCACCAAAACCACAATACTACAAACAAGAATCAAACTTGTCACCTTGCTTCCAAGCTCTTGAGAGATACCAAGAGCAAGAGCCGTCTTTCCAGTACTAGGCGGTCCAGCAAGAAGCAAAGCTCTTCCCGCCATTTTCTTCCCCCTTATCATATCAACCACCAATCCAGACGCCTCTCGTGCTGCCACCTGCCCCACAAATCCCGCCGCAAGTGGAATCGCATTGCCGTTCGCCTGTAAAAACGAAAAAAAGATGAGAAGGTATGATAAGAACCCAAAACCCTAGATAAACCCTAGTTCGTTTGCTTACGTCGAGGCCGAGGCCTTTGATGTGGGTGTGCGTCGCGATTCTCTGCTTCTTCGTCGTCGATTGAACCTCTTCTATTTTCATCGCTTCTTCTTCGATTTGATTTTGGTTTTCTTCTTTGTTTCTCTCTTCTTCGCTTCTTTCTCTCTTTCCTTCTTCTCTGCGCTTTGGGTTTTAACTAAACGGAGAAAGACACGGGATTTCAAATCCCGGTTTTATTCAAACGCCGTTAATCTAAATCCGGGAATTGAATTCCCGGACTTTAAGACCCTTCTTTTCAACTGCTTCATGATGATTTCGACAACAAAACCAACAATCCTAACACATAATCAATGATTTCATTCAAACGACTTAAACCTCCAATTTCTCTTCTTCTCACAAAAAACATATCATAAGCCTCATAATGCAAAGGCAAGAACAGCATTTCATTTCCTTGTTTCTCCTCTCAATCTTCATCTTGTTCAACACTTGTACCACCACTTCAAGACCGTTGAACCAAAACTCGGACCAAACGATCACCTTCTACATGACCGGTACCGAACCTTTGCCTGGTTCCGGTACCAGTTCCACTGGCCTTTTCTCGCCTCAAACTTCAATCGATCAATCTACGAGCTTTCTCACCTTCTTGACAAATCCAGAAGCATTAGAGGCAGGAAAATTAGCAATCATAGATCAAGAGCTACGAGGCGAAGGTGAAACAGGTACGCTTTTAATCGGGCAAGTTAATGGCGTGTCAGTGACCAGTTTAGTGGATAATTCGAGCAGTATTTTGGCGATTAAGGCTAGTTTTACTTCCATTGATGGCGAATTGAAGGATAGTTTGAGGTTCTTTGGGGTTCACAGTGCTGATTTGGGGGAATCTCAGATTTCAGTGATTGGAGGTACTGGTAAATATGATGAAGCGAGTGGTTTTGCTATAATTAAGCCGATTCAAGATGGTAGTTTGAGCAATAGTTTCACTTTCACTGTTTATCTTTAATAAAATCAAGAAAAACTTTCATCTTTTTTGCATTTTTTTTTTCATTTTTAGCAAGCTTGAGAACACATAAAAAAAACAACAATAAAATCAATATATCATGTTTTATTAAATCTCAAAGAAATATTTTGCAATATCTAACTTATGACAATATAAGAATAACCCATTTTATTAATTAACAATCACACAACAAATGTCTAATGCGTCAAGATCTCTGATCGAGCCAGGAAATGAAATCCGAGAAAACAAGTTCTGAATCTTGTGGTTCTTCAGCCGTAATTGCATGCAAAAAACCGGGATATACTTTCAAGGTTTTGTCATTACTTGAAGCCGATTCATATAACATTTTGCTAACCAAAGGATCCGTTACCACGTCAGCGCCTCCGTGCATAACCAAGAAAGGAAATGACACCTCAAAAATACAAAAAAATAAAAAATAATGTCATTTGGTGGAAATAAATAAAGAATATAATAATTGATGGTAATTAGTAGAATTAATTTTAATTAATGTGTACTTGATTTAAGGTTTTTTCGATCTGAATGCTGGCCATAAGAAGTTCATGAGCGGTGTTCAAGGGAAGACTGTCCTTGTACATGTATGGATTTGATCGGACCTAATTTAATTAAAAAAATTGAAATGTTAGAATAGATGTATATTAATATGTAATTATAATAAAAAAAATGAAATGTTAGGATAGATGTATATTAATATGTAATTATAATCGTGTGAATTTGAGGAATATTCGTTTGTTTACCTCTTCTCTAATTTGAGAATTTTTTATTACTTTGTCAAGCATATCTGTACTCGGTAGAATTTTCCATTTAGGAGCGATTTTGCATAGAATTTTTAATGCGCTTATTAAGAATGGCCCAGGCATCATTTCGTCAGAGATCTAATGAATTAAACAATTTTCATATTAAATTAACCTTTTACTTTTTTTCTTCTATTTTTTCTCATATTTTAGAAAAAATAAAAATGAAAATTTGTGCACCTTACACATAGGGGCTAATAAAACTGCACCGTTCCAAAATAATGGATCTTTTTTATTCATATTTATTGCTACTGCGCCACCCATTGAAAATCCAAACAGGAATCTTTTTTTGTTCTTGTTTTCTTCTTTCTCTGAAATTTAATAAAATTAAATTAAACAATTTCATCAAAAGAAAGAAAAAACATGAAAAGGATTATTTTCTATCTACGTACCACAAATATTTTTGAAATGATCAGAACAATCAGAGACTAAATGATCGAAATTTGAAATATATCCTTTTGTGCCATCTGATTTACCATGCCCTTCATAATCTATACCATAAACTGCATAACCTGCTTGTACTAGTTTTATTGCGGTACCTAATCGGAAAAAAATCTTTTTTTAAAACCAATTTATTATAAAAAAAATTACTCCATTTTTGTAAAAAGAAGAAACAAATTTTGTTGAGAAAACCTTGCAGAGATACACTGCACTCTGCCGCAACACCTGAAAAGTAAATTTTAAAACAAAAAAAATAAAATTTTAAAATACAACTTATATTAATTAGTTGCTAATTAAATATCATCAAAAGGATATATTACCGTGTAAAAGAAAGATTAGAGCTTTTGGTTTTGTTTCTAATGGAAGCCATTTGCATGTAAAGAGTCGGATTCCACGCGAATTTGAAATGAACTCCTGAAAAGAGTTTAAATTTAAAAACTGAGATTAAATCATTTGAATTTTTTTTATTATTAATTATGTCATATGGTATGAGATATTAAGTTTGTAACTTGTAATTAGCTCTGTTTTCCTTTAAAAAAAATAATAAATTCTAACCTCTTCATATTTAAGATGCTCCATTTTAATCTTGAGAGAAAATTGCTAGAAGAAAGAAAACCACGATTTAATGAAAATGTTGGAATGGTTTGTCTTTGGTAGTGATAGGGCTTTGGATATTTATAATTAAAAAGTCATTCAAGTTTATTTATTCAAACAGAATGTATTGATTTTTCTATGGATTGAAATTAGTCAATTCATTTGTGCGTAATACTATTCTGTCATTTTCCTTCATCATTAAGGAAAATTAAACAACGACCTGACTTATAAAACCAGGATTTATTTTGATAAAATGACGCTTGACTTTACGTCATAATTTTAATAATATGAATAATTTAACTCATGGATTCATAACAATCAGGAGATGAACACTTGGTTATATACAACAAGGAATTAAGTACCTGGTTTTGAGTGCATCATGTATAAGCATTAAGCAGTCTAAATTCCTTTTTTCTTACAACATAAAAATTTACAAAATACATCTCATAAACCAGAAATAAATTTTATTACAAAAGAAACTTCCTAAAAGCATCCAAATTATTATTACACAAATTATTCAATCAACATTTTATAATTCACAACTCGGCATTGTTATTTCTTGCCATCCTGCACATTTTTTCACAAACTCTTTCAGCTCTTCTGTTGCGGGTTCAACAGAGCACGACTCGTAATGTTCCTTGACTTGAAATACCGATTCTTCATTTACCAGTTCTGATTCAGCTTGGGTTCCTGCATTATTCAAAAATAAATCTCCTTCTGACCTAACAAATCCATGTGTTCCTTCTTCCTTATCTCCTGCCTGCACAACAAAAATAATTCATTTTTTTTTTTTTATCATAATACGTCCCACAAAGTATTGAATTATGTATATAGTTTAGTTGGTTGAATGTAATAAATAAGAGATGAAAAGACTGTTGAACCTGTTCAGTAAGATGCATGAAAACTTGTTTCACTTCTCCTGCCTCATATATGTTGCATTGAGACACTATCTGCAGGAAAAAAAAAATCAAATAAATTAATTCAGAATAATAAAGAGAAAACTCAAAATCTGAAATTTTTTGAAAAGTAGTATGTACCTGTGATTCTACACTAGCACAAACAGCATATATGCCCCAGTTTCTAGTGTAATTATTGTATAGGTGGACCTTTCCAAACCTGACACGTGGATGCCTCTGATGGGTCCCGTCAAAGAAGCAGTGATGAATCGTTACACGAATATCTCTATCGTTTGTGTCACACGGCCGAGCCCCGATCAGGATCGTTTTATTATGATTTGAAAAATGACACCTACTCATAAAATAACGTATCTAATAAGAACTTAATGTATGTAATTTTATAACAAACTCAATCTGAAAAAGCATGAAAACAAGAAAAAAAAATGATGTATTTAGTATTTTTTTAGTACTTTTTTCTACTTCTTTTTTGCAATTTAATTTATTTTTCTTTTTTTATATAATACTTTAGAATATTTTATTAGTGAACACATGGAAGCAGAACAAGACTTTACCCCATTCAACAAAAAGAAACAGATCGGTTTCAAAACATTGTGTAGAGAGACTTTACCCCATTCAACAAAAAGAAACAGATCGGTTTCAAAACAGTGTGTAGAGCGCCTTATCATGGTTTATCCCATGTATATGAGCAAATAAAACCATGGTTAAGAGCGTCTTTTGTTGTAGTGGATAAAAATACCTTCAATTTAATTAAAAGAAAAATGTATAAAATACCTCGAAACTGTAATATCCGTACTTCCAAGAGAAATATCAATCAACCCATCGTCAAAATCTGACAAACTGCACCGATCGATCCAAACATGTTTCGAGTCCGGTTTGATTTGAATCGCATCCACATCGGGTCCTCTCCCGGTTTCGATCTCCAAATTGCACACAATCACGTGCTCACATTCTCTCAACAATAATCCCTTTCCGGTCAACTTTATCTGTTGACCACGACCGTCTATTGTTTTGAAGGATGAGACTTGTAAGCCTGAGTTGAGATTTATCGTGCCAGAAATGGAAAATACGATCCATAGAGGCTCGGTTTTGCGGCATCCATCTCTTAGTGAGCCAGGACCGTCATCTGTTTAATCAGATTACTATAAGAATGATCTTATACTTATTTATTTATTTATTTATTTATTTATTTTTTGATAAAGTTGAGATATATGTCATGTAAACAAGGCATAAGATAATACATAACTATTGCTTAAATGATAAAACAATATTTATTGTAACAAGGAAAAATAGAGAGAGGTATATAAATAATACCAGCTAAGGTGGTGACATGATAAATATCTCCATTTTGGCCGCCGATTGCGTGCCGGCCAAACCCCTCAGCCTGACCGGCGAGACCAAACAATGTCTTGTCCACATTCTGATACGGCCTTTGCACCGTTTCCGCCATTTTTTTTCTGATATTCTGTATCTGTTTTGTGAGAGAGAAAAGAGTTGGGAATGTGACAATATAAAAGCGAGCATGAGGAAGCATTTAAATAGAGAGAAAATGTTTCTGTTTCAGGAAATTAATTGTTAGTGTGGAGTTATTAAGTAGTGATTCCAGTTCCAGTGCGTTTTGCTCAGTACTTAATTGTTAGTAACCCCTAGTATAGTAGTATTGTTAGTTTGTTCAATATCTCTCCAGTTAACATAAACTGGATATCTATCTCCCTTACATGGAACCATCACAATTAGTCCATATTAGATAATGGATAAATCCATTTTTTAATAACCGGAGAGGATCATACTTAATGGGCTAGACTCATGACATATATGTTTGGATTAGAACTTATAATTTCAGACCCAAATAGAGTAATGGGCCTGAATCATGCTTAATAGGCTAGATTCATATATTATATTTGGACGGGAAGTAACAATTTTAGGCCCAAATAGAGTGATGGGCTTGAGCTTGAACCATGCTTAATGGGCTGGACTTATATTATATTCGAATTATAAGCAATAATTGCGGGCTCAAATATAATAATGGGCTTGAACTATGCTGGGCTAGACTCATACATTATATTTGCATTAGCCTGTAGAGCAAAAAAAAACATTGTATTTGGATTAGAAGTAATAATTTCAGAGGGTGATGGGCCTTAACCATGTTTATTTCGTTAACTGATGTGACGACCTGTTCCAAATAAGCACGTGGGAATTGTAAAAAAGAAGAGATTATGTTGATGTGCGACATTATCGTATGGCCCTGTGTGTGTAAAACACATCAATGTAATAATCTTACTTCTTCTCCTAGCACAGTTAGTAAAGGATTGCACAGACTATAAGGCTAAAGGACACAAAATATCCACAATAAGTATAAGTGTCCAAACAGATTATGTTATTTATGCATGCTTTAACAGAGAATACTATTAATCCTTACCTAAAAAGTGACTGACGATTTTCTTGCCTACCTTTGAGTTATTTAAAAAGAAAAAGTAAGGCACTTTTTTTTCTTCTAAAGACAATATTCTTCTCAGTTATGCAATATTTTCAAAAGGAGCTTGCAAATAAAGAAAAATCAGCGGTCAATATGTAAATGCAAAAGAATGGTCACTTTAGTACTGGACTGGACTGTTTTTTTTTACAAATAGACCCCAGGTTGAACCTGAGATGCGAGAGCCTTCAGTTAATATAAATAGAAAGGATCTGAGAGTTCAATACAAATCAAATCATTACAAATCCTAGCCAAGAGAATTGGCTAAGTCAAAAAAAAGAAAAAAAGAAAGAAAGAAATGAAATAAAGAAATCCCAAAAGGAGGTTTGTTATAGTACTGGACTGGACTGTTAATTGAGGAGTAGTCAATTGGATTGGGCCCAAGGCTCGGCGGCGCCAACAGTCTTCGCGCCTTCGCTAAGCCACGATCTATTAATCCCCACTGTAGTTCTTCTCTACCCTCTTTCTATAACCTTATATGAAGTGGCTCAAGATCTATCGTATTGTGACCCCTTACTCTATTTGTCACACGAGAATATAGACGTACGATCGTTTTTGCAACTTCCGTGCAAATTTCTCTTTCTGAAGCTCTCCTTCCTGCCTCCTTCCTTCTTGCGCTTTATCTCGCCACCTCTCCTCCTAATAAATCTGTCTTTACTCCTTTCCTTTCCTCTCCTCAAACTCTTGCTAGCTATCTAGCTCAGAACCCCAAAAATGTCGACAAAGATTGAGGAGCCACAAACGGCCAACAATCCTTCGATGCCTTCGCTCGTAGTTTCCGTCTCCAGTAAAACAATGAACAGGAGAAGAAGCATGAACAAGTATGTGCGTCAAGTCACTGGCCGGCACAACGACACAGAGCTCCACATGGCGGCTCGTAAAGGCGACACGTCATCTGTCAGGGCGATTCTGGAAGGGATTCAGGTGGAGGATGATGTGGCGGAGATCCGAGCGTCCGTTGCGAGCGAGACGAACGAGGTGGGAGATACGCCGTTGATCGTGGCGGCAGAGAAAGGGCATGACGATGTGGTTTTGGAATTGGTTAAGTATTTGGATAGAGAGGGTTTAAGAGTGAAGAATCGGTGCGGGTATGATGCGTTGCATGTCGCTGTTAGAGAAGGACATCAAGGTGAGATTATTTAATTAATATGTTTTGATTTATAGATAATTTTAGAACTTGATGGTAGTGCATATATTATAATAGCTATCTAATTAATTATTGGTTTGTAGAGAATAACTTTAGGCAGTTAAGCTGTCTATATTTTTAAAAAAAAGTAGTTAAGATGTCTAATAATTTGGTAAAAGAAGTATGGCTTTAGTAAGTTAATTATATGGTACGTAGAGCATAATTTTATTTTATTTTCTTGAAAGGAAGAGAAGTTAGTCACTGGTCTCATATATAACTATTAAGCTTAAACAATAAATCTAAACTATTTAATCAAAGTTGCTAATATATTATATCACTTTAGCAATATAAAATTTTCATCAAAAACTTAAGCAATCTAAACTTTTCATCATATAAGAAATGAACTAATTATCATATACATTTTTTTATCAGCAGATACTGTACAAGAACTCCTGAAGCATGACGCGACGCTGAGTAAAACATTCGGTCCATCAAACGTGACCCCCCTCATAACCGCATCAATCCGCGGTCATCTGGAAATTGTAAATCTCCTTCTCAAACACGACTCTGCCTTATTCGACATTTCAAAAGACAACGGTAAAAACGCATTACATTTTGCGGCGAGACAAGGGCATGTTGAAGTTGTGAAAGCATTGTTAGACAAGGATCCGCAACTCGCGAGACGAACTGACAAGAAAGGCCAGACTGCGCTACACATGGCCGTCAAAGGGACGAGTTGTGAGGTGTTGAAAGTGCTTGTTGAAGTGGATCCAGCGATCGTTATGTTGCCTGATAAGAATGGCAGTACTGCATTGCATGTCGCTACGAGGAAGAAACGTGCTGAGGTATTAGTTGTTTTTAATTATAATTTAGAGTCTAGACATCCATGATAATGAATATTTTTATGGACTATATAACTACTACTTGTGGAGTAGTAAGTCACTCTAGCTGTAAAATGACATTAAACAATAATTAATGCAATGCAAATTGCATATCACATTCTAATGACAGAGCTTAAAGTAAAGCGGTTTAAATTTTTGTGATAGGAGACCAAGCACTAATACAATTATGAAGGTCCAAAAGAATTACAATCAGATTATATTATAACATAAATAAAAATTTAATTAAAGAGGTATATCTTATTTTAAACATAAAGTGCTTAATGTAGAGTTAAACAATATGTTCATAATCTTTCTTACATGTAGGGATCTTAAACACTTCTGTACGTTGTGCATATTACATAGTCAAAAACTGCATATTATATTCTATTCGCTAAATTCTTTTTCGTGCCTTACGCAGATCGTAAATGTTCTGCTAATCCTACCTGACACGCACGTAAATGCGCTAACTCGTGACCACAAAACAGCGTACGACATCGCCGAGTCATTTCCCCTCTCAGAAGAAACATCAGAAATCAAAGAATTATTATCCCGATACGGTGCTTTGAGAGCGAAAGAACTCAACCAACCGCGAGACGAGCTTCGTAAAACTGTAACCGAGATAAAAAAAGATGTTCACACACAATTAGTACAAACAAGGAAGACCAATAAAAATGTCGATGGAATTGCTAAAGAACTCCGAAAACTACATCGCGAAGGGATAAACAACGCGACAAATTCCGTGACAGTTGTTGCTGTGCTATTCGCCACGGTAGCATTTGCTGCTATATTCACGGTGCCGGGTGGGAATCAGAATAACGGGGTTGCAGTTGTGTATCAGGACAGCTCATTTAAAATATTTTATATATTTAATGCGATAGCATTATTTACGTCTCTAGCAGTTGTGGTAGTACAAATTACGGTAGTACGAGGCGAGACAAAATCCGAGAGACGAGTCATAGAGGTAATTAATAAGTTGATGTGGCTTGCGTCGGTTTGTACGACAGTTTCTTTTATCGCTTCTACATATATTGTATTGGGGCGAAGATTTTTGTGGGCTGCGATTCTTGTGACGGTAATTGGAGGAGTTACAATGGTCGGTGTGCTTGGTACAATGACTTATTATGTGGTGAAATCGAAAAGAATGAGAAAAATCAGGAAGAAGGAGAATATTTCAAAGAGAAGTGGCTCGAGTTCGTGGTATGATAACCCGGATTTGTCAGAATCGGAAATGAAATCGATGTATGCAATTTAAGAGTAAAATAATATTTAAAGGGTGGTTGATTTAAGTTTTAAAAACCTGGTTTGTAATTTGTTCTTTTATTGGATATGTAGATGATAGCTTGTATATGTGTAATGGTGATAATAGGAACAAAGCATGTTTTGCGGATTTGGATATGGATAGTAAATCTTTGATTTATATTCTTTCGTTGATTTTGATATGTATGGAAATTATTATGAATAATTCAAATTTAATATAGGATTTTGTGTCATCTTTTTGAATTTTTTTTCCCTCTCTTTTACTTTGAAGTGCTAACATTACAACAAGAAATCATACCAGGCCGGGCTGAAATTGCAAACCCATTCATATCTTAGGCCACACTGTCAAATTACAACTACTAGGATGGTGCTCGCGCTTCGCTGCGAGTATTTAAATTTGCTATTTATTTAAAATTTATGTATAAATTATAATTATATATAATAATTATGTTATGTAAGTTAGTTATATTTAAAATTATTTTGAATTATATCATAAGATATTTTATCAATTTATTATTCATTAAAAATAGTTTCTATATCACATCTAATTTTATAAGGATAGATAACTCTATACAAATAAATTTACATATATGAAATAAAATAATATAAATAATAAATTCATAAAAAACAAAAAATAATAATTCAAAAAATAATTTGGATTATTAATTTATAATCTAATTAATTTATGTTTGTATTAAGATTTTTAAGAATAAAATATCATTTTTTTTTATCTCTTTAGTTTTCTTGTGCCGTTATTTATTGACATATTATATAAGAAAAAAATCAAGTATTAATCAGACGATGAAGGAGATCTAAAAACTAAAAATAAATGATAATTTATTTCATAGATTTTAGTTGAAACCCCATAAGACTTAATTATAGATTATTAACTTTAAAAAAATATAAAAATAATAATTATATTTAACATAATTTGTAAAAAAGAAATATGGTATTATATACATAGAAAAAGTATGTTTACTACACATAAAAAAAAATATAACATGACTCATTTTCTGAATAAATTGTCAGCGTTACTTTTCTTATTTATATTTTGTTAGTTATTAAAATGATACATATTATCCGTAATACATTAAGTAATATAATATAATTTTTAATATCTGAAATTTTATTTGATATGATAGTTCTCACATAATTGGAGATATAACACGAAACATTAATCTAATTGACTATGTGATATTGTGCTAATAATTTAAATGAAAAAATAAGATTTGAATTTTTTTTTCATCCAACGGCCGAAATAAAATTGACGATAGGTTTCTTGAGAATGCTTAAAGAGAGATAAAAAATAAGGTGTAATGTATAATTTAATGAGCATATTATTTTCTTACATGTTTTTTTATATAGTCTTTATTTACATATTTTAGCAAGAAAAAAAAATTAGAACCATAACAATATGGAACTCAAAATAAAGAGAAAATTCCAACAAATTTATATTTGTTGATTTTAACATGAGAAATAAATATTTCATTAAGAATTATAATTTTTTAAAGAAGAAAAGAAAAATTATTTATATTTTAATGAGTGAACTCTTCATTAACTATTGTTATTAATAATTGAATATAACTTTGAACTATGATTCATTGAAGCCATCTGATTAAGATCTGATGGTCATAAACAAATTTACAACGGTTCTCACTAAATCAGGGATGGAACACAAAACACCAATCCAACCAATCATATGATTATGTTTTAATAGCCACACACATGTTGTCATAAAATATCAATAAATTTGAGAAAATGAATGGCTAAGATTTGACAAAAAAAATTGATCGAACGGTAGAGATAAAAGTGATGATGTGGCCTCTTGAGGAGGCTCAAAAGTAGGTGAAAAATAAGGGGTTGGGGTTAATTCTGTAAATAATTGAATAGATCTTGTCCTGCCATGTGACTTGTTATGTTGTACAAATTGCTACACAGGAATAAGCACATAAATTTTACATTTTTTTTGTCATATTTTTACTTAAACCTACCTTTTTTTCAGGAGATTAGAAAGAAAAACAGAGATACACCTTATGTCACATACCACAACTCATGTACCCCCACTAAATACAAATCTCATATATTAATTATTTTACTCAAGTATGGATGCCAGATATACAAATTAATACGGTTATAAAGTTACCATGTTTCATGGAAAATTAAAAACATGGCACGTTCCATAATTCACCTAACTAATCAGAACCTGCCACATCAGCAAATCAAACATCATTATAATGGGTGGGTAACCATGCCTCTCTTTACTTGTAATCCTGCCAGACTTTTTAGTAACATAGTTTCATAGTTTAAGGTTTATTTGTCTTTATTTGGGCCTTTTTCTCTTTTGGGCTTCTGCTTTATTTTAAAGCCAAGATTTGTGATGGGGCCCTTCAATTTTTTCATATTCTTTCTTGTTTAAGTTAGATTCTGATAAGGGTTATACTGAAATATTCTAAAAGTTTACACACGAGAAATGAAATAAGAGTATTAGTTAGGTTGAAATATGTATTGTATGCCATGCAATTGTGAAATAATTACAGAGGTTAGTAACTGTTTTGTGATATTATTTTATGTTAGTTTTAGGTATAACTTCTCCATATCTTCATGCTGGAGCCAAATACCTTGATTGTGCATTTAATTACATCTTTTTGTTTTATATCAATCTTTGTTTTTTTTTTCATATCAACTTTTTTTTTGTATAAATAGTAGAAGGAATATATTGTAGGGTCTATTGTCTAGGCAGAATCTAGTGCTAACTCAAAAAATTAATATGTTCTGTCACAGTTTTATTAACTCAAAACTGAATTCTTATTTACATACTTCCATCATCTCCCTATGATTTGTTACCAGAAGAAAGTTTAAACAAAGGGAAAATTCAAATGAATTTATATATAAAGATTTTAGTAAGAGAAATATACTATTTGATTAATAATTTTAAGCTATTTTAATGTGATTTTATTTTGTCGCCACTGCGGCATCATTTATGTAAGTTTGGTACATTTGATATATTTTCTGTCGTCGCTGATAGTTTCTCTTGTAACTTGACAACAATAAAAAGAAAATGTTGCGCAAGAGACGTTCAAGCTCTACAATTCGTTCAGAAAAAATACACTATTTGATTAAAAATCACTAATTTCAATGAGTTAGGCCAATTTTATTAACTCAAACTGAATTAATTAATTAATTCAATACTTCCAATATCTCTCTCTAGTTTCAGCGGTACTAGTTAGGCCAATTGGTACTGTTCTAATACAACTCATACAAAAAGGAACAATTTTACAACAATGCCCATTCTTACTGGTGCCAAAATAACTATTTCTGGTACCAAATAATGCTATATATTATTAAGTAATTAGACTTAAAAAAGGTCTAATATTTTGGTGAAGTAGGATTCTTAGCTTTGTCTGCCGTATTGAAAACCTCCTTGGCCCATGACAATACTTCAAATAATATTTTTCTTAATCTTGTTTATTGGTTAACTGTCGATTAATAATATAATCTTTTTGCTATTGGGATTTAGATGTAAAGGAACCAATCAACTGGTTAATGTCTTAATCATCCCCTAATGAACGAACTAAATATAATTAGCACGTACAAATCCACCAATTCAGTTAGAGCAACATGCCAATTAGATATTTTTATTGCTTGTACTGATAAAAAGGAGATAACATTTATAAAAGTTATCTTATATATATCGTGTCTATTAATATATGTAACTCATATCATGTGAAAAAATACTGTAACACACCGAACGAAATTGAGAGGAAAGAATGAGTCTGAATGACTCAGTCTCATTTTGAGTACATTTAATAGAAAATGAAGTTAAATAGTTAGGGACTACTATTAATATAATTTGTTTAAAGTTTACAAATTATCCGCATGTTACACAAATAAATATTGTGCCATGCTTAGAGCGTGAAAAATAGAAATTAAGTAATTATTTAGGGGTACTCTAGGTGAGAGTATCTTTTTGTTATATTGATTTATCTTGACTGGACGATTTCAAAATAGCAAACTCGTTATGCTGAAGTGTTTTTGAACTTATTGTAATTCTTCTATTTTATTATTAATATAATTTTTACTCTTGAGTGTCTGATCTCCCATCTCAAGCTTGCATTGAAAAAAAAAATTGTGCTATAATAATCACATTTTTAATTTTTTATCAATATTAAGTCATATATGTAATGCTTTTCTGCAGGAAAGATATACATGATAACTAGTTACCACATAATAAGTGATTAATGACTAAATTTTTAAATTTCAACATAATTTTTCTTTTCTTGAATATGAGATTTGAATTAATCAACATTGTTTCTTTTTTCTCCATTGTTTCTCTTTAGCAAGTCAAATTGTTGGTCTACCTATCATCTCAAGTTTTGACTCATATACATTAGTAGATTTGCAAAATTTTGACAAAAGGAGGGCGCGAAATGTAATTTACTCATATGAATAAAGAAAATTACAAAATTACATTATTTCACTTTCAACTCTTACAGCAATTTCTCTTCTAATTCCTCACAATCCACCCCGATTTTAGAACTGGTACCAGTCATGAAACAAAAGCCGGTATCACTCACCGTCTTTCTGACTTTATCCAACTGCTGAGATTTCTTGCAATAAGCAATGGCTCCTTGTATCGGATTCTCCATTTCAGAATTTGCACTACTACTTCTCTTCAAAATAGGTCCGATACTAGTCAGGCCCGACCCGTTAGAGCTCGCATGTGAAAAAGAAGAGCAGTTTGAACTTGAGCATGAAGAAGAAACAGAGGAAAAAGAGGATTTATTCAACGAGTTTCTTATAATCACACTAGAGAAAGATCTTCTGTGGCCACATTCTTCTTCCTTAGAGATATTTTTCATGGAGTTTGAGATATTTGCACTTGAAGCGATGCATCTGTTGGTCCTTATTTGGCCAAACGGGTTCTTTTTCCAGCTTTTTAAATACCCGTTGGAGACGTCTTTAGGTTTAGGAATGCTGTGTTTTTCATCTGCGACCGCTGTTTTGGCGCCATTGTTGGTAAAAATGGACTTGAGGTAAGCTTTCGGAGCTTTGAGCTTGGTACCCAAGTTTAGTTGCCTTATAAACCTGAGTTTCTTAGCCCAAGATTTCTTCGTACCAGAATCGGTACCGACAATACCAGTCGAGCAATCGTAAAAATAATCCTCAGCATTTAATTCTCCACTGACATAACATGAGGTGGCAGGAGAAGCATTGCACGACTCAAATGGAGTTGTATTGGTCGATTTGGATAAGATATTAGGGTTTAAGAGAGAGGTGTTGTTAGGGTTTTGAAGGAGCTTTTCCACCATTTGAATGCGGGGCGGGAGGTGAAGAGGAAGGAGATTTCCTTTGTAGAACAACTCATCAGCAGGAGAAGGAATCGGTTCTTTCTCTAAAGGGGTTTTTGAGTTGTGAAATTCGAATTCTCTTGCGATATGTGGAGGTGATGATCTTTTCAAATACATGAAACTTGTGGAGCTTATATCCATGTCTATATATTCTTCTTCTAGCGCATGGTCATGAGAAGAAATTGGTTTTGCCATCTTTTTGTTGTTTGTGTGTGGTGTGTATATTTGGTGAGTGGTGTGTATGGTGCCTTTGGAAGGAGGGAGAGGGAGAGAAGGCATGCTTTAAAGCAAGGATTGGGGCCCAAACTAAAACAATTAATAAGACATAAATTGCTAGCCATCCAAGATAAGAAAAATGTTTTATGATTAAAAACAAGAATGAAGAAATATTTAATGTAAGTGAGACATTGGGGGTAGATTAGACCCCACCTTGTCCTAATTAACCCTATAATCTTCCTTTTGTTCTCATTCTAATCTCACCTTGTCTTATCCTTTATTCTTCCGTCCATTTTAATGAATTGAGACATTTTGAGGTCCTACTTTTATTAGTGATCTAGTAATTTTAACATCTTGCATTTTTCTAGCATATAAAGCCAATTAAAGTGTCATGACCTAATAAGATCATCTTAATTATATCATGTCATTGAAGTAAGGTTCATATATCATCTGAATCTCTTACTAAGATTTTATAACAATGTATCCATTTTTGGATAGAAATGGAGAGGAGTGGAAATGACAAGGACAAATTAATCACATATGTCAAAGTAAATAATTAATTTGGCACTTCAATTTTTTTTTTTGAGATTTGGTACTTCAAATTTTACTGCCACTTGCTTAATTTGTTAATTTCAAGAGGGTTGTGATGCTTCCATTTTGCCCCCATTTACTTGTCTTACGCCATGTTAGATATAAAGAAATGGAAAGTCATTAACTCATGAGAATAGACTTGTTTAGGGTGTAATTTTGAATTTTTGAAAGAGCTCATGTCCCCAAAACATGGAATGATGTGCTTATGAATCATTTAATATTTCCAAAGTCTACTTAAAGAAATGTGATGCTGACTTGGTATAGTAAAAGACATGAATTTATCTGTTGAAATTGAAACCTAGCTAACATCATCTAAATATGTTGCAAAAAAGTTACATAGAAACATAATCACTATTCAAGCATGGTTTCTTGAGATTAGGAAGCATGTCATTTTTCTAACTAGAAAGAATACCAGACTCTCTAGGCTGTAGGGAAGCAATGGTTGAAAGTTGAAACAGGTTGGTGTGGGTTTGATGCAAATTTGCAATGATTAATTAACTTCAAAGATAAAAAAAAAAATGAAACAACTGTAATCTGGAAAAGTTATTCAATATAACTATTCAAGTTCAAATAATATTTCAAAATTATTTTACTCAAATTATATCGGTAGTATATAATATTACCAAACTATTTAACTATCGTATCATAAAAAAGTAATCTCCTTATCTAATCTGAAGTGTATCAAAAGCTTATAAATTAAAAAAAAAGTCATAGTTCAAGAACTAAAAGATCAATTTTAACCTTTAAATACTTTATTTTGCTAAAAAAAAATACCTTTGGTTCTTTTTTTCTTGGTGGTACACCTAATATATCTAACACTGAAATTATAGGCTCTCATTATTGACATAATAAAACAGAACCATAGCTTTATCTTAGGAACAATGTACAAATACTAACTAATTAACACCTCATTAAAATGATTAAATGATGTAATATAATTTCTCTTGGAATAAAGATGTAATATTTATCACTTTTTTGTACTACCTAAACAAGACCTAGAGAGAGACAATATGTGGTGGATAGATAAAATTGAGGCATTCTTTTGCAAATTGGAAGCTCGAGGCATTCTTTTGCCTTTCACTCACAAACTAAAAAGGAGTCCTTAATCAGTGGAATAAGTTTGCTATTTATGTTTGCTTTAAAAAATAAATATAATTCTAAACATATGTTTATTAAGTTTTTACAAGATATAAGCTTGAGAAAATGATTCGAGAAAATAAGTACGTCCAAAATTATGGACTCACGTGAATAAACAAAAATATACACATATAATCACATAATTCTAGAGCGACTAACGAATTCCTCATGCTCATCTTAAACCCCCTCAAAAATAAAAAGAAAAGAGAAAAAGAAAAAGAAAAGAAAAAGAGGAAGAAAGAATAGATCTGATGTAATCATAATGATTAGTGAGACCTAATAAGCTAATAAACTGACTTTATTCAAAAAATTATCAGTCTATGCTTGGCAACGGCATTTTCCAGTAATTCCACGCATTAAAATCTTCCTAAAATTACCATCCAAAAACACAAATTCAGTTCCATTTTTATTCAAAATAAATAAAAAATAATAAAAAATTAAATTTTTTTGAACTAACCTGCTCAACCAAAGAAGTGGGAGGAAACATATCATTAACCAAAGTATGTAATGATGTGTATGATTTCACATCGGTACAATTATTTATCGCCACTTCGCCCTACAATTAACCATTTATTAATTATTAGTACTAACAATTGTACAGAATTTTAGGGTAAGGGTGAGATGTGGAATTATGAAATACCTTAGGGTTGATTATGAAAATTTTGCCTTTTGGAATCCCAATTTTCCTGTAACTCAGTTCGTCTGTATCTCGGTTTCCGAATCCGGCGTAAAATGGGTTGTAGTCTGACGGAAAAAGTGCTTTTATGTCCTAACAAAATTCAATAATTACAACTTTAAATAACAGACTATAAAATGAAGGAAAAAGGAGAAAAATAAAAAAAAATAAACAAATTTATCAAGTTATGTTTTTTTACCTCCAAACATGCGATTTTGAACTCATGAGGAGCTCTACGGATTACTGAAATTAAGAGAGGAAAAACTATATTAAAAAAAAGTTAAAAAATACAGAAATGGAATTAAATATGGAAATAAATAAATACCTTCTCTGTAAAGAGATGGAAATAATCCGTCAGGAGAAATTACAACAGGTCCATTAGGTAATGCTTTTCCATCCTTCCAAATTTTAAAATAAAAATTAGGTTAAAAATGTTCCAAATTAATAAAATTATTATTATTATTATTATTATTATTATTATTATTATTATTATTATTATTATTATTATTATTATTATTATTATTATTATTATTATTATTTAATACCTGTTTGAGATTGTTCAGAAAGCTTCTAGTCAAATAAGCCTGAACTATCGCTCTAGCACTTAAAAATAACAGCTGATACCCATTTTCCTTCAAAAAATAATTAAATTTTAATTACTTCAAAAAAACAATTATAAATTAATATTTAAGCAAATAATAAAGATTAATATACTTTAATTGCAGAAAAAAGGCGTGCAACTCCAGATTGAGTCCAGTCTTTTCCAACTAGAGGCATAAATTGACCTAACACATCCGACCTAAAAAATAATAATTAAGAAAACAACCAATAAACTAAAACTAAATTTAATTCACACTTTCTAACACAAAATAAAAAAAAAATTTAATAAATCCATTAATAAAAATAAATTTACTTGGTAATGGTCCCATCCACATCAGATATAACAATCCGTGCGTTCCATTTCCACAAATATATATGCGCATCAACCTAAAATTAAAATGAATTAACCCTCTTAACTTAACTAAAAATAATTCAAAATAAAAAAATAAATAAAAAAAGTAAAAGACAGACCTGTTGTTTGCCAAAAACTCTAGTGGTAAAGCTAAACGTGATATTATTCTGCCCCTCTTTCAAATTAAGCAAAGCAATCTGTTCATTTGTCGGTAAATTCGCCCTCACAAATTGCTTTCTTGGCGAACCATTCTCATTGTTATTCGCACTACTAATTTTGCTACTCACACTCCCACCGAGCTCTGACGCATTGTCAGAGTTAGTTGGGCTGTGTAAAAACGGCTCTGAGTCTAAAAACAGCTCATCAGTCGACTCAGTACTGTTCGTTCTTTGAATGGATCGAGACATTCTGAACGGAATCGGCCAGAGCCTCCACCTTCTAGAAGCAGAAGGTGAAATTCCAATTATACCCTTATTATTACTATTGTTATTATCGTCTTCTTTTGGTTCTTCAATTTGGATCGAGTCTTTTGGGTCGATATGGAAATCCGGGCCGAAAGCCGCTTTGCCGAGTATTAAATGAGCTGCTTTTGGATAAGGGAAATAATTATTTTCTATTTTTAGTATTAGATTTGTGTTTTTAAGAATGGACGGTCCAGATTGCTCGAATTCTTCTAAGGAGATTTTGTGAGATTTGAATATTTCTTCTGCCGCTTCGCGGCCCATTCCAGCTCGTAATAAATTTCCGCAAATCGAAATCTCACAACCTAAAATTAAAACAAAAAAAAATAAATAAACAAAAAACTATTTCAGAGACCATAAATTTCATTTTAGATTAAAATATAAAACTATAATCAAACAAGCAACACATACAGAGATTAATAACTTGTGGCGATTGAGAAACTTGTGTCTGATTAAGAACTTTAGGCGATTCAGAAACAACACTACGATCCTCATCCTCTCCAGTTTGTTCGCCCTCCAATTTCGTCTCCAGTACCAATTCACCCTCAACAGACTCTTCTTTATTCACCAAATCGCCACTCAATCCATCATCTTCTCCCTTAATAATCTCCACTTCTCTCTCCTCACTTTCTCTCTCCTCACCTTCTCTCTCTTCTTCAGCTTCAATTAACTTACCGATCTCAATCTGAGCCGTCAGATCAACGCAGCTCTTAAACGTCTCAGCATCCTCCAATTTTCTCTTACCTTCCATCCAGCCATCACTTACCACCTCTTCCAAATCCCTCTTACCATCCATCCCTTCATCACTTACCACCTCCTCCAATTTCCTCTTACCAACCATCCCCTCATCACTTACCACCTCCTCCAAATTCCTCTTACCATCCGCCCCATCATCACTTACTGCCGCCTCCTCCAAACTCCCTTCCAAATTCCGCTTACCACCAATCCCCTCATCGATTACCACCTCTCTGTGACTTTCCTTGACATCCAAATCCCCGATAAATCCGGTTTCCCAGACTTCAGAATTCCCCCCGAAATCCCCGCTCGTACTTTCCCCAGGCCCCAAGTGGAATTGCGGGTTGTTGAAATCCAAATCCAAATTCTCGGTAGAATTCTCCTCGGTCGACCTTATCGGAGCGGTCAAAACATGCCCGTCTATACTCACCAATACCACTTCCGAATTATTATTATTATTATTCAACCCATCCGACCCGTTTGACCCGTTTGGCTCGTTTGACTGTTTGACCAACTCCTCCACTTCCTCCTCCAAACTCCCAAACCCTAATTCCTCGTTATTCCCCTCTTCTTGAAACCCATAAGATTCCTCCTCATCTTCTTCCTTCTCTTCTTGAATAGAATCCGCTCTGAACGATTCGGATCCGATTTCACTTTCCTTAACGGATTCAGACCCGTTAGTAACCTCTCGCATAAAATAAGCCTGGCCTGAATTATCTAAATACATGTGAAACGGCGCTTCAATTCCGTTCACGGAAATCGAGACGACCTTTTCAGCGCCCTTTAACACGCCTTGAAACTTGCCGAAGCGGACGTACCTGTTGTTTTTATTGTGAAAGTTAGAATATTAATACATTTATTTTTTATAACTATTTATTCTGGTAAATTTTAATAAATATAACCAACAGTACCAGGGCATGTTGCTCACGCACCTGTTGTGTTATTTTATACAATAATGAAATTATAAAACTTCAATATTGTGACGGTTAGAATATGAATACATTTACTTTTTATAATTATTTATTTTGGTAAATTTTAATAAATATAACCAAGAGTACCAGGGCGTGCTGCGGTACGTGCCGTCTTCCTGCTGGACCACGATAACATCCACCGCTCCTCCGAACGGGTGAAACGGCGTCGCGACTGAATACACGCCTTGGGAAATGAGACTCCCCACTTTCCCAACTACGTTCATTTTGGAGAGAGAGGATTCAATTCATGAGATGGTAGGGCTGTAAGAAAGTGAAGTGCTTTGTTAGGTTAGGATGAGATTGAAAGAGAAAAAGAAGAAAGAATTCAAGATTGTGGAGATGAAAGTTAAGCCAATTTGTGGAAAGAGGGGTCAATTGTTTGAAGTAATTAATGAAATGCGGAATGGAGAAGATAATTGGAGGTTTGGTGAGTTGAAATAGATTGAAAGTGATGAATTGGAAAAAAAAATTGATTAATTCAGTAAAAAATCCACGCAAATTAGAAAGTTTTGGTTTAATCGTTGTAAATAGACTATGGAGCGACCAAAAGATCCAACATTTGAACAAAAACAAGCTCTAATTACTTTCAACTGCACACAAAATTGAAAAACTGAATAAATTGAGAGTCTCACAATCCAACCGTAACAAATTCTACCCGACTTCAGACCAAATCAAGCACATCAGTCAATCAATCTGATCAGAATCAAATACGAGTGTGTAAAGAAAATAATCAAACCTTTATTTTTTCGATTCGATTTTTCAATCTCTCCTTTCAGATCAGAAACCAGAAATTTCGATACAGTCGAGGAATTCCTTCCGATAGACACTATTCGATAATTTGTCGCGCCACACAGCGTTTATTTTATACGTAATTGTTATATCATATTCCTTTCTAATCTCCAAAAGCCCTTGTTTTTCCAACTATTTACGGAAGTACCATCCGAGGTTAAACCCTTAATTAGACTCTAATTACCGACTCTCCTAAGCCGGCGGTGGATTAATGACGGATTAATATTAACGCATGTGAGAAAGTCAAGGGCAGTTTGGGGAATTATTTGATTAACTCCGAAGTGAAGAGAAGGCGGTAGATTTACTGTGAAGGAAATGTGTTCGTTTTTATTTCCTTTGTTGAGGTGTTTTGTACTGTTATCATTTACTTGGGGAAGGTGAGATGTTACGTGGTAAGCGGCTGAGCGTAAGGTGTTCAAAAGGTCATTATTTTGTTAGTTAGGATCCTTTGTACTTGAGTGAGTGATATGTTTATGTGTTATTTTTTTTTTTTTTTTGATAAAACCCGTAGGTATTGCATTGATAAGTTAAAGTTGGTACAAAGTATATAATAAATCTTACATCAATGATAAACGAAAATTGAGTACATCAAGTATGAATTAGAAGACCTAGCGTACAATCTATGCCTGGAATTAAAAATGAACCATTAGCCCTATTATCCTTCGAATTGCATTCTATTGACATCTGATTGTCGGCATGACCGAGTCTTGGTAGTTGATATTGAATACTCTTGCTAGGTTGACTAACTGATGTGCCTCTTAGTTTGAATCTCTTGGAACATGAAAAAAACTTGGGTTCTTGACCTTCCTTTTGAATATTGTAGTATCTAACATGCATACAGAAAAATAGAATATCATTAAAATAGTTAAATAAATATATGATACTTGTACTTAAAATTATCACGCACTGAATATGTATTGAGATTCATATTAGATAATAAAGCAATAAGTTTCATAAATTTCAAATAGAAAAATATTCTTTATTGAGTATCACGAATCTTGATGTATATATACCATATATATAACATAAATAGCTGAAATATATACATTTAATTCAAAAATCGTCTCACAAGTAATACATGCAGAAAAATTTCAAAATCACTAAATTGACCATGATTGACATTGAATTATATATAAATAAACAATCCATCCCACTCTCCACCGAGGAAACCACACAGTAAGTTACACAATCACTCAACATCTAAAATCTCTTCACAAGCCAAGCACGTGCATTTTTTTTAAGGCCTTCTAGAAAGTGAGAGTATCATCCTCTTTGATTCCTTTGCACCGCTGACTTGTCAACAAAGTGGGCCCACAAAAAACAAAAGAGCCAGGCCCATTCTACCTCCCAACATTTAAATGCTCCAACAACTTTCCTTTTTAACTTAATTAGGCCTTTTTGGGTCATATTTTGAACCTGATATATAGATATTCCTTTTTTTTTTTGACATGTAGAAACTAATATATTTTTTCTCTTGAATTTTTCTTCTAAACCTTTTGTGAAGCAGCTTGGAACGCCGTGCATTTTACGATCGTCAGTGTCAAAGAGAAAGAGAATCACTCCCCTCATTATGGTTTTAGAGAGAGAGTGAGAGAGAGCATGTCTGATGTTTGATTTGGTGAATTGAATCTATAGTAGGTTTGATTTTAGAATTCTAGAATACATGTGTAATTCGTCCGGCCCATTCTACCTCCCAGCATTTAATGTTCAACAACTAATTTCTTTTTTCTTTTAGTAGGCCTCTTTGGGCCATATTTTGTAATTTCCAATTTAAGAATCACAAAAAAATTTACTTTTTATAAAATAATATATTATTTGTAAAATCGTGACTAAAGCTGGATTAACCAATTGAAAGGGACTGCAACCAAACCCAATTTTGTTGAACCGGTCTAAAACGTATAATTCTCCAATCTTATCACTGTCAAGCAAGTCAGTCAACCCCTCAAATCGTTTACCAGAAGAACATAGAAAAATAAATCAAAGAACAATTCACAAATCTCGAGGAAGAGACTCAGTACCGTCAATATCTGCACCCGGTTCATCACTTAATGCTCCTTTAAAAAGAAACTACTATCAACAACATTCCGAACCGAGTCTATCCACGAATTCGCAAGTCATCTGTTTCTTCTTTCTTCGCCGTGTAGTACAAAAAAAACAATTCCAAACTCAATTCTTCTCTTTCTCTCTCTGGATCCAAATCGCAAATCGCCATGGCCGACAATCTCAGAGCTCTCTCCTTCTTCCTCCTCCTCTCTCTTCTCCTCCCCGCATCGCACGCCGAGATCAAAAACCTCCAAATCACGGGCGACACGCGCAATTCAATCATGTTCGAGAAATTCGGATTCAATCACGGTGGAACTGTCTCAATCGCCTTATCAGACGTCAATTCCGGCTCATCAGATCCATCCTTGCTCGGATTCTTCCTCTTGTCCGATGAATCGCTGTTTCAGGCGATTTACGAGGCCCAAAACGGCGAATCGCCGGGGAACCCTACCTGCGTGTTGAACAGCCCTTACGTGAAGCTTCTGTTCACGTTCACAGAGATCTCGCCAGAAGGAAAGTACAACCAGAGCATCCCTGTGACTCATCCGGATGAGTACACCTTGTTCTTCGCCAGCTGCGCGCCTGAGACGAGCGTATCCATGACTGTTCATACCGAGATGTACAATGTCGATCCTGATGGAACAAAGTACGGATCTTTCTTCCCCCCGTTCTTCAAAACTTCATCTTTTCCACATATTCATCTTATTATCTCTAAATTCTACCTTAATCCTTGAAACAAATCAACAAAACCCTCAATTAACTAATCAATCAACAGGGACTACTTATCAGTCGGCCAATCCGCCGTCCCAACCATCTTCACCTTCTCAGCAATCGCCTACTTCATCTTCCTCTCCATCTGGCTCTACACAACCCTGATCCATTCCCGGTCCACCGCGCACCGGATCCACCACCTCATGTCCGGCCTCCTATTGGTCCGCTCTCTCTACCTCCTCTCGGCCGCCGAAGACCAGCACTACATACGGGTCACCGGGTCGCCGCACGGCTGGGACGTGGCCTTCTACCTCTTCCAGCTGGCGAAGGGCGTCTTGCTGTTTGCTGTTATAGTGCTTATAGGGACTGGGTGGAGCTTTCTGAAGCCGTTCTTGCAGGACAAGGAGAAGAAGGTGTTGATGGTTGTGATTCCGTTGCAGGTCGCTGCGAATATCGCTTCTGCGGTCATTGGTGAAACGGGTCCGTTTATTAAGAGCTGGATCACCTGGAACCAAGTAAGTCATACAGTGATCTGTACTTTAATTGGTTGCACGTTTAGTCCATGTATTTTGTTTTAGACTTTTTGGTACCCGTACTTTATAAATTGTGCACGTTTAGGCCTCACTTAACCGGAAGTAGGTAACACCATTAACTTTTTTGTGTTATGACCGTTTTACCCCTTTAAATGATAAGAAAATGCAATGATTTATTCAAATTCAATAATAATACAAAATATATTTGCATTTTTTATTATTTTTGTAGATTCGTTTGTTTGCTAGAAATTTTTTCTTTAAAGATTAAAAGGGCAAAATAGTCATTTATAAAAAAATAACGGTGTTAACCACTTTCGTTAAGTGAGGGACTAAACGTGCACAATTTATAAAATACAGGGACCAAAAAGTCTAAACCAACAATACAGGGACTAAACGTGCAACAAATCAAAGTCTAAAACAAAAATATATTTTAACTAACTACTCAAGATGCAATCAACTGCTCTAATAATATATTTTTGTATTTATTTTTTCAGATATTTCTATTTGTTGACGTGGCGTGTTGCTGTGCTGTGCTCTTCCCAATCGTCTGGTCGATCAGAACCCTAAAAGAAACCTCCAAAACCGACGGAAAAGCCGCGCGAAACTTAGCAAAACTCACATTATTCCGCCAGTTTTACGTAGTCGTAATCGGATATTTATACTTCACGCGTATAATCGTATACGCCTTAAAAACCATCGCCAGTTATAAATACAGGTATTATTGGAGGTTTTATGAATTTAAGCAGTATAGTTAGAAAGTATAAGTTAATTTTAGAGAAATTCGCAAAAAGGAACCCCTACATTATGCTGAAATTGCAAAAAAAAAAACCCGTACGTTATTGGAAATTGCATAAAGGCCCCTACATTATTGCAAAAATCTTATGAGAGAGAAAAATGTCAATTAATTGTTAAAACATGTTTTTTAAGTAATTAAAGTATAAACTAACGGTGTTAACTCCAAGCTGACTCTAGGGGCTTTTTTGCAATTTCCAATAATGCAGGGGCTTTTTTGCAATTTCAGCATAATGTAGGGGTTCTTTTTTTTTTTTTTTAAAATTTCCCTTAATAATTTTATTAGAGGATACGGTTAACTACACTGTAAATAGGGCGGTCGGTCAAGTGATTGAATCAATTGATTAAGAAAATCAATGGGAACAACTTATTAATATTAAAAAATGATTTTTTTTTCATTTTTGAATGATTTATTTGACAGGTGGGTGAGTGATGCTGCTGATGAGTTGGTGACGGTGGCGTTTTATCTGTACATGTTTTACACGTTCAGGCCGGTTGAGAAGAATCAGTATTTCGTCATTGATGACGAGGATGAAGAGGCTGCTGAGCTGGCGCTCCGTGAGGAGGAGTTTGAGCTCTGAATATACTGGTATGTTATTGATTGACTTGGGTAATTTTTTGTATTGCTGGAAACTAAGTTTTAGACTTGGGTAATTTTTTGTACTGTTGGAAACTAAGTTTTAGACTTGGGTAATTTTTTGGATAAGTTTGTGTAAAAGTGAATTATTGAAGGGTTTTGGATGGGGGCGTTTTGGTCCAACTGGCTTTTTTTTTCTTTGCTACCAAGAAAAGTCAACATATGGGGGTAAAATAAAATTCGTCGGATACCATAGGGATTAAATCTTAGTTACAGAAGATACAAGGGTTTTTTCTTAAAAAAAATTCTGTAAAGTGATTTTTTTTTAAGAAACCCCGTTTATTTGTTGATTTATTTATATATATATATTTGTTTGTTTGTTTTGTATGTAGGAACTATTGGCTTGGGAAGAGAGAAGTAGGAGAATTAAATTATATGGCCGATTTTGTGACATCATTGATATTTGTTTTGTAAAATGGATGGTAGGAATTTGGATGTTTTTAAATAGGTAATATTATATTCTGTATTTTTGAATACTTGTGTTTCAGGAAGCAGATATGATAAATTGTTTTCGCTTGTTCGATGTAATACTCTGTGAATTTCAATACCCTTTTAATGTAGAAAAATGCTCTCATTTTTCATTTTTATTGTTTTGTCTTGCATGTGAAGTGATGTCAAACATTCTGAATAATGAGATAGATTCAGTTTGCTCATTCCATTAATCCATGATAGTTACATATGAAGATTAAAAGACACACAATGATATTTAAGCAATGATTAGTTAGATTCATTTTTCATCATTAGTTTAACAGCATATTACATAAATTCTTAAACTTTATCAGTTATTCTCTTCCCTTTTCCTTTTTACACAAACACAGAAACTACAATATGGTCAGATCCATACAAACATTGCAATAATTCACAATCTCCACTCCATAGGAGAAACTTCCTTAATCACCCTTCTTCTTTTTGTTAATTGCCTTTCTAACACTCCATCCATTAATCCGCCTTCCCACAAACTTCAACCCCTCATCAATTATCACAACAGGAAAGGCCACAACCAAAACCAACAACCACTCATTAAAACTAAGCGGCACGATTCCAAAAACCTTTGCAAAAAACGGCACGTAAAGTATCATGAAATGCAAACCGAACGAGACAAACATGGCCAACAAAAGCCAAGGGTTGACCCAAGGCGGCATGGTCAACAGGCTCACGTCTTCAGAAAGCGCATTTAATGAGTTGAACATCTCAATCGCGACTAAAACGGAGAGAGAAAGAGTGGTGGCTTTGATTTTGCCGGTTTTGAAATAGTCGCAAGGGTTTGAATTGAAGGAGAAAACTCGGTCTCCTGCTGTGAAAGAGGAGACGGTGAAGTTGGTCCAAGAGGGGCATTGGTTCCAGTTAGAGAGCTGGTTGTAGGTGACAAGTGTGTGGCCGTCATTGGTCAGGGGTATTCCTAAAAATGATCCGCAGGTGTACCATATCACGAATGCACCGACCGTTGCTAACCCCACATAGAGACCGATAACCTGCGTGTAGAGAAAGAAAGTATACAAGTTGGATGAATATATGGTTATTAATTTATGTAAATGATCATAAAATTGGAAGTTGTCTTATAGTCAATCAGTGCCAGCTAAAATATTATGAAAAATGAAGCTTTTTAAAGAACAAGATTTGGCTTGACGAACAAGATTTGAATGATGAGTGCCAACTAACAATCTTAACTGCAACTAAAGTCTCCATTTAGACAGCCTATTATCAGATTCTAGCGTCATACAAAATTCCAATTGATCTAATTAATATATTGCCACCTAAAGTCAAATGAATTCAAATGATAGAGATTCTTTTTCTTTTTGAATAATGCAAGTAGAGATCCATAGAGCACTTTTTCAAAACACGGCTAAGGAGATTCTTAATGGGTAGCATGAAATGAGAATATATAAGGTCTAATATAAACAAACAATATAAGAGATTTACCGTATAGCGGAGAAGGACCCAAGAACTGATCAGTGAGTCGTCACTTTTGCGGGGTTGTTTCTTCATAATGTCTCCATCAGGCGGATTAAAACCCAATGCAGTTGCAGGCGGACCGTCCGTTACAAGATTAACCCACAAAAGTTGCACTGGAATCAAACCTTCTGGAATCCCTAAAGCCGCCGTAAGAAAAATAGACACCACCTCACCAATATTTGATGATATCATATACCTATAAATTATAAAAATGAAGGGTATAAAACAAAATTAGGTAGAGTGAGTGGATAATTAAAGACCTAGTGATTAGTTTTATAAAAGAAACATAAGAGAGGGATTAATTAAAAAAGACCTAATGAAGGCCTTCATGTTGTTGTAAATAGATCGTCCTTCACTAACAGCAGAGACTATCGTGCTAAAGTTGTCGTCTGCTAGCACCATATCAGAAGCCTCCTTCGCAACCTACAACAAAAAGGAAAAAGAAAAAAAAAATACATACACCATAAAAATAAAACTAACAAATAACAAGTAATGACTATGAAACATCGACAAATATCTATTATACATAATCACTACCAAGATAATTTATAATTTAAAAAAGAATATCTAAACAAAATAATAATACTTTTATATACCTCGGTGCCGGCTATGCCCATGGCGATACCAATATCCGCCAATTTCAAAGCGGGCGCATCGTTGACTCCATCGCCAGTCATGGCAACCACCTCACCGTCCTCCTTCAAAAGCCTCACAATCTCTTGCTTGTGCTTCGGCTCGGCTCTGGAGAAAAGAAGCCCGCCCTCTTGCCTGAGCTTCGACTTCTTGTCGGTCAGGCTCATGAATTCCCGGCCCGTGAAGCTCTTGGATTTTATATCTTCGCCCGGCTCGAAAACCCCTATTTCGCGACATATCGCCTCGGCGGTCAACTTGTTGTCGCCTGTTATTACCATCACGCGGATTCCAGCTAATTTGCAGTCGTTTATTGCTTTGTGCACCTCTTCGCGTGGTGGATCCTATGTGAAAAAAATGATAAGTTAGTATAAACCTTGTGTTTAATGTGTTAGTTATGTTTATGATATAAATGTTACATTTTAAGTGACATACTGATATGTTTAAGCCAAGTTGTATTGGTAGTAAATTATTATAATATAACCATGTAATATGTTAAAATTTGTACTTCAACATTCAAATATATAATAACAATATATACGATAGCTTACCCTAAGTCCCACTAAGCCGACAAATATGAGGTCACTCTCAATAGATGAATAATTGGATGGATCGAGCAAGAGTTTATGAGCGGGATGATCTTCACCATCATATGTCGCGAAATCATTGAGATCATCTTTATATGCGAAGCCCAAGCATCGTAACGCACTAGTTGACATTTCATGAAGAGCTTCTATTATTGCATTTTTGGCCGTTGCGTTTATTCCCACAACAGATCCGTCGAGAAGTTGGATGTAAGAGCTTCTCTCTAGTAGATTTTCCACCGCACCCTGTAAAAGTTTATTAGTTAGTAAAGGAACAAAAATAAATGAAGGTATAATGAAATTATATAAATTTACCTTAACAAGTAGAGAGTTATTTCCGGAAACTGATTTGACGATTACTCCCATTGATTTTCTGACACGGTCAAACTCCAAAGTTGCGACTCTTTTGGCAGTTCCGTTCCAAAACTGACAGCATTCTGTTTTCATAAAAAAAATAGGGTAAAAAAAAGAAATTAAGACATGTAAGTTCACAACAATATATAGTTAAATGACAGAAATTTACAATAAGGATAAGCCTTAACATACTTAGCAACACAGAAGACTCTAATTCTGAAGGGTTAGAACCTCCGGGAAACCCCATTTTCTCAACAAGTACCTAAAAATAATAATAATAATAATAATAATAATAATAATTCAAACTAAATAAAATGTAAATGTTAAAAAGTTAAGCTACAAGCACTTTGGAACAGATTCAAAGATTTGCTTACATCATCTACTTTTTCTTTTTTTGGGACAAGATATGATTATTCTTCTGTACTTCACTTTAGAACATATTCACTATCAAAGAACATGAAACCAACCAATACCACATACCAAAAGCTAACTTTTCAAACAACAAAAATATCAAAAACACCCCTAAAGCAAACTAATTCACAAAAACACCCAAAAAAATCTAAATAACAAAATACCTTCAAAGCCGCTTCGGTTGGCATACCGCTGGCGACAAATTGTTGTCCCGACTCCGAAATACTTGCATCATTGCAAACCGACGCAATTTTCGCTATCATTTTCAAATTCTCATCCAATTTTCCGTCTTTCCATCCTTCTATCTTTCCATCATTCGGATCGTAAGTTGTACCGTCAACTTTGTACTTTCTTATCGCTCCAACATTCAAGCCCGTACCGACCAACCGTACCGCCGACATTTGATTGGTCGTGAGCGTACCGGTTTTGTCGGAACAAATTACGGTTGTACAACCTGTTGAAAATCAATAAATAAGAGAGCTTTTTTTTTAAAAATAATACAATCTTTTTTTGTATCAGAACCTGTTGGAAATATTAAATCAATAAATAAGAGAGCTTTTTTTAAATAATATAATATTTTTTCTATGACAACCTGTTGGAAATATTAAATCAATAAATAAGAGATTTTTTAAAAATAAAAAAAAATTGTTTCTTTTACAACCTAGGGTTTCGACGCTCGGAAGTTTCCGTACCAGCGCGTTTTTCTGAGCCATTTTTCTCGTACCGAGCGCAAGACATGTGGTGATGACAGCTGGCAGACCTTCCGGAATTGCCGCGACGGCAAGAGCTACCGCTATTTCGAAATAATACGTGCATTTCTCAAAAGAGAATCTGTAAAAAGAAAGAGAAAAAAAAGAAAGGAAAAAGGAGAATTTATTTACAAAATTGGAAAAGGTTTGGAAGAAAGGTGGTCAAGAAAAAGTACAATTTTAGAGACAAGATAATGACTAAGGATAAGAAAATAAATTTGTTTTTTTAACTGCCATTCAAAATCATACAACAAATCTATAGATGGGTAGGTATGTAATTTTAAAAAAATGAAGTAATTTATGGCCTCAAGTAAATAAAAAAACAAATAAGTCTATTGCTTCAAGCAGAAAATCATGATCAAAGCACGAACTACTTAAATTATTCACATTAAACAAATACTACTAGAACTCTTTTGTCAAACTTTTGACCAAAATCTGATTATAAAACTCTGTGTTGGATAGATACTCATCACAAACTCATTCCAAAATACCCCCAAAACTCCAAATTTCAAAAAATAAAAATAAAAAACATACCTGAAATTTTTCGGCCAACCATCAACAATTTCCCAAGTGAAGAAATACTTCACATTAATCAACCAAACAAGCACACAAATTACTCCAATTATTCTTGTCAAAACCTCTCCAAACTCATTAAGCTTCTTTTTAAGCGGAGTTTCATCATCAGTCTGACTCGCCTCATGAATCTGCTCATGAATATTTCCGATTTCTGTACTCATTCCAGTCTGAGTCACCAAACCAACACAGCCTCCATTAGCAATTGTCGTACCGGCAAAAAGCATGCATTCTTTGCCTTGTATTTCACAATCCTCTGTTTCTATCTTTTTGCTCGTTTTATTTACCGCTTCACTTTCTCCTGTTAATGAAGCTTGTTCGACACGGAGAGTAGAGCTTACGAGTCGAATTACGCGTAAATCGGCCGGTACTTTATCGCCGGTACGAAGCTCGACAATGTCGCCTGGTACGAGCTCTCTTGCCGGTACGCTTGGAATCAATTTCCCATCTCGGATTACCGCTGCGTGCTCTGATTGAATCTCCTTCAATGCCTAATTGAACAAAATAATATGTAATGTAAGCACAAAAAGATAAAAATTAAACGAAATATAACTCAAAAGTTTAAATCTTTAAAACTCCAAATTACAATAAATTTCAATCTTTAACAAAGAAAATTTAAAATAAGTCAAACCTGTAAGGCTTTCTCTGCATTGGACTCTTGCCAAACACCAACAATGGCGTTAACCACCAAAATGACAAAAATCACGAACGGTTCCACAAACGCCGACACAGAACCTTCTCCTCCTTCTCCTCCTTCTACAAACGCGAGCAGAAACGAGATGACGGCGGCAGCGAGGAGTATACGCACGAGCGTGTCAGAGAACTGCTCCACCACGAGCGAGAGAAGCGACGGTCCATGGTGGGCCGCGAGTTCGTTCGGTCCGTGGACCGATAAACGGCGGGACGCCTCGGCGGAGGAGAGGCCGTGAATGGAGGAGACTTTGTGGTGGGCTTCGCACTCGGCGGCGGACCGCGCCCACGCCGGGAATGGAGGAGATGGAGGGGAGGAAGAGGAAGAAGAAGAAGAAGTGGAGGAGTTGTTGCCTCCTTTGCCCATTTTGAGAAGAGAATGAATTGAGAGGATTGAGAAGAATTTGTGATTGAAGGGGTGTTTTGTTTGTTGATTTGACAAAGTCTGATAGAGATTTGAGAGAGAGAGAGAGAGAGAAGTTAGAATGAGAGATATGATATGAAGTGAAGAGACGTGGTTAGTGGTGGGTTTATATAGAGTTGATTTTATAATTGATTTTTTTGGGAATTAAATGTGATAATTAAATAAGGGAAAATATATTATCTTCTCCTAATAATTTCCTTCTTTTTCGGTCCTGGGTCAACAAATTGTAGTGATGTGAGAAATGCGAACAAAATAAAATTATTAACGACGCTGAATATTTTTTTTACTGACCACTGCGATACACTTCACTTATTAGTTATCAAGATAAAGGATGGATTAAATACATTTGAATCTTAAATCTCTTCTTTTATTGCAAAGACAGACACATCATAAATTCAAATATTTGTTGATTAATAGTAGAGAAACAATCTTCTAGTTAAATGTTAGAGATAAATCATAAATACAACCATGCATTATCCTTCGTGACGAATCTTCTGCGAAGTAACCATAATAACTTGACATTTAAACCCTAAATAAATATTATTTTTGTCTTTTCCGATCATGTATTAACTCTCTTTTTTGTCATTCAGGATTTAATTATTTTTCAGAATTGATTAATATATGAGTCAAACATAGAACAAGTAATTCATTTCTCATTTAAGTCATATGCTATGAAAAGAATATGGTTATGATCATTCGAATTTGTCACCAGTTATGTATATTTTTTGAGTCGTCCATTTTTCCACTCTTATCTTCATTCATAAGTCCACACATGACGTTGGCTCAAAATATGAGATTTTATCAGTTATATTCAAATTTTCAATCTAAGGCCAAACTACGAACTTATTATTTTGGGAAATTGGAAATCACGCCGGAGTACTATAGCGATTCTGTAGCGACGGATTGAAATTATATACTGTTTTGACACATTCCTATATACGGTATATACCGTTTTTATTTTTTTAAATATATATTGTTTACCGAATGAATTTTTATATACTGTTTGTTTTCAGTTTATATGTTTGTATATATTGTTTTCATTTTTTTTTAAATATATACTGTTTTATAGAATAAATTCTTATATACTGTTTGTTTTCAGTTCATATATTTCTATATACTGTTTTCAGCTTTTATATACTATCGCTACAGAATCGCTACAACAAACGTTGTGATATATCAACTCTCTATTATTTAATACATTTAACGAGTAGCTATGAAATAAAATAATATTTGTTGTGAGAAGATCTATGGATATGGTGGACCTAACAAACTTGTACGAGGAGTATTTATTTGTTTTGTTGCCAAGACTCTCGACGGCCAAAATTTCAACTTTCAAAGCCACAACAATATTGTTTTGTTGCTCATATTTATCAATTCTATCCTAATGTATAACTCGAATTAACTACATGGATTTACTCTATTTAATGCTTTTTTTGAGTAAACTCATTTAATGTTTTTCATTAATAAGATTTATCTTTTATGCGTTGAACAGAACTATAGGAAGTGTCGTGGTGGCTTCCTTTAGAATGAGGATCAAAAGTACGACAAACAGTGAAAGGAATATATTTAGGTATATTGTATCCTTTTTAAGTTTTTATCTCCTGTGTTGATAATTAATGTTAACGATCTTAAATAATCCAAGAGGAAAATAACAAAATATTACATTGTACTTACTGGTTCGTCACATTATTCTCAGTTGGGTCATGTTATGCAATCTTCTAAGTTACAACTTCAATTTTTTTAATTAAACCAAATTATTTTGTACTAAACAGATTTATTAATAGCCTAAACGCAAACATAAAACAAATCCTTTCAAATCTGATTTTGCCTGCCCAGGCTGGCCTTCTCTTTGTGGAAGCTCCCCTATGTAATGCTGCCCCTGGAATTTCAAAAAAAAAAAAAAATTCTGATTTTGCCTGCCCAGACTTGATCTGAAGCTTGAGAAAATAATAAAGGATTATTATCTACTACTACTACTACTACTACTACTACTACTACTACTAATAATAATAATAATAATAATAATAATAATAATAATAATAATAATAATAATAATAATAATTTGTTTTTTTATTATTATTTGCAGTTTGCATTAACTTAAGGCAAGCAAACATTTGTGAATCTGGCCCAAACGTAATTTAGAAATTTAATGTAGGCCCACAGTACATAATGGCCTCTAAAACTAATTTATAAATCCAACTTAAGGAGTACAAAAGCCTTAAGTTCAACTTAAGATGGGCCACATGCAAGGTTGCAAATGTTAATGGGCCATCATGACCATAAAAAATAATTTCTTCTGAAAAACATTAAAAAAATATTTTAATCATCACAATCATAAGTGGAAGTTTCTATCTATGCACAAAAATTACTTTGAGATTGGATTACCGAAAAGAGATCAAAATAGCCATATATATAATTCCCTCAAATTTTTTTTTATTGTGAAAATAGTTTAACCAATTTTATATATGCAATCCCCTGAGGTTCGCCAGCTAGTCTAGTCGTGATTCCTATTTATTCTTGTTCAAAGTAATGAAATTCCAAATATTTCAAGTCAACATTTTAACTTAAAAGTCATTCAAATTTTACTATACTTTATTGAGAATTTAATATGAGGAAACTGGTTTGGTAGTTGGTGCCATGTAGCTCATCTAAACGAGAAAATAACGGAACGGCCCGTATCAGCTTCAGTTTCTCCATCTTTGCAGCAATCTCGGTATACAGACAACAAACCCCTATCCAACCTTTAATATTCTTCTCAACTATACAACTATCTCTGACTTGTTTCATTATGACACAACTAATGGGTGCAGTGATCTATGCACTTAAGTCAATAGTTATACTGTGGAGCAGAAACAGTTATTTTTTTATCTAAAAAGAAACAGTTATTTTGCCAAAAACACTATTAAGATAGATTTTTTTTTTCAAAATGCTATTAACATAAATTATGTAAATAAGGAATCTGATATTATGTGTTATGGACGATTCTGCGTATAGAACTGGAAAACGTATAAAAGTTGTAATATTTTTTATTTACAGTACAAAAAATATATAGGATAGTACAATATATAATGAACTAAGCATGAAGGGAGAAGGAAGATTGTAATTTGTAATCCATTCCAACTAGACATTATACAATTTGCACCGACCTTACAATCTGCATAGAAAATCTTCAATTGTATTAAATAAAAAGTGCAAATGTGGACATTAGATATGAGCAGATAGCCATATAAACCTAACCAAGCATGGTCTCCAATCCATGCTTTCCACGTGGCAGTAAGATAACCCACCAAGGAAACTGCAATACCTGCACCCCAATTTCCCGGTATTCAAACTTTCAAAAATATATACATTTTCCCACAATGGACCAGCTAATAACAACACAACACATCATATACAATCTGATGTGGCGAGCTCTGATTGGTTTGGTCCACTATAAACAAGTGTTGGATAGTAATTTCTTGAGAATTAGGCGGCGTAGGTCATCCCCCTCTACCTACATCATGCATTAATCAGCTCCTAAATCTAGACAGCTTCATAAATCTCAGACTTAAAAGCCTCATTATTCATATTCCCGAAAAATCATCTCATTTGCCCAATCTACCGCTGAATAACTCTCCTTATTCCCTCCCCACACGGCATTACTATTCTCACAATGCTCCTTCATAATGCCTAACTCTCCTTTCATGATTCTTTCCTTATTCCAGTTCTGAACAGCATTGACACCTTTTTCCCTCCTTTCACTATAAAGTCAAACCAGTTTCAGTTTCTTCATTTGCAAAACAAGGTCTGAAATGGCGAGATTCAGTGACAAGCGGTCTTTCCTTGAGGGCCAAGACTCACCGGTGGTGAATGGATTCGGAAATGGTGGAAATCGTACGCATGGTCCTTCACTAGGGGAGTTATTCAAACTTGTAGGTGATACACGGGACAGCAATGCAAGCGAATCAGAAACTGCCATGTCACCGCCGGCAGAACATTTGGTCAACCTAAGTGATGTTGAAGTTCCTCGCCAAGTGCCTTTTGTATTATCCTTCTCTAACCTCACATATAGTGTTAAAAACAAGAGAGTCAAAAGTAGCCGTCTCGCTTCCGATGAACAATTTTCTGGCCGTACCAAAACCCTACTTGACTCCATCTCTGGTGAGGCGACGGATGGCGAAATCCTAGCTGTCCTCGGTGCAAGTGGGTCTGGTAAATCAACCCTAATTGATGCCCTAGCAAACCGGATAGCTAAAGGGAGTTTGAAAGGATCCATAACCCTAAACGGAGAAACCCTAGAGAGCCGTCTCCTCAAGGCGATTTCTGCTTATGTAATGCAAGATGATTTACTATTTCCGATGTTAACTGTTGAAGAAACCCTCTCTTTCTCGGCCGAATTTCGTCTCCCTCGATCTATCTCTGCTTCCAAAAAGAAGTCTCGCGTTCAAGCTTTGATTGATCAACTCGGACTCAGAGCGGCCGCAAATACAATCATCGGTGATGAGGGTCATCGCGGAGTCTCAGGCGGTGAACGGAGGAGAGTCTCAATTGGTATGAGTTTTTAAATTAGCTGTAACACATACTTTTAGCATATTTAATATCTTTCTAATCATGCTTTTGTTATTTGTTGAATAGGTACCGATATAATCCACGATCCGATACTACTTTTCCTTGATGAACCGACGTCGGGTCTTGATTCGACGAGTGCTTTCATGGTAGTCAAGGTTCTTCGTCGAATAGCAAGGAGTGGAAGTGTTGTGATCATGTCTATCCACCAACCTTCTTTTCGGATTATAGGGTTGCTCGACCGGTTGTTGTTTCTGTCTCGCGGTCAGATGGTTTATAGCGGTACGCCCGATATGTTACCTTATTATTTTGCAGAGTTTGGCCGGCCCATGCCTGAAAATGAGAACCGTACTGAGTTTGCTTTGGATGTGATAAGAGAGCTTGAGACATCACCGACCGGGTCAAAGCCATTAGTAGATTTTCACCAGTCATGGCGCCTTCTTTACTCCGCTTCTTCCAACCCGTTCGTTACACAAACTCGCACCTCAATGTCTCTGAAGGACGCAATAAGTGCGAGCATTTCACGTGGAAAGCTCGTCTCTGGCACGGACGGTCCCGTTGTGAGTCACTCCTCTAAAATGCCGACTTACGCAAACCCGTTTTGGGTCGAAATGGGCGTGTTAACCAAAAGATCGTTTATAAACACACTTCGTACCCCTGAATTATTCTTTATCAGGCTAATGGCAGTTGTTGTGACAGGCAGTATTCTCGGCACGGTTTTCTTTCGACTTGATGATTCGCCAAAAGGAGTCGAAGAGAGGCTAGGGTTCTTTGCCTTCGCCATGTCAACAATGTTCTATGTCTGTGCAGATGCATTGCCTGTTTTCATAAACGAACGCTTCATCTATTTACGTGAAACTGCATATAATGCATATCGCAGTTCATCCTATGTGCTTTCTAACACGATTGTTTCCTTCCCTCCACTCATAATACTCTCCATAGCATTTGGCTTAACCACATTCTTTTCCGTCGGTCTCGCTGGAGGTCTAGAAGGGTTTGCTTTCTATGTCTTGATTATCCTTTCTTCCTTTTGGTCTGGGTCGGGTTTCGTTACTTTTCTTTCAGGTGTTGTACCGCATGTCATGATAGGTTACACAGTTGTAGTGGCCATAATGGCGTATTACCTCCTCTTCTCAGGCTTCTTCATAAACCGAGACCGTATTCCTGATTACTGGCTCTGGTTCCATTATCTCTCACTCGTTAAATATCCATATGAAGCAGTAGTACAAAATGAGTTCGGACGAACGGGTGAATGTTTCGTCAGAGGTAGCCAGATATTCGACACATCACCTCTCGGAGAAATGCCCATTCAGATGAAAGAGAAAGTTCTTAGTGCGATAAGCGGGGCTCTTGGAGTGAGAATAACGAGTGAGACATGTGTCACGACGGGTCGAGGAATACTCAATCAAGTAGCGGTGAACCAAATAGGGAAATGGGATTGTCTCCTAGTGGCGATTGCATGGGGGGTTTTGTTTAGGGTTTTGTTCTACATTAGCTTGTTACTTGGTGGAAAGAACAAGAGGAGTTAGGAAGGAAAGGGAATTGAAGGGAAGCGAGGTGACCAATTGGAGTTTATTTGTTTTTTTGTTTTGTTTCCTTTGTTTTGATTTGATGATGAAAAGGGATATGAAAGAAGGAATCAAGGTTGGGGATTTTGTATAATACTATTGTAATTTTTTCATAAATATGTGATTTTTATTTGGATTTTCATTAATATACGTATATATTTATCAAAATAATATTCATAACAATGTTAAAATCAACTTGTGTAATGCATGGTGAATCAAATACATTGTATATTGTAAGTTGATCACTATAGTTGCAACAACAAATTCGGATGTAGGTAAGGCAGGCCATCAAACTTGGAAGATTCAATAAACAAAGAAAATTCTAAACTTCACCAAAACTATTCCAACTAGTTGAGAGAGACAGTTCCATTTCTTATCAAAGGCAACACAAATTATTAAAATGCAGAACAGAACATGATGCTGAAAAGTAGAGAGTAAATAATATCTTTTGACAAATCGTATCGTAGCAAAACTAGTGTATACAATAACATTTCGAGAAAATACATCGAAAGACTACATTAATTCTTTCCATTTACCCCCCTCATAAAACACATTTTTTTACACTTGCATCATAAAACAACTAATATAACACTAAGCCCCATTATCTCCTACAAAATATATACCAACCTATTGCTCCCAAAATATCAATACTAGTTTCTAAAACAAAAGGGGTACGAAAGAATAATTATACCTGATATTTTGAACTACCCACCAATCCAACATTTTGTATTTTTTTCATTTTGGTCCAAACAATATTTATGTAATAAATTAAGGTGCACGTGTCAAAAAGTCATCAACAGCAAGTGAAGCATCGCCATGTGCAACCGCATTTTCAGGTTCTGGCATGAAAAGACTTGCCATTGACGCCTATAAATCAACTCAACACATCAACATTAGAAAAATAAGTACAAAAATAAAATAAAATAATATAAAATAATAATAAAGAGAGAAAGTGGCTTCCTTACCTTAGTGTCGAACTGGAGATCTCCATTAGAATCTTGAGTTAAGACAACACCGTGAGCTCTTAACCATTGTTCACATTCTTCCAATCCAGATTTAATTTCTTCTTTTTCTTTTTCGTCTTTTTCTTCTTTTTGATAATCTTTTAAAAACCCTAAAACTTGATTTACGTACCTGACAGGTAAATTTGGCCGGTACGCTTTCGCCATGCTTTTTACCGCCTCGAATCTCATTTTCTCCACGTATAAATCTTCACAAAAAATAAAAAGAACATCAGTAAAATATTAGTTATCGATTTAATATTTTTAATATTTTTTTTAAGTTACCCATAAGAGAAGTGTTGAGATTAGGGGCCGATTTGTAAAGTCTGAAAAAAAGAACGTAATTTCCAGATGAAACAGCTGATCGAACTTTAAGTGCGTGTTTTACTGCTTCATCTTCTTTTGATTCAATTGACAATCTATATAATAAAAAATTAAAATTAATTTTTTTATGAAATAAATATGTTTTAGTTTCATTTATTAATTAGAAAATTGATTGATTTTTTTAATTACCTAGACATGGAAGAAAGAAGGTCTCTTTTGTTGTGTGAATGTAAACTCACGTGTAACAAATGATACGCTGAAAATTCGTTTTTACAGCCTTTTATTCCTTCTTTATATAATCTCTTTAATTGCGATTGACACTGCAATTACAAAAATATCAATATACAAACCTGAAATTAATTCAATCCAAATTACTTTGTCTTTAATATATAAAATTACGTACCTGATTATATTCAGCCATATCGCCAGATAGGAGAGACAATCGTGCATGAGTCTCATAAACCTGAAACAAATGAAGAAGAAAAAATAAAAATTATTTTCAATTAAGAAAATTATTATGAATATGAAAAATAAAAGTTGGTTAATTTATAAAATTTACCTTGACAGTTAATTCGTTCTGAATTCTTTGTACAGTTAAGTCTTGCCGTATAGATTTAAGCTGATCGCATTTATATAAATAATTTCTGTTACTTTTCTGAACCATTTCTAATGCCTTTTCAAGCACTTCTTCTGGCCTCACCTGCAAAATCAATCAATCAATAAAATAATAAATAAATAATTCAAGAAAATAAATAAATAAAATGATTAAAATAATTACGGTTGCAGGATCAGGAGCAGAAGTAAGCCTCAAATATTTCTTTTCGATTTCCTGACAAGTCCCTTTTACAGTCAAAGAATCCCAATCTATATCTTCAACTGCTAAATTATTATTATTATTATAATTATTCCCATTATTATAATAACTATTATTATTATCCGAATTATAACTCTTTGCAATAAGCATAGCATTAGCTTTCCTCTGTATAATACTATTATCACTTTGCGCGAAATTCTCTATTTTTCTTTTATCGAACCGTTTGGATCGACTCTCTCTCCTCTTTTTCTCTTCTGGATTATTCGCTAGTGAAATTGCTGTTGAATAATATTTCGTGAGCTCTTTTTCCTCGTCGCTATCACTTGAAGAATCATGGATTTGAGATCCCGGTTTTTGCGAGAATCCGGCTTTCCGTTTCCTGGATTTTTGTTGCTGAGCTGGAACGGGTTTGTTGAAGGTTGAGGGCTTTTGAGCTGAGATGAATTTCACGTAATTCCAGCCTTTTGCATCCTGTAATTTAATGATTTAATTATCAGAAAAAATTGATTAAAGATAATAAATGGTGAATAGATGGGTTATTTTTTTTAAGAGGAGAGAAATTTACGGTTTTAGGGGTTGTATCAGGACGAGTAAAAGATGTATCTTTAGCTGAATAATTATTAATATTTTTATTGTTGTTATTAATATAATTTTTAGGAGTAGAAGTAGTATTAGTATTTGAAGAAATATTAAATGGTTCGATTTTCTTTTGAGGTGTTTCTTCTTCTACAGTATCCCATCTGCTCTTTCGCCTTGTTTTTGGCACTTGCGAAAAAATAGTTGAATCTTGTGTATTTCTATACAAAAATAAACAAATGAATAAATAATACAAACAAAATATTATATATAAATAATAAGGATAATAATAATTAAAAAAAAATACTTGGTGGTGGTAGAATCGCCAGCTAGCAAAGGAAAAAGGGGTTCCAAGTCCCAGTTCTTAGTGTAGAGCGTACCATCAGTAGATGCCTTTGTAATTACCTACAAAAAAAGGAAAATTATTCAAAATCCTCAAAGAAATTTAAAACAAAAACATATTAATAATTCAAGAGAGAAAAGAAAACCTCTTTCATTAAATTTTCATTAGCAGTTCTCTGAGCGTCAGTTTTGCATCGGGCAAATGATCTCTCAACATATCCTCTCAAAGCAACAGGAAACGCTCCCTTTAAATAAATAAATAATTCATTAATTATTACTAATTAATAATATATTACTCTTCTTAGAGAGAGAGAGAGAGAGAGAGAGAGAGGACTGACCTTACAGAGAGAATCAGCATCCTGAGTATTTTTTCTCGCTTCAGAATCATTTTTTGGTACCGAAACACTCACATAAGCCGGCTTTTTCACACCACCAACATTATTGATATTATTAATATTATTATTACTATCTGTACCGCTTCCTTTGACCGTACCTGTAGGAATTCTAGGGTTTGTTGGTACCTGCATTTTGCTTACCTGTACCGTATTATACAGAGGAGGCGGAGGCGGTAGAACCATCTTAGAACCTTCTAGAACCTAATGATTCATAAAAAATATTAAATAAATTACATGTAATAAATACACACATATATTATAAAATTTTCTTTTTTTTTAATAACATTTTTGAATTTTCTTACCGGGCGAGTTTCTGGCAATTTGACAGGATAAGGAATCGGATTGAGAGGCGGGATTTTTGTTGAAGGATTCAAATTAGGGTTTTGAGAGTACAGAATATTATGTTGATTATTGTTTATTGGATTTGGATTCGGAGCGGGTTCCAAAGGCTTTGGCGGATACATTTGATACTGACCCGGATACTGTGTCTGATACTGAGCTCCCAGTTCCTATTTATTCAAAAAATCAATTAAATTAATTAATTATTAGTACTTTTAATATTTTTTTACACTATACTAAAAGTAAAAAAAAGTACCTGCACAGAAGAATAAGCAGCGGGGCCAGAATCAGCCCGCCACGGTGCAGCGCCAGGTGGCGGAGCAGTGCCAGGTGGCGGCAGTGTGATGCCAGGTGGCGGCGGCTGATTGGTCGGATAATTAACAGTTGTCGTGCCAGGTGGCGGGTAAGGCCACTGATTGTTGTTGTTGTACTGATACTGGTATGAAGAACCGGGATTTGGATTCCCGGATTGGACAGCTGGCGGAGCAGAATATCCAGGATATGAATAACTCTGACTCTGATTCTGATTCTGGTAATAGTAATTCGCGGATGGGACAGCTGGCGCGGTATTATTCTGAGGATCACCATAATTAGTAGAAGAAGTAGTAGAAGTTTGACTTTGACTGTGTGAATTCTGAAAAGGGGGCTGATATGAAGGAGCACCTGTGTTGTTCTGAACTTGACTATTCGCTGTGTTATTACTGTAGTAGCTCGAGTACTCTGACGAGTTGTAGTTGTATTGAACAGGAACTGCGTTGGAGTTCTGGTACGGAGTGTAATACGAAGAGGGGTTTTGGTATTGTTGTGGATTTGGGGGAGGAGGTGGATTGGATCCGGGTTGATTCGGATCGTAATAGTAGTTTTGTGGATATCCGTTATGAGGCGGGCCCCATGCCTGGGGAGGAGGAGCGGAAGAGGTTAAGTATGGATTTGATGATTGTTGAGTTTGGCTCATGTAATTAACCTAGTAATTTCGGTAAATTGATTAACTTTTGCTTTTGGAATAAGGTACAAATATGCAATTGAAGTAAGAAAGAGGAAGGGATTGGAAATAAAGTTCTGATTAGGATGGAGAAATTACCTCAGACGGATTCGAATTGATCCCAGTTACTTGCTCGCCGCCTTGATTCGCCATTGAAGTAGAAGAACAGCTTCAAAAAGAACAGAAAAATAAACAAAAACAAAACAAGAGAAAAAAACTCCGAATCAAAGATCCGGAGCAAACGAACTGAATTCGTTCAGACAGATCCGAGAAGAACTAGGGTTCACAAATTAAAGGAGGAAGGAACCGATTGATTGAATCCAAAATCAAAGTCGGTTCGGTCTCGGGGTTGAGTGATTGAGGAATTGCTGAATAAAGCGGGAAAGGGAGAAACAGAAACGAGGAAAAGAGAAAAATTGAAGTGAAAAAGAAGAGTGGGGCGAATCGAATGACTTGACGAAGGAGGCTTCTTTTCTTGATACTGGACCGTAGATCTGAATCCTCTCCGGTTTATGAAAACTGGAGGTGACGTTTGACCTCGATTTTTAGTTGATGTCGGCTGTCTTATGAGAGACGCTATTATATGGAGACATTTCAGACGCCTCGAGCCCAACTGCACGGCCGAAGAATTATTCTACATAAAATCAGGGATATCCAAATTAACAAGCCCAAGCTACAAGGCCCAAATGAATTCTAAATTAGGGATTTTGTTTCCAGATGGCGTTCGGCAAAAAATGGAATAACGGAAGAATGGAAGAATAACTCTTTCATTTTATTTTAATGGTGTTCCGCTCAATAAATGAGTGAAAGAATAGAATAAGTAATTAATGCAATATTTATTTTATTTGAAAAAAAGAAAGAGAAGAAAATTTTTCTTATTTCACCTTTCTTCTACTTTTTCATCCTTTTTATGAAATAAAGTTAAATCATTCTTTTATTTCGTATTTTTTCATTCTTGTTCGGCAGAATAAATAAATTTCTTCACATTCTTTCACTCTCCCGCTCTTATTCCATATTACCAAACAGGCCTCAATGAAATTTAAGTCTAATTAATTCAAGAATCATAAGGTTTAAATATTAGTAAATTAGTTATCAAGAAACATGTTCTTTTAAGAGTAGGAAGTTTTGTCCATGTTTTCAAAAATCAGGACTCAAGACACAGGTTATCTAAATCCATGTACTTAGTAGTAGCTATTAAGAATACCACAAACAACAAAACTTGATAAACTGACATGTAAGATGACAGCTTAAACAACTCATTGTTCTGTACAGCAAAACAAAAATTGAGAAACTGGCATAAAATTAAGAATTAACTCAGAACAAAGAAAATATTAAGAAATCCACAAAAATGATGAAAATAAGCTAGTTAATCCCCATTCATAAAGAAACATTCATAATTCACAAATCTCCTCTTCAGCACGAAGAGAGAAGAACATTACACAATCACTCATTCCATAAACCTAAATAACAAAACAAACCAATCCTCCATACCAACTCACCCACCAAACCCTAACCCTAACCGCCGAATCCATACAAGGTCCTGCCTTGCCTCTTGAGCGCATACACCACGTCCATGGCCGTCACAGTCTTCCTCCTGGCGTGCTCTGTGTAAGTCACAGCATCTCTGATCACGTTCTCAAGAAAGATCTTGAGCACGCCGCGGGTTTCTTCATAGATCAACCCGCTGATCCTCTTGACTCCGCCACGTCTGGCCAGACGCCGGATCGCCGGCTTGGTGATGCCCTGGATGTTGTCTCTCAGCACCTTCCTGTGCCTCTTTGCGCCGCCCTTGCCCAACCCCTTGCCTCCCTTTCCACGTCCCGACATTGTTGAACAGAAATTAAGCTGCAATTCAAGAGAAATAATCAAATTAATCAGTCAATTGACGTTTCAAACGTAAAGAAAAGGTGAAATTTGAGTTTGGGAAAGATTAGATTAATACCTTGTGAGAGAAATTGAGAGCGAGGTTTGAGATTTGAAGAAATTTGAGCGAATGATAGAAGTGTTGATTTGGGCGTATTTATGGAAGAGAAGGAGAAGAGACTGGGATTTGGTCGAGAGAAGATGATGAATATAAACCGTCCGATTGACAGTAATTGGACGGATAGGATTGAAGAAGAGGGAGAGCTTACGGATCACGGATCGATGACGTGGCAAGAGGCGGGATCGAGAGAAATTTTTCATTTTGGGTTCGAAATTTGAATTGAGGCGCGATCCATGAATTATATATTTAGATGGGCTGGATCGTTAAATTAAAAATAAGACGGCCTTGTAGTTTTCGGCCCAACTTAATTAAAATGTACTTGTGTGTTTTTGTTTATTGAAAAGGAGGTTCGCGCTCCGTCTCTAATTTCTCCCTGTAACGCGGTTCTAATTTCTCCATTTTTCCTTAATTAGACAAATTGCGATTATCTCTCTGTTTCTCTTCCTTCTGTTCTTCTTCTCCTTTGGACTCCAATGGCGTCTCCTTGAGCTGTTTTCTGAGAGAGAAAGAGAAGGAGATAGACAGAACTAGAGATGTTGCAAAGAGCGGCCAGCAATGCGTACTCATGGTGGTGGGCCAGCCACGTCCGTACGAATCAATCCAGATGGCTCGACAATGATCTCCAAGGTAATCAAACAAGTTACAAATCTTCAGTATCGAATTTCAATTGTATTTATTCAAATTTAACCGTGACAGAAATGGAGGATCGGATTAAATCCATGGTGAAGGTGATAGAAGAAGACGGCGACACCTTCGCGAAGAAAGCAGAGCTCTACTTCCAAAAGCGGCCTGAGCTTCTCACCTACGTGGAAGAGACGTACCGCTCGTACCGCGGCCTGGCCGACCGGTACGACCACGTCTCTCGCGAGCTCCACAAGGCGAATCACACAATCGCCCAAGCTTTTCCAGATCAGGTCCAGCTGGCGATGCAAGAAGACAACGAAACCGACAGGTGAAAGGAATTAAACATGGAAATTGAATTGCTTATTTTGCCTAATTACTGAATTATATCACTTGACTACCCCTAATTCTCAATTAATACCGACTATATACTTTCTAACTATACTACTTAAATGCATAATATCTCCAATAACAGGGGAGGATATCCGAAAGCCATTACAATCGATGCTTCAGCGAAGCCGATCAATCCACCAATTGAGATCCTCAAATTAGCTGGTCCAGGTGACCCGCTACACAAAAAGCCGCGCCATAAAAGAATCGCATCTCACATCAACAAGGACAAAGCGAGAGAGGAAATCGACCGGCTTCAAAAGGAAATTTTAGGTCTTCAGACCGAAAAAGAGTTTGTCAAAAGCACTTATGAAAGCAGCATCGCGAAATATTGGGATATCGAGTCGCAAATAAACGACTTACAGGTACTAAATTTAATAACCCAGTAATTATTATTTCAATTTAGTTTTACATAAAATGTGAATGTTTTTATTTAGGAGGAGGTGACATCATTACAAGACATGTTTAGCACGAGTGCAGTAATTGAAGATGATGAGGCTCGTGCATTAATGGCGGCTAGAGCCATTAAATCTTGTGAGGACACTTTGGTAAATTTACAACAATTACAGTTAAAATCCTCACAAGAAGCCAAACTCGAATCTCGCCGAATAAGAGAAGCAAAGCAAAAAATCAGATTCTTAAAAGGCGAGTGTGACGAATTAGAAATCTACAAAGAAGATGAAGAGGAAGAGAAAGAGGATGAAATTAAATCGGGCTTAAAAGAGGCGACAATGGAGCTACAAGTAATATGTCAAAAAGTGAGGGACCATTTCGCGAAAGGGTCAGAGGCTTCAGTCGTCGAGCTGGCGGAGCGGATCGACGAATTAGTCGAAAAAGTTATAAGTTTAGAGCTCACTGTTTCCTCACAAGGCGCTCAGATCCAACGCTTAAGAACAGATACAGACGAATTACAAAAATATTTAAAAAATTTAGAGGAGGAGGATAATAAGGGTGTGATTTCTGAGGACACAAATCAATTCCAGGAAGATTTGAAAAAAGCAGAGGAAGATCTCCAGCGGATCGAACAACTGGAGAGGAATTTGAAAGACGAAAAGGGAATAATTCAGACCCATTTTAATGAGGCCTGTAACAGTTTCGCTAACCTGTCGGACCAGCTTAACTCCCCCAAGGGCAAAACCGTAATTTCCGAGTTCGGCGACAGTTACAGCACGGTTACCGATGTGGAAACGGTCGTTGATTCTACGGTTTTGCAATTGTTGATTGGAATGGAGGGGAAGGACGGGAAGTCTGTGCTGGATATTCTTAGGAATTTTAAGGATACTAGAAAGCTGGTTTTGGAAATCGATAGGAAAAACCAGGAATTGAATTCCGAGACGATGGCTCAGGTTCGGGAATTGAAATCGGCTAATCAGATGAAGGATGAGGAGATTCAATCTCTCAGAAAAACCCTAAGTTTAATCCAAGCCAATTTTAACAATAATAGTAATAATATTAGTAGTAGTAATAATAATAATAATGGGCAGAATTTGGGTGAAATGCTAAATTTGCAGAATATTGAGGGGATAATGGAAATGTGTGAAATTGAGCAGAATCATGTGAATTCAGAAATGGAGAGTAAATTGAGAGGAGATATAGACACGCTTTTGGAGGAGAATCTGGATTTCTGGCTGAGATTCAGCACTTCCTACCACCAAATCCAGGATTTCCAATCCCAGTTTGAGGAGCTCCGAGCCGAGACCGACAAAATCAAGGATTTGAGTTCCGAGTTTTCCATAGGAAACGAAGAGTCAACTCCAGTTGAGAAAAGGTTAAGGGAATTAAACACGGATTTGCAAGTCTGGTTAGAGAAAAACCTGATTCTGAAATCCGAGTTAGAAAACCGATCCGATTCTCTTAATAAATTGAAAGACGAGATTTCCAAGATTTCAAAGGAACTGGATTCTACGCAATTCACACCTTACCAAAATGCGAAATTCCAGGGCGAAATTAGTAACATGCAACAGGAGAATAATAAAGTGGCGAAGGAATTGAAGACAGGTTTGGATCATGTTAGGAATTTGCAGGTTGAGATAGGAAAGGAGCTTTTGAAGTTGCGTCAGAGTTTTGAGATTGCGAATTCTTCTAGAAGCAGTGGCAGTTATAGTAATTTGCACCACCATTTTAGGAATCTTTCGACTAAAGCGAGGATTCCGTTAAGGACTTTTTTGTTTGGGACTAAACCGAAAAAACCGTCGCTATTTAACTGCATGAACCCGGCTTTGCAGAAACAGTATAGTGATTTGAGAGCCCAACCTGGTTTTCATACATAAGAAAAATATTGTATTCTTTAATTATTTTTTTATTTTTTCTTTGTAATTTAGTGAGAATATGGTATGTTGATTCTTTTGAGTGGTTAATAGATCTATTAATCACTTGTTTGTTCTTTTTTTGAGTTTGTTTTAGTTTAGAGTGAGAAGGAAATGTAAATGATATAGTAATGAAGTGTGTGATGTGGTAATTTGTTGAAAAATAATTGTATTTCCACTACTAACGAAATGAACTTTTTAGAAGTGGGTATAACTATTTTACCATTTTATGAAAAATTATGTGCATTTTATCCTGGTATTTTCTTAACTAGTTGCTTCTCTTTTTCTTTACATGTAAATGGCCCCCCTTCATCTTTTTTCTCAATCGAGTATTATGTACATGTCGATTTGTATCGGCACTGAACTGAATTATATAATCTTGCATGTATTAAGAACTTTTTTTGCATAAATATAGTTGAATAAAAAAAAATGTTTTGATTGTATTTCACATTCAGGGGATTCCTTGAAGAAAACTTAGAGAGGGGAGTCAGAATTGTACATCTATAATTGCATCCAAAATAGCAAACTCATAACTATTGTACAAAAAAAATTATTGTACAAACAAAAATTATTGTACATTGTGCAAAAGCTGCCCCAACAAGATTTTGATAGCAACATGTCTAAAGAGAGGTCAAAAGCTATAATATACCTCTACATTATTTCGTTAAACCATTCATTTCGAAGTAACAAAAAGTTATTGGTTTAGTAAATATTTGATCAATCTACACACAGTTTTAAATCAATTTATAACTAGATAGAATTTATTTATTTTGTAATAATTAATTTGGCACAAATTATGTTCTGTGTGACGTGTCCATTTGGGCACCGCTAAGTGATAGAATTACAACTTTACAACTTTCCTCATTTACACCCTATACAACATGAGATTCTCAACAGCTTACCTCATTTGGCATATTAAGTATGAACTGCCATCAATTATGACAACATAGTTATTTTTTCAGTAAAAAACATATATTTTGATTAAAAATCTTTTCTTCTTATATTTTTTTGCAAAGGATAACAAAACATATTATGATATTATTTGTTCAAATGTCAGTATAATATAACAAGTGAATCTATATACAGTCTAGTGTGATGTGATATGGTTTATCTAAATTAAACCCAACCCCTTATTTTTCACTTACTTTTGAGCCTCCTCAAGAGGCCACATCATCACTTTTATCACCACCGTTCGATCAATTTTTTTGTCAAATCTCAGTCATACATTTCTCAAATTTATTGATATTTTATGACAACATATTTGTAGTTATTAAAACATAAGCATATGATTGGTTGAATTAATGTTTTGTGTTGCATCCCCGATTTAGTGAGAACCGTTCTAAATTTGTTTCTGACCATCATATCTTAATCAGATGGTTTCAATGTATCATAATTCAAAGTTATGTTCAATTATTAATACCAATAATTAATGAAGAGTTCACTCATTAAATATAAATAATTTTTCTTTTCTTCTTTAAAAAATTATAATTCTTAATGAAGTATTTTATTTCCCATGTTAAAATCATCAAATATAAATTTGTTGGAATTTTCTCTTTATTTTGAGTTCCATATTGATATGGTTCTAATTTAATTATTTTCTTGCTAAAATATGTGAATAAAGACTATATAAAAGAACAAGTAAAAAAATGATATGCTCATTAAGTTATACCTTATACCTTATTTTTCATCTCTCTTTAAGCATTCTCAAAAGAACTATCGTCAATTTTATCTCGGCCATTAGATCAAATTTTTTTCAAATCTTAGTATTTCATTTAAATTATTACCATAATATCACATGGTCAGTTAGATTAATATTTCGTGTTATATCTCCAATTACGTGAGAAATATCATATAAATTTGTTGTAATTTTCTCTTTATTTTGAGTTTCATATTGTTATGGTTCCAATTTTTTTTTCCGCTAAATATGTGAATATAGACTATATAAATGAATATGTACAAAGATGATATTCTCATTAGCTTATACCTTATACCTTATTTTTCATCTCTCTTTGAGTATTCTCAAGAAACCTATTGTCAATTTTATCTCGGCCGTTGGATCAATTTTTTTGAAATCTTAGCTTTTATTTAAATTATTACCACAATATCATTGTACCAATAGTTAATGAAGAGTTTACTCATTAAAATATAAATAATTTTTCTTTTATTCTTTACAAAATTATAATTCTTAATGAAATATTTTATTTCTCATGTTAAAATCATCAAATATAAATTTGTTGGAATTTTCTTTTTATTTTGAGTTCCATATTGTTATGGTTCCAAAAAATTTCGCTAAAATATGTGAATATAGACTATATAAATGAAGATGTACAAAAATGATATGCTCATTAACTTAGACCTTATATCCTATTTTTCCTCTCTCTTTGAGCATTCTCAAGAGACCTATTTGAAATCTTAGCTTTTCATTTAAATTATTATCACAATATCACATAATGACATATTATTATGATTCCAATTTTATTTTTTTTCTTGATAAAATATATGAATATAGACTATCTAAAAGAACATGTAATAAAATAATAAGCTCATTTACTCTTATCATATTCTTTTACCCCTCTGTGAAAATTCTCAAGAGAACTATTATGAATTTTCTCTCCGCCGTCAAATAAAAAAATTGATCAAATAATAATATCACATGATTAATTAGATTAATGTTCAGTATTATATCTCCGTTATCTGAGAATTATCATCTCAAACAAAATTTCAGAATATTAAAAACTATATTAAGGGTTTCAACATATGTGTAATCCATACAATTTTAACATCTAAAAAAATAAGAAAAATAGTTGTGACAAATTTTTTTGAAGAAAATGAGTAATATTACATTTTCCTATGTAGTATATATATTTTTCTTATATATATATAATATTAAATATAATTATTATTTTTTATTTTTTTAAAGTTAATAATCTATAATTTAATCTTATGCACTTTCAACTAAAATCTTCGAAATAAATTATCTTGCATTTTTTTTATTTCATTCAACTAAGCATGATTAATACTTAATTTATTTTTCTAATATAATATGTCAAGACATAGTGACATTAAGAAAATTAAAGACAATAATTTTGAATTCTCATATATTATTATGTACTATGGATTCACAAACTTTAATTTTAAATTTTTATAATTGTAAGTTATACATTATTAGATTGAAATAACTATTAAAATTGAAATATTCACCCGCGAAGCCCGAACATTATCTTAGTTGAATAAAAGCTTGATAATTGTAATTCACTTTCTGAATCACAATCCAGGTCTTGTCAAGGCAAGTGGAGAAAAATCATGAATAATTCTTTGATTCACCCAAAACAGAAAAAACAGAGAGACCTCTCAAATAAAACATATCATAACAATCAGTGCAATTATTTAATGAAGAGGCAGGCATGAATTTAATGAGAGAAAAAGGCAATAAACGATTTTGCCCTATAAAGTAGGCTGCTCTCTCTCTATATTCAAAAATATTATCATGGCTCAAAAGTTCATTCATCGTTTTTCTCATTCAAGTGCAACTATATAATGTGCAAGAGGGTCCTAATTTGTCTTGTAACGAGATTTTTTTCAGAGGTTGCAATCCATGTGGTACATTGCAGTTTACATTAGGATTAATATTCCTCAAATTTCTAAATATCCGAACTCAATTTCCAACTTATATTTTTATTATAATTTGGTTCAGAGTTCTAAACCCACGTCTTAGTTTTGTGTAGCTTTGTAGTATTTTATATATTAACTGTGAAGTGGAATTTGAAATCTCATTTTTTTTTTCATTTGGGCTGAAATTTGAAATTTGGAATTCTGAACTGGATTATTAGTGAAGCATAAAAGAAAAATAAAACTATTTTGGATATTTTGAAATCACAAGTATTTAGATAAGGAAATATGTGTCTAGTATATTTTGACATGAGATATTTCATTTCCAAAGATGGATTGAAAGCTTTCATGGACAAAGAATTGAGTAATAGAAAATAGTCGGTTATTCTACTTTATTCCAAACATATTCGGCAACATGAATTAGAACCCGTTCTGCAACACATGAAATAGAAGAATAACGAAATTGAGAATAAACGACTAATCCATTTTATTTTTTATAGATTGGGCAAGATAGTTATATGAAGAATTTGATTTAAACATATAAAAAAGAGTTTATGACTAAAATGTCTTTGTTCCATAATTTGAATTTATACGAATCATATTAAATGAAAAATTTACTCGAATTATAAGAAAATAAAAATGAAATAAATTAATTACAATAAAGTAGTATCAAAATAAAATAAATATTCAATAAAAGTACAATAATAAAAGATAAATTGAAGCACAATTCAAATAAGCATTCATTTAACTAATTCCTAAACGCTCTTCAATTATTGTTATGACGTTGCATATCTTCCCAACGCATTTTTAATAGCCGTTCGAAGCAAAAAAAAAAAGGGGCAAGCGACAGATGGACGGAGAAGTGAATAACGAGAAATGTAGTTGATACAGATGTTGTTAAAGAGCGGAAAAATAGTATATTTGTGTATAGTTGTTTGATTGATTATTTCACCAGAGAATGATTGAAAAATAACCTAGAAACTACCTCCACCAATAAATCATAAACACAAACCCTCACTCCACTCTTAAAGCAAAAGAAACCTAAGATATCCATTATTAAACCTTGAGTGTGATGTCTAATGGACGGGACAACACAGTGACGACGAAACTCCCAAGGCCAGAGGAGACGACACCAAGGGGCACGACATATAGAATAACCAGAGCATGGGCACGATGAAGGGCCTGCTCAACATGATCTCCTCAGCCACTTCCACCCAAAAGCTGTGCTACAATGATGAACACGCAGAGGAAGAGAGACCGGTGATGACAAAGGATTTCGGCATTCAAGAATTTCCACCAAGGTTCCTTGACGGAGATGCGGAACTGAGCATGTCGCCAAAAGAAAGGCAGTTATGGTGTTTCGTGCTCCTGCATAGAATTAACCCCAACCCCTTATTTTTCACCTACTTTTGAGCCTCCTCAAGATGCCACTTCATCACTTTTATCTCCACCGTTCGATCAATTTTTTTGTCAAATCTTAGCCATTCATTCTCTCAAATTTATTGATATTTTATGGCAGCATATTTGTGGTTATTAAAACATAATCATATGATTGGTTGAATTGGTGTTTTGTGTTCCATCTCCGATTTAGTGAGAACCGTTGTAAATTTTTTTATGACCATCAGATCTTAATCAGATGACTTAAATGAATCATAGTTCAAAGTTATGTTCAATTATTAATACTAATAGTTAATGAAGAATTCACTCATTAAAATATAAATAATTTTTCTTTTCTTTTTTAAAAAATTATAATTCTTAATGAAATATTTTATTTCTCATGTTAAAATCATCAAATATAAATTTGTTGGAATTTTCTCTTTATTTTGAGTTCCATATTGTTATGGTTCTAATTTAATTATTTTCTTGCTAAAATATATGAATAAAAACTATATAAAAGAACAAGTAAAAAAATAATATGCTCATTAAGTTATACCTTATACCTTATTTTTCATCTCCATTTAAGCATTCTCAAGAGACCTATAATCAATTTTCTCTCGACCGTTAGATCAATTTTTTTTCAAATCTTAGTATTTCATTTAAATTATTACCAAAATATCACATGGTCAGTTAGATTAATGTTTTGTGTTATATCTCTAATTACATGAGAACTATCATATAAATTTGTTAGAATTTTCTCTTTATTTTGAGTTTCATATTGTAATGGTTCCAGTTTTTTTTTCCGCTAAATATGTAAATATAGACTATATAAATGAAGATGTACAAAAATGATATGCTCATTAACTTATACCTTATATCTTATTTTTTTTATCTCTCTTTGAGCATTCTCAAGATATCTATTGTCAATTTTATCTCGGCCGTTGGATCAAAGTTTTTTGAAATCTTAGCTTTTCATTTAAATTATTACCATAATATCACATGTACCAATAGTTAATGAAGAGTTTACTCATTAAAATATAAATAATTTTTTTTTCTTCTTTAAAAAATTATAATTCTTAATGCAATATTTTATTTCTCATGTTAAAATCATCAAATATAAATTTGTTGGAATTTTCTTTTTATTTTGAGTTCCATATTGTTATGGTTCCAATTTTTTACGCTAAAATATGTGAATATAGACTATATAAATGAAGATGTACAAAAATGATATGCTCATTAACTTATACCTTATATCCTATTTTTTCATCTCTCTTTGAGCATTCTCAAGAGACCTATTTGAAATCTTAGCTTTTCATTTAAATTATTAACACAATATCACATAATGACATATTGTTATGATTCCAATTTCATTTTTTCTTGATAAAATATATGAATATAGACTATCTAAAAAACATGCAATAAAATGATAAGCTCATTTACTCTTATCATATTCTTTTACCCCTCTATGAAAATTCTCAAGAGAACTATTATCAATTTTCTCTCCGCCGTCGAATCAAAATATTGATCAAATATTAGCTTTTAATTTAAATTATTATCATAATATCACATGATTAGTTAGATTAATGTTCAGTGTTATATCTCCGTTATGTGAGAACTATTATCTCAAACAAAATTTCAGAAATATTGAAAACTATATTATATTACTTAATGTATTAAGGGTTTCATAATAACATATTTGTAATCCATACAATTTTAACATATAAAAAAATAAAAAAAATAGCCGTGACAATTTTTTTAAGAAAATGAGTAATATTATATTTTTCTATGTAGTATACATGTTTTTTCCATATATATATAATATTAAATATAATTATTATTTTTTTATTTTTTTAAAGTTAATAATCTATAATTTAATTTTATGCAGTTTCAACTAAAATCTTCGAAATAAATTATCTTACATTTTTTTTATCTCATTCAACTAAGCCTGATTAATACTTAATTTATTTTTCTAATATAATATGTCAAAACATAATGACATAAGAAAATCAAAGACAACAATTTTGAATTCTCATATATTATTATGTATTATGGATTCACAAACATTAATTTTGAATTTTCATAATTGCAATTTATACATTATTAGATTGAAATAACTATTAAAATTAAAATATCCGCTGCGAAGCGCGAGCATTATCCTAGTATAGAGGAAAGAGGGAGTAGTTATGTCACGCAAGACATACTTTAGAATAAATATGAGCATTTTTGTCTTAAATTTGGGCTTAATTCGTGGTATAGTCATTTTCATCTCAACCTTAGAATTAAAAATTTCACTATTCTATAGCTCTAATCTAACATATTTAAATACTGTTCAGATATAATAACTTGGAATAACTTGTTTATTCTTCTATTCCATGTAAATTTGGTGGTGCCGAACATACATAATAGAATAGTAAAATAAATTATATTTTTTAATAAATAAAAAGAAACAAATAGAAAATGAAATGGATTATTCCACTCTAACCGCTCTATTTCATCGTTAAGTACATAAAATAACTTTTCAACCCTTCCATTCATGTTCGGCTGAATGAATTTTTTTATTTCATTTTATTCCATGAAACAACTCTATTCCATCCCGCCGAACAGGCACTTTTAATATTGGTGCATAAAGACCGCGCCTATCAACAATTTTCACCTGGTCCGAATCTCTCCAGGGAATATCGGTGCATAAAGACCGCGCCTATCAACAATTTTCACCTGGTCAGAAAGGAATATCCTTCCTTGGCCTAGTACACCACATCATTAGGCAACCTAGAATGAAATGACCTGTTATATGCTGTTTTTAGTATTATTTTAGACAAATAAGAAGTATGAGAACGTAGTAAGAGTATAAATTACAAAACAAAAGGCTATTAAAATAGATTATAAATGATAAATAAATCGGTAATTCTTTACATAACAATGAATAGTTAATTATTTCATTTCATTCCAAGTGTTTCCCGGCAATGTATGAAACCACAGAATTATAAAATAGGAGAATAATCGGTTATTTAATTTTATTCCTAGTTTTTCCGATGTGATAGATTAGTGAAATAACAAAATAGTAAAATAAATTAATATTTTTTATTGAGCAAAAAACAAAGAGAAAGAAAAAAAATTGGGTTTATTCCACTTTAATACGGAATAGAAGATTTTCTGCTTCTTTAATTCATTTTATTTCATATTTTCAAAATTTATGTTCAGCAACAATTTTGTGTTTCACTTTATTCTATTAATTTAATCCCTACTGAAGCAACAATTTTGTGTTCCACATTCTATTAATTTACTCTATTTCATTCCTACCGTACGGGTACAAGTATATTCATAGACTAAAAACTAGAAATTATTGGAATATAAATAAAAAAAATGTTCATACTTAGTTCATTTTAAATGTTAATGGGATTTGAATTATTACATGTCTCAACTAAAATAATTTAGCATCAATTATAAAGGCATATTAGCAAAGTTGATCAGAGATTTTTTTGTTTTGAAGATAGATGGAATTCGAATCTTGGTATTTTACCATTAGAGCAAACGATCGCTTGCAATTAAAGATTTATTACCGCTAATCTATAGACTCATTAGCGGAGCTAATATTTAGAAACTTGATTAAGTTTTAACTTTTCAATAATATAAATTAAATATATTTAATACCAATTTTCATATAACTATTCTTTCTCATATTTATTCTTGGCCTAAATAATTTCATTCTGAACAATAAAACCAGTACTAACTAGGAAACTTCAAAAAAATTGAGATTATACCTAAAAATTATCAAATATTTATTCATAGAAAATATTTTCCTGTAAAACATAGTCTGAAAATTTACATAGCAATAAAAAAGTTTGATTCAATAATATAATTGAGTTAAATTAAAATCAGAGCAGGTGAATAAATTCATTGTTTTTCTTAGTGGTGCTCCTAGCCTATTTCATTAGGGACCCAATTTAAATCCCAATTGTCAATACTATTTTAATAGGGACCCGATATATATCTCCTTCTCCCCTCCATTCTCTCACCACCCCAAAACCACAAATCAAAGAAAACCAGAACAAAACCACCATTAATGTCTTATTTCTCTTCTTCTTCATCTTCTCTCTCTTTCAGTGACCCTTTAAGCTGTAATAACTATTCCTACTATTCCACCTCTCCACAGCCAACAACACCACTTGATTACAACCAAAACCATACTTATAATTCATTGAATTCCTATTACTCTTCTTCTCTTCCTTCTAATCATTTTGTAATGCCCAAAACTCCAGTCTTCAACCCTTCTTCCTCTTCTTCCTCTGCTTCTTCTTGCGAGTATTATGATATTAATTCGAGCCCAATCAGACGTGTGTTCAGCACTGGAGATCTCCAAGTAAGAACTTCTTAAACTTTAATGCATATTGGGTAGTCATGTCTATATAATTTTGTTTTCAGTAAATAAATTTAACCTTTGAATAGCTACAAACTGTTTCACTCATTTCAATTGTGAAATTGGATAAAGTAAAGTTATATTTTCTTAATGAGCAGAGCATGAATAGATTGCGAGCTTCACCAAACGAGAGTTATGCACATGAAACCGGTACAGTCGCTCCAAAAGTGGGCCGGTACAGTGCAGAAGAGAGAAAGGAGAAGATAGCACGGTATCGAATCAAGCGAAATCAAAGGAATTTCCAAAAAAAGATCACTGTATGTACACATTCTAAATTTCTTCATCTCTCTCTGTTTTTAGAACCTTTAGCATATTTTATTTTCCTAAAATCGATTATAAACTATTTAGTTATTTCTTGTTTTTAATTTTCCTTTTTGTAGTATGCATGTAGAAAAACATTGGCTGATAGTAGACCAAGAGTGAAAGGCCGATTTGCGAGAAATGGAGAAAATGAAACAGACATGGAAATGGAGATGATTGATACCTGTTATGATACTTTTTGTACCGGGTATGAAAATTACAGTAATAGTTATAATAACCAGATTTTACAAAATGATTGTGCTGGTACCAGTACGGTTACTGGTACTGGAGATGAGAGAGACTGGGGGAAGCAAGAGGAGATAAATTATGATGACGTGTTTTGGCCTAAATTGGTTGATATTTTCACAGATTTGGTCAGGTAAACTAACAAGATTTAGAGAGAGATCGAGAGAGAGAGAGGTGTCTCAGTTGAGTTTCTCTTCTAAGTTCTACGTGGCTTTGTTTTGACTTTTTAATTATTGCTACTATAATTGTATCTTTGTAGAATTATATAATCAATAATCAATAATATGTAAATCTTCTACTTTTTTTTCCCTCTCTTAGTACTTATCGCTCTAATCTTGGACACGTGGCCTTTTTTTTTTATGTTTTATTAATGTAGTTTAGTAGCTGATCTGGCCACGTAACTAAGCCATCACTGATCTTTATCAATCTTTATCTAAGGTTTCATGATACGCTCATATATTTAAAAAAAAACTGAACTGTGAAATGATAAAAGAAATGATTATGTTTCACTTCATCGAAATGTGTTGTTTGAAATAGAAGAAAGTCATTAAAAGTTTAAAATTATTGAAATGGATGGTCACTATCAAAGAGTGAAATTCTCGTGTTACAACTGTAATTATAATTCTAATTACTATACACCAAGATCCTTGCAAGCCTCCCGTGAGATCAACCATGCCTCAACCCCCCTCCCCCCCCCCCCCCCCCCCCAATTTTTCTTTCTTTTTCCAGGCATTTTTTTAAGACGACATTTATTTTTTGAACTGTATTTTGTGATAATAGGAATCATAAGTTTTTATTAGAAGAAATCATAGAATTAGCAAATGTCTTGTAACCTAGTTAGTTAAAATATTTACATGTATAACAAGAGATCATAAGTTTAATTCACGACAAATCTAATATAATACATATTTAGTAAAGTCTCTCAGGTCAACGAAAACGTAAGAATTAATGGGCCTAAAAGCCCTAAAGAGAGCCCGGTCAAAGAAGAATCAGAATCAAAATCCATATAAGAATCTCAATCATGATTAGAAGATGGAAAAAGGCCTTCCTTTTATTTTCCAAAACAAGTAATATATCTGTACCTAGAGAATTTCTCCTTTTTTCCCTCTCTCTTTTATATACTTTAAAAAAAAAAAATCCTTAATCCCAGATGGACAGTAAGTCAGTAACAATGAAAGATGAGTCTTCTAACCTATGTTGCACGGACACGGACACGGGTGTCGTGTCCGACATGACACGGACATGGCGACACGGCAATTTTAGAAAAAGCATCAGACACGACACGTTATATATACATATTATTTTATTATTATTTTAATATAGTTAATTATATATCTAAAAATATAAAATAATAAATATGATAATGAAAAGATTCGAGAGGATAACAATAAGAAAGATTATTTTTTCCTATAGAAATGCACGAAAAAAAGAAAATAAAAGATATCGTCTCTAATACCTGGTTCTCATAAGTTACGGCTGTTAGAAAAAAATATATAAAAAATGTTAGTAAAATAAAAAAAATATTTTTTTAGAAAAAATGAGAAAACATATATACTTATATAAAAATTATTGATTTAAATTGGACTTTTATATACTGGACTGTGTCCGAAAAGTATCCAGTCGTGTCCAAATCGTGTCCAGCCGTGTCCTAACCGTGTCCGAACCGTGTCCCTCCGTGTTCTGACCGTGTCCAAAAATTAATTAATATTAAAATATTCGACACGTGTCCGAGCCGTGTCCGTGTCCGACATGGGTACGGCCGTTTTTTTGAAGTATCCGCGCAACATAGCTTCTAACAGAATTGGAATGTTGAAATAGAGAATAGTATATTATTTTTTTTATTCTGACAAACTGCAGCGAAATAAAATAGTGGAATAATTTATATATTGAGAAATATAAAAGAGAAAAATAAAAAAGATTTCTTTGTTTCACTTTATATTGCTTATTTCCTCTCGTATAATCCACATTATTTCATGCTTTTCGACTGAAAGAAGAAATTTATTCGAGTTATATTATACTATATATATTAGAGAAAAGATATTCAACCCCTAAAATCACCACCAACTTTTGATATTGCTATGCTTTTTTAAATTACAGGTGGTCATCGAAATAAGTTAATATTATAATTTAATGGTTATTAAAATTTTAATTATATGTACTTATTCTAAAATATTAGATGATTATTAAAAAAAATATATAAACGACAAAATTAGAGATGATTGACCACTTTGACCACAAACTTGACGGTGATTCTAAGAGTTGAGTAATTATGTCTTATATGAGGAGGGTTTTTTTGACAACGGGCTTATTTGGACGACGGTGACAACATTGGTTATAAAAAGCGAAAATTCAAATTTCAACTGCACGGATGAAATATATATGTTTTGAATATGTTGTGGATCAATTTTCACAAGAATCAGAATATTATATTAATATCATCATGTATCATCAAAATATGTATCATTATCATCAAGCATCATCAAAACATATAAATACATATTTTGATGATATATGATGACAATGATATAATATTCTGATTCCTGTGAAAATTGATCCACAACATATTCAAAACATATATATTCTATTCATACAGTTGAAATTTGAAATTTCATTTTTTATAACTAATGTTATCACCGTTGTCCAAATAAGTCCGATGTCAAAAGAACTCTACTCGGCTTATATATTATATTACATTCTTATTTTCACTCTTAGGAACCTAGCTTAGTTAAAGTGGAATAATTTATACAAGTAGTCTCCCTCTCCCCAATAGGTGGGGATTGTGGCTACCCTTGATTCTTTGTCGGCCTGTAACTATACAGAGCCTCCAAAAATACTCTCAAGGGATGCATGCATCCTATAAAAAGAGACTATTTTAGTATTCATCAGTTACCGGATTTAATTTTATTTCGAATAAATAATTGAATAATGTATATTGCTAACTTATATTAATGTATGCATACATTCAACAGAAGTTTCGCCAAAAGCCCTTTTTCTGATATATTGAAACTTTCTATATGCTGGAGATTTTAGTTGGATTTTTGTACCCTCTAAAATTGACTCTTCTTGATTAGAAGTTGAACAGAGTTTATTTTTTGGATTAAAATACCTCCTCAACCATTTTGATCTCTATTTTGTTCGTAACAGTACCCAAGACCAACATAATTTAGATGATTAAAAATGATATGTATGATATTATATCACATAAAAAATGTGTTATGAAATGAGGGGGGCATTTTTGTCACCTTAATTTAAAAGAGAATAAAAATCAAGCGATCGTTTGTAATTCTTCTTCAAAATAAAAATAAAAAAATTAAGGAGTGGTTAAAAAATACAGAAAGATTCCAAAATATTAAGAGAAAGGTAGACAATTTTTGAAACCCCCCCTCCTTTTTTTCAATATAACTTGGGTTGATTGTTTTAAATTCTTCAATGACTAAATATTTATATTGTACCAGAATATCACTCTTATTACACTCTTATTACAGCAGTAAATTAGAAAGTTACTTTATATTTGATTAAGAAATGTATCATATCCTTAATTATAAATTAGTTGGTCAAATTTACTTTATGCCCCAGAAGTGGCCGCCGACAACTAGGCAATGAAGCTAGAAAAAAAAAATACAAAAAAATTAAAAAGTTAGGGTCCTTACTTTCTTATTTTGTAAATTTCATACTAAGACACAGGAGTATATTATGTATATTATATAGATAGCATGGTTGCCTAGGCAGATAGGTACATAATCATGAATTGCATAATCACTCTATACTTTTCTTAATTTGAGCAACACACTAACTAGTGATGTATTCCCAGATAGATTTATTTATTTTGTGTGTGCCCAAAAAGACCCTAAAATTCATTAATCATCCTTCATAGTAGATTGTTTCAAAAGAAAATAGAAATATTTGAAAAATGTAAGATGTTATTAAAGTTCCAATGTATTAGTATGACATAATTTGGAAATCTAGGTATTTGTCTTAACAAAATAACCTACAAAGAACACTAAATAATGAGATTTGTGTCCCTTTCTTTCATAATCTGTGGTTAACATTCGTTGTCAGATACATACAACCAAATTTTGAATCTGATCGACAGAAATTACATTTTGACATTCAATCAGGAAAACTTAGTTGCTACTTCGAATATCGATCGCCGTGACATGTACTTATATATAAAAATGTTTTCTGAATACAATCATATATTTACATTTTCTTACTCCTACAAATTTGCATTTATTGTAAAAAACGCAAGCATAGATTTACAAATCTTATTTTTGCACAACACAAGGATTTTTTTTGTTCTAATGGTGGAAGGGGAATCATGTGAGGTGTTACATTCACTCAATTACTTATATAAAAATAAAATAAAATTATAGAACCCTTAGCTAAATTAATATATTAAACATGCCACCTCATATAGCTTTTGTTCTATCTTTTGAATTATTTATTGGAAATTAGTGAAAGAGAAAGGTGTCGCATGAGCATCAAAAGTACTCATTGGATGCTAATGTTGACTCTGTAGTATCTATTAATAAAGACTAAGAGCAATCTCGCGCTAGGCTACGAGTTTTAAAGTTTATTATTAATTAAAAAGAAAAATTATTCAATGACTTACAAGTATTTACTTAGGTGCAACGACAATAATAAGTTCAAAATTTATAAATTAAATTTTTATTTGTATCAAAATTAAAGTGTGACAGATAGTTTCAACATTAAAAAATATTAATTGTAATATACTACTTTTTATTGAATGAAGATGTCTGTCGATAAAAAAAAAATTAATTACAATATATTATCTTTCACCTACGATATATTTAAAAAATTTGATTATTCGTTTACAGTATGTTACAACAATCTAATTATTTAAATGACATTCTCTCTCATAATATTTCTTTTTATATACATATTCAACATAACTAGGATCATGCTCACGCTTCGCTGCGAATATTTAAATTTGTTATTCATTTAAAATTTATGTATAAATTGCAATTATGTATAATAATTATGCTATGTAAGTTAGTTATGTTTAAAATTATTTTGAATTATATCATAAGATATTTTATCCATTTATTATTCATTAAAAAATAGTTTCTATATCACATCTAATTTTATAAGGATGGATAACTCTATACAAATAAATTTACATATATGAAAAAAAATAAAATAAATAATAAATTCATAAAAAAATAAAAAATAATAATCCAAAAAATAATTTGGATTATTAATTTACAATCTAATTAATTTATGCTTGCATTAAGATTTCTAAGATTAAAATATCATCTTTTTTTATCTCTTTAGTTTTCTTGTGCCTATCTATTGACATGTTATATAAGAAAAAAAATCAAGTATTAATCAGACGATGAAGGAGATCTAAAAACTAAAAATAAACGATAATTTATTTCATAAATTTTAGTTGAAACCCCATAAGACTTAATTATAGATGATTAACTTTAAAAATTATAATTATATTTATCATGATTTGTTAAAAGGAAATATGGTATTATATATATAGAAAAAGTATGTTTACTATACATAAGAAAATATAACACGACTCATTTTCTGAAAAAATTATCACCGTTATTTTTCTTATTTATATTTTGTTAGTTATTAAAATGATACATATTATCCATAATATATTAAGTAATATAATATAATTTTTAATACTCTAAAATTTTATTTAATATGATAGTTCTCATGTAATTGGAGATAGAACACGAAAACATTAATCTAACTGACAATGTGACATTGTGGTAATAATTTAAATGAAAAACTAAGATTTGAAAAAAATTGATCCAACGGCCGAGATAAAATTGACGATATGTCTCTTGAGAATGCTTAAAGAGAGATGAAAAATAAAGTATAACTTAATGAGCATATCATTTTTTTACATATTCTTTTATATAATCTTTATTCACATATTTTAGCAAGAAAAAAAAATTATAACCATAACAATATGGATCTCAAAATAAAGAGAAAATTCCAACAAATTTATATTTGATGATTTTAACATGAGAAATAAAATATTTCATTAAGAATTATAATTTTTTAAAAAAGAAAAGAAAAATTATTTATATTTTAATGAGTGAACTTTTCATTAACTATTGTTATTAATAATTGAACATAACTTTGAACTATGATTCATTGAAGTCATCTGATTAAGATCTGATGGTCAGAAATAAATTTACAACGGTTCTCACTAAATCGGGGATAGAACACAAAACACCAATTCAACCAATCATATGATTATGTTTTAATAACCACAAATATGTTGCCATAAAATATCAATATGCAGGACAGTTTTACTTAACATATATGCCCAACTTTTATTTGTGACCCGTTTTCGTACGTTGCGGTGGAGCTACCGGAACAAATATTGCATATCCAAAAGATTTCCAACATTATTTACTTGGCTGCAGGCCAGTCACAAATTATAATGGGAGTACTTATTATAAAATGTTGGATTTACTCTAATTAGTGCTGCAGCATATATCATTTCATGGCCTCAATCAAAAGACGAGTGTTCATTTCATTATTAGGGGCCAACGATTAATTATAATTGCTTAACAAGATATAATGTTAGATCATTCTAAGTGCGTGTGTGGGCCAATGCTCAACTATAATCTCAATCAATGTACAATACTCGTCGAGTACTTTGGATGTGACTCACTGATCATCATCAAAACGAGTTGTCGTAATTATACAATTCATAAATTATGATCTTAATTGGAATATTTGAGCAACCAATCTCGCAAATACAATATTTCGAGATAATAATAAACATATATGTGACCATCTAGCATATGCATCTATTTATACCATAAACTATCTAGATGGTCCAAATGAAAGAGTAATATGCCCACATATATTTCGATGAATACGCTCAAGGAAATTGGGTGATTCATTCCAACCTGGTTTGTGATGTCTAACAATTAATTTTCCTTGAAAATATGCAGCACATGAAAATTCATTTGATAAAAGAATCTTCTGGTTCTTTAATTGATGCATATTTGAGTTCTCTGATTATTTGCATCATCATTGCTCCGAGATTAGTTAACTTCTATTTCATGCCAAATCATGAAATTTCTCTTGGAATTAGTGGACTTCTAGTTCATATCAAATCATTAAATCACATTTCAAATTATTGAACTTCTAGTTCATGTTTATAATAAAGTTGCTTTTCTAATTAGTGAACTTCAAGTTCATGTCAAAATCATAAAATTGCTATTCGACTGGACCAAATATATTATGCAGAAGCATAAATAAGTTTTAAGTCAATAAACTTCTGGTTTACTAATAAATATAACTTAATTGTATATTTGTATTAGTCCTTCATAATACAAATTAATAGAAAAGCTACATGTTCTAATATAGATTTCTTTCATGAACATTTCTCAAAATGCAGAAATATCGTCCACTGCAATGAGGCACATATATTTATAACTCTTATTGTGTCCATACATACTTTGATTCATAGAAAGATGAGATCTAAGGAAGAACATAGGGTGAAATTTTATTAGTGACAAGTTAAATACTTTGTATGGAAAATAGAAAGATATTTGATCGATAAGGACCAATCAAAAGACATGAGACAATCCAAAAAGCACTTGGTCATGATCCATTTGGTAAGCCTACTTGGATAGTGAGCATTTACTTATCAAAATAGAATTCGTTGCAATCCTTAGTTGACTAATTAGAAACAAAAATAAATAGAAACATAGTTCCAATAAAAGGAACCCAAGGTCGATATTCTTCTCCAATTTGAGTTTTGCTCATGTCTCAAATAAATTCAAGAATGTATTCAAAGAAATTCTGACCGCCAGTTGGAATATTAGTAGTATTAAAAGAAAGAAAATTAATGTTAATGATAATAACAATAATAATAAGAGTATAAAATAGAATAAAAAAAAAAATTCTTACTCGGTTCTTTCTCTACCTCGTTCTTGTTAATGTGCTTTAGATGCAGCGGATGATATCATTATCGGTTATCAACATTTTCATTATCGTGATAAATAAGTCGACATTATTATTTTTTCTTTGCCTTTAAGACGGCTTAATAAAGTTCCACAAGATTCTAGGGCGTACATAGAAACATACCAAACGTCCTTTACTATGACATAAATTTTTAGACCATTTAAAAGTTATATTTTGTGCGTTCTTTCTGCTTTCTTGTGTATTCTTCTTAATATAATCATCACAGTCACAAGTATAATTTCGACCTTGACCTCTTACACATCAGCATCCACATTCATAATCACGACTTGTATATGTGGTATTCACTTCTGGGAATGATGCGGAACCAATTGTACGGAATTCTTGATTTTTCATTTTAATGAAAATTCATTATTTTGCTTATATACAAGAAACAGTAATTTACAATTTTAAAACATTATCTACTATATACAGGCAACAAAATAGTAACTCTTCTGGAGTCTTAAATTACATTTATAATACATGATATTGTATTAATATTTGTCTTTCAATGTCTAATTATTATTTTAGTTGTTCAATGTCTGCTGGACATATGTCAGACATTTTGGATTCCACAAATAAATAAAATAAATTGAATAAATATATGGTTAAGGAATTCCGCCTAAAAGTCTTATGTAATATTTAAGAGCTTACTGAAATGGTTTTCAATTATAAACATAATTAACCATATTTTTCTATTTTAAAGAGACTTTATATAATTCGACAAAATATTTTGGTGTACAACATGTACTTAACCAATGCTCTTTTATACAACATCAAAAATATATATTTTGAAATCAGTTACAAATGATATCTTATTGTATCTTCTCATTGTCTTATGTGATTTTCTTGTAATGACTTATGGCATTGGTCTTATTTATGCCATTATTTTGCAACATAAATTCACTTCTGGGAATTGAGTGCTACTATTTAGACAAGTTTCATAATTTTCTTATTTTACAACTCATTAATTTGCTTATTCACAATATAATATGATATTTATTTTCAATATATCTTACAACTCTTTTCCCCTTGTTGATACTTCAAGAGCAAAATAAAAAAAAAGGTAAGGAATATCTTTATTTAATATATATATTTTTCATCTTTTCTCAAATTATTATTTCAGAGTTAATCTTCGAGATTGAGAACAATATGTTGATTTATATTCTTGCAACTGGTGCTAAAGTGCATATATAAAAAATAAATTTTTTGCAACTTATGGTGCATAGAATAGAATGAATTTGCAACTACAGGTGCATAAATAAATAAAAATAAATATGGATAAAAGTAAATGTGCATAAAATAAATGTACAGAAAGTAAATGTGCATAAAAGTAAATGTACATAAATGTAAATATACGATAAAAATAAATGTGCATAAAGAAAAATTAATTTCGCAACTTTAGATACTTGCAAATTCTAGTGCATAAATAAAAATAAACATGCAACTTTTGGTTGCATAAAAATAAGCATGCAACTTCTCGCTGCAAAAAATAATTAAGCAACTTCTTGTGCGTTAATAAAAATAAACACGCAACTTCTGGTTGCAAAAAAAAAAATTAAACAAGCAACTTCTGGTGCATTAGTCTATAAATAGAATCTGCAACTTCTTGTGCATTAGTCTATAAAGAGAATCTGCAACTTCTGGTGCAGAGATATGTAACTTAAAAGAAGCTTGTAAAATAACGAATTTCAAGAAAAGAAAAAAAATCGGATAAAAGAAATCCAAAATAAATAATATAATGAAATATTAATAATTTGAAATTGTACCTTCTGAAGCAGAGTTTCAGTTATGTTATTTAGAACTTCAAATGCTTATTGTAGAGTCGTGCTGATAACGTGTTATAAAATAAAAGAACAAAGAACAATAAAACAGAGAATTGGAAGGAGAGAATTATGTATTGAATTGTGGATTCAAGAATACAATAGTCACTGCCCCCTTTATATAGTAGAGGGTAAGTGCTGGCTAAGAAATCTCTTGCCTGATTCAGGATTATAATAAAGGAAATAATCTGACCTAAATACAATAAAATATACAGTAGTAAATACTCTGCCACAACTTTTTCTATTCTTACAAGCATTTCCTAATTTATCTTTTTTTAGAGGTCAAATATTAGACATCCATATTAATTATATTCATAACAATTATTAATATGTAGCAAGTACTCGGTCACAAAATTTAAAACAAAATACCCATCATTTCCAGACAATTAAAAAACATACACTTGCTCAATTTTTGTTTTGAAAGATAAAAGAACATATACAACTTGGTACCACATGGAGGATCTTACTTTGTGGCAAGTGCAAATAAATTTAAACATACATAGTTACATAGGAGATAGCATGAACTTGAAATTTCAATGAATGCATAGGGTTTAAATAGAAGAAAATAAAAATTAAAAGAGAGCCTTAGGTCCAAGCACTTCATGATGGAATCAAGCCCCCAAAAAATATATTAAAATTAGAAAAATTCACGAAGTGGCATAAAAAGAGTAATTGGTGGTAGAAAGATTCATGCCATCTTTTCTTTAACAACAAAAGGTAATTTACCATTAGCTACAAATTAATATTAACCTAATAGTTTGGAAGTTTGGTGCCCATGTGCAAACCCCATAGTAGGCCTCTTTTGGAAGAGTAAAATAAACACTCGGCTAAAAATTAAAAGTAAATTATTTTTTTGCTTTGAAGCCCGTAGGCAAAGAATGTAAATAAATAGCTTTGCGAAATTGATCCTAAAGCAAGTATTTTTTTTCTCCAAACAGAAAACTAACTTAAAAAATTACACGTTCAAAATTCTCTGCAAAATACAGAATATATATCCATCCATCTAAAGTGTTGAATCTGTTGAATCTCCTGAAACATCAAATCAACTTCAATTAATTCTGAGAAAAAAAAAATTTAGATTTATTTTGGGCCTTATCATTCAATAAGAGCCCATTGAGATCATTTTGGGCTTTCTAATTGGGTCTACTAATACTGATTTTTTTCTGACACTGTTTAAAAGAACACACATGAGCTCATTAGCGTTGTCACTGTCTTGATCCTCTCCAGTTTCATCCATAAATTTTTTAGAAAAGTTCAAATTTGCTCCCTCACCTATTCAATAAGTCTACTTTTGGTCTCTCAACTTTTTGTTAATTCAATTTTAGTCCCTCAACTATTTAATAAGTCTATTTTTGATCATTCCATCCGTTAAGTGCTTACGTGTCAGTTAAACTTGACAAGTAAAAAATAATATGATATATATTCTTGACACATAAATAATAACATATTTTTTAAATAAACATGCACCACAAATATGTACAATAAAATAATATTTTAAGAAAAGAGGGAAATTAAGAATTTTTTTTTTATAAATATTTGCCATGTCACAATTGTCATGTTGAAATATGTATCAAGAATATATGCCACATATTGCTTACGTGTCAAATTTAACTGACATGTAAACACTTAATGGATGAAATGACTAAAAATAGACTTATTGAATAGTTAAGGGACTAAAATTGGACTAATAAAAAGTTGAGGAATAAAAAATGAGGTATTTGAATAGTTGACGGGGCAAAATTAGACTTTCTAAATTTTTCCATGGGAAGTTAATTTAACGAAGTACTATCTCTCCAGTATTGTCAAAACTGGAGATGACCACTACGCAGTTCGCGTCTCGTCTTTCACATTCGCCCGTTTTAATCTATTTGTCTCTTCAGTGAAGAAGAACGAAGAAGGAGGAGGGTCTACAAGCAGTTCGAGGTAAAATTATTCACTTCGCTTCTGTTTGATTGAAGTTATGCACGCAAGATTTGTTTGGTAAATTGCAATTGATCCATTTTAGTGTTCAAGAGCAGATACCAGATAGGAACTGTATTAATGCTGAATGAGCTTGAATTGATTGATCTGATCTTTATTTTGTTGTATTAATCAGGAATGAATCTTTATTTCATAATTGAAATTTGATTTAGGCGAATTTTTAATTAGATTCCAATTTAATAAGATCATTTAAATAAAATGGTGAATCAATCAAGATACTTAGCTTTGTGCTGATAGATTGATTCTTTAAGTAACATTGTTTCAGATTTAAGATCCATTGGGAAGTAGTATTTTTTCAAAATTACCTGTTTTTTTTTATTTTCGGAAAATATTTCCAAATCACTCGCCTTAGCCTACTTTTAAGAGTTTATATAATGGCATTCCATTTCTTTATAATACAGGTCCAATACAAATCCACTTTTATTCCTCTCTTAAATTAAATCCTTCAGAACAGCACGCATTTCAATGCAATGGAAACGGCTGGCGCCAGCTCGCCAGCTGTCACCAAAATCCCAGGCGAACCGGCAATTCTAATAACCGGGCTTCCAAATCCTGCTCCCAAAAACCGGGAATCAAAATCCAAATCCGAATCCAAACCGGAATCTGAATCCAGATCCAAACCCGACCCGTGTTTTGGCGAGTGGTTGGAAGGAAGAAAAGTTAGAAAAAAATTCGGAGATTTGCATTATAACGGAAAAGTGGTTAGTTATGATAAAGATGAAAACTGGTACAGAGTTGAATATGAAGACGGGGATTTTGAGGATTTGGACTGGTACGAACTGGAGACGGTTTTGGTCCCACTGGAGATCTCCATTCCGCTCAAAAACTTAGCTTTAAACCTTGGAAAATGGGATGATAATTATAATAATAGTGCATCGAAATCCGGATTGAAGAGGGGGAGAATGAGAAGAGAGAATTCTGCGACTGGTTTGGAAAGTGGTATTAATGATCTTGCGCTGGTACCAGTTAAGATGGAAATTACGGAAGAAAAAGAAGAAAGTTTATTAGTGAGTAAAAATAGTAAAAGAGGGAGAAAACCAAAGGGTAATAATGGTAGTAAAAATGAAGGGCAATTAGTTATTTTTAAAGATGAAGAAAAAAGTGGAGAAGCTTCTAGAAGGAAGAGAGAGGGGAAGAGAAGAGAATCGATGAATACAACAGCTAAAGCTGAGAGACAGAAAAGAAAAGAACAGCAATCGCAAAGATAGGCAAAAATAAAATTGTGCTGTTTTTTTGTATTTTTTTTTTTACATTCTTTGAATTAATTTTGAGGAAATGTATTTTTGTGCATTGTATAATTTAACAGTGGAAATGAAAACAAACTCTTGTAATTTTTTAATTTTTGTTTATTTGGTTTTGCATAAGTTGAAAAATGTAGGGTTTCATATGTTGATGTATCATTTCAGATCAATAAAAGGAAAAAAGAGGGAAAGCATCATTATTTTTTTTTTTTTTTTTGAGGCGTTACCACCTCTAATTACTGCTACTATTATTTTTTAATACAGTGAGACGGATTAATCCCGTATTATTACTACTATCATTATATGACAAGAAAAATAAATGTATTTTTTGAAAGGAATTTGAGGAAATGTATTTTGTGCGTTGTATAATTCAACAGTGGAAATGAAAACAAGTACTATCATTTTTTTAATTTTTGTTTATTTGGTTTTGCTGGTAAGTTGAAAAATGTAGGGTTTAGTATGTTGATGTATCATTTGTAGAGCAATAAAAGGAAAAAAAAAAGAGATAAATTATTATTATTACTATTATCATTATGACAAGAAAAATAAATTCACTCGTTCCAAAAAATATTTAACAGCCGAGTAATTATTCTACATGAAAAAATACCACTCTTCCAAAAAAAGTATTTGTATCGTATTTTCGCAATTTCTCTATATCTATGAATCTACACACAAATGCTATATATCGTAAGTAAATACTAACTAAAATAAAATTATTTACACCTCCAAATTCTCAGTCTTTTCAATATGTATTTATATTTATATATGTATATTCTTCCTTTATTTCGTATTTAAAAGTTCTCTTTATGGAAATGGAAACGTGTGGTTGTAGTGTGACTAAATTCCTTTGAGAGCTCTCTCAGTGGCTTTGTGAGAGTTTCCGATCCGCAATAAAATACACCTGAAAATTTTCATTTTTCACATGTTAAATTAAAATAAGAAACAAATATTTTCTTATTTTTCTGAGTATTTATTGAATTTTTTTAATTACCTATGCGAGAGTTTTTGTGAGCATTGGAAAGATCTGTGAAAACCTTTCTCCAATTCGGTCTTGCAAAGTGAGTCCGAATCTGTGAAAGGAAAACAAACAATTAATTAAAATTTCACTACCTAACAAAAATATTTTATTTTAGTCAAATAATTTTTTTATAAATTTAATTATATATGTTTACCCTGCTTCCAGAAACTATATCAACGCCATTCTTTGCATGTTGAAGAGACTGAACCATCGCAATAAGTGCTGACCTGGCATCTCCTTCTTCATAAACACTCGTCAGATAATTATGCATTTCTATCACATTCTACATTAAACAAAAACAAAAACAAAACAAAATATCCATCAATAAATTTAATATATATATAGAAAAATTATAGTGAAGCAAAATTAGGGTTTGGAGAAATAATACGTCTTGATCGCTTTCCGCCACGTCATTCATGACTCCTTTGAACCACTCGAAAGATCCTTGCTCTCTTGTCACCCAATAAAAGTACGCTCTGTCAGGTCCGTTATTTTTTATTATATTATTTATTTCGCCTTGATTATTCTGATTGTGCATACCTTGTGCCTCCTATTTATTATTAAAATAGATTCTCATAAATGATTCGAAAAATCTCATCTTTATTAGAATCTTTAGAAAAAAATTAATTACCTTATTTGATTTAATGTTGTTAAGAAGATCTTTTAAGATACTAATGAAAGGAGTAGCGCCAATTCCAAGTCCGATTAATAACAAAATATCGTATTTCTTGTAGTTTTGAGCTGGCGCACCATATGGACCATCTATTAGAACCTTTGGGAATCTACGTGAAAAAAATCAAATTTATTACTCTTAATTGTTGCAAACTTATTGAATTAAGGAAAAGAAATTATTTAGTTGATACGATACCTCATCTGGTCAATGTCATTATCAGCTACAACTGTAGTTTCAAGTCTAGTAAGAGTTGCTTTTTTGGATTTAACTTGAGCCACACACGCCTGCATAAATAAATAAATAAATTTCTTAACGTATAATTAAATAAGTATTTAAAATTTAGGCAAAAAAATATTATTATATTTGGATAAATAAAACTAACCTTTCCAAAAAGATTTCTGAGCTCAGTGGTCCAGTCACCCAAGGTGCGAATATGCACACTCAAGTAATCGTCACCAGGAGCAGAAGTAATCGAAAAAGGATGCCTGAATAAATTATTATTATTTCAAAATTTTGAAATTTCAATCGAGAAAGAACTATAAAGATGATTAAATTTTGTATTTTTAAAAATTACCATTCGAAGGGCGAAACGTCAGGACATTTTACGAAAAGATACATCCCACTCTTGTACTTAAAACTCGGCGGTTTCTTCATGTAAAGTGATAGAACATTTCCTGGATATATTGCCGCCTATATAATACCACATCAATAAACATATATTATTAATTATAAGTACTCTATAAAATAATTAATTAGAGACAGAAAAAAAGACAAAGTACCTTAATAATGCTAACTCTGTAGTTATTCTCACGGAATTTCCTTATCAGCCTCTCACACGCATAAAACAACACCGGTATCGCAAGATACATCCACGTCTACACCAAAATTCCCACTCAAAATCAAAAAAACATAAAAAAAAATTAACTAAAAAAATCCAAAAATATCTAAACATACCGTCTTCTTGTACCACTGCTTGGTCAAAAATATAAAGTACCCATGCACAACAAGCAACACATAAACAAGCACAAGCAAATGATGCGCGTACCAAAACGCGTTAAACCCCGCCAAGTGATGCAAAGGCGGCCTCAACTTAACCACACTCCTCCTAAACTTATGCGTGGCTAATGTAAAACTAAATGCCATTATTATAATCATTAAGATGCCGGTGACACCTGGCGCGCTGGCGAGGAGGGACGGGTAGGTGGGCTGTTTGTTGTGGAAGTTTGAGCCGAGGAGAGAAATGAATTTGTCGTGCGGGCAGGTTATGAGGCGCGGGAAGTCGCAGGTTACGTGGGAGATTGTGTGGATGAATGTCGCAATTGCTATCGTTACTGCGATTACCTGTGGTTGATGGTTGATTAATTATGAGTTTTTAGTTTATTTGTTGTTTTGGATTGAATAAAAGAATTTATAAGAAAATTGATTGAAGAGAGAAGAAATTGATGGAATGTATGAGATAACATTGGTAGGGAGGTAAAAAGTTTAAATTCGCTTTGTAGAGGGTATTTGAGAGGATCTAAAAAGTGAGGCTTTTTTTTTTAATATTCAGAAAACTTAGGTTTTTTTTTTTTTTTAATTTCCTCTAAGTAAAGAGCTAAGGAGTATTCGAAAATCAAAAGTCAAAACCAGCATTTTTTTAAATCTCAAAACTCAGTGAATTTTCTAAAAAAAAAAATAGAATAAAAGACAAAAGCATTTCACATAATTTAACCAATCAATCACCTTATGAAAGTTGATATTATCATCGAATGGAATGACTTTACTCAATCCCGTGCTCCTCAACCGCGTCAGAGTATTCCTACACACCGGAATCAGAATCAGCGCCATGTTCAGCTTCAGCACCTCCGCGGCCCCTTTGGCAACACACACACAATACCCCATGACCTCAAACGCAGCTCTCTTTCTATACTGTTCAAACTTCCATCCAAAAAGACAAAAGTTTAAAGTTAGCCATAAAGAGAGGAGGTAGATGCGTTTCCAGTTCTCGAGGATGAAATCGAAGGTGCGGGTGAGGAAGCGGGAGACGGGACTGCGGTAGCGTTTCGGGATCATGGTGCGGGCGAGGCTGTTGGTCCGTTTTATTGTTTTCTCGCTGCCTTGGGCTGTTACCATTCCTCTTAGCAGGGTCTCCAGTTGCCAAATCTACAGAAAGTAATTGTTTAGTGACGCTTAATTTTTGACAGTTTTTTTTATATGGGAGTCTCAGGTCGAGTATTTTAAATCTGGGTTGGTGGTTTAGAGAAGTATATGTTACTGTACTAGACCTGATTTTCATGTAACTTGTTTTTTGAGAAAAATGGTGTGGGATCAAAGTCTGACAACCGTTATGTATGTAAGACTAAAAAAGTTTTGGATAATTATATTTTTTTTGATAGAATTTACGTAGATATGTTATATAAACTGTTGTATAGTACTAGACCTGGTTGTTATGTAAAATTGTTGAGAGTTGACTGTGGAGTTGGAATTTATGGCTGTAGCATTATCAAAATTGTAATAATAGGAAATTGTTTTAGTTGCGGATAAGCAGTTGAAATACTTTGGTTAATGCTTAGGGTGGGATTGTGATGTGATTTTTGAAGTTCGGATGACGATGATGAAATGGAAGAGTGAATTCTGTACCTCAATATAGCCAAGATCGTCTGGGTCGAGTTCTTCCATGATTAAAGCTGCGTATGTGGCCGCATGATCTTTCAGCTTGGCGAGCTTGTTAGCTGATGCACTTAATATTATAACCTATATAATAAAAAAAATATAACAAAAATTAATTACTATTATGTTTAAAAAAAGATAAATTACATTAATTAAAACATTAATTATTTATCTGACTAACCTCTTTCACCTCATCTTCAGTGAGTTTTCCATCACCGTTCTTATCACACCTAAAGTCAACAGAGAAAACAACATTGTAAATATTAAACTTTTCAGGGGCATTTATGAAAAAAAAGAAACATAATTAATTAATTAATACATGTCAAAGAAGATTCTTAGACGTGAGTCGAAATTTTGATCGGTCATTTCTCCCCAAAACTCTTGCAGTTCATCTTTTGTGATTCCATCAGCTGGTTCTAAATTCCTTCGCCTCGCCAGCGCGACAAATAACTCCCCAGCAAACTCTTTTGAGTCATTCATGCCTTAATAAAAAAATAAATCAATAAATTAAGAACTGTCAAAATTGAATAGAAAAGTTAAGTAGGAAATAATAATAATAATAATAATAATAATAATAATAATAATAATTAATTAATTATTATTATTATTATTATTAAAATATTTTGGAATGGTATTTGAGTTTGAATAATTGTAATTGGCGGTCAACATACAATTTGGGTTGTAACACGAACTTATAAATGCTTTTATTTTTTTTTTTGAATACTTGCTCAAGTTATAAATGCTTTTATTTGTTTTTTTTACTATTGGAAATTTGGATTATTATTATTTTATTTTTTGGTGATTTTGCAAAATATTGTTGTTTATACTTAAAAGGTCTGATTTTTCTCTTGTTCCTCTGATTAGTGGTGAGCCATGTGCAGAAAAGGAGTAATTAGGTGGATCGGTGCACCATGGACCAAGTCAACTAGAACGGGGCATGCATTTTTTATTTTCTAACGTGGCGCGCCATCATTGGTTGGGCTCATGATAGACCTGTACCAGGACCCAACTTCATTTTTCTTCACATTTTTTGGAATTTAACTTTTATTCGCAATATTATACTACAGTAGAAGATTCGTAAACTATGAAAAGCAAAGAAGAAATTAACATGTTTCCCTGCAAAAAGTTATCAAATCTTGAAAACAATGAACAAGCCAAAAGGCTCTTCCCAGTTAATTGTTTCCACATGTGCTTTGATTGATTAGAGAGAGACTGAGAAACAAAGCTCAAACTCCACAGAAATCCAAACTCAAAAACAAAAACAAAAAAAAACTTCGAAAAAAAATCTCACCAATGCACTTCCCAAAGCTTTCCTTCATCAACCTTCCATTGACGGCCATCTCCTCAAACCGTTTATCCACAGCCTTCCACCCGTCCTTCCCATTCGAAGTCTTATCCAGAAACCTCAGCCCCTTGAGCCCCATCTGCGCGCTCGATTGCATCCGCGTCATCTTAGCCACGGTCCGGCCGGCCGTCTTCATCCCTTCCTTAAACGACACTTTGGAGGTCAGCTGCTTGACAAAGCTCACCGCGCCGGGCGGCCGCGGCGGCCGGCGCGGGCCGGGCGCGGTTCCTCTGAGAGGCGCCTCGTGGATGGGGATTTCGACGTAGTCTCGCTGTAGTCGAGTCGCCATTGGAGATTTGGGGGGTGGGGTTGGATTGGTTGAGTCGAGTAATTAGTTTAGTTTTGGAGGGAGGAGGGAGAGTAGTTTAAATAGAAAGTTGAGTGATGTGAAGACACGCTGTAGTTTAGTTTTGTGAGAAGAGCAGACGAGTCAGGAATTGCTCCTACGGGTTGTTGCATAGAGACGTTATGCGGATGAACAGCTTTTATCAATGCTACTATATATAATAAATGAAACATAAATATTGAGTATATAGTTCTATAGTTCTAATGTTCTAATGTATAATCAATGAATAGTATATATTATGTGTAAATGTTTGCTGAATTATACTATAAATAGTAAGTATATAGTAATGAATTAAATTGTAGTACAATCTTAGTAATTTAGGATGTAAAAAAAATATTAATGTTTTAAAATTTATTGTAATTTTGCAATAAAAAAAAATTATTATAATTTAGGATATAAATAATATATGTTTAAATTTGATTTTTGATAATTCATTGCATACTCATCTGTATGTGAGAATGATAATACAGTGAGTTCAAGTTTAATTTTTGTATGAAAATCATGAATTTTTCCCAATGCTGTAGAAGTCGCAAATCGCTCATCGATTGACGAGGTGGAGATTTGAGATTAATCGAATTAATTGGAATTAGTCGACAACTAATCAAATGATTATTTTAATATAAATTATCATATTATAATTCTAAAATTCTAAAATAATACAATAATTTCTCAAAAAATAAAAGAATAATATAAATTCAACAACTAAATAACACATTAAAATAACGCTACCGATTTCAAAAATTCGTCGTTCGTCATTCGGACCATGAATCACATGATGAGAAAGAAGGAACTAAACTCAAGTAACGAATTATATTCTCAACCCCTCTGGAAAGAAACATGAAAATATATTCTTTTTGTGCTTTTATAGAAAAAATTATTCCAAATCTCAAAAAAATGGGCCCAAATAGAACAAAAGATTTTTCAAAAAAATTTAACCAGTCATTTTTCTAAAGATTTGATACTACTTGAAAATTAATCAGTCTAAATAGAAAATTTTTGCAACAGCGATTTTTCCCATATTCAACAACTAAACAAAAGTTAATTACTCTTTATCTCATACTTCCAATTTAAGTAATTTACCATCTTACCAGTAACCGACAGGAGTAAAAAAGACAAATATGTCGTCCGCATAGAAAAACAGTGCGTTTATTACTTTATTTACTTGGAATTTTTCTCATCTGACATCAGGTACATTGCTTTGTCTCTTCTCGCGATTTACACCGACTCAATTTCTCGCGAGAAGTGGAGCTCAGAAGAATGCCCTACGTGGAGATTTGCTGGCTGTTTATCAAGATATAATTACTAATTAGATTAAATATATGTACATATACAATTTACAGAAAAAAGTGGTAATTTAATCATAGGATGAGTAGAAATCTTACTGATTAGTGATGAAGTATAATGACAGATTTGGATGCATCAAGAACCACTGGACAAGTGTCCTTCTCAAATCAATTTTTGTTACTTAAACATCAACTTTTTTAATCGTAAAAATAAAAACATATACATCAGCTTTAATTAAAGAGTCAATTTTGTGTTCTTTGTTTAAAATTTATCACCTCATGCTTTATTAGTGAGAACTGAAAAGCTCCATAATCCTTTGTGAGTTATCTTTTTTCCTTTTAATAAAACGTGGTGAATTAACTCTTTTTTCCCTTTTAATATTTTTTAACTTTTGAGCCTTATCAAACTTTAAAACACAATAGTGCATTGCTGATATGATTTGAAGTTGAAATGCATTATTAGTTTGAAGAATTTATAATTGTTATAAAGCAAGATATATGGACAGAACATAATGCATTTTTTTATTTTACACTTTTTTGAATATGTTTTATTTTTACAGAGGTATTGAAATTGGTACTATTACACTGATATCGACTGTTGATCAAACTTTTTGCAGTGGAATTACAAAAAAAATACAAAATTGATCTTATTACAGTCATAAACAAAGTTAATTTTTTTTTTCTAATTTCAATTCCTTCAATGACAGAAGAGAAAAGGGAACTCCATTTCTTCTCCATCATAAAAGCAAGGAAAAATAAATAAAAGCAAAAGAGAGGAAATAAAGAAAAAAAGAGGAAATGATTGGTGTGGTGCCTAATAGTATATCATATTAAAAGTAGAATAGACACTCGTATTCATGCATATTTAATGGATAATAAATCTTAATTAAGAAGATATTTTTTGTCAATTGTATAAGGAGAAAAAAAGGATATAAAGAAGAAGAAAAAAATTTCAATTTCTCGTAATGAGAATTTGTCTAGGAAAAATAACCCAAATTGTGGGTAGCACGTTTTAAGAACAAGCTGCCCTAAACTTGCCAAGTTCCCCAATTTATTGCTTTTTCTTCTGATTATTATTTATATGAATATTTTTTGATTAGTTCTGATTATTATTTATAAAATTTCAAAATTCCATTTCAAATCTTGGTGTTGTTTGAATAATGGCTTGGCCGTTCCATAAGTTTGACATCTGTGCACCTTCAATAAAAAATGAAATTCACAATGAACAATTAGGGGTTGGTGATGCATAGTTCAAAAGAAATGCATAGTTTCTTGCTTTTCTTGAAAGAAAATGAAGGATTGACCAAACAAGCACATGGGGGTGTATATATTCTCTCCTAATCATTGTTGGAATTGCAACTAGAAAACTACTTTAGTGCCGTGATTAATTCAAATTTTTAACACTAAAACAACATATTAAAACTACAAAGTCTCTCTTATTCCTTTTATATTTATAGTTTATAGCTGCTAAACCGTGTTAACTCTCACGACAGCATTCTTTTTTTTTTTCTTTTTTCTTTTTGCAACAATGATATGTACACATACATAGTAGAATTTGTACATAATTCATCACACATAAATAGAAATTTATGGACCCATTAGGAAATTTAGAAGGCTGGACCTTGTACATTTTTTTTGTATTTTAATCTAGAAAAATTGATTCAAATATTTGGGAGATCATATTCAGGGGAATGAGTAGACCAGGACTTGGACAACATGAGAAATCTTGAATATATATCACATTATTATTGAACTAAAATAACATACATCAACTTGAACATAATAATAAGATACATCAGATTGAATGAGAATAAAGAATCAAAATAAAATTTCTGAGCCTTCCTCATATATTAGAAATAAAAGTATATAATCTTATATTTTTGGAAAAAAAAAATAACATACCAAACTTCATAATTATGCATTTGAAATTATAGCATTTGGTAGAAATAATTAAAATATTTAAGATACTGTGAATATATGCAGAGACAGAGAGTAGTGCTGCCCCTCTAACTCAAACATGTATTTTTTACTTCACTCCAAAAAAACTTCTAGATTTTCCTTTTTTGGAAGAATAAAATTTCTCAAATTTTCTCTCTGCTCATTTTTAATGGAGAAATCATTTGACTTCAATTTCTTCATTGTCAAAAGAAAATAAAATCTCAAACTGTCCCTGGAAGATTTCTTTCGCAGTTAGTATATTACAATCAAATTTTTACAAATCACTCGTGCATAAAAATCGCTCCGAAATAGAATTACTTCTTACAATATAGTACTTTTTCATGTTAATTTTTTATAATGATTTTCTTCCAAAGGTAAATACAAAAGTATATTCAAAATTATATTCTAATAAATTATACACCCTAATATTTCACTTCACCCCAAGCTAAAAGTTCAATTTCAGAACCGGAACAAACTGAATCTCAGAAATAAAGAGTGAAAAAGTATTATTATATTATAAGTAAATTAGCTGAAACATTAAATGCAGAATGTTTCAATTTGTCGCTTAATTGGCCCCCAAAAAAAAAAACATGTGGGCTGTGATGAAATTGGGACCATCTCATCCCACCTCACCTGAGAGTGCTTTTCTACCTAATACTCTCTTTTCAGTTCAATCTCATTCCTGTGCTACTTAAATAGCTCAACTTCAGTCTTCAAATTTGAGTTTTTTTAAAATAATCTTCACATAAATCGAATTTGTAAAAGTAATACTTCTATAATTGAGTTTGTATATATAATATTTCCTAATTTTAGGAGTTCAAAAATTCTGAATTTGCAATTTATTTTTCAGCTTTTTCTTCTTGGTTTGATATGATTTTTTTTTTTTTGAATAAATACCAGCTTTTGCATCTCTCACGTAATTCTATTGTTCAAAAGTCCAGTTCCAAACTGTTATTGTCAATAGTTTTTTTTTGAAACAATTATTGTCAATAGTTTCATGGAATAGAAATATAGACAAGATACAAAACAAGGGAGAAATCGTGTCACAACACCGACACGCAAAATACATCAAGTAATAATGTGAGAGATAAAGCATTTCGGAAATTAATTTAATTTGAGTTAATTTCTTCATAGATGAGGCAGTGGTTAAGGAGTGAACACAAGTTGTGTTTACCCTCTTCATGTCTGTCTCACTTTGGCCTCCTACATCCTCACATTATTTCCGTCCCTCTCCCCTTCCTCTTCTAGTTTATGTTGTTGTTACGTTTCTGTTTGTATGCATTTCTGTCAGTTATTGAAATCGTCCGTCGCAGAGTCTAGCACTGCCGTTGCAGTTTTAATTTCCCCTCGGAAGACTCTGTTGCATCTCGTGCCAGATATGAGGTTTTTTTTATTTCAAACTAAAGAAGAAATAAAAGGGAGTAGGCTTATTATCCTACAACCATGTACATAGATGCGTTATTTATTTACCAATTATTTTTATTTTAAGGTTATCTCAACACAGAACTCTCTTTCAATCCCCTTCAACCTTCCCTCTTCCAAGTTGAAACTTTCTTTTTCCTCCAACATTTCAATTTCAATAGAAAAGAAATTAGCACTGTATCCATATGTACAATACATCACTAGCACCAAAGAAATAAGAAACTTGTTAAGAAAATACTAACTAAAATTGACTATTTTTTGTATACAAATTAAGTTCTTTTTGTGTTTTCTTTTTAAATTTTCAATTTCATGTGACATTTCATTTTCAATTAAAAAATTAGCACTTGCATTGTGGCTATATGTACAATACATCACTAGCAAGAACTAAGACTAAATCTTTTTAATATCTTCTTTTTAAATTTAGACATGTGGTGCTAATTCTCATCCACAGCAGCTAAAAATCAAATTTTCATTTTTTGTCTTGTTTTTTTTTTTGTTGTTCAAATTTTGATGGATTAAAATTTATCGTACATTTCTACAGATAAGTGCATCTTAGGTCCACATTTTTTTGTACTTCCAATCCCAATCTTGAAAATCTTGACATTTATTCCACATTTTTTGTAACATAAACTTTTTACTTCACATAACTAATTAGATAGAATTAGCTAGCTTGAGTGTTAAAACTTAAAATAAAAGACTGGATCAATCACAACCAGTTGGTTAGTGAATGATTCACTAATTAATTTCAGCATTCAGTTAAGGTCAAATGTCTGATGAATTATTTGGATGTAGTGGAAAGGCTCTCCAAATCCCACTTCTTCTATTAGCTATATATATATATATTATATACTATATAAAACATACATGTCGTGAAAATAAAGAGGTTTAACTAACTAATCACGTCTTTATCTTTTTCTTTTAAATGTACCCTTACCTACCTGAACAGACAGCTTACCAGAAATTTAAGAAGAGTTCCTGCTGTCTGTATATGTGTTCACAACTTATAATAATAATACAAAAACACAAAATAATACTACTACTGATAATAATATAATGATAATGTTATTATTATTATATGATAATACTGAGTAACTATAGTCTGCACTAGCGGCAAATCATCTTTTCATCTCATGCCCTTACGCGTCTGACATCTGGATTAGAATCCAGGGCCAATTCAATCTAAACAATATCATCGACGCGGGAACAATGCTGTAATCATGGCAAACTAACAGAGCACGGATTGCGACTTGCTGGAATTTATGGAAGGAGAAAAATAATAGGATTTTCAATTTCATTGGAAGAAGCACTGAACTACTGTTCAGCCGAATCATGAAGGAAAGCAATGAGTGGAAAAGACACTGCTAAGGAGCGGGAGGAACAGCAAATGGAAGTCTGAAAGACCTGTTTCTTATTTCAACCTCTCCTTTATTTGATTTAATTATATTCCCAATCTCTGTAATTAAACTCTTTGGCTGTACAAAGGAACTGATAATTTTAATATAACTGATTAACAGGCCAAGCCTGATCCTCATAAGAATATTAAAGAACAAAACCAAAACGTTGTGGTGTTAAAACATGGAAATAAAAATCATAGTCTCATATCTGAAGATAATCACGTAAATGAAACTAAGTCAAGTTACTTAACAGTCCAGAATTGGACTGTTACGATTGGTTCAGGTAGATCCGTAGGCAAGGCATCCCCTGTAGTTGACCCGCGTGGTGAAAATACCTTGTATTATCTACTAATATAGTGGTGACATGTTGGATAATGTTACAAATAGTATTACAAAAAATGATACTAATAATAAATTTGTATTATCTACTAATATTGTTTCAAGTAGTAGTATTCCTACATATGTACAACAGGTAAAAGCTCCAGGAGTAAATCATACACAACATGAGGAAATGGTATGCAAGGTGAGGGAGGCTTTGGAGTCAAATGATGATGATATGGAAGATGTTGAGATGAATGCCAATGAAGATCGAGATGGGGATAAAGGACACTCGACAATAGCTGGTGAAGATTGTGATATGATTGATGGGGACTCCCATTGCAAACAAGATGAAATAGAAAAAGTGGCTATGAAACGAAGTGGTGATGATGAGATTCAAGCCTCAACTCAATGTGTTGCATCTCAAATGAACATTAGAAAAAAGGGTAGAGTGGCTGGACACAGCCTTGAAACAGGGAGTACTTCTTTCTCTCAATTTAATTAATTATGAAGATTATAATATGGAATTGTAGAGGGGCATCTAAAAAAGATGCCAAAAATAGATGTTTTGAATTAATTAGGCAATATAACCCTCTGATTTTTGTTCTTTTGGAATCACACACGTCTTTAACTAGATCTAGATATGTGGTTCGTAGGTTTGGACGGAGATGGGATCATGCATCAATTCCTTCGATAGGAGCTTCGGGAGGTATAATTGTGGCTTGGAAAACCGATACAACAAAAGTAGATACCATATCCACATCTAGACAAGTTATGCATGGAGTCATATCTGTCCATGGTTTGCCTACTTTCTTACTGTCTTCTATTTACGCAAGTAACCATAGTGCTGAACAAAAAGATCTCTGGTATGAATTACAAAAACTTTCTTATTTGAACTTTCCTTGGTTAGTTGCTGGTGACTTTAATACTGTTTTGCGACAAGATGATAAAAAAGGTGGTAAGCCAGTTAGAATGAATGGTTCCGTTCGTAGATTTAATCAATTTATTGAAAATAATCACCTGATTGATCTTGGTTATCAAGGTCAACCTTTCACTTGGTGTAACAATCGAGAAGGCAGAAGTAGAATATGGGCTAGACTTGACAGGGCATTTGGGTCTTTTAATTGGATTAGTCAATTTCCAAGTACCTCTGTTCTTCACTTGGAAAGAATTAGTTCTGATCATGCCCTTTAGTTATTGATATAACCTCTAATATAACAAATAATAAAAGATCGTTTAGATTTGAGAAGTTTTGGTTAGAATATTCGGATTGTAGAGATATTATTGCTAGGGAATGGAATTCAAGTTGTAATGGCGAACCGATACACCAAAAGTTAAATAGAACTAGAAAACACATAAAATATTGGAACAATGTTGGTCTTGGTAACCTTGAAAAAAATTTAAATGATACTAAACAAAACATTTCGAGATTAGAAACCATTGATGTTAGTCATGGCCTCTCCGATAATGAATATGTCGAACTTAAATCAAACATAAATCGTCATAATGCAATATCACGTCAAATCGCTACCAAATGGAAGCAAAAAGCTAGATTAAACTGGGTAAAAAATGGAGATCTTAATACAAATTTTTTTCTTAAAACTACTTTAATACATAGAAGAAAAAATTTCATTTCTAGTATTATAGATGAAAATGGCTGTCAGTACCATGACTTTCAAAATATTTGCAAAGCATTTACATCTTTTTATATACATTTATGGAATGATGATAATTTTCTGTTAGGAAACCCTAATACATGGCCTGAGTTACCAAAAATTAGTAATAGTGACCACAATTCTCTTCTTAAATTCGTGACGGTTGATGAAATTAAGGAAACTCTTTGGGCTATGCCTCACTCCAAGGCACCTGGGGCTGATGGTTTTAATGTTGAATTCTATAGAACCTATTGGGATATTGTAGGTCCTCATCTATGTCACAGCATTCAGAATTTTTTTGAAACGGGTAAGATTGAAAAGAATTGGGGGGATACTTTTATTGCTCTTATTCCAAAGTGTGACAACCCTAAAACTATTAAAGATTATAGTCCCATATCTTTGTGCAATGTATATTACAGATTGCTTGCTAGAATTCTAGTTAATAGACTAAAATCTCTTTTACCAAATCTTATTGGTTGGGAGTAAGCTGCTTTTGTCGCGGGCCGGGATATAGCTGAAAATATTATGATTGCACAGAAAGTTGCTCATTCGATGAATACAAAAGGGTATAATGATACCATGATAATTAAGCTCGATATTGAAAAAGCTTATGACCGTCTGACCTGGGATGCCATTGACGGTGTCTTAAAACATATGAATTTCCCTACTAAATGGATTGAGTGGATTCGTGCTTGTGTTACCTCACCCAAATTCTCTTTGCTTATTAATGGATCTTACTCAAATTGGTTTAGAGGTAAAAGAGGTATTAGACAGGGTGACCCTCTATCACCCTATCTTTTCATTTTGTGTTCTCAAATTCTAAGTACTATGCTAAATAGAGCTATGAACGAGGACAAAATTAGCGGGCTTTGGGGGCGTCTCCCTACTTCAGATTTTTTATATTATATTGGTTTTAGGCCAAAATAGCTTATGCTCAATATACGAACAAAATTTTGAATCTATAAAACATATCTTTTATAAGTGCCCTTTTGCTTTGAACTTATGGAATTATATAGAACATATTACTAAAAAGAAATTCTCATATTTTCAAACCTGGATTGAAGGTGACTGGCTTTTGGAAGGAAATCATAAAGATGGACTTAGAGAAATTATTGCAAATGCCTTATGGTTTATTTGGAAAAATAGAAATAATAAAATTTTTAATGGATGTAGTGATTCTATTACAAATTTGGGTTCCAAGGTAATTAATTCCTCTCGTGAATTTTTGAAAAGTTGTGTGAAAGAAAAATTGAGATCTTCTCTGTGGGTTCGTTGGAACGCTCCACCAAGTGGTGTCATTAAGATCAACACTGATGGTTCTTTTGTAGGTATTGATGTTAATGCTGGTGGAGGTTTTATTGGTAGAGGCTCAAATGGTTGTTTTCTTTTTGCAGGAGCTTCTCCAATGTATGCGATTAACCCCTTGTACGCGGAGGCTTGGACTGTGCGACTGGCGTTGAAGTATGCAATGCAAAGAGAAATTCAAAAATTATGTATTGAGAGTGACTCAAATGGATTGATATTATTATTGAAGAAAAAGCCAGAAGATGCATCTTGGTCAATGCCCCATTTAATTAGAGATATTTAGTGTTTATGTAATTATTTTGATGAAATTTCCTTTAATCATACTTATAGAGAAGCAAATAGGGTAGCAGATGTGTTAGCAAAGACGAGTAGACTAATAAATCATGTTTATTTTTGGGAGGGGGTAGTGCCGCCTGATCTATTAATATTCCTCTATTGTGATAGATTAGGTTGTTTTGTAGAGAGGATGTAAGTGATGCTTTAGCATCCTTTTGTTTATCAAAAAAAAAAAAAAAAAAAAAAAGAAAGAAAGAAGGGCCAAGCCTGATAATCCTTCAAAAAAAAATATATTGAATAGAGAGTTGTACGTATATTAAGAATACTATGATATCTATATCAAGAAATCCGTTGTAGTCTAGTTGGTTAGGATACTCGGCTCTCACCCGAGAGACCCGGGTTCAAGTCCCGGCAACGGAATTTTTTAGCTTTTTCATAATTGAATTTTGGGCCAGTGTGGGCTGATTTATCCACTTACAAATTTATTGGCCCATATATATATATTTTAACTTGCAGTTTCTTTTTACAAATTTCTCATAAACAAAACAACAAAACTTCAACTAGCCAAGGCAAGTCCGGTTTTGAAAATATACTTTTATCTACCAGTAAAAATTCAAACGAAATCTTAGGATTCAACATACGATGTGCAAAATCTTATTTTTGGGGTGTTTGTTGGAGTTTTTTCATCGGATGACGGGTTTAACAAGTCGGATCCGACAAGGCGATCCGGTAATTCAGTTTGCGCGTTTCAAACGGCTATTTAAACAAACCAATTCCCTCTCTCTAACCTTCTTCCCAAAAACAGGAACTCACAAAATCACGCGCAATTGCAATTCTTTCTCAAAATTGACCCCCAATTTTGATCTGATTTCTCAATTTTGCATGGCTTCCCCGAAAAAGGACTACGTGGAGATTTCTCTTGGAGATGTAACTCTTCCAAGGACGGCCAGCACGCCCCGGCTTTCGGCCGCTCAGAAAATAGTCAAAACAATTTCAACCAAAATTTCATTCAAGGATGGATTTAAGACAGCTGGCCATACAGTCGCGAAAATGGGAAAAGTGCAGTGGGGCCCACATTCAGGTCTCAAAGGGCTGAGGTTTTTGGATAAGACTTCGAACGGAAAAGACGGCTGGAAGGCGGTTGAGAAACGGTTCGATGACATGGCGGTCCATGGAAGGCTGCCCAAAGAGAGTTTTGGGAAATGTATAGGTGAGCTTTATTTTATCAATTGATTCAAAAAAATAATTATTTTTTTTGGATATTTGATTAATAGTTTTTTTGGGGGTTTTAATGAAGGAATGGGAGATTCGAAGGAATTCGCTGGGGAATTATTTGCGGCTTTAGCGAGGCGAAGAAATATGGATCCAGATGGCGATGTGTCGAAAGAAGAATTGAAAGAGTTTTGGGAGGAAATGACCGATCAGAATTTCGATTCGAGACTTAGGATCTTTTTTGACATGTAATAATTAATGTTTCATTTATATATGTTAAACAAAAGTAAATGTACATCTTTTAAAACAAAATATCTGTTGATTAATGAGATGAATATTTTTTAATTTATAGGTGTGATAAGAATGGAGATGGCAAGCTCTGTGAAGAGGAGGTGAAGGAGGTAATATTAATCAAAATTAAAAAAAAATCTCTTTTGTTTTACAAAAGAATTAAAAACATTTTAGGGGTTAGAAAGAGAAATAATTATTAATTATTGGTTTATAAATTTTAGATTATTGTATTAAGCGCCTCTGCAAATAAGCTTGGAAAACTAAAGGCAAATGCAGCCACATATGCATCTTTAATCATGGAAGAGCTCGATCCTGACGATCGTGGATATATTGAGGTACATTTAAATTTTAATATTGTTATAATATTATTATTAATATTTTTGTTTGTAAAGGTGCATTTTCATTTGTGCCTTGTTTAGATATGGCAACTCGAAACTCTCTTACAAGGAATGGTGACATCACAAAACATGGAAGAAAGGATTAAAAAGACACACACGCTCGCCAAAACCATGATTCCGAAAAGATACCGAAGCCCGGTTTCTAAATTCACGAGCAAAGCGATCGATTTCATCCATGAGAATTGGAAGCGGATTTGGCTAATCTCACTTTGGATTATCTTGAACGTAATTTTGTTCGTGTATAAATTCATGTGGTACAAAAAGACGACCGCTTTCGATGTCATGGGCTATTGTTTGTGCGTGGCCAAAGGCGCAGCCGAGACGTTGAAGTTGAACATGGCACTTATTTTGGTGCCGGTTTGTAGAAACACGCTTACGAGACTCAGGTCGACTGCTTTGAGCAAAGTTATTCCTTTCGATGATAATATTAATTTCCACAAGGTATGAATGAGATTTTCTTAAATTGTTGGTAAATCGAGTTATACTATAAGTATTATGCTATGAAATTTACCAAATTATAATTTCATATTGAGTATTTGACTAGCAGTTTGAATTACTTATACAACTAAAGTGATCTACTACCATTACAACTTTTAGCTTAAACAATTCAAACAGTTAATTGAGTCAGAATAATCTAATCAAGCCGTAACAACAAATCCTAAAACAAAACCGATAAGAAGAAAAAGTGCAATTACAAGACCTCAAAATAAACAAACACAAATCAACAATTTATACATCACATAAATTACATCAACCATTTCTCAACAATTCGCAGATAATCGCAGTAGCCATAGCAATAGGCACGTTCATCCACACAACGGCCCACGTGACATGCGATTTCCCTCGCCTCATAACTTGTCCACACGAAAAGTTCGTTATGACTCTCGGCCCGAATTTCAATTACATCCAACCGACCTTACCGTCTCTCCTCGCCAGCGCTCCAGGCGCCACAGGCATTCTGATGATTATAATAATGGCGTTTTCGTTCACACTCGCCACTCATGCTTTTAGAAGAAAGGCGGTTAATTTGTCCACGCCTTATAAACACTTGGCCGGGTTCAACGCGTTTTGGTACGCGCATCATTTGTTGGTGCTTGTTTATGTTATGCTTGTTATTCATTCGTTTTATATCTTCCTCACTAGACAGTGGTATCAAAAGACGGTACGTATGGATAATTGAAAATTAGATGTTTTTTTTTTTTTGGTATTTTTGTTGTTGTTATTTATTTGTTTGTTTGGTTTTGTTTTATTAGACGTGGATGTACCTTATGGTACCGGTATTATTCTATGCTTGTGAGAGAGTGGTGAGGAAATTCCGTGAGAGTAACTATGACGTAAGCATAATAAAGGTAATTAAGATTTTTATTCTTATATTTTTTTCATATAACAGATGAAAAATGGACAAATAAATAATATTAAAAATGATTATAAACTTTATTATGTTTATACACAGGCAGCAATATATCCAGGAAATGTGCTGTCGATTCAAATGAAGAAACCGCCGAATTTCAAGTACAAAAGTGGGATGTATCTCTTTGTCAAATGCCCTGATGTTTCACCTTTTGAATGGTAAACAAAATAAATAAGAAAATTCTCAAATTTTCAAATTAGTTGATTTTTATATTTGTATAGGCATCCTTTTTCAATTACTTCAGCACCAGGAAATGATTATTTGAGCGTGCATATTCGCACCTTGGGTGACTGGACCACTGAACTTAGAAATCTTTTCGGAAAAGTTAGTTTTAAACATATTAATTATATATTTTTGAACTTAATTAGATTATTTTATTTTTTTAATAAATGAAAAATAATTAATTAATGCAGGCATGTGAGACTCAAGTTGCAATCAAGAAGGCGAATCTTAGCCGACTCGAAACAACTGTCATAGCCGACAATGAGATTCAACAAACTACCATGTAACAAATTATCATATTCAAATTTCAAATTTTAATTGACTGCTATGAATCATATGTTTAGCTTTGATTATCACCTAATTGAACCGAAAAGTCCAAATTTAAGTACCAATGTCATACCCTAACATAATAGTCCGTGCAATTTTTGGTAATTTGAGTAATTAATATATAAATAAAATGAGATTATTTCTGGCAGATTTCCAAGGATCTTTATAGATGGTCCATACGGTGCGCCAGCACAAAACTACAAGAAATACGACATTTTATTATTAATCGGACTTGGAATCGGTGCAACACCCTTCATTAGCATATTGAAAGATCTCCTTAACAACATTAAATCCAATGAGGCAAGCATACAAAATAATACTTACTATAATAATAATATTATTTCATTCAGATAAAAAATATTAATATATTTCATTCCTTACTAATATTAATATTATTAATATTTTGAGCCATTGATTGACGCTTGTTGGAAATTAATAAAATAGGAAATGCAAAACATTCACAACCAAAATGAAGAAGAAATGAATGGAATGAAAAGTATTGCAGGTCCAAACAGAGCGTATTTTTATTGGGTCACAAGAGAGCAAGGATCCTTTGAGTGGTTTAAAGGAGTAATGAATGACGTGGCAGAAAGCGACAAAGATGTATTTATTTCTCTATATTATTTTTTTTATTTCATTATATTTAATTATATTTAAGTTTGTACTTTGTAGTGAATTTATCGATAGATATTTTGTTTTATTTTGATTTAATATAGAATGTGATTGAAATGCATAATTATTTGACGAGTGTTTACGAAGAAGGAGATGCCAGGTCAGCACTTATAGCAATGGTTCAGTCTCTTCAACATGCCAAAGACGGTCTAGATGTAGTGTCTGGAAGCAAGGTATGATTAATTTATCAACTATATTAATATATTATAGTAAATAATAATAATAATAATAATAATAATAATGATAATTTAATTGGTAAATTAATATAATGTACAGATTCGGACCCACTTTGCGAGGCCAAACTGGAGAAAAGTCTTCTCAGATCTCGCCAATGCTCACAAAAACTCTCGTATAGGTAATAAAAAAATATATAATCAAATGAATTTATATTATACGATAACGATAATTAATGCATAACATAATTTTGTGGACTGATAAATGTAAAATATTAAATTTAATAATGCAGGTGTGTTTTATTGCGGGTCCCCTACTCTGACAAAGACGTTGAAAGACTTGTCAAAGGAGTTCAGTCACACAACAACTACACGGTTCAGTTTCCACAAGGAAAATTTCTAAGTAAAAAGCGCATATAAATTTGTATATAGAGGCATAACTTAAACAGGGTGGTGGTTTAGCCAGCTGGATGTATTAACATTTTGTATATTATTAGTATTAGGCTTTTCTTTTCTTCTATGAGAAGAAAGAAATGAAGGTAGGTTTTAGCCTGTTTTGATGAATTTTTGTTGTAAAATAATTAGTTTGTCTTAGGGGCTGTGAATCAAGATTTATGTAATTTGTTTTGTGTATGGAATTATTTGATATTATTAAATCCTCAAGTGATTTGATTCTTATTTTCTATCTCCAATTGTGTGCATTTTGGTTTGCGCAGTATACTTTGAAAATTGAAATCAAATTTCTGAAAAAATATTTTTTAATAATCAGGATCACATTCTATGATTTTCAATTTTTCTTTGCGAAACTAAGGTACAGAAGTAATACAGAGCTTTAGTTTAATAAGTTATAAGTATAGCTAGCCCATTAGCATACTGGCTCAGAAATTAAAATTGAGAACTAAACTGAACTGAAAAAATTATGTTACCGGTCTAATGTGAACAATCCAATAAGAATATGCCAAGTCAACAAATAAAAATGATGTGGCATATGCATGTCCTTGTTGGAGTAAATACTTAAATAAACAAGGGTCCATCACATCATATATTGCCACAGGAAATCATAAATTGACTGATTTCTTTGTCTTTTAAGTATTCATTTTTTTTCTTTTTTGAAAATTGCATTGGTGAATTATAGCTATGAAATTGTTCATAATTCTTTCTAAACGATGGTTTGTTCAAACGAATGGTGTAACAATTATTAGTCAAATTTTGAATTAAAAACAGAGTTGATTGTCAAATTTTATCCATTTAATGTAACTATTTACGTTTCAATTTGGTTTTATTTATGTTGTTGCGTCAAGAACTGAAGGAATTAATTCCACCTTTGTTATTCTACAGCCAAAAGATGAATTATTCCTGTCTGTGATTAGTCCACACAAGTACTGGAACCAACCAACTTCCTGATACTAAGTTGGTTATTACACTAATGAATCTCTAAAATAAAAATAAAAATACTAATAATAAGTTAATAACAGATTCTTTTTGACTGAAAACAAAAAACGAAGTGCAGGTCTGTCCCATCATTTTACAATCGTTGATTGTGGAAACAGGTTTTTGCTATTATTGGAATTTGCAAGAACAACCTTAAATGTTGGTCTGGTTCTAAAAAAGGCGACAATCTCTCTACAATTTTTCGTAGTCTAATTTCTCTTACAATTCTACTCATTTGGAGACATCTCTCCGCTCTCTCTCTCTCTCAGCTTCTTTCGCCAAAAGAACTTAATTAAAATCTTATTTATTGGCTAAGAAGCTTCTGATCAGCGGTAATGCTTGAAAAGAGTTTAATTTTATGTTTCTTTAAGTCGATTTTCTACATTTCATGTAATTAAGAAGAACATTTCTGTTTTGCGTCTCTATATTGGATAATTAGATAATGTTCGTACAACAATCCTCGAGTTTTGATCCTTGAAAGTTTCTTTAAGTTTTCATGTAATTTTTGGACAATTTCAGGGGATTTAATTAAGTAGTGGGTCTTAAATTCAAATTTGTAAAAGAAAAATGTTTACCAAGATCACGCACTTCGCCCTGTCGACTGCTTTCTTCGGCATTCTCTCCTTCATTCTCGGCATTATCGCTGAATTGAGAAAGGTTTTTATTTTCTTTTCTGATCTCAAAATTTTCTCTTTGTTTAATTTATTATGCAACAAACAATCTATCTATTACTCTAAATGAAATAAATTTATCTTCTGAAATTGAAACGCAGCCTGCATCCGGCAATCCGATCCAAGGGAAGGGAGTGATCATCTGCAGCTTTCCGAGAGATCCATCGATCACTCTTGGATTTCTGTCTATAGTGACGATCTTCATTGCCACAATCTTTGGAGCGATTTCAATCTTCAAATCTTACAAAGGAAAATCCGTACCGAGCCAAATCCTCTTCAAAAACACTCTTCTCAATGTACTCTTCAATATCTCCATGTAAGTCTCATCATTACAAACAATTTTACATGACAATCAAGCCTATGTTTACTGAAAAGGAAATATATATATTACTATACTAGGCATAATACGATTACTATATAATGTTACATGAAATGATTCTAAATTTTTAAATGAACAGCGGACTGACAATAGGCGGTGCGGGAATGACATTGTGGGCCACAGTAACAGAGTTAATGCACCACGTAAAAAATGTTCATTTTGACTTGGCTACAACTTGTCCTACTGCAAAAACTGGACTTTTTGGCGGGGCCGCTTTTATTCATCTCAACGCGACTCTGTTTTGGATCCTCTGTCAAATGCTCACCGGAAATGTGAGGGAGGATCATTTCAGGAACGAGGAGGATGATGATGATGTTGATCAAAGTGCTTATTGATTTATTGATTTGTAATTGTGTAAATTTGGGTTGTGAATATGTTGATGAATGTTTGTATATGTTGGATTGGGATCGGGTGTTCATAAATTTTTAGGGTGTTATTTTTTGCTACTTTTGTCAATCAAGTGTAAAGGAAATATGTGGAAATATGTTTGATATGTAGTAAATCATTGTCCATAAACTCTTATCTGTTGGATTTGTATTTGTTTAATATGGATTTATTTGATATTTTATATGTATAATTTTGAAGTGTCCTCTTTTTTTTTTTTTTTGGCAAACGGAAACCAACAGCCTAAATAGCGTCCTGTTTATGTTGAGTCTCAGTTTGCGAAATATGAATATAGTAACAAACAAATGTACCGTTTTCTGGCAAACAAAATAAACATCTATTTTATTATTTTTTAAATAATTTAACTTTACCCGTTACACTAAACAAACAAACTAGCTCAAAACTGTGCTCATCTAGTATACAAATAAATAATAAATCAAAACTAAATAAATTAAAATAAAAATCTTAAAACCTAGGACATTTGAACACATATTTGTCAATACATTGTAAATAGCGTCCTGTTTATGTTGTGTCTCAGTTTGCGAAATATGAATATAGTAACAAACAAATGTACCGTTTTCTGGCAAACAAAATAAACATCTATTTTATTATTTTTTAAATAATAATTAACTTTACACGTTACACTAAACAAACAAACTAGCTCAAAACTGTGCTCATCTAGTATACAAATAAATAATAAATCAAAACTAAATAAATTAAAATAATAAGCTTAAAACCTAGGACATTTGAACACATATTTGTCAATACATTGTACATCTCTCGCGAGCTTCTCTTATTGTCTCCATAAATAATCAGGACATTATTGGATCCGGCTGGTACTTGAACTCAGGCATGCTATCAAGCCTACAATTCAAAAAAAAAAAAAAAAAAAATCATTATTTTTTAACAAATAAAAACATAACTTCAATTTTTATAGGTTAAAAGGAAAACTTGAAGTTACCTTTGTCTTAATTTGAGAATACCGGTACCGAGTTGCATGGGAATACCCATAATAATACACTCACTAACGCCTTCAATTTGATCCTCTCTCCCACTATAGGAAGCGTTAAATAAATGCTCCGAAGTCTTCTCAAACGAAGCGAGCATCAACACACTATCCTTCATCTTCGTAATTCCAAATCTCGTAATTCCAAGAACCTCGCCCTAAATAAACAACACAAAATATAACTAATTATTAATTATTCTCTCATTGCTATTTAATTTTGCTTTTTGAGGAAAGTAAGACGGACTTTGTAAGTCATGAGATCGGCAAGGAGCTTCATGTGACGAATATCAATAGTCATACCGTAACTGTCCATACATTCTTTAATTTCATTAATAATACATTGTCTTGCCGCCTCAATTCCTAATGTTTTTTGAACTTCCATTATATGGTTGCTCTTTGTGGTTTTTGGGTCTATTCCGGGGGTTCCCAACACTGCCAAAAAGTTCGTTCTGCAATTTTTTTTCAAAAGATTTCAGCTTTTTTTTTTATTTGTGTTAAAATATGGTTTAAGTTTTTTTATTGAGAACTTACCCTTCAACAAAGAGCTTGTAAATTTCATCTTCTTCGGTTCCGTCTTTTTTATTTTCTTCTTCTTTCTTTTCTTCTTTGGTTCCATCTTCTTTTTCAACTTTTTCCTTTTTTTTCTTTTCTTCTTTGGTTCCATCTTCTTTTTCAACTTTTTCCCTTTTTTCTACTTTTTCTTCTTTTACTACTATTTTCTTTTTTCCTTCAACTTTTTCCTTTTTTTCTTCTTTTACTACTATTTTCTTTTTTCCTTCAACTTTTTCCTTTTTTTCTTCTTTTACTACTATTTTCGTTTTTCCTTCTTTGGTTCCATCTTTTATTTCTTCTTTGGTTCCATCTTCTTTCATTTCTTTCTTTTTTTCTTCTTTGATTCCACCATCTTTTACTTCCTTCTTTTTTTCTTTGGTACCATCATCTTCTACTTCTTTCTTGTTTTCTTTTTTGGTTCCAGCTTGCTTTTCTTTTTTGTGAATAACTACCCGTTCAGCCGTCGGAATCCCCTGAGAATCATGAACCACAAGCAAACAAACATATAACAAAATCATCAAAGTTTCACACTTTAAATAATAGTAACAATACTTATTATTACTATAACATAAATTCCATTCATACCTTCACCGTAACCTTAGGCAGCATGGATTTTATATTATGCAATTCATTCTGGAGCCTGCTTCTATCCACCTCCGGCGGATATATCCTCAGCTCATCATTCCCTATCACCCTCACATGCTATCACCCCCCCAAAAAAAAAGTCAAAAACATTTCAAAATCAATCCACACAAAAAAAAAAAAAAATCATCAACTCACCTCAGCTTTCAACTTCATCTTCGGATGCCTCAAAATCGCACCGTGCACCGAATCCGCGTCAATCTCCAAATGCATCTTTTTAACCCTCTCCAGATCCAAACTCACAAACACATTCGGCTGGCCCGCGTCAAAAACGACCTCAATACTCCTCGCCACGTCGCCCAACACCGTCTTTTCAATCCGGCTCTTCGCCAGCCTGGCAGCCAGGCTCTGCTTCTCGGAAAGCAGCCTCGCCTCTATGATTGGCGTGCTTATGTTCTTGGCCGCGTTGATGATTTCCTTTATGCGCGGGACGCCGAGCGTCACGTTCATGCTGGCCACGCCGGCAAAATGGAAGGTTTTTAGAGTCATTTGGGTGCCCGGCTCGCCGATGCTTTGCGCGCCGATCGCGCCCATTGAGGCTCCGGCTTCGACCGCTTTTAGTTGGTATCTTGATATGCAAGTCTCCAAGAATACCTGAAAAAATCCCCAATGGATGCAATATTTTAGGGATGAATGTGTGATCATTGACCCTTGTACTTTAATAAGATGGGACTTGCACTACTGAATGAATCTTTTTGGTCCGTGTATTATGTAGAATTGTGCCCGATTAGTCTCTGACACGATGCATCTTGCGCATTTTTGGTAAGTACAGGGATTCAAAAGGTTTAAATCAATAGCACACGGTTTAAATCAACAGTATAGGGACTAAATTGCAATCCAATTAAAGTACGGGGACCGCATTTATCCCTTTATTTTATACAATGTTGAGATAATATTAACTAGAACGATTATTTTTAGTTCATGAGACCAACCTCAAGTTGTTTGGCAGAGATGCCGGATATGTTAGCAGCGAATTTCTCCTTCACACTAGTATATTTATCGTCTAATTCAAGAGCCTTTCTTGTTTTCTCAAACATTTCAACTCTTTTATTCACGAAATCCTCTATAGACTTTTTGAATCCGGACGAGCTTTCCGACGAAATGTCAGGCCTCGACAGCCTCTCATTCGTAACTCTCAATATGTCAGAAGGCGATAATACACCTTGATCTCTTCGCGGACACGTCGCCTTCACAAAAATAAATCACATTAAACAAGACACAATCATACTTTCAAATTTTAAAGAGATTTATCAAACCAACCATGACTTTCATGAATAATTGGTCTAGATTTAAAGGAAATCCGTCTTTGCCTTCCATTTTTGCAGGGTCCATTCCATCATCTCCATAAACAAACTGAACTATTCCACCATTCGCATTTCTTACAGTCTGGTCGTAATAAACCGACAGATCTTCCAACCCTTTCATCAATCTACGCGACATGTATCCAGTTTCGGCCGTTTTAACCTAAAATCATTAGAAAACATACATAAGGGCTAATTTCAACCTTCAAATACATCAAATTAGCAATTTATCTATCTGAATTCTGAAATTAATTGAACTGGAAACAAATTGAAAATAAATGTTACCGCTGTATCGACTAGACCTTCACGGCCACCCATTGTATGGAAGAAGAATTCCGTTGGAGTCAACCCAGTGTAGAAAGAGTTCGCAACAAAGCCTTTAGCCTACGTAAATAAATAAATAATAATAAATAAATAACAAAAAAATAATTAATAAATTAATAAATACATAAATAAATAAATGATAACAAAATAAATAAATAAATAAATAAATAAAAAAAATTAAAATTAAAATAAATACATAAATTAAAAAATAATAAATAAATACAAAAAAAAAGTAAATACAAAAAAAAAAATTAACTATTAAAATGAATAAAAATAAAGAGGGACTGACAGCTGGCGTTTTGGAGTTGACAGGGAAGTGAGGCAGAGTCCGGTCAATAAACCCATTCGGAGCGCGTTTCCCACCGACAGACTGTTGACCGACACAAGCAACCATTTGACTTATGTTTATCAACGAACCCTTCGACCCGCACTGGTACATGATCAGCGGACTGTTTCTCCAATGCAGCACCCCTTTACACACCTAAACAAACAAAACCATTCACATTTTTAGTACTCAGTAATTCATTTTGGGGAAATTTTCAAAAAATGCTAATTTTTCCTGTATTTATCGAAACCCCTGACTTTACTTTTTACCCTCAAAAACCCTATAATATAAAGTTGTTTGAATTGTTTTAAATCGATTCAACAAATACTATATATTCCCCTTTCTTTTATATTTAATTTTAACATAGGGTGTTTTGAGGGAATCTAAAAAGTAAAAAATGAGGGGGTTTTTGATATCTACGGGAAAAGTTAGAGGGGGGTTTGAAAAAATTCGCTTAAATGGTTTACAATAAAAAAGACACTAATAACGAAACAAATGTAAAGATTGAATTAAAATGGGGGGTAATTACGTCGCCAGCGTCTTCTCTGATCTTGCTGAGCACTCCCATTACTTGTTTTTCGAGAGTCTCGGCGGCCGTGAGGCCTGCTACTGGCTTCAGATTGCCGACAGAAAAGGACGAAATAAGTCCCTCGCATTCTTTATACCCGTCCTCAATTTTCTCGTTTTTTTGTTTGTTTAATTCCTCGCCCGGCTGGACGTCGTCCACTCCGATGGAAATTCCGTGGTTTCCTATCCACCTCGCGCTGAATCAAATTAAATGTTATTATATTGCCTTTGTTAAAAAATATTATGTTGAAGTTGAGAAAAATAAAGTACCTGAATTTGGCCAAACGGTTCATACAGCTGGCAGCAGCATGTGCGTTGTAATCCCTCAGAAGAACGGAGTAAAGACCGTCCTTGTTTCCATTTCCTGTTTAAATCAAATAATTCAAGCTTCGTATTTTAAATCGCCGTAATTTCAAAGAACAATATTTTGATTCAAAAAGATTTATTTAATTTATTTATCACCTAAAGTTGTCTTTCCGACTTGTCCACATATTAATTCGCTATTACGGAAATATACATAACCGTCAGTAGGGCACATTGACTCACGCCCAGCTTTTTTATTGTAATTTCTCTCCAATAAAATAAGATTCAAAAAAACCCTAGTTTTTGCATTCGGCCTTATGAGCACACTAAACAGCTGCTTCCCTGTCCACAACTCGATAGGCTACATTCCAAAAATAAAATAAATTAACATATTTAATTCGCATCGGAATTTAATTTTTTTTATAAAAGAAAATATACTTTAATTAGAGCGGGCGTAGGCAAATCAATGGATTCCATTGAGTCGCCCATGTAAGAACACAAGAGAGAGAACGTCGCCCTATCGTAAAATGTGTCCTTTCTTGTAATTAAAAAAGACGTGGTGAGAAAATCTTGTGTGGACGCCACCAAAATCTCCCCGTTTTTCGGCGTGCACAAGTTGTTTTGCACCTTTAAAAATCACAAACAAAACAAAGTATTATTCACAAACTATATATTTTTCAAATAAAATTAAATAATATGATGAGATTAAAAAAATATGTAAATACCCCCATGAGCATGAGGGCTTCGGTGCGAGCTTCTTCTGTTTGAGGCACATGCATGTTCATTTCGTCTCCATCGAAATCCGCGTTGTATGGATTACAAACCGACTCGTTAAATCTCAAAGTTCTCCAAGGCATGATTCTCGCCTGTATT